>CM076677.1:35446908-36646908 GCA_038501925.1 Xenopus petersii
AGCAAGTCCAGTTGTTTTTAGATTGACCTATACTAGATAATTTTATATTGATAAGTAGTGATATGTCTTTATAATAGGGATGTATATTTTAATATCCTCTGATTATTCTGTAACCATTTGTAAAAGGAACACCGTCTCCCAGTCATATTAGGTATAGTGAAGTTGCAAAATTAAATATACATTTCTTGTTGAAACGTTTTGTTTTTGATGTCCTATTGATTACTAGGCAGAGAAGAACATTTAGATAATAGTAATAATTATATTAGTCACAAGCAAGAAAGTGACTCAAACACTTCTAACATATTTTGCGATGATTCATTGCCATGTCTCTAATATGATTTCATTTACAATCAGCCAGTCAGTAATTTTGCCTGTAGCAAAGGAGTCCTAGAGCTGCAGAAACTTTGTAGCTTCTGACTTTGTTGGATGTTGTTTGATCTTTTATTGGTGCCTTTTATGTCCCCTCCCCTGTAATTGTAAAGACCGAACACTGTAAGTAATGGAAACTTACAGAAATTTGCAACAATTGATAATAAAAATTTCTAGAATTGGAACTAGAAAAATATACATTAGTGCTAAAAGCTCAGCTGGTATAAGGGACTCCAAAAGCTTTTCATCCTAATAGGAGACTATCGGGGAATGTAATAAAAGTCGCAGAGTGCAAAACAATTCGCACCAATAAGAATAAAAATCCACATCTTGCAATGTAATATGGTCCCTAAACTGTGATTACATTGCGCACTCTTAAGTGCTTGAAGGTGTCGTAATCTTTTGGAGCAAACATAACGACTTTTTGAGTAAGAAGTTTTATTACATTGACTGCGCATTGGCGCAAATTATAAAATTCGCAAACGGTCTTCCAATGTCGGAAGTGGTCGCTAAACAGTTTCCAGGTTTGCAAAAGCTATATTAAATAGTTTTTCCGTTACCGACTTTTATTACATTCCCCCATGTATATTAGAACTGCATGTGCAGCACCATCTGTGTTCTGATGGGAGCCCTGATGATGCTGGGGTCCAGGTGTTAATAGCATGGTGGTATTTAGTTTAACATTGTCACACCAGTTTTCTATCATCTTTCATTTCATGGCACGGGGGGGGGTAGAATCAGTAATAAAACTATTAATGCTATATTTTATGATCTTTCAGGAACAAAGGAATGAATTTCATTGTAGGTAAAGACTGGCGGGATCTCTTTGATGTGGTTATTGTTCAAGCTGACAAACCTAATTTCTTCAATGACAAGAGAAGGTGAGTTTTCCTGAGTATTCAGTATTTAACCATAAATATCATGAGTAGCGATGGCCAAATGTGACCCATTTAGATCAAAAATTCTTAAAATTGATTTCACCCATTGGTAACTGGGCATCATTTTTGTGGCGAAACTTGGCAAACAAATTCTCAAATTCAAAGAGAACTTGCAGTTTTGCTGTCAGTTGACCTGTGACTCTGTTTGTATTTTCTTGAGCAGAGTCTCCTTTTAAAATTATTTTTTAAATTGCTTATGGTGACACAGAATACATAACCCAGTGTTCAGTTTAGTAGATAAAATACTTGGCTCCTTGTACTTCCTTCTTGGCATTACTGATTGCAGATAACTTTTATATTGGCATATTGTTGTCGCAGTACATATTGTGTTTTGGTATGCATGATCAAAATAACAAGAAATCAAATGCTGAACTTGGAGTGGGATTTTGTTTTTTTTTTTAAATTTAGTTTCAAATTTAATTTTCATCCTTTGCTTCTGCTCAAAAAAGGGCACTCCTATTAACACTAAAATGTTCGTTTTGTTTCTGGTTTGATAAATACTTTGACCTTTGTTATTTAAAGGCATTATCCAAGCTGATTAAATGAAAAGCAGTGCATAGACTTTTCTAAGCTGTATATAGACTTTCTAAGCAGCTAACACTTCAAAGTAGCCTTGAAAAATTGATTTACTATGTTACATAAAAACAATAATACGATTTTATTAACAAATATATTGCTTTTGTGTAAATGTTTTTTCCTTTGTTTGTAGTGATGATGATACTTTTGTGTATCATTAAATGGCATTTCTTCTCCACAATTTAGGCCCTTCCGTAAGGTTGCAGAAAGAGGAATTCTGTTGTGGGATAAAATTCACCATCTTGAAAAAGGTCAAACCTACAAGCAGGTATGACGGTCCCTTGTTGTACCAGATTTTGATACACATTATTAGTAGTGTATTGTCAAATGCTTGCATCCCTCCATAATCCTGTTTAAAAGCATATCTGAGATAACCATTGCTAATAATTAAAAGATGTGTGGATTGTATTTATTTGCATAGTAACGTCAGACGAAGGGGTGTGCCCACGAAACGTTACTCTCCAAATAAACACGCAGAGCTTGGCCCGTTTGCATTAAGTCCTGAGTGCCGGTAAATTTCTTCTTTATCCAACTGCAATTTTGGGTGCCGAACCCTTTTTTTTTTTTACTGAGCACTGGACTAGTATACTTTGTGAGGTCAGGGTGTGCTGGTGGTCTTTTTATTTGGATTGTATTTATAGCATACATATGCCTTGTCTCTGTTATTGGTTGTGTTATTATAAATAGATTTATTTACTGATGAAATTTTTTTTGCATGTATTTTTACTGTGGTTTATGTTATTTTTGTTTCCTTTCCAGGGTAATTTGTTTGAATTTCTTAAGCTCACTGGATGGAGAGGGTCAAAGGTTTTGTACTTTGGAGATCATATATACAGTGATTTAGCGGTAAGAGACTCTTATTAGTATTATATAAAAGCCAGCATAATGCACAGCACTGTAATGTTAAGATACATATTTTAATCTGTATTTTCTTAATAGTTCACTCTTATTAGCTGACAATGGAAAATTATGCTAATTTTGATTTGATATTGTTCTATGCAGGCCCCGTGCATTAAAGAATGTTTGTGCCACAAAGTGCCATTTTCACTCCTGTTCTGCTGGCCATGTCCCCATTGAAACTGACCCATGTTATCTCTTCTTCTGATGTCATGTAATTAGATAACATTTTATAAAGGCTTTGGGTTGTGACAGATAAACTTGTGGGCCACATGTTCTAGAAACAGTGGCTGTAGTGGTGCGCGGGTCAACAAAAATCTGACTTGCTGCCTGGAGGGGAATCTGGGCATAGTAAGGCAGGGTGGATGCATGGGGTAAGTTCAACCCAAATCTGCCTGTGGCCAGGGCCAGATTTCTTGTAGTGTCGCCCTGAGGCCAGCCCTTCCTGTATTTTAGAGCTTTCCTGGATATCTGTATCTATAAAATAATATATATTTTTATTTTGTTTTTCAAATGCATGTTTCCGGTATATGTAAAAATGATTCCAAAGTGTAGAACTTACTGCAGTGATTTCACTGATGGGATGACTGGGATAGAATAAGTGTGAAAAAATGTTAAGATCATATTTAAAAAAATATTTGCTTATGTCTGAGATTCCTTATTCCACTTTTCTACGTCTGCCCCCAGTTCTTACCTAGCTATCGGCAGCTTGCCAAGATCATTGGGGCCAATTTTCAGTTTGATGTTCATACCAGCAATTACATAGGGGAGTTATTTACTAAACTCTGAATGCCAAAAACCTGAAAAAATTGTTTTGTTTACTATAAAATCTAAATTTTTAGTGTAAAAATTTATTTTACCTCGAGGATGGAAAAAGTCCAAATCCGAAAATCCGAAAAACCTGCCTAGGTTGCATATAAGTCAATGGGAGAAGTTCCAAAGATTTTTTTGATCTGCACTGGGTTTCGTGCCAAAATCCCAAATTTTTGTATTTTTTCAGTTTTTTTTTTTCCGCAAAATTTTTTTCGGGAAAGTGTATTAATAAATTAGCTGAAAAAACCCATGCAGATTTGGTCTGAGTTTTTTGCAGGAAATATTGAGATAAATTCGGACTTTGATAAATAACCCCCATACTGTTTGGAGGAATTGAGCCCCAAGCACTGCTTATAAGCGAGAAATGTAAGCAACTATGATCTTGCCAATCTGCCAGAAGAAAGATAAGAGAATTCAGGGGAGACTCTGGAAAAAATATGTGTAAAGTGGTAGGGGAAAATCATCATATAAAGAAAACATTTCTTTTAACATATACTAGTTATGCTATGTGCATTTTACATTATTAATACTTCCCCTTTAACATTTTAATAGAAAATTGATTTAATGGTAACACTATTATGCAAGTCATGGGTGGATATTTTTATAGTTCAAAGTAAAAAAAAAAAAAAAAATTTGTTAATTTTAAACAGGATCTGACCCTAAAGCATGGATGGAGGACAGGTGCCATTATACCAGAGTTAAAATCAGAGATTGAAATCATGAACACTTCTCATTACATTAAAACCATGGCTTGGCTTCAAGGTCTAACTGGCCTGCTTGAACGGATGCAGGTACTTGTTGCCTTTTTTTTTTAATTCTGTCTGTGCTTGGGAGTGGGGCAAAATGTTTATGTTACTAGTATAGTATGCGTGTGTTTTCCAAGGGTGTTTCATTGCTGACGTGTAAGGAAAGGCTGGGAAACTTCTAGTAGCACTGTACTTGTGTCATACGAGAGCATTTTAATGTTTCTGAGCATTGTTGAGTCGTTGTGTTATTGCTTGAGCTTATTAGATATAATGGTTAATTACTGTAAAGAGCAGCAGTGTGAGCCTCCACATAAAGCTGTGAAAAAGGGAGAGTGTAATGTCTCAATCCTCAGTGTATTTCATTCCAAACTAGAGAAATACACCAGCAGTAAAGCAAAGCCTAGAACACAATGCTCACTCATTTGCCTTATAATGCCTTAAAGGGTTGATTCACCTTTAAGTTAACTTTTAGCATGTTATATAATGGCCTATTCTAAGCAACTTTTCAGTTGGTCTTCATTTTCACTTTTTTATTGTTTTTTTTTAAAATGATTTGCCTTTTTTTCTGGCTTTTTCCAGCTTTCAAATGGGGGTCACTGACCCAATCTAAAAGATAAATGCTCTTTAAGGTTACACATTTATTGTTACTGTTTACTTTTTATTACTTGTGTTTCTAATTAGGCCCCCTCCTATTCATATTCCAGGCTCTTATTCAAATACATGCATAGTTACTAGGGTAATTTGGACCCTAGCAACCAGATTGCTGAAATTGCAAACTGGAGAGCTGCTGAATAAAAAGCAAAATAACTCAAAAACAACAAATGATAAAAATGAAAAACAATTTCAAATTGTCTCAGAATATCACTCTCTACATCATAATAAAAATTAATGCAAAGGTAAACAACCCCCTTTAAGCGTAAATATTTATTATTAAGGACATAAAATGTAATTGCTCACAGCTAAAGCCATCACTTTCATTTACTACTATTCAGTGCAGGACGCGCAGCCGGGCCCCCCGCCCCCCTCTAGTTACGTTTCTGCCATCTCCCGACCTGCCACTAACCATTAAGATCAAATAAAGTAGTAAAAGATCAGATCAGCCAATGTACTACCTCTGACAGCAATCGTACGAAAGTTATGTCTGACAAAGCTGGTGACAGTCTCCCACTGAAAATCGTATGATCGGCAATACATGCAGAGATATTATTGGCAGCCGACAAATCTTTTAACCTGTCCGATCGTTCCAAACGACCGATCTCCGCCGGACGAAAAATGTCGGGACGTCTATGGCCAGCTTAAGTGTTGGTTCTGGTTGGAATGCTAACAAGTTAGTGTCTGGCCAATCTGAATATCATTGCATCCTTCTGTTTAAAAGTCAGTTCTCATGCAGTTAATTATCCTAGCATGAACAAGCCTTTTCTTTTATAAATGTATGACCTGCTTCAGAGTCAAAGAAGAAACAACCTTTGCTATTTCCTATGTCCTTGCTGCTCTTGCAGCTCTAACCACACGTGTGTTCCCCACTAGGTGTACAGGGATGCGGAATCACAGATGGTCCTACAAGACTGGATCAAAGAAAGACAAGAGACGAGGTTGGGTTGCACAAAGTCTTGTGTACAGAAACAGATTGCATATTCTAATAATGCAGTATTTATGGCGCACTTGTTCAGCTGTGAAATGCTGAGAAATACTTCTTTAAAAGGGAGTGCAATTTCCTAATGATATTTAAGCTTTATTTTAGTTAAATTGTTTACAGGTATGGGACAGGTATGCTCAGGACCCTGGGTTATCCAGATAAGGGCCCTTTCCATAATTTGGATCTCCATACCTTAGATCTACTAAAAATAAAACTTTCAAAAATTAGTTAAACCCAATAGGGTTGTTTTGCCTCCAATAATGATATTTTAGTTGGGATCAAGTACAAGGTACCATTTTGTTATTACAGAGAAAATTTAATTTTTTTTAAAAATTGGAGTATTTTTATTAAAATAGAGCCTGTGGAAGATGGCCTTTCAGTAACTCGGAGCTTTCTGGATAATGGGTTTCTGTATAATAAATCCCATACCTGTAGTTGCTTAGTGCTTAGATATGTAGTTTTGTCAGTGGAGATGATAAAAATGTTGCTTCTGACTCTTTTTTTTTTTAATAGACCGATACCAAATGATTCCTTTCTAGCTAGTGTGTCTTTCTGTCATTGCTGAAACTGTAACCATATGACAAAGGGTTTTTTTCCTTTGTTTTCCACAGAGATTTGACAAAAACCATGTTCAACCGACAGTTTGGAAGCATATTCAGGACTGACCATAATCCAACCTATTTCTTGAGGCGCTTGTCCCGCTTTGCTGATATTTATATGGAATCTTTAAGTTCTCTTTTGAATTATGACCTGCACCACACTTTCTATCCTAAGAGGACTCCACTACAACATGAACTTCCTGTGTGTTCGGAGCAGCAGTACGCAAACACATTCAGGATCCCTCTTGGCAGGGAAACGGCTCCGATCAAGTGATTCTCATAGAAGGATGCACTACGGTCTGCACATTAACTAAGGATGTTTTTTTCGTGCCTTCTCTTGTGTCTTTCTTTATTTAAACTTGTCGGGTTGATGCTTTATCGCATTACATTCTCAGCTGTTCAACTGGAACGTTGTTGAGCACAGTGGCCTGTATTGATCGACAAGAGAACCCTTCATGAACATTATGGCATGCTGATTCAACTTAGTTTGTGTAAACAGTACGTTTTTGGGAGCCCATTTGAGAAATGTTTGAGCCATTCATTGTGCTTTGTATATTGCACTGTATAGCACTTGTATGTCTGCAAAACCTATTGTGTTTTCTTTTAATTTTTTCCCCTATTTATACAACAGACTTTGTTGTGTATTTTAATAGTCCCCAATGCAACACTATCTTTAAATGTGCTCTATTATGTTTGTTGAATGTATGTATGTTTTTTTTAATGATGGTTTTACTTCCTCAGATCATAACATTTATACATTTCCCTATCTAAAAATAAGTGCATGAATGGTTAGTGCTATACAGGTAACTCTAATCATGATTTCTTTTGTCTTGAGTCACTCCTAGACAGTCCTCACCCCTCCCTGCCCCCAAACACCGTTTTATGCATTTTTTCCTTCTGTGCTAAGGACATACACATTTTGTACTGTTGCTGTGTATAAATGAAACCACATTCTTCTGTATTTTTTTAAGCCTGTTGTGTTTATCATGAGCTGTAAACAGTGAGCATCAATGCAGTCTAAAGCTGGCCATAGATGCAAAGATCCAATCGTACGAATCCTCCAACGATCGGACTTCCCCATCTCCCGACCTGCCACTAACCATTCAGATCAAATAAAGTATAAACTAATCAGCCGATGTTCTGCCCCTGACAGCAATCGTAGGAAAGTTATGTCCAACCAAAGCTAGTGACAGTCTCCCTCTGAAAATCGTACGATCGGCAACACATGCAGAGATATTACCCGCAGCCGACAAATCTTTTAACCTGTCCGATCGACCAGGTACGATCAGATCTTTGCGTCTATGGCCAGCTTAAGGCAAATAGCAGTAAGTTGTATTTATTTGTCTGTACCATTCAATTGAAGACAAACCTGTAATTAAATTATCAGTTCAAAGTGATCCTGTTTAGGTTTTGTTTGCCACTTTATGACAATGGCACACACAGTGATCCTGGGTCATATTTTAAGTGGCATTTGCATGGCAAGAAGGGTACACAAGGGTCCCCTGCCCCACAGTTAAGCCTTACTGTATCTCTTGGAATGTAGGATGTAACCCACATAATCAAGGAAAGAGCATGCAAACTGTAGTGAGTGCTCTGGCTGGAAACAGAGGACCCAACGCTGCAAGGCAGCAACTTTAACCACTGCACAACTGTGAGTAAATGAGAGCAATCCTGAGGGGTAAAAAACTACTTTATATTTTGCAACTGCTTACAACTCATAGGCAACTACTGTATTATTTTAGGATTAGTAAATATTTCTTGTAAATTGAATGGCTGTGATCATGTCCTTACATAAAGAGATACTGGCACCAGAAATTAAGCTCTTTCTTACATCTATCACAATATTGCCTTTGAAAGTAACTTGTAACTTTGCCATAAAGTATTTGCACAATGCTTTTACATTACCTGTCTGATGTACCATGTTCCTGTATGAGGGGGCTGCCATATTTGTTCAGCAGGAGTCCGTTAGTATTAGAATCTCCAACAGACAGGCTGAGATGGGACAGTCAGGTTAGCAAAACAGTCAGGGTTAGAAACTTCAACAAACAATTACTTAGATAAACAAACATCTCAGCAAAAAATTATCAACATGACCTTTACATTCATATTTTAAAAAGTAGTTTTTAGTGTCAGTATCACTTTAAAGGAATTGTTCAGTATAAAAATAACAACTGGGTAAATAGATAGGTTGTGCAAAATAACAAATGTTTGCTATAGTTAGCCAAAAATGTAATGTATAAAGGCTGGAGTGATTGGATGTCTAACATAATAGCCAGAACACTACTTCCTGCTTTGCAGCTCTCTTGGTTTCCACTGATTGGTTACCAGGCAGTAACCAGTCAGTGACTTGAGGGGGGAGAGCACATGGGTCATATCTGTTACTTTTGAATCTGAGCTGAATGCTGAGGATCAATTACAAACTCACTGAACAGTTATGTCCCATGTGACCCCTCTTCAAGTCACTGACTAACTTGAGTTAGAGAACTGAAAAGCAGGAAGTAGTGTTCTGGCTATTATGTTAGACATCCAGTCACTCCAGCCTTTATACATTACATTTTTGGCTAACTAACTATATTAGAAACATTTTTTATTTTGCAATGAACTTCGTCCTGTTGTCATTTATGGCTGAGATTCTAGCTATCACAGTCCTGGAGTCTATATAAAAATCTGATGCAGTTAGTCCTTCCCGAGCTCTGCTCCAGTGGTGGGAAAGAAAATGGGAGTAAGATCAACAAGAGGCTCAGAGCAGTTATTTGCACTGAGAAATATTCTAGTGTTTCCTGTACAGAGATATCACCACCACTACAGAACTCTTTCTTTCTTTCTTGGAAGGAAGCAGAACTCCTCTACTTTCTCAGTTTTACAATTTAAGTAATTTTATGAACACATGCACGCCACCAATGGTTTTATTTACAAATACCTTATTTATTTTTAACTAGAAATGTTTTGTTACAATCTGGAGAGCAAGGAAATCAACAAAAAGAATCCTGATTACAGAAAAAAAAGTTATTGTTATTAAACTATAATTGGAGGATTGTAATTATCTGCTTGTGTACACCCAAACACACATACAAAAGGTGGTAACAGAGAGATGACACCAGTTCTAAACTGTATAAACCCTGTTGAGAAACTGGACTATTGTTGACCTAAAACCAACATATGAACAAAGTATACAAAATACCATGAAGGAATTGCTGCCCAGTTAGAAAATGGGGAAACTGTTTCTATACTGAAATTAGATTATCTCATTTAAGAGATGGCTCTACTTATTATGGCATTAATGATCCTTCAATCCGAGCTGATCCAGAGTTAGATTTTATTTGCTGTTGTGGCTGTTGCTGTAAACTATTTCTGTATCCAGTGTTTGACGTGGATTAAGAGACTCTCCTTATTCATCTGAAGGGAGGCAACAGATGTTAGTTTGCACCAGTTATGGGTATGGAAGCAACAGCTTCTTCTGCTGGGCATCTGACACACTTCTCCAAGTCCTTATGTTCAGATATCTTACAGATATTGCTGTATATGTCCTGTAGTGTCATTTGGTATGGCCACCAAAGCTCACAAGCTGTTGTTCATCATAGTCCTTAAAGGGCATGTAAAGGAAAAAAATAAAATCCCATTTTAACTTTCTTTAATGAAAAAGAAACCTACAATATACTTTAATTAAAAATGTGTACTGTTTTTATAAGAAACCTGACTGTATGCAGTGAAATTCTCCCTTCATTTACTGCTGTGGATCGGAATTGTCAGACGGTCCCTAACTGCTGAGCAGGGAAACAATCATACTTATGAACAGCAGGGGGAGCCCCCGCCTTACTTCCCAGCCATGCAGAACTCAAGCAGCTTTGTTTATGATGATCCCTAAGCAGCCCAGACCACACTGAGCATGTGCACAGTCTTAGTCTTGCAAAGATGTTTAACAAAGTTACAAGATGGTGACCCCCTGTAACCAACTTTAAAAGCATAAATTATTTGTTTGATTAGGCTTTGTGGTACAGTAAGTTCATGTTTATATTTAGTACACAAAATACAGCATTTCTAGCATTATTCTATTTTAGACTTTACATGCCCTTTAAAGGGAAACAAAATAGTGTTAATGTATACATTAAACCCTGCTCAGCTGTTCTGCCACATTTTCATAAGGTGCACTTTCCCTTGGATCTTAAGATCTGCAAACTAACTAGCAGATTATCATGCCCATATTAAAACAAGTTTTTGTATACAAGATACCCATCATGCTAAAAAAAAGAAAAAAAAAAGCCTGCTGTTATTATGAGGGTGGTCATGTTCCATACTTTCTGAGAGAAAGTTACTAGAATTAGGCAGTTTTCTGCTTTGCCATTTTATCCATGCATCTTAAATTGCCAGGCCATTTTATTGCTTATGACTAGGGGTGCACTGAATTCAGGATTCAGCCTTTTTCAGCAGGATTTAGATTTGGTCGAATCCTTCTGCCCAGCCGAACCGAATCCAAATCCTAAATTGCATATGCAAATTAGGGGTGGGGAGGGAAATTGCACTTTTTGTCACAAAACAAGGAAGTAAAAATGTTTTCCCCTTCTCACCCCTAATTTACATATGCAAATTAGGATTTGGTTCGGTATTCAGCAGAATCTTTCGCGAAGGATTCAGGGGGTTCGGCCGAATCCAAAATAGTGGATTCAGAACATCCCTACTTATGACTGCATTAAATTGACCTTTTTGCTAGCATCTCCTTTGTAGGGTTGTTTTTAAGACTGACTTATTTGGTATTCATTCTGACTGGGACTTAAAGGGGTAGTTCACTTTTAAGCAAACTGTTTTTATTTCTTGTGGTTTTTGAATATTTTACTTTTTGTTCAGCAGATCTCTAGAACTTTTGACAACTATCTGGTGCTCAGAGAGCAATCGTTTTTGAAATGGCATGGTCAGTGACCCGCTCCCCCCATTTAAAAGCTGGAATGAGGCAGAAGAATAAGGCAAATATTTAAACACCTGTAAAAAAATTAAAGACCGGTTGAAAAGTTGCTAGGAATAGGTAATTCTATAATATTCTGTAATGTTATATTCTAATATATATATGATCAATTAAATGTATAACCTGATATGAACCACCAATTTAGCATGTTTAGCAAGTTTCCCATCCCTGATAAAAAGTTCTTCTGTACCACTGGCTTAAGGATAAACCTGAAAAGTGAGCCTGCTTAAAGCATGCACATTGTACATTTCTGCTGTACAGTACACATCGTACATGATATGAACAGTGAGGCGTGACAACATTGTGACTTGTAGGGATGTAGCGAACTGCCGATTTGATGTTCGCGAACGGCGTTCGCGAACACCGGCAAAAAATGCGAACGTTCGCGGACAGTTCGCGAACTTCGAACACCCGCTAAAATCGTTCGATTCGAACAATCGAAGGATTTTAATCATTCGATCGAAGGATTTTCGTTCGATTGAAGGATTTTCATTCGAATCGAACGATCGAAACCATTCGATCGAATGCTTTTCATTCGATCGAATGCTTACAATCGTTCGAATGAATGGAAATCGTTCGATTTTTAGCGGTCGAAGGAATTCGAATGGTCGAATGGTCGAACGAATCGAACCCAAATTGGCGAACGTCGCGCGACGTTCGCGAACATTCGGCGGACGCGAACGGTCGAAGTTCGCGCGAACAAGTTCGCCGGCGAACAGTTCGCTACATCCCTAGTGACTTGTTGGCAGAGACGCTATTACCATGAACCCTGTAAGCAAGAAATTTAATAGTTGTAACTTTAAATAGAATATCCATCCAAACACTACTAACAGCACTTGCACTAATCTTAATGCTAATCCAAGTATGGGCACCGAGTGCAGAATCATTTATACAAGATAATTTCAGGTTACTAATTTCATACTGATTAAAAGGAAACAAGAAGAGTTGTTAATATAACTGGCTTGCAGAGCAAAGGCTATGGACACGTGGAGAACCGCCGTGGTTTTTTTTTTAAAAAAAAAAAAAGCCGACCTCTGTGTAAATACGGTAGCGGAAGCCTAAACTGGAAATTGTTAGCGTATTTGTGCAGCGGCTGGCTTTTTAAAAACTGTGCTGTGAACCGTGGCAGTTCTCCGTATGTGTGTCCGTAGCCTTAGCTAACATAATGAGAGAACATTATTTCTAGGTTACTCATTATTTTACTACACTATTAAACTTGCAAGCATTACTTTTCTACCAATAAGTTTGCTTCCTCACATTTCCACCTAAGGATGCCACCTTTTCAGTACATTTTTAACGGGCGTGGTGGGGGCGGGCACAAGAGAGGCAGACCTTGATGCAAAAGGGGTGGAACCATGGGGGTAGTGACACAAACAGGCGGATCCACGCTGCGTGATGACCAGAAGGCGAAGAAAAGGGTACGCTTGTTAACTTTGTACATTGCTGGTAACTTTGTAATACCGACCCTGGCCTTGGCAGGAGTTTTACTGGCTAGGCCAGTAAAACATAGACTGGATGGCAACCCTATTTCCAACTATGGTGAATTTGAAGGCAATTTTCCCTCTTGGCTACGTGTGAAACAAAATTATTCTGTGTGTACTTTATAGACTTATGAACATTATAAACTTGTGTGCACAATTTTGAAAAACTGTGTGCTCTGGTCAGAACTGATACAAACGGTGTTTTCACACAAAATTTATGTACACCACAATCTGTTGTGGCGCTGGCCTCAAAAGATGCGCGCACATACACAAGTGCACCCCTGAGAGGGAGCATTGCTTGAGGGGTACTGTAGTTCCATTCATAATGTGTAGTAAGTAGGAAACAAGCAAAACGGGACTGTGAAAATACTACAAATTCCCAGCAAACCGACAGAGGCCTAGTTTAATCTGACCTCTGCCACATTGCAACAAGGTCTTCTAACCTGCACATGGTACTGGATTTCCCTACTTTCCCCTAAAATGTATAAAAATAATTGAATGAGTAAATGAGATGGTAAACTTGGAAGAAACCTTATATGGCTTTTAAGGAAGTGTTTTGTGAGTTTTAGACGTGCCCTTGGTCTGGTCATCCGGGTAGCCTTTGCACAACCCTACTTTCTCTGAACTGCACATGGGACACCCTCAGGGATGACTGATTATAGCTGTGCCACGCATGAGGATAATCTAAGCATAATGTACAGTTTGGTCCATGAGTAGTGATGAGTCAAATATTTCTCTAAAATGACACCCATGGATTCCATTGGGTGAAAAAAAGGGACTTTTTTGACGTTTTGCAAATTTACGGCGAAGCAAAATGGGTCAGATTTGCCAACACTACCCATGAGTCACCCATCTTTTGTGACTGAGTTTAGGCCTACCTGGGTGACGCCCAAGGTCGGGATATCATAGGTCTCTGCCCCAATATATATGAGTTGATGAATCCTGTCGCATGAATATCTGGCACCAGAGGGTGTGGATGATAATTTAGTGCTTTCTCCAGTGGTAGTTAAATGTCCGAAGGTCTCCCGATTCATGTCACCCATCCTTGCTAGAATTTTCCTTGTAAAGTTTATCTGATCTGCACAAAGTGCAGCCAACACACTGCCAAGGGAAGGCTTTTTCTTTACCTCATTAAAGGAAAACTATACCCCCCAAACAATGTAGGTCTCTATAAAAAGATATTGCATAAAACAGCTCATATGTAAAATCCTGCTTCATGTAAATAAACTATTTTCATAATAATATACTTTTCTAGTAGTATGTGCCATTGGGTAATCAGAAATAGAAAATTGGCATCTTAAAAAATAAGGGCTGCCCCCTGGGATCGTAGGATTCACTGTACTCACAAACATACCAACAAACCATACATGTTAGGTCACATGAGCCAATTAACAGAGTTGTGTCTTTGGCTTCCACACTTCTTCCTGTTACAGTTAGAGTTAAAGTATTTCTGGTCAGGTGATCTCTGAGACAGCACACAGACCATCACGAAATGGTGGCTCAAGGCAAGAGATGTAAAAGGGCAATATTTACTTAAATATATATTCCAGTTTGGTAAGATTCTTTAATATGCCACTTAATATGATATGAACTATCTGTTGCTTAAGTGTTCATTTTGGGGGTATAGTTTTCCTTTAAATTGTTTAAACTGGAACTGGAAATTTCTATTGAACTTTTTATAATAGTATACAGCGAGTGCCAGGATCAGAACAATGGCAAAGAATATTCCTGCTCCGTGGCCAGCATGCAGAGCCTGCACAAAAAGTAAAGATTAAAGGCTGCGCTCATATTATTCATGCCTGTGAAGGCATCTCTGACCAAAGCGTTGGCATCTTTATATTATATTATACTGTGAAGCAGAGACCATCACTATATCAAATGAAAAAATGATTGCTAAGCTACCTTATATTTTCTTATTTCAAGTACTGAAAAAAATACTGTCCATATTTTATTATCAATGAGTGATTTCCAATAGTTTGCAAAAATGTCAGGCTACCTAAGTTGAATATGGTTGAATAAAACAAAAAATGACTGACATATGTACGTTTTCAAAACAGAAAATCAGTTGAATTTGTTTAAATATTCCTAAAGAAGTGCTCAAAATGTATTAGCGTGTTAGTAAAATCTGTACCATTCCAATGCGAAGGCATCTGCTTTTAGGTTCTGTTCTCATTAATGCCACCCAGTGGTGAATGTATAAATATTTGTATATAAGAAGTGAAGTTTATATAGGCAGCCCTGTACATTTGAGGGTCACATTCAAAGTTATCCTGCACTCTAACGTGTGAATCAAATCTTACCATTTTGATGTCACACATACTGTATATTATACGAACTGAAGTAGTACAACTAAAATAATGAAAGCAGTTGTCTCCGAGTCCACTTTGCTGAGTCCACAAGTTCAAATAATGTATGTATGTATGTATATTTTTATTTGTATAGCACTATTTGAGGGCACAACACTGTACAGCAGAACAATACATTTGTATAAGAAACAGGGGGTCATTGCAGTAATAAGTGCAAATAAATATAAAAATACATAAATATAAAGTATAGTTGCAAAACATATTAAGTGTTTATTGTCAAGGAGACAAAAGGATAGAGGACCCTGCCCCATAGAACTTACAGTCTACATAAATAATGCAGTTGTCTCAGAGTCCACTTTGCTTTGAGGACCCTGAGAGCAACATCCAAGGGGTTGGAGAGCAACATGTTGCTCATGAGCTACTGGTTGGGGATCACTGATGTAGAGAGTTATATTCTAAGACAGTTTGCAATTAGTTTTCCTTTGTAATTATTTGTGTTTTTTTCGGCTATTTAGCTCTTTATTCAGCAGCTCTTTAGTTTGCAATGTTAGCAATCTGGTTGCTAGGGTGCAAATTACCCTAGCAACTATACACTTATATGAATAAGAGACTGGAATATGATTAGGAGAGGGCCTGAATAGAAAGACAAGTAATAAAAATTAGCAAAAACAAAGTGTAGCCTTACCAGAGCATTTGTTTTTTAGATGGGGTCAGTGGGTCCCATTTGAAAGCTGGAAAGAGTCAGAAGAAGAAGGCAAATATCTATTAAATAGAAAAAATGGAGGCCAACTGAATAGTTGCTTAGAAAGAGCCATTCTATAATATAATAAAAGTTAACTCAAAGGTGAACCACCCCTATAAGTTTTCTAAAGTTACACACAAAGAAATTAAATAACACAAATACTTTTGTCAGGGTTCTCTCATATGCTCACTTCTCTCTCACAGCATTTCTTTCACAAAGACTCCAGTGTCACTGTCATGTGGATGAACACTACCAGAGTGCCATTATCTGTTAATGTGGTCCTTTCTCTTTTTCAATACTCCCCTTCCATTCTCTCTTCCATTCTCTGTCATGTCCACATATTGTACACAAGCTTCTCACTGTCTCATTACAGCCTGTAGGTTCCCCACTAAGCTACACCTGAACCCTTGGTCCCTACCTGGTGCACAATCACTCAGTGAACTAACCACAAATTCTACCTCCTCACCAGTCCCCAAAACTGTCTTTGCTATCTACAACTATCTAACCACCTCTGAGCTGATTCTCCACACAAGCTTTTACTCATACTAGTCCTATCCAGGTATGGTCCTCCTCATGGTCTGCTTGCCCTGCCTCCAGATCTTTATAGGCCAAAGTAGTGCCCAGCTCAGACATTCATTTTTATAGACTCCTGTAGACCAATGCCCCTGCAGACCAACCTTACGGGTTGATGCCACCTGCTGGCCGGGGATATGTAATAGAAGGTGCAAAGTTTCATACAAATTTAGTTACCGATAGCAACCAGTCAGCAGGTACCTTTTACTGGTCACCTGGTTTAAAATAAAAATTTATACTTTTCTCAGTTAGAATGTTGATTTCATACCCTGTCAGTTACTGTGTCATTATGTTGCTGGAAGATTATTTCAAAAGAAAAATCTGAAATGAGCTTGCTTAAAGAAAACTATACTCCCCAAACAATGTAGGTCTCTATAAAAAGATATTGCATATAACAGCTCATATGTAAAACTCTGCTTCATGTA
Organism: Xenopus petersii; assembly: GCA_038501925.1. Lineage (NCBI taxonomy): Eukaryota > Metazoa > Chordata > Amphibia > Anura > Pipidae > Xenopus > Xenopus petersii. The sequence continues at coordinate 35,463,967 of CM076677.1, forward strand.
ATTAAACCATTTTCATAATAATATACTTTTTTTAGTAGTATGTGCCATTGGGTAATCCTAAATAGAAAATTGCCATTTTAAAAAATAAGACCCATCCCCTGGGATTGTACGATTCACAGTGCACTCAAACAAACCAAACACACCTTACATGTTAGGTCACATGAGCCAATTAACAGACAGAGTTGTAGTATTTCTGGTCAGGTGATCACTGAGGCAGCACACAGACCCTCACGGAATGGTGGTTCAAGGCAAGACATGTAAAATGGCAATATTTACATAAATATATATTCCACTTTTATAAGATTTTTTAATATGCCACTTAATATGATATAAACTATCTGTTGCTTAAGTATTCATTTTGGGGGTATAGTTTTCCTTTAAGAAATGTTATGTATGTAGTGTTGTGTATAGGCCACATTTCAATCGGCTTAGCTTGATATCACCCTGCCTTTGGTGGGAATATCGGGAGGAAGATTCACTGGTTGACGATCTTGCCAATCGAGCAGGTCTTATAGTGAACAGCCACCTTGAGAGAAGTGTACTAAAAATTGAGTCATGAAATAATCTAAGATTTATTTAAAGAAAAATATTATTTGAATACATTTTTCAACATACCAGATGTACCCCCCATTTTATATTTCAAATAATATCTGGAGACCAGTATTCTTTACACTGATTTAGAAATTGATAAGCGATGAATATTTTGTGACACCACATACTTAAATCTTAATGATTTATCTGAGTTATTGTTCCTCACAAAAGGACCTAATGGCCCCTCTCTGACCTGCCCTGCTAACTCAGTATAAAGACGGCTGCCCATTTTTCTCCATTACAATCAGTCTCGCTATTCCTCCTGCATCAATGGGCTGAATTGCTTCTGACTGATTATCTTAGATTCGCTGCTGTCTGTCATAAAAAAGTGCTTCTCTGCTGCCTGTTAGTACTTTAAGCAGAACTTTTTTAAATGTCTGTTTTGTTAACATACTAGATTATTAAATACAGGGCATGTCAGTTATTTTGATTAAATTCCTTTGGCAAGTTCTATGGAAATCCAATTAAATCAAAGGAACTGAGAGAAAGCACTCAGAGTGATTTATTTTTACAACATGTTTCGGGCTACTCGCCCTTTATCAAGTGTAAAGCATACATTATAGTTACAAACTTTTATGGGTATAAACAGGAAGTGAGGGCACACAGGGTAGGTGTCGATTACCTTAATGAGGTACAGATAATTACCATATCACCAAGATCTCGGAACAGCACTATTAACTGATTCATTTTGTGATTTCCCATGACAGTATCCCTTTAATAATGGAGGAGCAGCAGTTACAACTTAAACACGCATATGTGCCTACTTTGGTTTGCCTTAAAATTGTTGGGCTCCCTTCTTCTGGGGAGGATTAACCCGTCGGGGCACAATAAATCCCGGAGGGATGCACCTTTTTTATAATTGAAAACAGGTGGATTTGCCAAAACGCTCTTAAGTGTTTTGTCCTGTAGCAGTAGTGGCCAATATTTAAAGATAATACATTCTATTTCTTTACTGTGGGTGTTATATTGGCTTACAAATGGGAAAACATTCCTGCTGCATTTTGGTTTGTAGGTCAGTAGCTGTTTTCTAGGCAACAAACCCACTTCCACAGCACAACTTTCTATATCTTTACTTTTATAACCTCATTTTACAAATCTCTGTTTTAGAGTTTCTGCTGCTGAGGTATAATTTCCTTCTTAGGAGGAAATCCTCCTTGCCCTTATAAATTGACCTTTAGGGATTGCTCTAATAAATTTAGGGGCATCAAAACCATCTTTAACATGGTTGGGAATGAGGCTATTATCTACGCCCTGTGACACAAATAATTCAATTTCTTTTTTTATAAGTATGGTAGGGTCAATTGCTATGTTTTCATAGTGACCTGGCATATTAAGTAGGGGGAAACTGTATAAACTTCTTGGATGTCACACTAACTATTATAAATGGCAACATTGGCACTACCCTATATCATAAAAATACAGAAAAAAACAATATATTCTATTGGCCTCCAGTTTTCATGCCCCTAAAGTTATTAGAGCAATCCCTAAAGGTCAATTTATTAGGGCACGGAGGATTTCCTAGGAAGAAGAAGGAAATTATACCTCAGCAGCAGAAACTCTAAAACAGAGATTTGTAAAAAGAGGTGATAAAACTAAAGATATAGAAAGTTGTGCCGTGGAAGTGGGTGTTGCCTAGAAAACAGCTGCTGACCTACAAACCAAAATGCAACAGGAATGTTTTCCCATTTGTAAGCCAATATAACACCCACAGTAAAGAAATTATTATTATTATTTTTAAATATTGGCCACTACTGCAACAGGATAAAACACTTAAGAGTGTTTTGGCATTTATTGTGCAGAGGTTACTCCTCCCCAGAAGAAGGGAGCCCAATGATTTTTAAGCAAACCAAAAGTAGGCACATATGCGTGTTTAAGTTGTAACTGCTTCTCCTCCATTATTAAAGGAGAAGTCATGCGACACCCTACACAGGGAACCGTGGTTAAGCTAAAACATTATGCCACCTGTGACACAAGCAATGTTATTTACTTGCTTAAATGTCCTTGTGGACTAGAATATATTGGCCAAACGAAAAAAGAACTGTTAATATTCGCATCAAGGAACACAAGGGAAGTATATGAAATTTTAAAAAGGGAACAGCCACGGACACCACAGTGTCAAGACACTTTAATACTGCCAGTTACAATCAGTCCCAATTAAGGTGGGCAGTCGTGGAAGTAGTCAACCCCCTACACAGAGGTGGTAATATTAATAAGAAGTTATTACAAAGGGAAGCCTATTGGATTAAGAGACTAGATACATTACAGCCAAAAGGCATGAATGACAGCTGGAGTGTGAAATGTTTTCTTTAATGCTGTTACAATGTTGCTTATTGTTGAAACTCATGCTGTATTTGTTTCCCTTTTCGGATAAAGATCTCTGAGCCCAAGATAGATCCAATATACTAATATGTATGGCTAATGGTAAGAATATTTGGCATTTCCTTCCTTCATAGCTAAAACAGGATTATCAGGCTCTTCTTTGGTAGGCCCAAAGAGTGGGCAGTTCCAATTGTGAACTCTTTTGAAACTACTTTTGAAACTATTTTGAAAAATGATTTCCAAATGAATGTTTATGTACTTTCTAAATGTTTTGACACCGTGGACTATATATATTGCACTTAACCTTTTTATACGAGATCTTGGTGATATGGTAATTATCTGTACCTCATTAAGGTAATCGACACCTACCCTGTGTGACCTCACTTCCTGTTTATACCCTTAAAAGTTTGTAACTATAATGTATGCTTTACACTTGATAAAGGGCGAGTAGCCGAAACAGGTTGTGAAAATAAATCACTTAGCAGTAAATCTGATCTGAGTGCTTTCTCTCAGTTCCTTTGATTTAATTGGATAACCATCTTACACCTGGAGCGGGGGTGCCTTACTGAGACTGAGAGCTCGAACTGACCCCAAAACCCAGTCTTACGAAGTTCTATGGAAACTAATAGTTAATATATAGTATAGGCATATTAGGCACAGACGTAGGCACAGTACTCCATTCAACAGCTAGCCTCCCCAGTGCCAATGCCTTAAGGTGGCCATAGACTCAAAGATCCGCTCGTTTGGCAACATCGCCAAACGAGCGGATCTTTCCCCGACGGAAACAAGGAATGGTTTGTTACACATGGTATGAAAGATTTATCGTGGGTAACAAAACACCCCATGTACCATTACCCTAAAGGTTGATGGGATGTAGAAGAAGGACAGGGGTGGTAACTCAGCTTGCAAGACTTTGATCCACAGGGGTGGAACTACCAGAGGTGCAAATCTGCTATGAAAAATGTGTCTGAAGGGGGGTGAGGGTCAGAGTGCATGGACTGCACCCGGGAACTACTTGTTCCGTTATTGTTGCTCCATCAGGTACAAGAACAGATTTTGTTATTTTATTCCATTAAGCCACCGTCCTCAATGAAAAAAAACTCTTCTCACCAGGCACCCATCTGGCACACTCTAAATGCAAACACCAGGATGCAGTGTTACAGGTAGTCAGTGTGGCTCCAAATACCTGGTCCTAAGATTTGTGTTGGGATTCTGTTTTGATCCATATAGTATGGCTGTCTTTACTGAAGCAGTAAAGTTGTTTACATGCAGTCATTCCCTTCCTGTGGAAAGGTGCCAGTGCTCCATAGTTGTCACACAAAATCAACATATTTTCATATCACACTTTGATGAGGTTAAAACTCTTTTATATCAGTTAAATAAGAATAAGCATATGGATAGCCCATTTAAGTGTACTTTTATTCCATAGCCTTCCTATAATTATTGTACCATGGCAGAGCAAGTACAGTGTGGCAAATGAAACAAAAAGATGAAAACAATACCAAACCTTTATTCTGCCAAACATAAACATCATATTGTGCTTCATTATTTGTATTGGCTGTCATTAGGTTTCATGCAGTGAATGAGTAGCATGTCTTGCATGCCACTCTCATTTTAATGGGGTTAATGGCAAGTCGCTATTAAGCCACTGCGGGGAGGGTGCTGCAGGCTACAGCAGGTGTGGCCTTAGGAATGTTTCATAGCGGTTGCCCCCTTTCAATAGCCTTTAGTGTTAGAGGCGGTGGAAAGCTCCACGTGCTGATGGGACCTCCAGCTGAAGACAAACTCAGGCAGTTAAGGGGTGGTCATCTTCATAGTCTCAATCCACAAAGCCTTCTCTTTAGATATCCTTTTTATTTCTTATTGTTATGGAACTAAAGCCTCACAGTTGGTGAGAGGGAAGAGAATGGGGAGCTCTATTTAAGCTGCCCCCTGCCAGGGAGGTGCTGTAACATGCATGACTCGCAGATCTATAGCTACAAACACAATCTCATAAGTCTTTAGCGGCTTAAAAGTGCCACTAGACTTGTGCTTCCCATTCTTTAGCAAACAGCCTGGGAGCAACGTCTGCCGAGCTGAATTTGGTTAACTGCAACTCAAACAAAAAAGTTTGCCTTAAAAATCATGGGAAATTGTGAGCTGTTAAAATTTTGTAGAAATTTTTTCAATAACTAAAGATAAGTAAACTATAGCAAAAAAGGTAAAGTTGTGCCCACCACTACATTTTAAACCATTAAGTGGGGGTGCAAAACGGCTGTGACCACAAAATACATATAGACAAAGACAAGAGGTCCTCTGCACTCAGCATTATATTAAGGACACTGAGATATTTTGTACATGAAGCAACTGAAAAGTGACGTCCCCTTTAAACAAAAAAACTTTTCTCCTAATTCAGTTCCATTTTCCAATAGACTTCAATAGAGTTTCCACATAATAAAACATGAGATAAGTTTTTCTCAATTGAATTGCATCTCAAAATGAATCTCGTCCATGACTTTTCATATGATAAATAGGGATGTAGCGAACGTCGGAAAAAAAGTTCGCGAACATATTCGCGAACTTGCGCAAAAATGCGAGCGGTTCGCGAACGGTTCGCGAACCCCATAGACTTCAATGGGAAGGCGAACTTTAACATCTAAAAAAGACATTTCTGGCCAGAAAAATGATTTTAAAGTTGTTTAAAGGGTGCAACGACCTGGACAGTGGCATGCCAGAGGGGGATCAAGGGCAAAAATGTATCTGAAAAATCTGCCTGTGTGTGCTTGGAAGAGATAGTGTAGGGGGAGAGCTGTTAGTGATTTCAGGGACAGATGATAGTAAGTTTGCTGGCTAGTAATCTGCTTGATACTGCTCTGTATTGGAGGGACAGAAGTCTGCAGGGATTTGAGGGACATTTTAGCTTAGGTAGCTTTGCTGGCTAGTAATCTACTGTTCTCTTTAAACAACTGCCATACGTTGCCCTTGTAGGCATTGTTTGCCCAGTTTTTTTGGACGCAGCCACTGAAGCACAGTTGCCAGAAAAAATATGCCATATAAATGCTGAAAATAGTCATTTTTCGCCATACGTTGACCTTGTAGACATTGTTTGCCCAGTTTTTTTTGGACGCAGCCACTGAAGCACAGTTGCCAGAAAAAATATGCCATATAAATGCTGAAAATAGTAATTTTTCGCCATACGTTGACCTTGTAGACATTGTTTGCCCAGTTTTTTTGGACGCAGCCACTGAAGCACAGTTGCCAGAAAAAATATGCCATATAAATGCTGAAAATAGTCATTTTTTGCCATATACGTTGAGTCAACGTATGGCAAAAAATGACTATTTTCAGCATTTATGTGGCATATTTTTTCTGGCCTCTGTGCTTCAGTGGCTGCGGCCAAAAAAACTGGGCAAACAATGCCTACAAGGTCAACGTCGTTGATCTTGTAGGCATTGTTTGCCCAGTTTTTTTGGCCGCAGCCACTGAAGCACAGAGGCCAGAAAAAATATGCCATATAAATGCTGAAAATAGTCATTTTTTTGGTCGCAGCCACTGAAGCACAGTTGCCAGAAAAATTATGCCATATAAATGCTGAAAATATAAATTTTTTTGGTTGCAGCCACTGAAGCACAGAGGCCAGAAAAATTATGCCATATAAATGCAGAAAATATGCATTTTTTTGGTCGCAGCCACTGAAGCACAGTTGACAGAAAAATTATGCCATATAAATGCTGAAAATATAAATTTTTTTGGTTGCAGCCACTGAAGCACAGAGGCCAGAAAAATTATGCCATATAAATGGAGAAAATATGCATTTTTTTGGTTGCAGCCACTGAAGCACAGAGGCTAGAAAAATTATGCCATATAAATGGAGAAAATATGCATTTTTTTGGACGCAGCCACTGAAGCACAGTTGCCAGAAAAAATATGCCATATAAATGCTGAAAATAGTAATTTTTCGCCATACGTTGACCTTGTAGACATTGTTTGCCCCGTTTTTTTGGACGCAGCCACTGAAGCACAGAGGCCAGAAAAAATTAAACCAGTAGGGTTTGCACCCTAGTTTGTAACGGTGGCGGAGGGAGGAGGACGCTAAAGGACAGCTGTGTGTGGAGTCATGAGGCTTGAAGAGAAGGACAGCTGCATAGAAGTCAGAACAAGTCTTCCGGCGTGCAGTAACCCTCCGAGATCCACCCCTCATTCATTTTAATAAAGGTCAGGTAATCGACACTTTTGTGACCTAGGCGAGTTCTCTTCTCAGTTACAATCCCTCCTGCTGCACTGAAGGTCCTTTCTGAGAGCACACTTGAGGCTGGGCAAGACAAGAGGTTCATGGCAAATTGTGACAGCTCTGGCCACAGATCAAGCCTGCGCACCCAGTAGTCCAGGGGTTCATCGCTCCTCAGAGTGTCGATATCTGCAGTTAATGCCAGGTAGTCCGCTACCTGCCGGTCGAGGCGTTCTTTGAGGGTGGATCCAGAAGGGTTGTGGCGCTGCCTTGGACAGAAAAACATTTGCATGTCTGATGTTACAGACCGGCCAAAGGGCTTTGTCCTTGCAGGTGTGCTCGTGGCAGGATTACTGGCACCTCTGCCCCTGGAATGTTGATGAGTTCCTGAAGTGACATCACCCTTAAAAGCATTGTACAACATGTTTTGCAGGCTGGTTTGTAAATGCCGCATCTTTTCGGACTTGTGGTATGTTGGTAACATTTCTGCCACTTTATGCTTGTACCGAGGGTCTAGTAGCGTTGCGACCCAGTACAGGTCCTTCTCCTTAAGCCTCTTGATACGGGGGTCCTTCAACAGGCATGCCAGCATGAAAGACACGCTCCAGGAAGAAAGCGAAGGGTATTAGGTCGCTGATGGTGCCTTCGGTGCGACTGACCATATTTGTCACCTCTTCAAAAGGTCGCATGAGCCTGCAGGCATCGCGCATAAGCACCCAGTAACGGGGGAAAAAAATCCCCAGCTCTGCAGATCCAGTCCTACCACCCAGTTCAAAAAGGTACTCGTTGACGGCCCTTTGTTGTTGCAGCAGACGTTCCAACATAAGGAGCGTTGAATTCCAGCGAGTCTGGCTGTCAGAAATCAAACGCCTGACTGGCATGTTGTAGCGCTGCTGAATGTCAGCAAGGCGTGCCATGGCTGTGTAGGAACGTCTGAAATGGGCCGACACCTTTCTGGACTGGGTGAGAACGTCCTGGAATCCTGGGTACTTGGAGACAAAACGTTGGACTATTAAATTTAACACATGTGCCATGCAGGGCACATGTGTTAAATTTCCCAGTCTCAACGCTGCCAACAGATTGCTTCCATTGTCACACACCACTTTTCCGATCTGCAGTTGGTGTGGGGTCAGCCACCGATCGGCCTGTGACTGCAGAGATGACAGGAGTACAGATCCGGTATGGTTTTTGCTTTCCAGGCACGTCATCCCCAAGACAGCGTGACAACGGCGTACCTGGCACGTCGAATAGCCTAGGGGGAGCTGGGGGTGCACAGGTGTGGAGGAGGAGAAGGAGGACCCAGCAGCAGAGTAAGAAGAAGAAGAGGAAGAAGACGAGGTAGAGAGCGATGGAGGAGTAGAGGTGGTGGCAGAACCGCGTGCAATCCGTGGCGGTGACACCAACTCCACTGTTGTTGTTGTTGTTGAGCTACCCATTCCCTGCTTCCCATTCCCAGCCATTACCAAGTTCACCCAGTGGGCAGTGTAGGTGACATACCTGCCCTGACCATGCTTGGAGGACCATGCGTCAGTAGTCATATGGACCTTTGGCCCAACACTAAGTGACAGAGATGCGGTAACTTGGCTCTGCACATGTTGGTACAGGTGTGGTATTCCCTTTTTAGAAAAAAAATTGCGGCTGGGTACCTTCCACTGCGGTGTCCCAATTGCTACAAATTTGCGGAAGGCCTCAGAGTCCACCAGCTGGTATGGTAAAAGCTGGCGGGCTAAGAGTGCAGACAAGCCAGCTGTCAGACGCCGGGCAAGGGGGTGACAGTCAGACATTGGCTTCTTACGCTCAAACATGGCCTTCACAGAAACTTGGCTGGTGGCAGATGACTGGGAATGGGAACAGGTGGTCAAGGTGGAAGGCGGAGTGGAGGGTGGTTCAGATGGGTCAAGGAGAGCAGAGGTAGAGCAGTAAGATGCTGGACCAGAAGGAGTGTGGCTTTTAGTTTGCCTGTTGCCTTTGAGGTGTTGCTCCCAAAGTGCTTTGTGCTTGCCGCTCATGTGCCTTCGCATAGAAGTTGTACCTATGTGGCTGTTGGGCTTACCAAGGCTCAGTTTCTGACTGCACTCATTGCAAATTACAATGCTTTTGTCAGAGGCACACACATTAAAAAAATCCCACACTGCTGACTTTTTGGAAGTCTGCGATCTGGCGGTAACAGTAGAAGTTGGCGGCATTGGCGGCAATGGCGGGTGCGTTGGCCGGCTGAACACAGGTGCCGATACATGTTGTTGCCCTACTGATCCCTGCGGGCTGGCCTCCCTGCTTCTTCTAAGTCTTATTCTCCTACTGCCTCTCTGACTCTCCGTCTCTCCATCTGAACTACCCTCCTCTTGCTCTCTTCTACTAGGCACCCACAAAACATCAATCTCCTCATCATCATTCTCCTCAGATGCATCAATTTCTTCTGACACATCACAGAAGGAAGCAGCAGCGGGGACCTCCTCCTCCTCCTCATCACTCATCATTATGTCCATCTCTGTCGTGTTCTCTGCCAGAATTAAATCTGGTGTAACGTCCTCATCTCCTTCATCTTCTTCTGCCAATAATGGTTGCGCATTACTCAGTTCAAGAAACTCATGGGAAAATAACTCCTCTGACTCCAGTGAAGAAGGGGCACCGGTGGTGGAGGAAGTGTTACGTGGGGTGGCCATAGCAGTGGAGGATGAGGAGGATGTTGTGGTAAAGTTAGAAACGGTAGAGGATGGGGTGTGCTGTGTAAGCCAGTCAACTACCTCTTCAGCATTTTGGGAGTTCAGGGTCATTGGCTTTTTAAAACTGGGCAATTTGCTAGGGCCACAGGATTGCATAGCAGCACGGCCCCTAGCACGGCCTCTGCGTGGCGGCCTGCCTTTGCCTGGCATTATTTTTAAAAAAACAACAACAACAAAAACTCAGTTGGTTTTTCTGGAAACGATAATACACACAGCTAGATGGCAGTTTGAAGAAAACAGTGTGCAAATAATGCCTACAAGATCAACGTATACACTACTACAGCGGTGGATACGGATTACGTAAAATATATGAATGCTGCTTGAAAAAAAGTAACTCAAGTGGTTTTTCTAGAGACGATAATATTATCAATATTTAGACAAAATGTGAACAAGCTCACACAGCTAGATGGCGGTTTGAAGAAAACACTGTGCAAATAATGCCTACAAGGTCAACGTATACACAGCGGTGGATACGGATTACGTAAAATATAAGAATGCTGCTTGAAAAAAAGTCACTCCGGTGTTTTTTCTGGAGACGGTAATATTATGGATATTTAGACAGAATGTGAACACGGGCACACAGCTAGATAGCAGTTGGTTGAATAACACACTGGGCAAAAAATGCCTACAGGGCAAATAATGCCTACAAGGTCAACGTATACACAGCGGTGGATACGGATTACGTAAAATATAAGAATGCTGCTTGAAAAAAAGTCACTCCGGTGTTTTTTCTGGAGACGGTAATATTATGGATATTTAGACAGAATGTGAACACGGGCACACAGCTAGATAGCAGTTGGTTGAATAACACACTGGGCAAAAAATGCCTACAGGGCAAATAATGCCTACAAGGTCAACGTATACACAGCGGTGGATACGGATTACGTAAAATATAAGAATGCTGCTTGAAAAAAAGTCACTCCGGTGTTTTTTCTGGAGACGGTAATATTATGGATATTTAGACAGAATGTGAACACGGGCACACAGCTAGATAGCAGTTGGTTGAATAACACACTGGGCAAAAAATGCCTACAGGGCAAATAATGCCTACAAGGTCAACGTATACACAGCGGTGGATACGGATTACGTAAAATATAAGAATGCTGCTTGAAAAAAAGTCACTCCGGTGTTTTTTCTGGAGACGGTAATATTATGGATATTTAGACAGAATGTGAACACGGGCACACAGCTAGATAGCAGTTGGTTGAATAACACACTGGGCAAAAAATGCCTACAGGGCAAATAATGCCTACAAGGTCAACGTATACACAGCGGTGGATACGGATTACGTAAAATATAAGAATGCTGCTTGAAAAAAAGTCACTCCGGTGTTTTTTCTGGAGACGGTAATATTATGGATATTTAGACAGAATGTGAACACGGGCACACAGCTAGATAGCAGTTGGTTGAATAACACACTGGGCAAAAAATGCCTACAGGGCAAATAATGCCTAAAAGGTCAACTTATACACTACTACAGCGATGGATACGGATTACGTAAAATTTATTATGGCTGCTTGAAAAAAGTCACTCCGGTGTTTTTTCTGGAGACGGTAATATTATGGATATTTAGACAGAATGTGAACACGGTCACACAGCTAGATAGCAGTTGGTTGAATAACACACTGGGCAAAAAATGCCTACAGGGCAAATAATGCCTACAAGGTCAACGTATACACAGCGGTGGATACGGATTACGTAAAATATAAGAATGCTGCTTGAAAAAAAGTCACTCCGGTGTTTTTTCTGGAGACGGTAATATTATGGATATTTAGACAGAATGTGAACACGGGCACACAGCTAGATAGCAGTTGGTTGAATAACACACTGGGCAAAAAATGCCTACAGGGCAAATAATGCCTACAAGGTCAACGTATACACAGCGGTGGATACGGATTACGTAAAATATAAGAATGCTGCTTGAAAAAAAGTCACTCCGGTGTTTTTTCTGGAGACGGTAATATTATGGATATTTAGACAGAATGTGAACACGGGCACACAGCTAGATAGCAGTTGGTTGAATAACACACTGGGCAAAAAATGCCTACAGGGCAAATAATGCCTAAAAGGTCAACTTATACACTACTACAGCGGTAGTAAAATAAAAAAAAGTTAAATAAAAAAAGAATGAATATTAAAAAAAAAAAAATTAAAGTTGGTGCTGCTGAACTACTAGGAGCAGCAGATTAGCACACCAGTCCCACTCCCCAACACTGCTAGACTAATAGCACTGGGCTCTTATAGTAGTAGTAGTAGTAGTAGTAGTAGTAGTAGTAAAACAACAAAAAAATAAATAAAAGCAGTCCTTACAAGGACTATTGCTATTGCAGCAGTCAGCAGATGAGATCAGAAGCAGGACAGCTGCCCACTGCAGCTACATACAGAGCACTGCAGTAGAAGGTAGATTACTAGCCAGCAAAGCTACCTAAGCTTAAATGTCCCTCAAACCCCTGCAGACTTCTGTCCCTCCAATAACAGAGCAGTATCAAAACGATTACTAGCCAGCAAACTTTCAACTGTCCCTGAAATCACTAACAGGCAGCAGCTCTCTCCCTACACTATCTCTTCAGCACACACAGGCAGAGTGAAAAAAAGCTGCAGGGCTTCGGTTTTTATAGGGAAGGGGAGTGGTCCAGGGGAGAGCTTCCTGATTGGCTGCCATGTACCTGCTGGTCTGGGGTGAGAGGGCAAAAAAAAGCGCCAACAATGGCGAACCCAAAATGGCGAACGTCGCGCGACGTTCGCGAACTTCCGGCGAGCGCGAACACCCGATGTTCGCGCGAACAAGTTCGCCGGCGAACAGTTCGCGCCATCTCTAATGATAAACCTTTTTCTTACTGAATTGAATTTGGCTCAAAATGTCTAAATGTCACATATAATTTGATGATGGCCTTGCAGAGAACCTCTTACATTTGTCTAGAGACAGTGGCACACCCCAAAGCCACGATAAGCATGTAGTGGGTGGCAGGAATTTTTTGCACAGCGCATGCAGCAACCACCATGTAGCAACCGCTGCAGCTGTCTAGAGATAGGTACCTGGAGTTCTAGGCAAGTTACATTTCTAATACATTTCAATGAAGCAAAAGTAATAACATGAAATGGTTTTTGCAATCGAGTGTTGTATTTCAAGGAGTGAAATTGTATTTACAACATTAACAACCAATTTGCATAATTTCCCAGTGTTAATATTATACAGTATTGCAATTCTAGAAACTGGATAAAACTCTTAAGCTGGCCACAGAGACAAAGATCCCATAGTTCGAATCCCATATTAGTACGATTTACGGGCCGTGTGTGGAGAGTCCCGACATTTTTCGTCCCATGGAGATCAGTCGTTTGGTCAATCGGACAGGTTAAAAGATTTCTGTCGGCTGCTGATAATATCTCTGCATCTATTGCCGATCAGACGATTTTCAGTGGGAGCTTTGTCAGACATAACTATCGTACGATTGCTGTAGGGGCAGAACATTGTCTGATCTGTTCTTTTACTACTTTATTTGATCTGAATGGTTAGTGGCAGGTGTGGAGATGGGGAAGTCCAATTGCTCGAGGATTCTATGGCCAGCTTAAGGCTAGGGCTAGATGGACTGAAATCAGCCTGTTGAAATCATCCGGCCGATTTCAGCTCTTGACTGCCAGCAGAATCTTCTTCTCTGTTCCAGAAGCCTTGTGTTGGCTCCAGAGCGAACACAAGGCTCAAAACGCAAAGTCTCGGTTTTCTTCACTGAAATCTACTGAGTGTATTCGCACTGGAGCTGATACAAGGCTTTAAGACGCAAACAGAGAAGAGGATTCTGCTTGTGGTCAGGGGCTGAAATCGACCTGCAGATTTCTAAAGGCTGATGTCGGCCCTGTGTGGCCCTAGCCATAGGCTACTTTTGCAAAGGGCTTAAAAGGGCAAAAAAGTGGAACAAAAAGACCTGCACATTTCTCATGAATACAACATTTCCTGCATTTGGCAGCACTGTATCCATGAGGGGCAAAATGGGGCCACATGTAGAGGGTATTCCCCATGAATCTCCCTTAGCTTTTGCATCATTCAGATGTACAAATTAGGGAGTGCCAAGAAGAATGAGTAATGGAATGTCTGCTCTTGCCACCTGCTTATTCATTAAGTTTAAGGCTCTACTGTATGGTGTATAGTGGACACAAGTACTTCATAGCACTAAGGGATATGTGCTTTTAGTCTCCTTCTCCTTTAGCTGATTCACAATCCAGAAGAAAGTGAATCTCTAGAAACCCCACATTATGAACAGACAAATATGAACAGTTTCACTTCAGCAAATAAATGTCATTACTTTCTTGTTGCAAGCCTGTTCCATTTAAGTGAATGCAGAGCATGAGCAATTGATATCAAGTTAGTGATGATGATGAAATAAAATAAAAAGTATTTAAAGGAAATATGGTTTAAATTTTTATATCACCGCAACTGTAAATAAATGACAAGTATCGTGTTGGTGTCCAGCCCAAGACAAGCAAATGTAGCAGAATTCTGCACCACATACCACTGTGAGACATTAGTTCCCTATGGTTAATAATTTGCAAGTAATAAAATGAATAGCAGGCAATTAAGGGAAGCTATCAACCTTGGGCTGGCCAACAAAAAAAAATCAGATAACATTGTTAAGATTTCACTAGGCAACTCCTCTTACAGCCTTTGTCGGTGAAAATATGGAACTAGCACAGGAAAGGTTTTTGCATCAATAAAAAAGTAACTGCCGTCAAACATGAATCCGTTTAGACTTTTGACACAAGATATCTGCCATTGTAAAAGCAACCCAAAACAGTTATTATAAGCACTTGAACTGTGGCAGGAGATACTGTATCAGTCATTGTAAATGTAATGCAAAACACTTATTATCGCATTTTAACTGTGCTCACAAATGTTTCTAGTGCCAGTCAAACTCACCTCATTCTCTCTGCTGGTTTGAATATACTGTATGTAGTGAAAAAGGGATGGGGCGTAGGTCCAACCGGCTGACAACTGACATGCTGAAGAAAGTATATCGACCATAACCTGTGCAGGAACCACACATATTATATGGCATTTACTACAGCCCTTGCATCTCTCAAATCCCCCAAACTTACTTCACCAATCCCCTGCATTTTGTGTTGCAGTAACATAACTAAAGCCCCACGGGCACAGGTACATAATTTGCACTGGTTACAGCAAGTTATAGTATGCAGGAGGTAGTAGTAGTTCTACCATTGATTTGTTGGTCACTATAGATAAATAATGTTTAACTAATTCAATGTGTTTTTTTTTTTCAAAGAAAAAAAACAAGATTTGGTCTCTGAACAAGTTTTCTAACCCCTAAACCTAACACTTTAAATTGGGACCATGTAGGTATTCTATGTTATAACTAGGGATGAGCACATTTTTGGCCAGGCATGGATTTGCGGCGAAATTCCACACTTCGCCATCTACGAATTTGTCTGCGGAACTGCAGCAAAAATCCACTGCAGAAAGTTTTGGTGCTACAAAAAAGTCGCGAGACAAAAGTCGCCAAAAGTAAAAACACCCATTGACTTTAATACAATTGGACTGAGAAAATATTGTCGAACCTAAGAAAAAAATGTTGGTGCCCTGTGACTTTAATGTGTTTTGAAAATTTTTCACAAATTTTTGGCAACAGATTTTCTCATCACTAGTTATAACATATAGTATTTCTGATGGGATTTGGGAACAGTGGTTCCAGGGTTTGTGGCTGAAAAACATGAGATGATCAGGAGACTTTTCTGTTTGTAGGGTGGTCATTCAGATTAATAGCCGCACATTAGAAAATCCTGTTTTATACTATTATACAACATAGTGTTAAAAATAATGTATGCTGCAATAAAAAAATATACCCCAAATCCTCAGGTAGAACATATTTTTTAAACATGTATGAAAGTGCACTGCTAAATATTGTTACTGTAGTTATTTCTTCTAGTTGGTTCTCCACTTATCTTACTGGTGACATTTAATCATATTTGTTGATGATATTTATTGTGAGTGATTGAATCTATGTTTGCAATGTTGATTGTATACATTCCAGCCCTCTGAATTGAAACCATAAGGGAAATGTTCATTTTTTTGAGTAAGTCCACATGATGGCAGCAGGCAACAAAAAGTAATACATTGAAACCTGTTACAGCAATGTCAATCGGCAAAATTGTGCCTGATTTCTCTTACTGTTGTTCCTACACTGTGACATATTTATTTGTTTGGATAAAGTTAGGAATGTAATATTCTTTATATTTTTCTACAAAATATTAACTCCACTGACAAAACAACACTATGCATTTAACTGAAATAAACGGACTCATCAGTCTATTACAATCTTTAAATGTCTATTTTCCTCTTTTAATGGCCACATTTTCTATGTCTAGTCTGGGGATGTTCTGCTTTGCTTATCATCAGTTATTTTTGGTCCACAACTCCAAGTATCATTCAATGCTCTGTACCTCTGGTCTAGAGTAGCATAATGGCGTTGCATTGTATAGTGCACTGCAGCATATAGTGGAAGAGATGACATGGGCTTGGTTATGGCCCATCCTATGACATTTGCAATGGGGCATTACAGTATGGGATACACTTGCCTTCCACCCTTAGCTACAGGATCAGGTCTGTGCTGCACTTTGCTGTTGCTTTAGGTTCTCAGTATGGCTTAGTTAGGAAGGGGAGCTGAGTGTGGTGTAGTCAATGAGGAGATGCCACATCTGTTTTTGAAGTTGACAGTCTGCTTTTTTAAGGGGCTCCCCGGTTCAAATCCTGTTTTGCCACTAGTAAAAGTGGTAATCCTAGGTGGATGTCAGTGCAATACAATAGACAGAAAGTCACAATGCCTGTCTACAACTACAACTTTCATGCCCCCACACAGCCGACAACCACCCCACCCCTGAAGTAAAACCTCTAAATACCATGATATGTAATTCAGTAGGAATCTGCCATATAGTTGATGAACCCATCTGTCATCGACCATCAGCCATTAGCTTTATTTTTTATATTTTTTATATTCTGTCTTCATTAAGGATCTAAGTAGCTGCATTTGCATATTTTCCTTTCTCCCTAATCGATCATTCAGTGTCTTCCATAAAACCTCCACACCCTCACCGTCCCCACCCTCTCTCAGTCTGGGTACCTCAAGGCTCTGTTCATGGACCCCTCCTGTTCTCAGAATACTTTATTGGTTTTGGCCAGCTGATCAGATGAATTATTACAATTCAAAAAATCCACAAGTAGCTAATACTAAACCCAAAGAGGCGCAGTATGCTATGATACACTGTCCGGCCTCAGTTACAGGATCAGGATCTGTATATTCACTTACATGTTATGACTCCGTGGTGTCTAAACCACTAGAGCAGGGACTACAGTGAGTGGGGTGAGCTGAGGACCAGATAGGGTACCAAGACCCAAGGCCCCAGGCTGAATACAGTGGGTGAGGTGAGTACCATATAAGATGCAGAGAGACAAGACCCCAGGCTGAGAATCCCATGCCTTAGTGTTCATATGAAGAGATAGTGCCCAGTGAGAGTGGTAAGTCTATCTTCTAAGTCTATTATTGCTGTTGCTCTGATATATTGGATATTGGCCCACCTGGAGCACCTTGTACCCCCTGGAATGAATATTGCTGTTAGAAGCTATTCTTTTATCTCTGTGAAAGTACCTTTGAATTACTCCATTGCAACAGTTCTCCATTAATAAACAAGTTTATTTTACTGCAAAGAAACTTGTCTGGCTGAATATCTCGCTGCACTGAATTACACCAGGAACCAGGAGTTGCAGGGAGTTGCACATGTACAGTACACTGGGGTCCGGGGCACATTACAAGCAGTTTTAGCGTGGTCACACACAGCCTTAATACACAGCAAAAGTACACTCAAGGGTGTGCTTCATAAATAATCCTAACAATAGTATAAAGAGTTTTAGACATGTATCAATAGTTACACAAACTGCCAGCTACTTTATTATTGCTGACACCTGTTTTGCTAAGGCTAATGTCACATTCTTAGATGGTGGTTTATATTTTTGTTTCGGGAGGCTAGTTAAAGGCTTTACTGTTGGTTTCATAGTCAAATTGCATGCACATTTACCCAAGTAGCATAAACACATTGTCACAGTGCTAGTGTTATGTGTATTACCCCTTGGCAGAATAAATCCAGTATCAATTCCATGTATAATGCCACTTAAACACAGTGCAAGGTGAATATATTAGCAGATTGATGGACAATGTCCTCAGAACATATGGCAGAATAAATACAATCACATTTATTAATGTAATACCCAGTGAATAGCTAGAAGATACTGGACCCCATCATCATCACCACATTTTATTTATAAAGCATCAGCAAATTACACAGCACTTTTAATTAATTTATAATGGACAAGGAACAAAACACCAGGAAACAAGGGTTTACAGAGTATGAATAGGATTTGAGAACACTACACACAAGAGTTTATAATCGAACTGAACCAGAAGGATTCTAGAAAAAACGGTGATTTATGATACATTATTTCTGATTCATCAAGATACATCAGATAAGCTTTTCTTAACAGCTTTTCTGTTGGCTCTGGCTGTTGTCAGCCTGCATAGTTTTGCATCAGCCTGTGTGTGCCCAAATACTGACCACACACAGGCTGATCGGATTCAATCAATGGAGCTGGGGCAATAAGCAGATCTGCTTCTCTCAGTAAAAATACACAGACTGACAACAACCAGAGGCAACAGCCTGTGTGCCCTGAGCCATAGCCTTAAGCTCCCCATAGACGCAACGATTCTTCTTGCCGAACAACCGATTTTAGGGAAGTCCGACCAATCCTTCGAAATTATTGTGCAGTTAGTGGGATTCGAACGATCGTACATCTTATGATTTTTCGGCCGAGATCTGTCAGGAAATTGATCGGCCAGGTTTGTCTGTCCCAGTGCAATCTATTTATGTTTGCAGGGGCAAGCAGACAGCTCCCCTTTATTTTCTTGGCAAATTTGACTTTTTAGTTGATGGTCAATTCGCACGATCGTTCCGAGAAAATCGTGGTCTCATGATGAGGATCGGATCTTTTAAAAATCTCAACATCTATGGCCAGATTTAGGCTCTTTCATCAGAGCAACAGTAAGCAAGTAAGGAGGCAGGAGATGTGAGCTCCAGGGCATGATCAGCAGGTAGCATTGACTTGCCTGCTGATTTAAAGCATCTCTGTAATCTCTTGCTGTCCTCTATAATCCCTTTAAATAAGATCAGTACTTATTTGTAGTGTAACCTTGGCTTTCATTACTTAACCAGTTCACTTATCCCCAAATTGTCCTAGTTCTTTTTAAAAGGTTACACCCAAGTTACCTAGCATCCCATTATAAAATGACAATGACAATTTCATGCAGTGAGTTACTAATTGTTAATAATGAATATATAATATAAAGCCAAAATAGGAGCAGCAGTCTAGATCAATTTATAAATAAGAGATAGATGGTATTGGTGATATTAGTGTTTGGAACTAGGGACAATTAATGCAAAACTTTCTAAAGTTATAGAACAAATAAGTACAGTATTGATCATACAAAAAAGGACAATAGAGAACAGAATAGTAAGACGTTATGACAGATTTGCTTCCAGAATATTTACCCCTAGCAACCAATCAGATGTTTACTATAAGACAGCAGACCTGTTGATTGGTTGTTATGGTTTACTAGGTCTGTAACAAAATTTGCACCTGTTTCTACATTCCCTTTATGACAATATTCAAGGTTATTTAGGAGTAATGTAAACTGTAATGAAAAATTTGTTTTGGTAATAGCAATGTGCTTGAGAATTCCAGTTTGCAAGGAAACCAAATAAAAGGTGACTGGGACATGACTGGTGTGACATCATATAAATCCAGTCTATGTGAGTGTGTGAGTGTAAGAATAGAATGAATTACATATTCCAGAGAAAAGCAACATGTTATTGAAGCCTGTGTACAAATGTAAAAGGATACTGTTTGGGGAATCTATAGAGATCCCCCGTACTGCTCATTTAAATGGTTGGTTTGCTCTACTTTATACCATAGGAATCAGTAAGTATTGAGATCCATTTACAGCAATAATGTCTCCCATAAACAGCTGCAGTCATTACGAGACATTTACAGACCTGAGCAGCTTTATTTTAAGTTGGTCAGTAGTAAGAGGCAAAGCAGAGTGAATTAGAGTTCTGCAGCGGGTTGGGTACCCGTTGGTTACCTGCAAAAAGAGCGCATACCCTGCGGAATGAGGGTAGGATTTTCAGGTGCGGGTTGCGGGTCTCATCTACATTTCCTATCTTAGGTTATATTGTCTATATTTTACTCCTTTTAAAATTTTACAAAAGTTGTTTCTGTTCCCGCCCAGTTTTGATGATTACTGGTTTGCAGCAACACCACTTCCTGTTTGATGGTGGTGGACGGGTTGTGGGTCGGGTTGTGGATAGGGCAGTTGCGGGTCCGGGTCGGGTAGCAGATCAAAGTGGGTAAATATGCGGGTTGCGGTTCAGGTCACAGGTTGCAGGTTGCTCACTAGCTAATGATTTTACATTGCAATGTTTACATTTCGATGTTTACATTTTAAACATTGGTTGTGATTTAAAAAAAATACTCCCCCAATGTCTGCTATACTGTTAATAAGAAATACTTCTTTAAGTTGGCAATTTAAAGGTGACTAGCACAGGGTTCCACATCATGAACCTTACTTTACTAGTTAGTGTAACACCACAAACTGCATATTCAGGGAACTGCAAGAAACTGTATTTTTAAGAAAAAACACATCAATTGTGAGTCCCTCCAAAAATATTTTAATAAATATTTTTGTACTTTTTACTACCTTTGACTGATTTGTTTGGAGGGACTCACAATTGATGCAGTTTTTCTTATGGATATGCACCTGTGGACTGGGGTGAACTGTGAGTAAATTCCTCCCCTTTTTACATATTTTTGCTTTATTGCAACTTTATTTACTGTGGTAGTGCCCATATTGGCTTTTGGCACCTGCTCTTTTTTTCGTTTTTGCTGAGCTGTATTTTTAGCTTGATGAGAGTATACTTTTAAATCTTAAAAGGAAAAGGAACCGTTTACTCATGATAGCATCCTATTCATTCTCCAAATTAAATAATGTAAAGTAATTTCATGTTAATATTAACTGAAATAACCCCCTTGGGGTGATAGTGTATAACTGATCATTTCTGTGAAAATAAACATCAATTAGGCTGAAGGAAAGAGCAATTTCCAATGCAAATTAGAGTAATTACATGGCACACCTTAGAGCTTAAGTGCAGAGTGTAGCCTAATAAAAATGCAATAGGCAGACAGTCACCAGACCTCATGCCTCTCCTTTAATCTGGTCCCTGCAGGCTACAAGCAAGTGCGCTTCTATATCCCCTTAATTACACTTCCTACCTACAGGGCTGCCATCAAAAAATATTTAGTGGTGCAATAGAAGTGTACATTTGTGATTGCTATACTATTCTAGGCTGTTTCTAGAAAAGTCTGGGTTTTCAAAGTCAAGCAATGGCTGGACCCACTACAGCTGGACTCCTGGGGGCAAATACATTAACCTCCGAAAATTCGCCAGTGACAGTTTCACTCACAGCGCAACACTTCGCCAGGCGTAGATTCGCCACGACAACGCTAATTCACTAAAATCCGAAGTTGTGTCCAGGGCGCCGAACGCTGGCAAAGTTGCGCTAGTGTTACTGCGCCAATCGAAGCCAAGTTGCGCTAGCGTTGGCTAATTTGCATACGGCGGGAAGTTAAAGTTGAATGGACGTATATGTTGCAGCAAATACATTACACTACACAAGCCCAGGAAACATTAATAAAATAAAGTTGTTATATTGCCCTACACATGAGCCCAGTGTATAATTTATGTGCCATATGTTAGGAAATGTAGGGGGGAAGCTGGTTACCACCAAAAAAATGTATGCTATTTTTCAGCCTATCACCCTGAAAAAGCTAAAGACGCTAGCGTTTTTTTGTTGGTTGTTAACTGATTTAGGAGCCCTGGTACTTTTAAGGGGGTGATAGTTAAAAATAGGGGTTGGGGCTTTCATTCTCCTTTAACGGGTTAGGAGTTTCTACAGACATGGGACCTGTTATCCAGAATGCTCCGGACCTGGGATTCTCCCGATAATGGGACTTTCCGTAATTTGGATCTTCATACCATAAGTCTCATAGAAAATTATTTAAACATTAAATAAACCCAATAGGCTGGTTTTGCTTCCAATAAGGATTCATAATAATCTTGGTTTGGATCATGTACAAGGTACTATTTTATTTATACAGAGAAAAAGAAAATACTTTTTTAAAAAAAAAATTGGATTATTTGGATAAAATGGAGTCTATGGGAGACTGCGTTCCTGTAATTCTGAGCTTTCTGGATAATGGGTTTCTGGATAATGGATCCCATACCTGTAAAAGCAGGTGAATCCCAGCTAAGGGGGGCTGCTGCGGACATACTGTATATCCCATTGTCCAACCAATGGCAAGGCAGAGTGAGGCTTCTACATTCAAGGGCTTATTATATGCCTATGCAGTATATTATGAGGCTTTCGTCAATAATTGGGAGTAGATACTTCAGTGCCCAGCGCCGGATTTCCGTGTGCGCCGCCCCTAGGCCGCGCAGTCCGACCAGGCGGCCGCGCGGTCCTAGCGCCCACCCCACCTCCCCTTCCCAGCGCGCCGGCGTTTTTTCGCCGGCGCAGCTGCTGTAATTGAATGGGGACGCACGCGTCCCCATAGTGCGGCTGGGCGGCATGCCGCCCCTATTTTTTTGCCGCCCTAGGCCCGGGCCTATGCGGCCTTGCCGCAAATCCGGGCCTGTCAGTGCCAGAATTAGGGGTTGAACTTGCGGGCAAATATTTTGGAAAAAGGAAAGGTGCGATTTGGCAAATTATGTCAACTGCTAGATCTAGGTCATAAAAGGTCAACATCCCTAACATTCCAGTCCTGCCAGCAGAGATGTGATGTCATAAAGTGTGTAACAGCAGGGGGGCAAAATAACTGCTACTGGTCAGAGTGCTTAGGCATTTGCAGGGCAGAACATTTTTTAGAGTGTGATGATGCTTGATGCCAATGTTATTAATAGGAATATACGGCAAGAATATAGGAAGGCTGGTATATTTTTTTCCAGAAAAGGTGGAAACCCTAGTAAAGATGTTGTGGATAGCTATTTAGTTTCAATATGTGTGCAGATAATGAAATACAATACTGCAATACAGCAATGGAACTGAGGGGTGTCTTACTTTTACTGGACCAATGCATGCACAGGAGAGAGACAGGAGAGGATATGCATTTAAGGAAGTGTACCTATAGCATGGTGGACATCCAGCTCTTAAACCTCCCTAATATGAACTTGGCAGCATGTTGCCCAGAAAGAGGGCTGGTTAACCCTTTCTTTCAAAATCCTGTCAATTCCAACAGCAAGGCACAAAGATACCAGTACTGATTTGGGTCCAAAAGCATCTCTGACTCAACGGCCGTATTCCACAGCCAGAAATGCCAAAAATACGCAATACCATAAGTGGAGGGTTGTTGTTACTAAACCATCTGTAAATCAAAACCTATTCCACAAGTTAATTTGCTGATCTAGTAATTATCCTTTAACCAGGGTCTGTCTATGGATGGATAACAAAGAATCAGTTCATACTTAGTAGCTCAAATTGTGCCGCAGATTAAGATCAGGGCATTGTAGAACATTTAGCTTTACGATAAACGATGTAGAAGAGTTCGAATAGGCATGCATAACAACAGATCAGGAAAAAAGCTCAGAATTAAAACACAGGCTGAGGTCAAGAGATTCAAAAGTCATAGACAAATCAAGGTCAGAGCAGGCAGCAGGGATTTAGGACAAAGGACAGGCTAAATTCAAACTTTGAGGACCTTGTGGACAATGATGTCCAGGGATACCATTCCAGTTCACCATCATAGCTAGGGATGTAGTGAACTGGCGATTTGGTGTTCGCGAACGCCGTTCGCGAACACCGGCAAAAAATGCGAACGTTCGCGGACAGTTCGCGAACTTCGAACCCTCGCTAAAATCGTTCGATTCGTTAGATCGAAGGATTTTAATCGTTCAATAGAAGGATTTTCATTTGAATCGAACGATCGAACGGTTTCAAATCGTTCGATTGAATGAAAATCATTCGATCGAATGCTTACAATCGTTCGAACGAATGGAAATCGTTCGATTTTTAGCGGTCGAAGGAATTCGAATGGTCGAATGGTCGAACGATTTTTATTCGAATCGAACGCGAACTCAAAATGCGAACGTTCCCAAACGTTTGCGAACATTCGGCGGACGCGAATGGTCGAAGTTCGCGCGAACTAGTTCGCAGGCGAACAGTTCGCTACATCCCTAATCATAGCATCTATCATTAAGGTAGTCCCTTATTCTTTTCATTGATCCAATTCATTTTACGTTTCTATAAGGGTATCTTTCCTGAGGAAATTATAATTATAAGCAAAATTTGCACTTTTTCCCCCACCCAAATTAGTGAAATGGTTTAATATCACCAAAATGCATTTGGAGTCAATAGGAAGAGAAAATGAAAATGCGATTAAGACATAAGAAATTTAGAATGTATGCTCTGATCCAGGGCCGGAATTAGGGGTAGGCAGAAGAGGCATGTGCCTAGGGAGCAATGGGGGAAGGGGTGCTGGAAATGCACCCTTGCTGTCTGTCTACCCCTAGTCCAGGCCTCTAGTCCCCCTGCGAAAGATAGTTGCTGCGAGCTTCACCCCGTGATATAATCATGCATGCAGGGGGGAGGGGGGGCCTGGCTCTGCTTTGATGGGGTATAGACAGCTTTGAATTATTTAGTAAACTGTGTAAAGTACTGTAACGTGTTGGCTCTATGTAAATAAAAGATAACAATGATGCAAAAATCCATAACTGTCTTATACAGTATAAGTCATATACCATGCCTGCAAATCCCCTTTTCCACTACAGCCTTTAAATGTTCAGCATAACAGAAAACTTTGATAAATGAAGGTAAACCTATCATTAAAATTAAAAATATCATCTAAAATGGATGTATTTATTTTTTTTCATGTAAAGCGCAAATGAAAAAAGGAGGGTCAGATTGTTTCCCTATTCGCCCTAATTTCTGTAATCAATCAGCTGCCTCGTTGTGAACCTTCTGCATAACACTGCTCAAAGTCATTTGTCATAATTACTGGGGATCAGCAGATGACGGCATCAGGATATAATTCTAAGAAATACATTTGATTTTGGTTTTAAAAGACATTTGATTAAGGAATCTCTCTTAGTGCTAATAGATTGCCTTCAAGTTGTGTGAAGTCAACCTCAGGGCATTTGTTTAATATAATAATTCTCCCATGGAGATCACATGTATTTCTATATAAAGTGCAATTCAATATAAAGTTATCTTTTCCCCCCTCTACCTCCTATGGTGATTTTTGAATCAATAACAGGTTATTTTTATAGACACCTTCAGAGAAGCCTGAAATAATATGGGAATTATTTATTTCACTGAAACCATTGTAAATGGATTGGCCTTGGGGCATTTTGTTGTAGAGTCGGTACTTTGTTCTTTCAGCAGATCATTTATCATTTACTGCGATAAGATAATTTCCAAACTGTCATTTAAGAAAGGCAGCTTGCTGAACTGGTAAGGATATCAATGACATTTTTTAATGAGTTTCCCTGTTTTTTTCAGGTTTAGTTGTGATGTGACGGTGCGTTCCAGGGAAAGTTTTCAACTCCACAAACTCACCAGATACACAAAAGTGGGCCACGCTCGCCTGTCTAGAGCTCACGGACAGGATTGACCTTGTGATTCATCATTCTAATGTGATGCAGCTCTAGTCGTGCAGTAATGATTTATAGAAAACATGCTATCAGCAAGGGAGAATGCACACACATCCTCTTTGTTGTGGACTGAAAGATTTAGGTCCCTTAAAAAACAAACTTGATGAATATTCTTGGCATTTTATTGCATCATTGTATTTATCACAAAAGAAGTATGGTAAAAATAGCCCAGCAGCCCGTGTAAGGAGCACTTTATTCTAGTTGTTATACATATACAGGGGTTTTGGCCTCCATCCATCAACCGTAGTTACAAAAGAGCAATGTATGTTGTGCAGCATGAGGATATCTCTCAGAAAATCATTAGTACAGAAAGATAAAAATTAATTTCAAACTGGGTACAAAATAACCCATATAGTCCATCCTGGATGTACCTTTTCAAAAAATATATATATATATTTTATATATTAAAACAAAACTAATGATTCATTTAACCCACACCATGTTCTCTGTTGCTTAGTGTTTTTGCCCATTCTGACTTTGTAGCAGCAACTTTCTGCAGCCCAAATAACTTTGCTTATCTTCCCATTATAGCGGTGGGACATGTCACACTGTAAAATATTTGTCAGGCTGTTCTGGAATTGCAGTTACAGATTCATTGAAATCAGCAAGTCCATAGTCTGACAGTTGTCTGTATTTTGGAACCAACAGGTAAACAGTCGAAATGATTCATTTATTTTCATTTTCTGTGGCGAGTGGCATAACGAGTCTCTTACAATTATTATGTTTATCCAAATAGTTATCTTCTGAATGAATATTTAGAAAATATTTTTTTACATACAAGTCACTGACTATAAGGGGGTTGTTTATTAAGGTCCGAATATCCGAACCTCGAATAATTGGTAGTTTTCGCAGCGAAAAAGCCCCCAAATTAAAGTCCGATGGTCTAAAACCTCCGAATCCGAAACCCCGACATCTAAAATCTCTCGACATCCTTACTGATATCAGATGATTTCTGAAAACTCCAAAAAAATCTTAGTTTTTGCTAAGACAAAACAATTCGGAGTTTTCAGGAAAAGCTCTGAAGTTTGCCCGACCCTATTTTTTCGGGCTTTTTTCTTCATAAAAAAGGTCCATTCGGGAATTCGGAGTTGCTCAAAGTTTGATATTAGAAATACTGAGATAAATTCGGACCTTGATAAATAACCCTCTAAGTTCATCCTGTGTCATCCTCAAAAATGATCTCTTTGGTTTATTAGCATCTGCTCTTGAGTGCTTTTATTATCATTGTTATAATTCTGTGCTAAGCAGCTAAAACAGACAGGACTAATTACTACATATGGCACATTTGTAGGATTGTCAGTTAATACGGAACAACCAGGACACCAGACTCGTCACTTCTGCCAATAGGTTTGGCTAGTCCCTTAGAGCAGTTCTTTTAGATGGGTGAAGCTGAACCATAAATGAGTGGTGGGGAGCCTTATTTATGAAAAATCAAATTTTTTGGATTATTTTAATCTAAAAAGTCTGACCAAACTGGAATCCACGGTTGGACCTTATTTATAAGTAAAAATTCATGATTTAATTGGATCAGTGACAAACATGGAAAAATCTAGGGAAAATCCAAATTGTACGTTTTTTTTAAGTTTTTTTCGGAATCGCTTGTTTTTTTCTGGCTTTTTCCTAGAAAGCCTGGATTTTTTAGATTTTTGTCTGAAATAGTTGGATTTTTGGGCTAATTCTAGAGCAGACCACATACATTTCCAAATAGGATAGGGATCTCTCCCATTGATAACCTTGGTAGGTCTGAGTTGCCGGATTTTCGGATTTGGACTTTTGCAGCATTTGGCTTTATACTAATTTATAGTAAAAAAACTCAAATATTTAGAGTATTTGACATTCTGACTTTGATAAATAACCCCCTAATGTTCAATCACTACTAAGGAGTATTTCTGGAGGTCAGGTACTGGAAGTTAAGTACTCAACATGTTCCTTGGTATAGTCTAGTGTTGTTTAGGTAATGGCTTATACATGGATGTATCCTGTCCTATGTGGAATTATTGTTTTTTTTTTGTTTTTACTTTGATACTTTATTGCAGTACTTTATTTTCTGTGTAGTCCTGTCCTATTAATAAACCCATGTTGTGTTTTACAATATCTAGGAAATCAAGTAACAGTGGATGAAGCTCAAGGAGAATGTTCTTCTATAGGACCACTGCATTTAACTAAGAAAAGGAAAAAAAAACATTTCCAAATTTGTAAAACACACACACACATTTGCATGTGCATATCCGTGTGTACACCTATGTGTTCATTCTAATAACATACACAGCAGAAGCAGAATGTTTTAAAATAAAAGAATCATTATTGACGTTTGTTTGCAAGCACTTCAGCGTTTCACTAACTAATCTCATATACTTTGCACAATAATTACAAGGCTAACTTTCAAATCAAAGAATTAAGCGCTCTTAGACATAAGCCTCACACAAGAACAACTTAGTTTAAGGAAATTCGTAGGTAATCTTACCCTTTAAGACAAACAAGATACACAGCAAGGATTAAGCATTCTTTTTGTCTCCCTTGGGGTAAGATTACATTCTTTGTACACCTTTGTACACCAACACTCATATTTTTTCATTGGAGAACATAGGTAAGGGCCCCACGGATTAGTATCTCATGAGCCCCATCAGGCCCGGACTGAGAATTAAAAAAGGCCCTGGCATTTCAGGTACACAGAGGCCCAATCAGCCCACAAAAAGGCCCAAACAGCCCCCACCAGCCCACTAAATACTGACTTTCTATGGGACCTTATAGCAGCCCCTCTGGCATTTGCCAGAACCCACAGATTGCCAGTCCAGGCCTGAGCCCCATTGAAAGGAAAACTAATAAAATTAGAATTAAAAATGGCATTGCAATGAAAATCCTACTACATGTGTTGTACATGGGTATAGTGGGTCATGCTGCTTCAGAAATGATCACGTACAGCAGTCCCATGAAGAGTGCAGCTCCAAAGAGATGCAAGGCAGCATGTCCATATTGTATGCCTTAGGGCAGGTGGCAAGTACAGGGTTCTTCTGCAACTTTAACCTGCCTACAGGAGAGAGTACAGCACCTCTTTAAGGGGAAGGAGCAATGACACAAACAGGGAAGAGCCATGAGATCATCATTGCTAATGAGAGGAAGACATTTTATGAGTAGGGAGTGGGGAGATGAGAAGCTTTGAGAGGGGATTTGGGGAGAATAAGGGGTGTCTGTATTATAAGGTAAAGCAACTCCCTTTAGGAGCTCAAAGACTAGCATCTTTGGGTGCACATCCATACAAAGTGCAAAAAGAGTTTTCTGGCTGTGTTTTGCTCTTTGCACCATTCTCAGTAAACGACCCCTTTTAGTCCATGTAAGACTTATTTACAAAACCAGTGGCAATGAAAAATGAATGCAAACTGCTTCTTGTACATTGCATCTCTCTGCGGGTTGTACCTTAACGCTCGGCTTTCAACATTCCATGAATGGAACTAAAAAGTTGCACCTTGCTCTGAATCCTTCATATTGCACTGGATTTATAGGAAGAATGTAGCAATTGCCCTGGACTCAAGTTCTCTATGTATTTGTGGGTTGCAATCTTGTGCTCTTGTACTTGCATCAGGGTTAGTAGCAAATGATCCTTCTATACCTAAACCATTGTGCTACCTGTTATTGTGCACTAAGAACTATTAATTCATGGTTTCTGCTGACGGTGACGAAAAATTCCTGATAGAAATGGAATGAGCCCAAATAATTAATTTTATTTTTATAATATAAATATTATACAATATCGTTTGGAAAAGATACAAGTGATAATATTTATTTATGAGATAAAAGTTCATGTTCTAAATGTTAATAAGGGGTAGACTCTTATGCTGCTCTTTTTCCAGTTTTGCATTTTGCTCAGGTTTATGCACGTTCTCTCATTACATTTGTATACTGGGACTGTGGATTCAGCCTTTGAATTGGGGGAGCCATTAGCTGATGACCCATTGTGTTCTCTCTCCTTCGTTTTTATACAAATGACACAGGGAACAATATGGTTTTCGAATGGCTAAAGATGGTCCAATTAATTCATTATGGCCCTGAAAAAAAAAAGATTGCATGAAGATGTGATTTTTGTCAATTCTTTTCACTTTCTTTAGAGCCTTTAGCAAAGCCTTACTGCTGTTTTCCAGGATTTATTTACCATGACAAGTGCAATTTCCCTATTTCCAGGAGAATAAGGGGCTATGAATACATTTATTTAGAGTGAAAGTAGGGAAATCCCACTTACATTGCAAGTTAGCAGAGTAGAATAGTCTGAAGTTTATTGGTTGTTATTAATGTTTATTCTTACTGCTTATTTTGTGTTTTTAAATTGAAATGCACATTTATAACGTATGCATTCTGGGTGCTGGGGGTGGGTAGAAAGCAGACAAAACAAAATCCTTTCTGAGAGCAGACAGCGCACTATGTTGGGTAGCTGCCCTGTGCCAGTTTGGGATATAAAGGCATAATAATAGATGACAGTGTAGCACATGGAGCATTCCCACTCCTCACAAATAATGTCTGTTGTGCTTGTTAACCTTTTCAGAGTCTGTGTCGGCCCATGCTGAGAGGCAGTATAGATCTGAATATAGTGAAAGGCCTGGAGAGTGCATAGCATCCCTGCCTCAAAACAACAAACAAGATGAATCCAGCCTTTAGTGCAGAATACCAAAGGCATGGAGCAGCCGTAACAGGACAACCTCCAGTGTTCATTGTTGTCAGCCCTTTCAGAACTAAATGAACCACACAGTATTCTTACAAAAAAAAAAGGTCCATTAACTTTGAAATACAAATTTCATGTGCATTGGATGAAAAGCCCACGAGTTTGTCAGAGTAACAGAATATTACAAAATGCCGAAAACAAATTTGTCATTGGCTGACAAGCATTGGATTTAATTAGTTACTGCAACTGCTTGTTAACATATTAAACTGCTCATACAAGTTGAGCACATGCATTTCTCCAGATTTATCAAAGGTCGAATTTCGAAATCAATCTTTTTTTTTCTATCTCTAATGAATCGAATCACCGGCGGAACTACCGGGGGAGCAGGGGGTGCAA
Organism: Xenopus petersii; assembly: GCA_038501925.1. Lineage (NCBI taxonomy): Eukaryota > Metazoa > Chordata > Amphibia > Anura > Pipidae > Xenopus > Xenopus petersii. The sequence continues at coordinate 35,494,666 of CM076677.1, forward strand.
TTGGGCCAGGGCCCGCACCCCCTCAGGGCCCCACGGCAGCTCGCTCCCCGACGATTTCCGAGTAGATAATTATGTATGGAGGGGGGCGGGGGGCCCGGCTGCACGTTCTACACCAGGGCCCACCCCCTCTAGTTACGTTACTGAATCAAATGTACTTATAACTCGAATGGGAGGTTATTTATGAAAAACGTCTAATATTAGATCGCATATGAACAACCCGAAAATTAAAATTGAGTTTTCCTCCAAACAAAAACTCAAATGTCAGGAAGGCAATGAACTTCTCCAAATGGCTTAACAGACCTCTGCCATTGACTTGTGTATGAAATCGGCAGGTTTTAGGTGGTAAATATTCAAATTAGAACTGTTTCCAGGGTTGAGGTTTCATAAATCTCACATTTGAATTCAAATTCAGGTTGGTGATTTAAAATTCGAATTTGTGAGTTCTGACCAAAAATATTTTTTTGAAAATTCGATTTCGAATTTACCATTCGAACCTTAATAAATCTGTACCAGGGGCAGTGGTGAGCGAATCTGTCCTTTTTTGCTTTGCTGAAAAATTAGTGAAAAGCATTGACGTCATGCACGAAAAATTTTTACTTGAGAAACTTTTTTCTCACTCAAAATGCATTACAGTCAATAAGCGTTTTTTCTTGAGGGGACTTTTTTGTCTTGGCGACTTTTGTTTAGGCGACTTTTTGTCCAAATACATTGAAGTCCATGGGCTTTTTTACTTGAGGTGACTTTTTTTGTCTTGGCGACTTTTTTGTTTCAATGACTTTTTGTCCAAATGCATCTCAAGTTATTTCTCACGCAAAATGCATTAAAGTTAAAAAGCTTTATTTCTTGTGATGACTTTTTTGTTGCAGCAAATTTTTCGCCGCAGAATCCATGCCTGGCGAAAAAATTCCCTCGTCACCATCCAGTGGTTTTTTTAAAATGTATTTTGGAATTTGGCTACTTCAGTCTAGTTCTAGTTGACCGCATGGAGCATGAGCAATCTTTAAGGCAATTTCCGTGTGAGTTTCTTAACGCACGCTGGGTTTCGGGAGAAAAAAACCTTGGCAATTTCCGTAAGAAAAATGTTTTCTTTGCCACATAAAAGCAAAAGCAATCTTATATAGGACACTAAGGGGCAGATTTATCAAGGGTCAAAGTGAATTTGAGGGAATTTTCGAAGTAAAAATATTTTCGTAGTATCCTACTTTCGAATAGGATACTACGACTTCGAATTCGTTTCGAAGTAAAATAGTTTGAATATTCGACCATCCGATAATCAAAGTACTGTCTCTTTAAAAAAACTTCGACTTCAATACTTCGCCAAATTAAATCTGCCGGAGTGCTATGTTAGCCTAAGGGGACCTTCTAGAGCAGTTTCCTAAGTTTTTTGAAGTCAAAGAAAAATAGTTCGATCGATCGATGAAATCCTTCGAATCGTTCAATTCGAAGGATTTAATCGTTCGATCGAACAATTTTACTTCAACCACAAATGGCCAAATTCTATGAAAAAAAAGTAGACTTCCATATTCAAAGTCGATGTAATTCAATTCGCTGGTCGAATTTCGAAGTATTTTCAACTTCGAAATTCAACCCTTGATAAATCTTCCCCTAATCGTTGGGCTAAAATGGCCTGTTTTTTTTTAAAACTAATACCAAACTTAAGTTTATAAATATGCACATTTGTATGGATTGAAGCTCAGAAAGCATGGGTTTATTAAAGGGTGGGCGAATATCATTTGTCAGACCATTCTATCCTGATTGAGTACGGTAGGAGGAGGAAACTCCCCGCTATCGACTTCTGAGCCCTGCTGAATTTGCAGAAGACGGTACAATTAATCAATTTCGCACCAATTATAGCTTTGCATTTGGAAGAATTCTGTTCTTTGGACGTCCCATATCCTGTGCACCAACTGTATGCAAATGTTATCAGTTCCTTTTTGTGTCTTGAAGACCATGTAAAATAAAAACAGGCATCCATTACCATTTGTTATGCCTTCCCCAAAACATTTTTTGTTTACAAGGCTAATGTTTCTAGTCCGTTACATTATTGGCAGCAAGGGCTGGCATTTTTGGAAAAGAATAACCCCCCACTCCAATATACGCTCTTTGTTATTGGATCTATACACTGATGAAGCCAAACAATGTTAGATAAATATATTGTCAGTAATGAATGACCTAGTGACACAAACTGTATCTGAATTCAAATGAAACAGGGATCTCGCCCAGTGGGACTGACTTCAGGAAATCTTTAGAGCTTTGGCTGATTTATTTTAGAGTATTTCATTAGATGTGTCTATCCAAATGTGCTGTTGTCATGATTATTATTTATAAGGCACTTAGGATACTCTGTATAACAATATAAGTTGAAAGGATATTAACATAAAGCCTGAAAAAGGGGGATGCAAAGTAGCACTGCTTCTCATTCAGAGGATTGCTCTCTGTAATAGTTTATAGTAAATATTATTTGAGAGTTCTAATTGATAATTGCCAAAAATCCCCGAAAATAATTTACAGGTATAAGATCTATTATCTAGAATGCTTGGGACCTGGGGTTTCCCACATAAGGGATCTTTCTGTAATTTGGATCACCCTACCTTTAGGGGCAGATTTATCAAAGGTTGAAGTGAATTTGAGGGAAATTCGAAATTCGAAATAATTTTTTGGATACTTCGACCATCGATTAGGATACTGCAACTTCAAATTCGATTCAAAGTAAAAATAGTTTGAATATTCAGCCATTCGATAATCTAAGTACTGTCCCTTTAAAAAAAAAACTCGACTTCAATACTTCGCCAAATTAAACCTACCGAATTGCTATGTTAGCCTATGGGGACCTTCTACAAACTTTTTCCAAGTCTTTACACGTTGAATTAAAATCCTTCAATCGATTGCTGAAATCCTTCGAATCGTTCAATTCGAAGGATTTAATCGATTTTAATTCGATTGAACGATTGCCAAATTCGCTGAAAAAACTTAGAATTCAATATTCGAATTCAAAGTAATTTAAATTCGATGGTTGAATTTCTAAGTCTTTTCAACTTCGAAATTTGACCCTAAATCTGCTAAAAATAATTTAAACATTAAATAAACCCAATAGCATTGTTTTGCCACCAATATGGATTCCTGCAGCTTAACTACCATCAAGTACAAGGTCTTGTTTTATTATTACAGAGAAAAAAGGAAATACATTTTATAAATTAAAATTGTTTGCTTAAAGGTACAGTAACAGTAACACAGTTAGGGGCATATTTTTAAGGGTCGAATTTAGAGTTTATGGGAGTTTATAAAAACTCCCATGAACTCCCATAAGCTTAAAATTCGGAACAAAAACGACCATTCTAAATTTATAAAAAATTTGATTTTTCTTTTAAATTCGGATGAATCGGATCGACCTGCAAATGTGAATTTTTTTCACCAAAAAAAAAATTATTTTTCAAAAGCCCACCAAATTAATTGTAGGAGGTCCCCTCATAGGCTAAAACACTAATTTGGCATGTTTTAGATGGCGACTAGTCGAAATTGAACTCTTAAAGGGACAGCGCATGATAAATTTCAAAATTCTAATTCTGAATTTTTTTAAACTCTAATCGAATTTGGACTATTCCCTAGTCGAATTACACTAAAATAAACTCGAAATTTAAATTTAAAAATTTGAATTTTCAATTCGACCCGTGATAAATCTGCCCCTTAGTGTTTTAAAGGAATGATAATATAATGTACTGTTGCCCTGCATTGGGAAAAACTAGTGTGTTTGCTTCAGAAACTCTAATACAGTTTATATAAACAAGCTGCTGTGTAGCCATGGGGGCAGCCATTCAAGCACAGGATACACAATAGATAACAGATACGTTCTGAAGAATCCCATTGTATACTACAGAGCCTATCTGTTATCTGCTGTGTATCCTGTGCCTTTTCTCCTTTTTTCCATCTTGAATGGCTGACCCCCATGGCTACACAGCAGTTTGTATATATAAACTATAGAAGTGTTTCTGAAGCAAATGCATCAGTTTTACCAGTTCGGGAAACAGGACATTATATTTTTATTACTTTAATATACTGTGCGTTCATTTTTTTGTTGTTACTGTTACTTTAAAATGGACTCTACTGGAGATGGCCTTCCTGCAATTTGAAACTTTCTGGATTACAGGTTTCCATATTAACGATCCCATACATGAATCTATATATAACTTGTGAAATAAATCCTTAAAAATTATACTTAATATTTATGTTGGTAAAATTGCTTTGTAAATCCTTGGGAAAACAAAAGCATCACAAGAGTGAAGAGTCCACAGAGTAAAATACCGCCTCTCTCCATTCATTTCTATGGGATTTTTAAAGGTATATTTAGCAATGGATGAACTTTCACCATTTGATAAATATGCCTTTAAAAATCCCATAGAAATGGAGGAATTTCACTCTGCGGACTGTGGAGATCTCTTACTTCACTCTTTCATAAATATACCCCCAAGTTGTTTTGCAATATCTGTCAAATGCCAGAATGATCCCCCATTAGCGATGGGCGAATTTGGGCCGTTTCGCTGAAAAATTCGGCGTCTCGTTTTTGACACTGGCGGTTTCGTGTGGGAATTCGCGCCTGGCAAATAAATTCACCCATCACTATCCCCCATCCAAAATGTATACGATTTCTTTCTTTTTCTTTCTAAATGTATTAATAGAATATTCATTCTAACATTTCAAATAGTGTATTCATTTTAACATCAAATCATTTAAATTTGTTAACTGGACGTGGACTGGATGAAATTTGTTAATACATTGATAAACTTCTAATAGTTACTAAATGGGAGCCAAAAAAAACTGTCTCTAGAGCATGATCATTTAATTAATAATAAATAAATAATAAATGTTATTAGATATTTTTGTATAGAACCACCTTGGACATTAACTATAGTTAATCCTAATAATAATAACAACACTAACTTTAGTTCAGCAATAATTTCTCTAAAGCTGACTCCAGCAGTTTATACTTGATTTTAACAGCGGGGGTTGAATTGGAGCTGAGCTGTAAGCAGGGCCTGGGGACAAGTAATATTCTGATTGGATCTTCCATGTGCCTCACTGCAGCTGCTGCAGAAGTGGAGAGCAGAATTGCATTTGGAACATTGTTCTTTAGGCAATTAGAAAGTGCACAGGTCTGATAAGTGATGCAGGGACTGAACGGCAGCAGACACTTATTAGACAAAGCAGTCCCTTACCAAAACAAAACTTCCTGTAAGTTTCCCTGTCAGCTGCCCTATCAATAACACTAAGAATGTAGAACTACTCGTCAGCAGCAACCAATTATCATGGAGCATCTCAAGTAGACAACACCTGGGGATATGTGCCAGACTGTAACCCCTGTTAAGCTTACTGTACTTAGAAAACTATACAATTCAATTAAAATTGTTTTAATCCAGAGCGTCTGTCATTAGAGCTGGCATTCACTGTGATAAGTAGCAGCACTGGAAAGGATTTGTTTTGGCCTTTGAAGCTACTGTTCCATAGTCGACCCTCCCTTCGGCTAACTGTATTCAGAGACCTTATCTGCGATATGAGACAACTTTCTACTTGTCACCCCTTTTCAGTCAAACAAACAATTATGGAGGAAGTGTGCCCTTAACAATGAATACAGATAGGCTTGCTGATTTTCTTTCTTTGGCATTTACAGTGCACACATATGGCACAGGGCTGGCTTCTGATCACCTGCACAACGTTGCTGTAAATAGAGGGATTAAGACTGGATGTCTGCCTGTAGAGAGTACATGGAGTACATTTAGCATAGAGCTGTGTATAGCAAGCTGTATACATTGTATATATTGCAATATATTTAAGCTACGTCAGTCATCCTTTGTCTGACCAGTTCCTACACTTGACTTTCATCTGATTCATTAAGAATTCTTTTGCACAGGGACTAGGTTTTACCTGCAATGTACTTGCTGCATTCAAGGTTAAATAGTCGCCCAAAGTTGCCTCACTGAGGCAACTTCGGGCGACTATAGAAAACGCATCGCGTGTGCATTAGCGCAGGCGACTTTGCATTGCAACCTATGGGGAAAAACGCAGAGGCAGTTAGGGGAGATAGTCGCTCAAAAGATGAGGCAATTAGTCGCTAGGCGACAAAATCTCCCCGAATCTCCTCGCGTGGCCTTACCCTTAAATATATTGATAATGGGTTGAGTGCAGAGGACTCTTGTATTTGTCTGCATGAACTTTGTGGTCACAGCCTCATTGTACCCCCGCTTAATGTTTTAAAATTATTAGTGAGCACAACTGTCCCTTTTTTGTTATTATTTGACCTATCAACCCATGTGCTTAAAGGGGTTTTTCACCTTCCAAACACTTTTTTAGTTGAGCTGTTGAGTTTCAGATTGCTCTCCATAAACAAAGACTTTTTTTCAATTGCTTTCCATCTTTTATTTTTTTTTACTGTTTTCCCAAAATTTAAGTTTAAAGTGTAATGGTCCGGTCTCTAATGTTTCAGTCTGGCAGCTCAGTAATTCAGGTGCAGATTCTGAACTGTTACAATTTGCTACATTAGTTGATACAATTCAATTATTCTGAAGGGGCTGTACTCACACAGACGCATGTATGCGCCGAACACAGGCGAAATGCAACATTGTAAAGTGCAGCATATAGTGGAAGAGGTGACCAGGGCTTTGTTATGGCCTGTCCTATAACTTCTACAATACCAATGGGCGACTATGGTATTGTATACAAATGCCTTCCACCCTTAGCCCTTTGCTGCTGTTGCTTTGGGTTCTCAGTATGGCTTAATTAGGGAGCTGAGTGTAGTGTAGCGGATGAAGAGATGCCACGTCTGTTTGCACTCCAGTTTGCAATGTCAACAATCTGGATGCTAGTAACCATGCATTGATTTGAATAAGAGACTGAAATATGAATAGGAGAGGATCTGAAGAGAAAGTTGAGTAATAAAAAGTAGCTATAACAATAAATTTGTAGCGTTTGTTTTTTTTAGATGGGGTCAGTGATCCTAGCTGGACAATGTAAGAAGAGGAAGGCAAATAATTCAAAAACTATATAATGAAGACCAATTGAAATGTTGCTTTGAATTGGCGATTCTATAGTATACTAAAAGTTATACGGCGAACCACCCCTTTAAGATAAATGTCAAGAAAGTGTTTTCCGTTTCTTAATTATCTGTTTGAACAGAGGTTGCAATACACCACCGCTTCTCTTACTTGTTCCATTTCTATCATATTCTTCTATTAGGCAGATTGAAAATTTTATTTTATTGCAATTTCTTATATTAAGGTAACCATTGCCCTGCTTTTAAAGTCAAGTTTAGCTCCTCTGTATTTTGAAGCCATTTGCTGCTAGTTGGCATGTTTTAAATGAGATATATCCCATAGAGCTGGTTATGATCTACATTAGTTGCTTCTGCTCATTCTGGTTATGTTAAATGTCTCTTCTCAGGTAAGTATTAGGGCTCTTACACACGGCCGTTCCGACCTGTGCTCCCCTGCGTTCCGTTTTTTGGCGTTCAGCCGCAGGGGAGCGCAGGAATAGACGCAAGTAATTATTTGAAATGGGGCTGTACTCACTCAGGCGCGTGTAGGCGCCGAACGAAGGAAAAATGCAGCATGTTGCGTCTGATCCTGCGTTCGGCACCTACACGCGCCTGAGTGAGTACAGCCCCATTTCAAATAATTACTTGCGTCTATTCCTGCGCTCCCCTGCAGCTGAACGCCAAAAAACGGAACGCAGGGGAGCGCAGGTCGGAACGGCCGTGTGTAAGAGCCCTTATAGAAAACTCCAGCCAAAGCTATATATATGCATGAAATATAGAGTGGGAAGGGATTCCCATGTGATTAATACATTCAGACAGGTTTTTTTGATTTTATTATACAATCCTGTTCTCACTTGGGGCTCATTTGCATTCTGATTAGTTTTTTAATAAAAGCACTGAGCTTGCCCAGTTGCACTAACACATAGCAACCAATCCACAGGAACCATTTATTTGTCAAATGCAAACGTCTTATTGGATGATATGGGTTACTGCATTTGGGCGAACGTAGTCCCTTTTGTTACATATGGGACTTAGGGAAGTATTGCCTGGCTATGAAATGAGTATATAACATTTAGGAATATGACTGCATGCATTATTTCTAGCTGTTTAGGGGATGTCTGTTACTTCTTGAGCCCTGACATCATGTAGCCCCAGCATGTGGTCACTCATTGTACATTTCCATTGACAGGTTATTCAGTTTTATCTACTGAAGTCAGTCTTTTTGAGTATATGTATAAATAATGCTTACCATTGTGGATATAGTTATGGTTTTCTAATTGTAAAATTAGCAGGAACAAAAGGCACACATAATCTATGCCAACTTGATACAGTTTTTGATCATATGGCTTCACTAACAGATTAAAATAACATGCCACATTTTGGTTGGTGTTAAAGGTAAGGTACTGGGTACTTTTGTATTCCTATGCACTCAGTTTACTTTTCATTTTCCATTTACAACCATCTATGCAGCAGATGTATATAAAGTGCACCGGCGACAAACAACGCCTTAGGGGCATGTTTACTAACATTGGAGATAAATATCTGGAGAGATTTTTGGAGATGTTGCCTATGGCAACCAATCAGCAATTAGATTTAAACAGCCACAGCCAAGTTAGAAAACAAAAGCAAAGATCTGATTGGTTGCTATGGGCAACATCTCCAGAAATCTCTCCAGATATTTATCTCCAATGTTAGTAAACATGCCCCTTAGTGCTTATTTTATATGTTTATGTTTATATGGTTTATTTTCTTCAAAAGCCTGTTCTTTACTATTGTGGTAATGCTGCCAAATGTATAATCGTGTTGACCATTAGATGTCACTATCGATGCACTTTTTGTATGCGGCTACAGTCATTGTCCAGGTTTTGAAAGGCTGTTGTTTTGTACTTAGGAGAACTTATCTGTTAACAAATCATATACAAAGTGTAAGGAAACTAAATGCAATCTCTGCAGCCTTGCAACCTGCATTTCATTGTAAAGTACATGCAATTAGGGCAGCCCTTCTAGCTGGATTTTCTATAAATGGCCCCCAGTTTTTCTAATGATCTTGTAGGTTGTAGACATTTGATAAACTGTTCTCATTAAAAAACAAGGCAGCATAGAAGTGGAATGTGCCTCTTATATCACAGATTTTTTTATATTCAATTTTGAAATCAGACATGGGGCTAGACATATTGTCAGTTTCCTAGCTACCCCAGTCATGTGACTTGTGCCTGCACTTTAGGATGGAACTGCTTTCTGGCAGGCTGTTATTTCTCCTACTCATTGTAACTGAATCTGTCTCAGTGTTGTTCTTATATCTACCAGGCAGCTGTTATCTTGTGTTAGGGAGCTGTTATCTGGTAACCTTCCCATTGTTCTGTTGTTAGTCTGCTGGGGGGGAAGGGAGGGGGGTGATATCACTCCAACTTGCAGCACAGCAATAAAGAGTGGCTGAATTTTATCAGAGCACAAGTCACATGACTGGGGGCAGCTGGGAAACTGACAATATGTCTAGCCCCATGTCAGATTTCAAAATGAAGTATAGAAAAATCTGGTTGCTCTTTTGAAAAAGGGACTTCAGTGCAAAATTCTGCTGAAGCAGCACAATGAACTGATGCATTTTGGAAAAAACATGTTTTCCCATGACAGTATCCCTAATAATGACTAAGCAACTGAGATAAACTTTACTCTTACAAAAGATAACAATAAAAACCATCACCAAACTGTTGCAAACACCAGTCCCTCAGAAGCACAGCACTTGTAAGTTAGCAATTGCAGTTTTCTGAGGCTATGGCCACACTGGGCTTATTCTCAATCTGCAGATGAATACAAACCAATAATCAGACCCTATGGTCGAATGAAAGCTCTTCTGTGCCTTCTTACTGAACCAGGGTGTTGGCCCAAATGTAGGCACACAGTGTGGATGTCAGCACCAAAATGCACGTTCACATCATTTAGCATTGAAATCCACTCTGTGTTCCTACATTGGAGCCAACACACTGGTTCAGTATGAAGGCACAGAAGAGCTTTCATTTGATCATAGGGTCTGATTCTTGGCTTGTATTCATCTGCAGGTTGAGAATCAGCCCAGTGTGACCATAGCCTGAGAAATCACATTCAGTAAGAGTCTTGGTTAATAATATGGGATCTAATATCTGGAGAGATGTTACCCAGAAATCTCCAAAATATGGCAGTGCCATTTCTTACAGTGTTCTATTTTAAAAATTTTCATTTTTGACTGATCTGCTTTTTTTTTTGTTGCTTTGTGCAGGTATGGGATCCTTTTATCCAGAAACCCCTTATCCAAAAAAACCTCAGAATTATGCGAAGACCATCTCCCATAGAGTCCATTTAATAAAAAAGTTCTCATTAATAAAAATAATTTTCTTCTTATCTGTAATAATTACAGATGCACCACTTTAAATGATTGTTAGCAGACTTAAGGTATGGAGATCCAATTATGGAAAGATCCCAGGTTCAAAGTGTTCTGAATAATAGATCCTATGCCTGTATTTTATGTTGACTATGCTTTAATAGTCTCAAGTCATGGTGCTCTACAGAGTGTAGAATCATGCCCTTTAGCACTTTACTTTGGTTATAAAGTACTTGTGTGCAGGAACTTCAGCACACCCTGCACTTTGCTTTGAATCCTGCCATAGTTAAGCAAAGCACAGGGTCAAGCTGCGTCTCCCATCAAGGCCTGGATTTGTGACGATGCCACAAAGGCCCGGGCCTAGGGCAGCAAAATTTTAGCGGCATCCTTAGCTCCCCAGTGGTTCTGTGACTGAGAGTGCCGCAGCCAGCGCTAGGACCCTGCGGCCACGGGGGTGGATGCGAGCTGAAGCGGCAGGCACTGGGACTATCTGGGCCTCGGGCTGCTGCTTCATCAAATCCAGCCCTGCTCCCACAAACTGCAGCTCCCAAGCTTATGCTTTTGATTGCCACACAAACTAGTGTTCATCCATCTAGCTTCCTCAGTCCACCTCTCGTGAATACAGTGCTGCCAAACACAGGCAGCACTGTATTAAAGGAACAGTGCATGTATTTGCACACCACTGTGGAGCACACAAAACTACCTATGGCTGATAAGCATGGAGCATATTCTACGCTTTGCACCTGACCATGTTCTTTGTACTACTGTCTCTTTATGGCTTGCATTCCTGTTAAAGTGGACCCGTCACCCAGACATAAAAATCTGTATAATAAAAGTCCTTCTTAAATTAAATATGAAATCCAATTTCTTTTTTTTATTAAAGCATTCATAGCTGTTGTAAACTCATTTAAAAATATCAGCTGTCAATTAAGTATTGCCTACCCCGCCTCTATACCTAGGCATAGAGGCGGGGCAAGCAATTAGTTTCACTTTCCATTCAGCACTTCCTAGATGTCCCCGCTCTCCCTACATTCCCCCTCTCTTAACGATTTAATTGTGTAACCAGAGCATGGGGATGGACATTGGGTCCCTGTCCCCTGGTGCACAAACAAAATTCTGAGATGATACAAAGCTTGCATTAATAACAGTGTCCACAAAATGGCTCCTTCCTGGTTGCTATAATTATGAGTTCCCAGACTGAATATGAAACAATATTCAAATAATTTATACAGTGTAATTAAAGTTAATTTTGCTTGACTAACATGATAAAATAGGATTTGGATAATTTTGTTTGGGTGACGGGTCCCCTTTAACAGGACAACTGGACAAAAGGTCATGTCATATTGGCATGTTATTCTCTTTTTTTATTTACTCTTTGTATAGTTATATAAATATAAATACACATATTTCTGCAAAATGCTCATATTTCATAGATCTGATGGATAGAGGCCCGATCATACATACAAAGACAAATTGAATGCAAATGTGACATATAACAAAGCAGGTTAAATAGTAAACTTTTAGTAAACTCCACCGAGCTGATTCTGTCAGTTTTCTTTTTATAAGAGCACAATATGTGATGTGAAGAGATGACAAAATGCATAACGAGAAAATAATGATGCACCCACAGTAAAGCGTGCAGACAGTTTGCACTTCCATCTCTCTGCAGTGTTCCTCCTTTGTGTTGACTCTGTGTATCAGCCATGTGCTCCCTCATACACAACTGCCATCACGTTGCTTGTTTGCTGAGCAATTCAAACTTGATGTTTCCTGGTAACCAATATAATACGCATACAACTAGGTACATATTTATTTCCAGATGCTGATAGGACTTATCAGCAAAGCCCAAATGAACTCTGATAGCTCTACGTTATTTCGTGTAGATCCAGTGATTATATCCTTTGATACCCAAACTGTATCTTCTGCCAAAACAAATGGATTTGGCGTTTGCATATACCTACCTATTTTATCAGCAAGAAGAAAAATAGTATGCGTTTGGATTAATAAAATACAGATAGCGGGGATCCTTATCAGAATATGTTAATATGCAAGATTATGAGACGCTAATTAAAGTTCACCTGTAAATTAATTTATGGTAAAAGATTCTCTGTTCTTAACAACTTTGCAATTAGTCTTTATTTTCTAAACTTTTTGAGTTATTTGCCTTTCTTTCAGCTTAACATCTAAAATGCTGTCTGGCTACAGTTTTATTGTACATTAGTTAATTGTTTTCTATTCATTGTTTTCTATTTCAGTTCAGATTCAAAATCTGAAGAAAGGTGCCGGGATAAGTAAGATTGCATTTAATTTCCAGGGGCCAGTGCATTTTTTTTCCTAACAGGAACTCTGACCTGGAGAAAAACTTACCATTTATATTTCTAATTCAAAATTAATCAGTTAATAGTGCTGCTCCAGCAGAATTCTGCACTGAAATCCATTTCTCAAAAGAGCAAACATATTTTTTTTATATTCAATTGAAATATGACACTGGGCTAGACATTTTGTCAATTTCCCAGCTGCCCCAGTCATGTGACTTGTGCCTGCACTTTAGGAGAGAAATGCTTTCTGGCAGGCTGCTGTTTTTCCTTCTCAATGTAACTGAATGTGTCTCAGTGGGACATGGGTTTTTACTATTGAGTGCTGTTCTTAGATCTACCAGGCAGCTGTTATCTTGTGTTAGCTGCTATCTGGTTACCTTCCCATTGTTCTTTTGTTTGGCTGCTGGGAGGGGAAAGGGAGGGGACCGATATCACTCCAACTTGCAGTACAGCAGTAAAGAGTGATTGAAGTTTATCAGAGCACAAGTCACGTGACTTGGGGCAGCTGGGAAATTGACAATATGTCTAGCCCCATGTCAGATTTCAATTGAATATAAAAAAATATGTTTGCTCTTTTGAGAAATGGATTTCAGTGCAGAATTCTGCTGGAGCAGCACTATTAACTGATTAATTTAGATTTTTTTTTTCCCATGACAGTATCCTTCAAGTAAAGTTATTGTATTCAACCCTAAACATGGAAGAAGTGTATTTTTCAGCCAAGTGTCATACACATCTTATTACCCAAATGTTTAACTTTTTCCGATAAACCTTGGCTTAAAAAAGGCATATACAAACTGTACTTATGTATATTATATGCATGTGGCTGGTAATACTATACACTAGGCAATGCAGCAGCAGGAACAACCCTGTTATATTACATGTAGTCTGTATAGCAGTGATCCCCAACCAGTAACTTGTGAGCAACATGTTGCTCTCCAACTCCTTGGATGTTGCTCCCAGTGGCCTCAAAGCAGGTGCTTATTTTTGAATTTCTGGCTTGGAGGCAAGTTTTGGTTGTATAAAAACCAGCTGTACTGCCAAACAGAGCTTCAATGTAGGTTGACAATCCACATAGGGGCTACTAAATGGGCAATCACAGCCCTTATTTGGAACCCGAGGAACATTTTTCATGGTAGTGTTGCTCCCCAATTCATTTACTTCTGAATGTTGTTCACGGGTTCTGAAGGTTTGGAATTCCTGGTATAGAGTAACATAAAAATATATAAGGATAGTTTTCTCTATACACAATTAAGCAGTTGTATGCTCTACACAGTAAGGGGGTTATTTATCAAATTCCGAATCTATCTCCATATTTTCTGCTACAAACACCGATTAAATTTGATCAGGGCTTTTAAGCTTATTTATTAATACATTTACCAGAAAATTTGTTTGCGGGAAAAAATCAAATTTTCAAGATTTTTTGGGATTTTTCATTTGATTTTCAAGGTTTTTATGGATTTTCAGCCAAAATATCAGATTTGTTCCCGAAAACTCCGGGGTATTGCACGAAACCTAGCGCACATCAAAAAATCATTGGGACTTCTCTCATTGACTTATATGCAACCTCGACAGGTCTGAGATGCCGGATTTTCTGTTTTGGACTTTTCCATCTCAGGCAAAAATCACAATTTTTTTAAAAATAAAATCTGACTTTTAAAAAATCACAATTTTTTTGTAATTTTTGCATTCAGAGTTTAGTAAATAACCCCCTAAAACTTTGGTACCTAGGTTTGTGTGAACCTAACCCTGAGTTTTGTATTGAGCCCTATGTTTGACAGCGTATTTTGTACCTCACTCATTATAATCATCATCATCATCATTTATTTATATAGCGCTGTCAAGATAAGCAGTGCTTTACTGCAGTTATAGCAAACAGGGAATAAATGGTGGATAACAAACAAGGATTACAGAATACAATAGGGTTTACAAACTAAAAGGTTAGGGTACAATTGAGACATTAGGATTGTATAAACAATTTGTCATTTTTGATACAGCAATGATTAATTAAGGTACATCGAATAGGTCTCTTTAAACAGATGGGTCTTTAAGGAGCGCTTGAAAGTTTGGAAGGAAGGAGAAAGTCTGACAGCTTGTGGCAGAGAGTTCCAGAGAAAAGCAGAAGCCTGAGAGAAGTCTTGTAGACGAGAATGGGCAGAAGTGACTAGAGGAGAAGTGATACATTATTAGTATTACTGATGCATTCGACTCCTTGTGAAAAACTATAAAAGAAGAGCCAGTCTCAGGGGTCCTTTACTAACTAATCAAATTGTGTTTTCTTGAAAAAATCTCGAAAAAACTATTGGTTTTCATATGTTTCTTAAAAGCTCTGAAAATTCTAGATTTATCGAGTGTAAAAACCACAAAAATCTCTAATTTAAAACTTTGCCAAGTAAAAGTTGTTAAGGTGCCATGGAAGTCAGTGGAAGCTGCACTGATCTTATTGGACCACTTTCAATCAATTCAGAGTGTCTAAAACCACTAAAATTCATGCTTTAACCTTGTGGAGGCTTATTTATTAAATAAATGAATATCATTGAATTTATTAAAATTTCCAAAAATAAAATGCACAAAAAAACTAAAAAAAGCACCAGAGGTAGTAAGTGGTTTAAGATCATATTTGCCTAGAGACTTGTGCATCTGTGTATATACATACCATCAATTTAGGGCAATACCTACCATACACTCAAATTCTAATCTTCAGGAGTCTTGCCCCCGTATGTAATAAATGGCACTAAGTTTACCCAGGAGCAGTAATTCATAGCAACAAATAAGATGTTTGATTTTAAACAGGTGACCAGTAAATTCTACTTGCTGATTGGTTGCCATGGGTTACTGCTCCTGGGCAAACTTTGTGCCTTTTATTGCATAACCCCCTTGGTAACTTACAACAGGCTACTCGACTTGTAGCCTCACCAACACTCATCACATCTCATCATCATCGTCTTATGGTACTATGCAGTAACCTCGGGTCTTCCCTTTCCTTATAATCACATTCTTTTTTCACTGCATTCTCAGCTTCAGCTTAGAGTTCTTATGTTTTACTTAATAAAATGAAATGGTCCTTAAATTTGGTCTACAGACCACACTAAACTTTCTGATCTGACCTGATGATTCCATAATAAATGTTAATAAGCTTTCTCTAACATATATTGCTTTTCCTGGGGACTTGCCTAGGCAACTAGTGTTTAACTAGTGAATAGTAGGAAAAACATTATTCATATTCCAGATTCTACATAGACTTTCATGAGGTCTATCTGAACTTTGAAGGTGCCATGGGATTATCACTGGAAAACAGGGCATTGAGCATTTCTGGCAGTTGCCTGACCAGCAGATGTACTTTCAGGGTCATGATACTGTATTGCCATGAAAGTTTATGGAGAGGGGATTTGAACTTTAACTTGCCCAGT
Source organism: Xenopus petersii (assembly GCA_038501925.1). Lineage (NCBI taxonomy): Eukaryota > Metazoa > Chordata > Amphibia > Anura > Pipidae > Xenopus > Xenopus petersii. The sequence goes on from CM076677.1 coordinate 35,510,767, forward strand.
GGCAAGATGATTTGTCATCATGGAGTTCCTTGGTGTCATTATACCTCTGTAGAGGCCCTTTGGAAAAAACAAAAACAAATATTTAATCCTTTTTAACATATTCCATGGACCTTTTAATCTTTTCTAAAACCAACAGATTTTTAAAAATTAACTGTGGTTTATGAATTGATTGGGAACAAATTTTTATCAGCAAACAGCCTTTAATAAATATGTCTGCAGATATTGTAAACATGTCCTTGTCAACTAGGCATCCAAAGATACTTTAACAAAAGAAGGAAGCAGAAAAACAAAAAAGGAGTTCAGACTGGTCCCTAAGGAGTTTCATGTTTTTAAGGGCCAAAAGTTACAACAAAAATGAATGTTTATTGAAATCTTTTTGGAGGAACATCTCCGGTTAATCCTCTCTTTATTTAACACACTGAATAAAATCTCATAGCAGGCCTGGAAGCTCACAGTGTTTATTTAACTTGCCTTTGTATTTCTATGTTTCTATGTATATATGCAAATCTTTATTTATAGAGTTCCCTTGAGTATGCAGCCCTTTACAAATGAGACCGTACAAAACACAGGAAATAATACTATGGGCAGTGTGCACGAATATAATAAAGAAGTCATCGCTCCAAAGAGCTTACAGTCATGCTTAAATAACATTCTAAATGAAATAGACCATTTGGGTTTTAGTTTCTAATATTGTTACCCTAGCATTTATACAATGTATCCAGTGCAGCCATGAACAATAGAACTTTTATGGGGCTTCTCCCACGAAATGGAATGGATGGTAAACAAGGTTGCACATGCAGATGCACTCATCCACAGAGATGTGTTTGTGCAAATCGCATTCAGACGGAACAAAATGAATCCTCAGTTTTATGCATCACTTTAGCTGGGTGAATATGTAAATACCAAAGGTGTTTTTTTGCAAACAAAAGTCAGAGTTTGTGGAAACAGTAAACATTTCTGGTCATAGCAGAATAGAGAATTTGTTACATTTTAAGCCATTTCAAAAAATTATTAAGCTCTAGATTTGCATCAACGCAACAATTTCTCATTGGTTAAAGTCTTGTCAAAAGGCTTAGTGCTTAACAATGACTAAAATACACCATGGAATGCGCCTTTAACTAAATATGATCCTAAGCTGTTTAGCTCCCCTTGGTATTGTTCCATTTTCTCTGTGCTCTCCACTGTGTGTAGGGCAGGTTTGTATCTGATGTGCTACCAGTGGACAGTCCTCTGCTCTGACAGGCAGGAGGCACTGCTTTGTTCAGAGAGTAGTTTGTGTCAGTTGAGTTTCAACCACAGGGTTTTGACAAAAGTAATACAGTATATTGAATATAGATTATGTGATCTGTCTGTATGGAAAAAACAGATATTCTAAATTATCCCCTGATGACACCCTAGAGGTCAACGCACATAGGTGAAAGTGAGCAGATATTGTGGACGCCCGAGTATCCAGTTAAATTGGCTCAATAAGGAGCTGTGTACAGCAGCAAGAGATGAAGAAGCAGAGATTAAGTCCTCCTGTTATTACAAAACCGCTCTGTCAAGTTTGATATCACTACGGAGAATGGGAGTGAGAAAGATGGTGGTATCTTTGAGGCAGTAAAGTATATGGGCAGTTATGAGATTGAGCCACAGAGCATTATTGGACTCGAAGTTCTAATTAAAATATTGCTTTACCCTAACAAGTCCCTATCACACAGTGACTAAAAGTGGGAGTGTTAAATATCCAGAGAGTTTGACACGGGAGTATTATATATTCCATGCAGGGTGAGTCTAATTAATCCACTCTCCACTGGGTACAAATAATGAAACTGGCCTTTACTCATTAAGGGGGAAGTATCGCGAAATTGAAAATGTAATATAAGCTTCATCATACTGGAATAAAAAACGTTCTAAATACAGGTATGGGATCCGTTATCCGAAAACCTGTTATCCAGAAAGTTCCGAATTACAGAATGAACATCTCCCATAGACTCCATTATAATCAAATAATCTAAATTTTTAAAAATGATTTCCTTTTTCTTTGTAATAATCAAACAGTAGCTTTTACTTGATCCAAACTAAGATATAATGAATCCTTATTGGAAGCACAACCAGCCTATTGGGTTTATTTAATGTTTACATGATTTTCTAGTAGACTTAAGGTATGAAGATCCAAATTATGGAAAGATCTGTTATCTGGAAAACCCCAGGTCTAGAGCATTCTGGATAACAGGTCCCATACCTGTGTAACCAATTAAATATTCTGCATTGTTTCTGAAATAATCAAGTTTATCTTCACTATCACTCTCTCAGCATCTTTTTCTCTTCATTCTGTCTTGCAGGAGTTGGGTGTCAGATATTCATTGACAGTTAGATCCAATATATCCAATAGGGGGGCTTGTTTCCTAGCAGATGAATTAGAGCTCACTCAAAGAACTGATTCCAGTACAGACAAAATCTAACAAAATAATTGCCTTTTGCACAAATCCTGCATGTAGAGAGGCTTAGGGGCACATTTACTAAGATCGAGTGAAGGATCCGAATGATAAAAAATTCTAACTTCGAAGTATTTTTTTGGGTACTTCGACCATCGAATTGGTCAAATTCGATCGAATTCGATCGAATCGAATGATTCAAACAATTTGAAGTAAAAATCGTTTGACCATTCGATAGTCGAAGTACTGTCTCTTTAAAAAATACTTTGACTTCATACTTCGCCACTTCAAACCTACCGAGGTGTAATGTTAGCCTATGGGGACCTACCCCAGCACTTTAACATTTTTTTGATTGAAGAGAAATCGAACGATTTTTACTTTTTACTTCAGTCGATCGATCGAAGGATTTGCGCTAAATCCTTCGAATTCGATATTCAAATTCGAAGGATTTAAATTTGAGGGTTGAATTGGAGGGTTTATTAATCCTTGAAATTCGACCCTTGATAAATTTGTCCCCTAATGTCTTAATAGAGTGAGCTCTTATAGATCTTCTAGACAGACAGAATGAAGAGAAACAGATGCTGAGAGGGATAGTGTAGATAAACTTGATTATTTCAGAAACGGTACAACATTTTTAATTGGGTATATATGGAAATCTTCTTATTTCAGTGTGCTGAAACATATTAAATTTTCATTTTCGCGATACTTCCCCTTTAAGCATTGCTGGATGGCCTTTAACACAATAGAGCCCAAAGGGCTTTTGTCCACATTGTTTTTAACTTATGAATTATATTTTAAGGTATCAATTGTGTTTTAGTCTGTAAGAAGAAGCAGCGCACTCCTGGGCCCTTTCCACAGATCGCTCAACTCCAGACCATAGGTAAAAGCAATGTACTTTATTTAAACATATGATTAATTATAAACAGCGTCTGAGGTCTGACGCGTTTCGTGTTTGCACACTTCCTCAGAGACTTCACTTCCCATGTCAGGGATCTCATGCCTGATAGACAGCTAATGGTTTATGAAATGGTTTATGGAATCTAATATGTAATAACCAGAGGTGTTTTGGAGTACTCCAGCTCTCATTGCAAAAGCACCGAAGTAGCAGGTGACATTTTGTGGTCTGTTAACTAAAAGCACAAGTGAGGTTGTGGGAGCACTGATCTGGCCAAGACTACTGTATGTTATGTAATAAAAAGTGCAGCATTTACAACATGTCTAATCCATTATAGCTTCCAATCAGCAGGTGCGTTCTCTAGTCACCTGTTTGTAATCAATATAATCATTGGCTGCTACAAATTATTTGGGACTTGGCAAACTTTGTTCCACTTGTTATATAGGTGGTATAATAGTTCTGCTGCTTGATTGGTTGCAGGAGGTTATGAAATTCCATCAGTGTGGGTGTTGTAGTAGTACTTGATACAGCACAGTAAAATATATGAATGAGAAATATTGTAGAAGAGAGTACAACTATGTATAAAGATGGAAACATTATATGCATATGTATCAAGTTTATAAATAATCTTATTAGACCAGAAACATTTTAAGCATGACTGCCACTTGTAACTGTCTTAAAGTCATAAGGGTGAATTATGAACACAGCACAAGTATGGTCACACTAAAATGGATGCAAATGTTGATGACAATTATTAAAGGAACTTGTGTCCAAACTCCTTGCATTTCCGTATAGTTGTGCGTCTGTCCTGCCTCTTTTGCTGACTTGTGTGCAAGTGCACCCACTGAGGAACCATGGGACTATCACCACCTAGAATTTCAGGGTTACCTATAGTCGGTTCGGTCAGTAAGCACTGCAGTCTCGCTTCATAAGATTTACATACTAATGTTGTTTTAATGCCACATGCCAGAAGTAACACAATGTTAGCTACAATTTGCACCCAAGTTGCGAGTGTGTTCACATGCAGTTGCATTTATTTTAATGCATCATCAGGCCCAACTGTGGAGCCTGCTACGCCCCACCTTTGGAAATGACTCTTTATATTTACAGATCTAAATACGCCTGTCATTATCTTATTTGATGTCATTTAATTTGAGCAATATGAAATAGCATCTCAGATAAATGAATGAGGGTTGGCTGTTTCAAATCCTTGTTTACAAAAGTTTATGTTTTGACCTGTTGCCTTACAATTGGAAGCCTTGAGAGCTTCCAATCACAAAATAAATATCAAAGCATTCAAATAGTTTAGATTCTGTTAAAGGAAAACTATACCCCCAAAATGAATACTTAAGCAACAGATAGTTTATATCAAGTTGAATGACATATTAAAGAATCTGTCAGTGAAATTTGATGTCTGGAACGGTCTAATTCCTTTGACGGACGAATGGCTAGTGTCAGAGGGTTGATATTTGTCACCCCCGCCCTCTATGACGCCATAACGCTATATGGCCTAAGGCAGGATGGACTAAAAAGGGATTAAATGGTCAACTGTGGACAATGGTCACTCATATAACTTATACTAGGCAAATACAAATATACAAATAAATGATCTCCACTCTGTTACTTAGAAGAGTGTCAGCATGTCTCGTTTGCCCTTTTGCAGAAGTGTTGCTCAATAGCTGTCTGAACCCCAATGGCTATGTTTAGCCAACAGATGTCTACAAGGCTGTGGACAGTTGGAACCAGAAATCTCTTATGTTGCAAAACTGCACATCTTACAGGAATGTACAAATATATGCCAGTAAGTCTCCTCGCCAGACCATGTATGGTATTTCCGTGAAACCCTTGTCACAATTATTGTAAATGCCTTCTGAAAGCTATATAATGCATAGACCAAGAGGTGGGTCTTTGGTAAGTCCTTGGCTGACATTCTGTGTGTTACTCCAACAGCTTACCCAGACAAAACTGTTATGTTGTATTATGTATGAATAAATTGCCTGACTATTACTAAAGGTTTTCCTTTACTGAGTTTTGTCTTACACGAGGTCAAAATGGTATTACTAAAAAATACCATCAAATCTTACCAAACTGGAATATATATTTACATAAATATTGCCCTTTTACATCTCTTGCCTTGAACCACCATTTCGTGACTCTATCTGTGCTGCCTCAGTGATCACCTGACCAGAAATACTACAACTCTTAACTGTTTTACTCAGTATCTTTTAATACAGACCTACATTGTTTGGGGGGTATAGTTTTCCTTTAAGTACTCAGTTGTGAAAGTGAAGAATGTTTTTTGTTGCAGAATATCTGCAGAATATTGTATATCCAGCAGCTAGAAACCACTGAAAGCTAGTGTCCCTCAGACATTTCATATTCCGGTTGCAGAGTGCCTTGACACAGAGCTTCATGTTAAACTTACTTTAAAACAACAATGGCGTTATAAAGCCAGTACATGATTTGTCTGATAGTTATGAAAGCACAGAGGGATTCGTGCCTGTATGGATTTGGGCCGTCGCCCTAAGTAAGGAAAAAAGCTCAGAAAAGTGAACAGCCCTCTTTTTTTCAGTGCATCCCAACTTTCAGGATCCCTGAGCTGCCCCTAAAACAGCCTCAAATAAGCAGGACCGCTGCACGCTTCTTAATCCCTCCACCCATTGGTTGCCATGACAACTAGCTAGACAAGCAGGCGATGAATTGACAGGGAGCAGATGGTCTCCTGCAGTGGTAAGCAAGGCCCAACAATGAAACCATATTGATCATATTGCTCCTTTACCCCCCTTTACTTCATTCTCCAGTTTTTCCACTACTTGTACCCGCCCCTAACTCTTTTTTTGCTCTGTCCTTACACAGAGTGCCTTGACATGCTGCTGTCTTCTCCTCCTACATTTCACCCCCCCCCCCGCTCGATTATTCATTGGTGAAGGGGGGGGGGTGTGTTTTACAAACACCTCCTTTAGCCTTTCTCATTGCAACTAATGGAACTAAATCAGAGATGAAAAAAATGTGAAGAGAGAAGTTGTATCAGTCTGATCGCCATTTATTGGTGCGTTGCTAATTGCATGGCCTTGCAGAGCACTCCCAAACATCCAAATAGCTGGAGAGTATTCCGCACATTAAATCTTCATAGTTGGCACATAAATTTGGGGAGAAGCGCAGAACAAGGAAGGCTATGGGGACCTTGCAAAAGATACATATACATTTTAATGACATTTAACTGTGCAATGGCCTTGCAGGTGTTTACTCACAAGTACAGTATCACAGTACAGCTTTTGAATGTTGCATTTAATTCACATGTAATGGTTTGTTCCTTTAATTGGCCCCCTTTTTCGCTACAGTAGATAAAATGACAATAAAGTTTAATTCCCTTTTCTCCTACCCTCTTCAGGAGTTGAGAGAGAAACATTTAACAGAGACCAACATTATTAGACCACAATACTTTTAGAATGAATGTCCCAGTGGAGCCGCTCTATTGGCTTACAGAGGACGTCTTGTTCCCCTGCTTTTTTATAGAGAGGGGACTGAATCGTACGCCGCACTTGGAGGACACGTTTACAAGAGGCACAGAAAGGTCTCTTTTCAGGCAAATCCTTTTCTCACTGCTCAGACACCTGTGACTTACAAAAAAAAGGGAACGCTAAGAAGAAAAATGAAGGGAACCGGGGTGTACAATTGTTTTTTAGGTTACACTGCAAGCAGTAAACATGCACAATAGCTGTCTTTACATGGTTGAGTTAGGCTACGCACTCCATTGAGACCTCACAACACAAAGGACATGCAAAGTAAGCAGGCTAATTGAAACCGGTTGAGATTTACTGAAAGCACCATACAAACACCATATCTATTATAGTAGAAAGGTTTTTTTGATGAAGATGTTGGCCTGGGATAAAGAAAAAGTGATAGGATACAGCTGTCTCAGATGTTCTATTGATGTCTACATCCAGAGACTCTCCCACTGCATACAACATCAACTCCTATTAAAGGACAGCACATTATAGAGCTTAGACTTCATATTCAGGTTCAGTTAAAGTAAATGCTGTACTGTAGTTCAGCAAAGATTAGATTACAGTCAGTGAGTAAAACTAATACTCATATGGAAGAAAGTATAGTGAACTATTTCCCATTTTCTGAATTTTTTTTGAGACTGTAAGGAAATTTTTCTATATTCTTTATATAATATCTAAAGAATATTCTTTTATATAGCAAATACTAAAATATATGTATGATATATAAAGAACAATATTTTCTATTGCAAAGAATTTTTGTTGCAAGGAAAGACAGAGCACAATGTTGTGTGCTGCGTTCTCAATTTAGTCGAGTGCACACACATAATTGAAATCAGTAGTCTATTTCAAACTAACCATTCAACTTGAATGAAGTCTAAATGTTTCTATAGTTGATTTCCCACTAATAAATTGGGATGCACCCAGGGCAAGATGGCTAAGTAGCCCAATGTCCCTAATTTAGCTTTAAGCTATATAAGGTAGAGTTTTGCCAGTGTTCCAGTTGCCGAGGGCAGAGTAGTGGCTGATGTTAGAAGACTTTATACATACTAGCTGTTAGTTGAATGAGAATGCGAGGACATGAAATTCATAAAAATTTAAAGTTCACTTGTGTTTAGAGCATATTCTTGACACTCAGCCAACATATAGATCTGGACGGATAAGAAATTGTATAGGGCGTTACAAAAATGTGGCTATTGGTTAAATAGGGTTGGACTAAGTAGTAAAGCCTGAGCAACCAGCCATCATTTGCAACTACAAGCCTGAAACCTGCACCACAAAATAAGTAAGTATAAAAAAAAAAAATCACACACAAAAATAACAATAAAAACATATTGTGATGTTGTCTTAGAATAGCATTGTCTACATCACACTAATTTATTTTTAAGGTGGAATTAGATATGTATCCTGCTCTCTATAGCAGAATAAATAAGCATTGACCCAAAATGTATCATCAATATGGAACCCCCACTTATAGTCATGCCCAGTTGTTTGAGAACATGTGGCCAAAATGCACAGTTTAACATTGTCAGGGGAAGGCATACCTGCAAAATCTCAGGCCATTATGTAGCACCTCTCAGTAGAAGTAAGATCAAATGCTCAGTGTATTATTTGTTATGGTGATCAGAGCAATAACACTGACTAAACACAAGTACATACAGCAAGGAGATGTACCAGAAGCACAATTATGTGTCACTTGTAAAATGATTTTGAGACTGCAGGATAGTAGCTGTCATGTTGTTAACTTCTTGCTGTTCATTTGAAACAACAGATGTACCAAGCACAAACAAAGAGACCTGCAGAAGTTTTAACCAGAGATCCACAGGAGACCGTAAACACCTCAAATTAGATAAAACCCCCCTCAAATCTACACAAAGGCACATGGAACCAGAAATGAGATACAGGTAGGGACAACCATAGCCACAGCCCTCCAATAAATAGGTGCTGTCTTGTTTAATTCCCCTCAGGCTGATACAGCAAAATGACATCTTCCTATGTACAATTATTAAAGGGGTTGTTCACGTTTAAAGTGATACTGACACTAAAACTACTTTTTAAAATATGAATGTACAGTAAAATTTACCTATAAGTCTTGTTGATCATTTTTTGCTGAGAGGTTTCTTTTTGTAAGTTATTGTTAGTTAAAGTTTTAAACCTGACTGTTTTACCAACCTGACTGTCCCATCTCAGCCTGTCAGTTAAAGATTCTAATACTAATGGACTCCTGCTGCACAAATATGGCAGCCCCCTCATACAAGAACATGGTACATCAGACAGGCAAGCATTGTGCGAATACTTTATGGCAAAATTACAAGTTGCTTTCAAAGGCAATATTGTGATAGATGTAGAAAAAGAGTTTAATTTCTGATGTCAGTATTTCAGGATGATGTACATAGTGATTTTTTGAGGCAATTTGCAATTTGTTTTAATTTATTATTATTTGTGTTTTTGAGTTATTTAATTTTTTTAATCAGCGGCTCTTCAGTATGATATTTCAGCAATATGGTTGTTAGGGCCAAAATTACACTAGCCATGCGTTGATTTGAATAAGAGACTTGAATATGAATAAGGGAGGCTCTGAATAGAAAGATGAGTAATAAAATGTATCGATAACAATATTTTGCAACATTTGCAGCATTGCAGAGCATTTGTTTTTAGATGGGGTCAGCGACCCCTATTTCAAAGCTGGAAAGAGTCAGAAGAGTGAGAATATGTTAATAAAGGAATAACATGTTTAAAAATCATTATTCATTGTTTATCTATCTATCTATCTATCTTTCTATCTATCACCTGTCTGTCTGTCTATCTGTCTGTCTATCATCTCTATCTATCTATCTATCTATCTATCTATCTATCTATCTATCTATCTATCTATCTATCTATCTATCTATCTATCTATCTATCTATCTATCTATCTATCTATCGCTATCTGTCTGTCTGTCTATTATCTATCTAATTATCTATCTATCTATCTATCTATCTATCTATCTATCTATCTATCATCTATCTATCTATCTATCTATCTATCTATCTATCTATCTATCTATCACAAAACTCTGTTTATAGGGAAGAAATAAACACATTTAATTTGGATTTTATTATAGCTGCTTTTGTCTCTTTTTTGCTGCTCCTGTTTTAAATACAATCTTAAAAAACTGAAAAATCCCATTAGCCTGATGTTACAACTAAATTATTATTAACATATTAAATTATTAATAATAATTATTATCATAAGCTATTTTTTTGTTAAAGGTTTAAAAAGAAAGCTAAAAAAATAAATAAATAATAAACAGCATATACATGTTTTTGTTTATATTTGGAGAAGTATGAATTTGCCTGATTTAAGACGGGATTATATAAAAACCTCAGCATTCCTCTGCAGGAAGCCAGTTCTGAAGCACATATAGAAGATATATCTATGTCTATAACTGTAGTAATAAAACCTTTTGAAGTCTTTCTTTCTTTTCCATACTAATGACCACCCCACAGCCATGCAAGCAAGGCCAAAGGTCCGACTACATTTTTGGTTCAAGACAGAGGTGTGAATACATTTGAAAGTTTTGTGAAAGAGTGCATGTAAGGCTAACATGAGCCAAGACTAATTTGTGCAAAGATCCTTTAGACAAGATTTTGCCAGAATAATTATCTTGCCATTCAGGAGACCTCACTCATTTCCATGAGAATGCTCACATCACGTGACACCCACATCTACCCTGAAAGGACCAATTCATAATATTTTTTGGCTTGTTTCCACTGGATTCACACATTATGCACACTAAAAAAGAGCCAGAATGTCGTAGTGTGTAATTTACACTGGCTTGGAATTCATGGGGATCCTAGGCATTGTGTATAAGTGCTTACCTTCTAGTTAAGTGCTATGTGCATTCACAACCTCACAACAGAGGCGAAAATAACTGAAAGGACTGCTTTTAGGCTCTTTGCAGGTAAGAATGTGAGTCCATGAATAAATTAGAAACTTTTCAATAAAAGTTACGCAAATAAATGCCCTAATAAAACAGAAATAGAGATACTAGCAATATTTTTTAATGATAGTGTCCTGTTGGAGTACACAGACAACCTGGTTTTCAAAAGTAAATCTTATGACTGACCAAATGGTTGACTTCTATTTGCTTTTTTAAGAGATTGCGTTTTAGTGATTAGAAAACAAGTGATATCCTGCAGTGTACCTTATAGACTGGACAAGGAAAGAGAAAGGAGGAAGCAGAATAATGACAATTCAGTGAATTCAGAGATGTAAATTTGCAGCACTCTCACAGAAATGTCTATAGCGAATGGTTGAAGAAAATGAAAATGCCAGGCTACTGTTCCTATACCTGCAAGTCCCACACAACCCAGCCAGGTGATCTCTCATTCGGGATTTTAGGTATTGTAAATAATAACATGGGTATTCAGTTAGTTCCACCTTGTGGCCTCACAAACAAAGGGATTAGGATACATTGTGGGTGAAAAATATTGTGCTTTGTGTCGCTTATTTTGCACTTTGCCTCTTGCCTCCCTTAGCAAATAAGCCCTCTAATGTTCTGTATATATTTTTATGGGTCCTTTAAATAAATACTTTCTGTTGATCCCTAAGCTTTGCTTCTCAATGGCAGTCCAAAACAAACTGAGCATGGGCAGTGTCACTGCCATTTAAAGAGTGGCATAACAAGATCAACAATGGTGAGCTTCTATTCAAAGCCATATTCTAGCAACCCCTTATAGAAGGGGCAGGGGAAGCAAAAGCAAATTCAAAAGACAAATCCAAAGAGAGTTTAAAATTTAGGCATCTTGGCATAAATGCACATTGTCACTGAATGATCCACAATGAAATTATGGATGGTCTTTAAAACATTCCCTTCTTTGGAACAGTCACAATAGCTATACTAAGGTTGTTTCTACTTGTTCCAAAATGTCCTTCTATTATAAAGTTAGACTAAAACATACCCTATAAATATATCCCATGCATATTATGTAGTCAAATTAATGCTGCATAAAGGGGTCCTTTTAGGCTACCCACACCATTACAGACAGCTTAGAATCTCTATTGTACATAAGGATCAGAGTTTTTCTTATTTCAGTCTTTAAACCATACAATGCTTCTCAGGTATCGCTCAGAAATATTAACTAGCCTATCATTTTCTCAGGGAGCAGAAAAAATAATGACTTCGCTTAAAGTTTTATGTCCAAAGCATTTGATATAATCTACGGTTTCCATAGAGCTGAGCCCTAGATTTCTCTTTAATGTAATCAAGCCTCGAGATTTATGAATACAACATGCCAGAAGTTGATCCACGGTCATTTTCAATTACTGCAGTGAAAAGCTCCCATCCAGATGTCTCTATTTACTGCTTTGAAAACTGGCAGGGATGGAGGTCTTAGGGGGGAAGGACCAACAATTGTCACACAAGTTAATTTCTTACTGAGGACACTCAACAGAGGTCTTGGATTTGACCTTCCTTAAAAAAACCAAGGTCTGATGGATCAATGATTAGAAGAATAACCCTGCAACATGCCTCTACTTTTAGGTGTTTCTCCAATATAAGAGACTAATTTCTTACTTCTTTATGTGCTACATTTTTGTAGTGAGGTAAGAGACATCTTTGGTCTGATGTGAAAGGAAAACATCCATAACGAGAGAATCAAGCCTCCCTTGGCAACTGTAGCTCTATGAAAAACTATAATAGTGATACACAGTACTAAGTGACTCTTTTTATCAGACTCTGTCTTTGTTTTACATCCATCACTGATCACTAGCTCATTATGATTATTTGCTCTTTCCATCAGCCATTTCAATCACCAATCCCTGATGTAAGTCTAATCTTTGCAGTGTTGCAAATGTTTTACAGCTGTTGTCGCTTGATCACTCAGTGCTTGCTCTTATATATTTGTTAAGTTCCTGTTGGTTTGTATGTATTGTAGCTTCCACAGTTTACTAAAACTAGGGATGCACCGAATCCAGGATTTGGTTCGGGATTCAGACTTTTTCAGCAGGATTCAGATTTGGCCGAATCCTTGTGCCCGGCCGAACCGGATCCTAATTTGCATATGCAAATTAGGGGTGGGGAGGGAAATCTAGTGACTTTTTGTCACAAAACAAGGAAGTTAAAATGTTTTCCCCTTCCCACCCCTAATTTGCATAAGAAAATTAGGATTCGGATTTGGTTCAATATTCAGCTGAATGGCTGAAGATAGTGGATTCGGTGCATCCCTAAAACTACAAAGTGATAAACATATCATTATTCAATGGTCACACTTTAGGTTAGCCTCCTGAAATGTAGATCACCAAAACATATGCTACACCACTTAGAAACAGACGGGTTCAGGACACGTTTTTTCATCTCTCTGACCTCCTCATGGATGAGAGGATGGTCCATGTAAAGTTTTGTTGCATTTTATGTGGTATATGTGGTAACATGAAGAACAGTGTAGACGAGGGTCTAATATGTGTATAGCCATTTCTCATTGAGGGCCAAAGTTTTTGTTCCAAAAATTGTTGTTGGCTGCCTTTTGGATGGGAAGAGGTCCCTAAAAGTTTTGTTGCATTTAGTCATAATGTGTCCAAGGTGGTCAATCTAGAACTCTGGAATTCCTATTGTCGGCAATAAGGGTAGTAAGGTTTTTTTAGGTGTTTTCCTACCCTGTTTCGAGCATGGAAAAAAATTACAGCGCCAATTTGCTCTGAGTTCCACAGCCCTTACATAATAAGGACAATGACTCAAAAGCTAATTATCTGCTGCAAATAGCTAATAGATTATGTCCAATTGGATGTAGTTTTGGTACAGTTATCATATAGCATACAGTGCATAGTTATCATATACTATAGTTTGAACAAGCCAGTTATCAGATTCTGAAAAAAACCTTCCTTTCTCATGATTTAATTTGCAACACGCATGTCAATTTTTTCTCACTCTTAATTCATTAACATTAACTTAACTGCCATTTTTTCTTTTTGTCTTGGCGATTTTTTCTTATGACGACTTTTTTGTCTCTGAGACAATTTTGTCTAGGTGAAAATTTTCACGGCCAATTTTTGATGCAGTTTCGTGAAAAAAAAATGGCGGAAAGCTGAATTTCACCGCAAATCCATGGCTTGTGGAAAATTCATTCATCACTACAGCAGACTGAACAGCTGTATTTTTGCTTCAAAGTTTGCCTTTTAGTCTACTCTACATGAGCACCCAGACTGGGCTGTATAGAAAGTCCAGGAAGAAGATGGAGACATGGCACTCCTATAGTATTACCCTGCTGTCTCGCTACTGCACTGGTCACCCCATCAAAGACAGTACTCTGGCTTCCTGTTTTCCCCACAAAAAGGCTATGCAGAGCTTAGAAGTTTGCTTTGGATAGTTGTCTTGCTGAATCATGAATTGTCTTCAAACAAGGGATGACTGCAGAGGATGATATGACATGGTAAAAACACATTTCTTAGTGATTCCAAGCTTTAGACAGTAGAGTTTGTTAGTATCTAAGGGGTTGCATTCGGGCTTGAGCATTCAGCTACTAAAAACATACAAGATTTCCCAAACTCTTGCATATTTTCTTCATTTATTACCTCGGCTTTCTGCTGATGACTGTTAGTCGTTGAGGGTTGAGGGACTGTTTAATCTACAATGATACGTTTTTGTGATATTTTTACCATTTTATTAGCCACATGTGTTGAACATTACATTTTCCAACATTTTCTGTCTGCAGCTGTCTTGAGGGTCATAAATATAGCTCTGTATATGTATTAATTCTACATTTTTACTGGTTCAGTATTAACAGTGTAGGATGTGTATGAGTCTGTGGAGAGTTTATGTTTGGTGTGTGTTGTAATCTCCATTAATGAGAAAACACCAGTGATGCAGTCCATGGTTGGTTGTAAGTCTGGAATTTTATTGCTCAGAATGTTACTAATTCCTTCCTGTTGACACATCACTGGCTACCCTGGTTGCTGAGATCTGATCTCATGAAAACCTTTATGTACAATACATTTATATACAAAACATTTTTGGAAGCACAAAAGCCCAGAGACAAAGAATATTTTTATCTATGGAGGTATGGGATGTCATCCAAGATACCAGCAGAAACAGGGTTTACTGTTCAGAGCAAAAATGATCCTGCTCCATATAAGATAAGTACATACATCTTCTAATTAAAGGAGAACTAAACCCTAAAAATCGAATATGACTAAAAATGCCATATTTCATATACTAAATGTATTGCACCAGCCTATGGTTTCAGCTTCTTCATAGCAGCAATGATCCAGGACTTTAAACTTGTCACAGGGGGTCACCATCTTGGAAAGTGTCTGTGACACTCACACGGTCTGTGGGCTCTGAGCAGCTGTTGAGAAGCTAAGCTTAGGGGTCGTCACAACTTATCAAGCAGAAAATGAAGTTTGTCTTTAATATAAGCTGATGCTACAAGACTGATTGCACTGGGTTTTGTGCTGTCATATAGTAATTATCTGTATTAATTACTAATCAGCCTTATATTGTGACATTTCTACTTTATGTGTACTGTATATTTTGAGTCAGTCCTTAAGCTCAGTAAGTGACAGCAGCACAGAGCATGTGCAGCGAATCAGCAGAAAAGAAGATGGGGAGCTTCTGGGGCATCTTTGGAGACACAGATCTTTACTGCTAAAGGGCTGTGATTGCCTTGGGCTGGTACAGAAGCCCAAGACATAATGTATAACATTTCTAGCCTATGTCTTTAGTTAAGCTTTAGTTCTCCTTTAAAACACCAGCAAAATCAATCATGGTAATTCATCTGAAGTAACATTACCTGTAAAACATATTATTTGAATGGAAAGTCCTTGTTCAGTACCATTTGAATGCTCTCTGCTTTGGATGTCTGGAAACCGATTACTTAAATAAATGACTACCCATTCAGTCTCATACCATTCATTTTCAATTTTTTTAAGATAATAAAGTGTATATTCTCCGAAGGGTTAAATAAGATGGACAATTGGATGAGCGTTGCTCACTGGAACACTATTGGCCACTTCCACACCTACAAATACCATAAAAAGGTGCAGATGTGAAAGGTTTTTTGAATCTTTGTTGTCTTTTGGTGAGTTCTTTTCATTAGAAAACATACAACACAATCTGAACGAACAAATCTCATGTAAACAGTAATTAATAATGTCATTAGCTATTTGTAGAATATATTCTGCACATTCATAGGGCCAATACATTCTGATTGTGCTGTTCCTCTGGAATTTTCTGTACATTCTGATGAAAATCAAGATGTAAAGCACTGTGTAAATTGGTGGCGCTAAATAAATAAATGAATGGTGATGATGATTATAATTTATAATTCTCAATTCCACTGGTTAGACATTGTATTTCAGCATTAATGTTTCTTTAAGGGTCATCTTTCTTTGAAATTGTAGGGCTGTGGAAAAAGAGTAATTTGGACAGCCAACATATATATTACAGGCTTTCCTGTGATTTGTGTAGGAGAGGTGGGCTACGAATATTGCAGCCGTGGCAACCAATTCAGATGTGACGCTTTACTGAATTATGTGGGACAGGCACGATATAGTCTGCTTAAAGGGATAGTGTCATGGGAAAACATGTTTTTTTCAAAACCCATCAGTTAATAGTATTGCTTCAGCAGACTTCTACACTGAAATCAAATTCTCAAAAGAGCAAACAGATTTTTTATAGTCAATTTTGAAATGAACATGGGGCTAGACATATTGTCAGTTTCCCAGCAGCCCCAGTCATGTGACTTGTGCCTGTACTTTAGGATGGAACTACTTTCTGGCAGGCTGTTAATTTCTCCTACTTAATGTAACTGAATCAGTCTCAGGGGGACTTTGCTTTTACTATTGAGTGTTGTTCTTATATCTACCAGGCAGCTGTTATCTTGTGTTAGGGAGCTGTTATCTGGTTACCTTCCCATTGTTCTTTTGTTTGGCTGCAGTGGGGGCTGAGGTGGCAGTAGGCTTGCCTAGGGCACTCAGTAAGCTTGGCCTGCCCCTGCTTCATAGAGCAACATGTTGATAAGACTGATGTTGTAAAGGATTCAGCAAATACTTTTATGACAAATTATTATGAGCTTATAATAGTTGTAAAAATAAGGTTTAATTTCTGGTGTCAGTTTCTTTTAAGTGTCATAACTAAACCTCTGCCCTTATACTTATATCATCTACTGACTTTATTTAGTTTTATGAAAACTGTTTTACACACTTTGATTTTAAAATCATCCACGTCTTAAGGGTGGCCTCCCATTGCTGCAGCATACAATTAACTGTATTTCTTCCCTCAAGGCAAATCCAGAGATATAACAAGAGCTGCACTGTAAAACCTGAAATTTACTATTTTAAATCTAATAAACCCCCCCATTTCCTGACATTGCGCTTCTTGGCCAATAAGGCCTATCAGAGCAGGACAAATCTAGTAGATGTATGCAGATTCTTTTTTTTTGGGGGGGGGTGTGCCTGTGATGAGTCTTTCTGACAAGCCTGACATTTTGTTCTCAGCAAAGTAGGGATGCACCGAATCCAAGATTCGGCCTTTTTCAGCAGGATTCGGATTCGGCCGAACTGAATCCGAACCTTAATTTACATATGCAAATTAGGGACGGGGAGGGAAATTGTGTGACTGTTTGTCACAAAACAAGGAAGTAAAAAATGTTTTCCCCTTCCCACCCCTAATTTGCATATGCAAATTACGGTTCAGATTCGGTTCGGTATTCGGATTGGGGGGTTTGGCCGAATCCAAAATAGTGGATTCGGTGCATCCCTACAACAAAGAGACTACACAAGTTGGAGAGGACAAAGATCTGAAGGCTCTGGAACAGGAATTAGAGGGTATAGAGTGGGGCAGATGAGCAGGGTAATACAGGACTGGAGTACCAGTCAGACAGTGAAAGAGTTATCAGACAAAGCAAAGATTCTTAGTTAATGCAAGGCAAAGGTAATCAGACAAGGCATGGTTTCTGAGGCAAGGCCCTGCAAGGCTACAAGCTACTCAGGAAACAGTGAAAGCTAGAAACTCAGGCCAAGAAGGTTTCTATGAGGCCCAAAATAACCAGGTACCTCCTAGCTGCTGTTCTGGCTCAGTGGTAGGGAAAAGGCAGCCAGGAGCCAAGAGGTCCATGTTGTCAATGGTCACAATTCAATGTATACAATACAAATACAGATTTTATTTTCCAGTGATATTCACACGGTGCTGAGAAATTATAAGAAGATTGTTCAATGAACAAGTGGAAGACTGAGATACATTCTGGTACAACCAAACACAACATTCAATGCCAAAGTTTATATGCCTTCTATTCTATGCTGTCCATTTTATATTCTCACTTGAATATATTGGTCAAGAATTGACGCAAAAGTGGAACTAGCCCAAGGATGGGATTCATTTATGCAAAATATCAAAGCACATTTGCATGTGAATTAGTAACAATGTGTGTGTGTGGGGGGGTAAAGTAAAATAAATCTATACTAGTTTTATCTCTTAAATTAGAGCAATAAGCATATGAACATTTCTGCTGAAAAATGAGGTGGGGGGGTCAAAACTATAACTTTGATCGTTCAAAGAGAATATATTACAATGAGCTTACAATCTGCTAAAAGACATTTCAACACCCTGCTGAGATGTTTGAACATGGATTTTTGATGGATTAGTTTTAAAGATCAATTAAAAAGCATTGCCTTAAGCTAATGGTACACAGGGCTGTTTAGGGTGCTTGTCAAATGTAGGTACAGGGGCTTTGTTTTAGGCAGCTTCCCCTGACAAGTACTGACATGAGCACCTGTCAGAGGAGGGCTGTTGCCAGGGCATCATTTTTGGGCTACTTAATGTAAAGCTTTGTCTGCCTATTATATAGGAAAAGCTAAGTGTCCAATAGTAAAAAAAGTTTTATAACCTTCATCTGTTAAACTTCCATTTTCACGTTTAAAAAAATGTTGAAAACAAAAAAAAAGAATTTAAAGGCCATATTTGGTGTTTAAAGGAGAAGCAAAGGCTTGCAGCACTTAGGGGTGCCAAATTTTAGGCACCCCCAAGTGATTGTATTGACTTATCTGAAACCCGGGACCAGTGCTCCTATCAGCAGAAAACTGCACTGGGCTCTGGTTTAACCAGTGAGCAAAAAGATCGCCCCTCTTCCGTCTTCCTCCTTCTTCATGCAGCTGCGCATGCGCAGTAGAACGGAAAGCCGAACTTTTAACTAAAAAGTCGGCTATTTCTTTCAACTGTGCATGCGCCTGCCCCCCAAATTTGAGGATAGAAGAAGACGGAAGTGGATCACTCCATGGTGCTCACTGGTATAGCCCTGGGATGGTGCAGTTTTCTGCTGATAAAGCACCGGCCCGGGGTTTCAGGTAAGTAACTACAATCACTTGGGGGTGCCTAACATTTGGCACCCGATGTGCTGCAAGCCTTTGCTTCTCCTTTAATTGAAAGCTTTTGGTTGCATATAAAGGAACAGTAACACCAGAAAATGAAAGTGTTTTAACAGAATGACAATATAATGTACTGTTGCTCACCACTGGTAAAACTGGCATGTTTGTTAGAGAAAAACAATTATAGTTTATATAATCAAGGTGCTGTGCTGCCATGGGGGCAGCCATTCAATCACATGCTACATAGTAGGAAACATTACATTGATTTTGTGTTATCTGGTGCAACACTTTCAGATGATATTTGAACAGAGTAGGTGTTTCATGTTATTTGGGGAAATGTCAGCGGCCTACTGTATATACTGCAGTGCGGCTTTAGCCCTGGTGAAAACTGAAAACTAACCTTTAACTTTCATTGAAAAACTCCTGTCATTGTCAGAATTTTTGGTTTTAAAGCTTCAGTTAAAAAAGTTTGTGCATGTGCATATATGAAAGCCTAAACAGATCAACACACAATTAATATAGTACATTAGATAAATAAGACATGCCAAGTTATTACACCGAGAGACAAAAATGTGCTCTCTGATGCTTAATGAATCAAAACTGCCCCTTGTTGAACCCAGTAATTTATTTATGATGCGCCAAGCAGGTCTCTGCCATGTGACTTTGAGCAGCTATTTTTAAAACCGGATGTCCGGTGAGCAAAATATTAATCACAGAGGTGGCACTCATGCTTTATTGATTAGCAAGGGAAAATAGCTCCACCTCTAAGGCATCATTAATTCTGCGCTATCAGCAATAGCTGCCTTTGAGGTATACTGCTGGGATTCTAAGCCTATGCTGAATGTGTCTTGTGTTCAAACAAGACCTAATAATAAACATCCTTAAATCAATTAGTCAGTTGGTGAATGACAACTAAATTATTAATTAAAAGGGTGTTTATTCTACCATGGGATCTCAACTGTGTTCTTATAGATCAGTGTGTAGACTGTTAGTTTTATGATTTCTGTCTCTATGTCTTATGTAGATTATGAGAAAGCTTATAGAGTTATGGAAGGCTGTAGCTAGTTAGGCAGTGACAATGATAGCCTAGGCAAGACTAAAACTACTGGCTGAAACAGTAATACCTTAACAGAAACAAGAGAATAGAAAATGAGGACAAAATGAGAATAATTTCTAATGGAAATCAAAGCCAGACTGGGCTAGTGGGATATCGGAGGAAGCGGAAATGACATCAGACGCCCAGTACTCGCCGTTGAGGGAATGAAACATCCATGGGTATAAAATCTCTTTGGACAGTAAGACTCGTTCTGCCTTCTCTTTTTTATTATTTATTATTTTGCCCCTGAGGAAGACCACTATGTTGGAAATGCGTTTTGCTGACCAATTCGTTTGTAATTTTTGTAATTTTGGTTAACCCCCCTTTTTATGTAATAAATATTTTTTTTTGTTAATTGAGTGTGCAATCTTTTCTAGGTTATTTATGGGCTAGTGGGACACTGGGAGAAAACCTGGTGGCCCCCAAAGGACCATTGCACTGCCAGACCAGTTCTACGGGCCCACACCATTATCATTTAGTTGTAACCGTAGGAGTGAGGAGGTGCAAGGGAAGGCTTGGGGGGGAGGTGTTTGAGAAAGCAGTGGGATGGTGGGCCTTTGAGGTGGCATCCTTGGTGGGACCACCTGGTTTGGGAGGGTGTGACTGCACCAGGGTCCACACCCCCTTGGGGCACGCTGGTGGTTCGGGCTGAACTTTAGCCTCCATTATTCCTGCTCGCAGCCTTCTTCTACCCGATGTAGGCCCCGTCCCTTTTGTGATGTCACAGTGGGACGGGGTGGACATGGGTATATAAAGAGGGGAGCACCCCGGTTTAGGGTTGTGTGCGGGTCAAGTTTTTCTAACTACATTAGAAACATCTTTTTTGAACAACCTTTCTATTTACCCCATTTTTATTTTTACACTGAACTGTTCCTTTAAAGTTCAGATTTTAGTGGTTTTAGAGGTTTTTGAAACCACAAGTCACAAACTCGAATTTAATTTATTCAAAGATTTGTATATAAAAAGTGCAAACATTGAATTGCATTTGCCACTTAGCTGTCCAGATTGCCAGTTTGTCAAGATCGTGTTGCAAGGATGCCACATCCTGGATGGAATTAATTGGGCTGGATAGTTTAGTGTCATCTGCAAACACTGATACATTACTTACAATACCCTCCCCAAAGTCATTAATGAACAAGTTAAATAAAAGTGAACCCAATACTGAGCCCTGGAACTCCACTAAGAACATTAATCCAAGTAGAGAATGTACCATTAATAACCACCACCTGTACCCGATCCTGTACCCAGTTTCCTATCCATGTGCAAACGACTTCATTAAAGAAACAGTAAAACCAAAAAATAAAAGTGTCCTAAAGCAATGAAAATATAAAGTACTGTTGTTCTGCGCTAGTAAAACTTGTGTGTTTGCTTCAGAAACACAACTATAGTTCATATAATTAAGCTGCTGTGTAGCCATGGGTCAAAGCTGAACAATGAGAAAAGGCACAGCAGATATCAGATACCAGATACTAGTTCTGTAGTATACAATGGGATTTGTAGAATGTATCTGTTATCTACTGTGTTTCCTGTGCTTGAATGGCTGTCCCTATGGCTACATAGTAGCTTGTTTATATTAAATATAATTGTTTTTCTGTAGCAAACCAAAACCAGTTTTGCCAGTGCATGAAAACAGCACATTATAGTGTCTTTCCTTTAAAACACTTTCATTTTTTGGTGTTACTGTTCCTTTAATTCCATGTCAAGTAGATGCAAAGTGATAAGTGCACAAACCTGCACAAACTGTAATTTCCCCACAGCATGATCCTTCCATTTGCACCAGGTTGTGACTATTGTGCATTCGGACACAAATTGTGCCTACCATTGTTTATATAAAATATAAATTGTTTTTCTAAAGCAAACACACCAGTTTTGCAAGTGCATGCAAATATTGTCTATCCTTGAAAACACTTTAATTTTTTGGTGTTACTGTTCCTTTAAGCCCAACAGACCTTAGTTTAGAAAGCAGTGGTTTGTGGAGCACGGTATCAAACGCTTTGGCAACATCTAAATAGATTGCATCTACTGCCCCCCCCCCCACTGTCCGGTCTAAAACGGAGCTCTCTTAGAACCTGGGGTCTATGTCATCTGGCCCTGGCGCCTTGTTTTTTGGCACTAAAGGTTTTTGTGTTTTTTTCACTTAATTACATTTTTAGTGCTTTTTAGAAATATACGAAAATCCCTATTTTTTCGAGATTCGTGGAAAAAAAATCACAATTTGATAAAATGGGTAAAAGGTCAATTGAGTGAATTTTTTGTGCAGGTGATATAACTTTCACCGAATTTGGGGGCACTGACCGATCAGAAATGAGTTAGAAAATAAAAGAGATGTGACTGGTTGGTATGAATAACGGCAATAGTATTTATCACCTGATTTGCGTGGATACAGGAATTGTAAGGGGGACAAAACACTGCAAACTATGTAATTTTTTGAGCTTTGCGTATACCATTGCCATTAGTAAAATATGACTGCCTAAAAAGTTTTAAAAAAGCCACAGGCTGAGCTCACTGCAGAATCACAGGTTAATCTCATTAAATGGTAGAAAGTGAAATATGAGCTTCAAGGTGAGGAGAGGTATAAAGTAAACATCTTTTATTGATGTGAATCTTTCAATATCCCACTCAAGCAGTGTACAGGAAGAAAGAAACATCATCATTTTCTCCAACAGCTGGTAAATACCCCCTGTAGAAAGGTCTTTGCAAAAGCTGAAATGTTGAGTGCTGTGATTAATGCAAACCAAACTTCTTACAAGGCACCAGAAGGTAGACTTAACTTACAAGTGCGAGCACATCTGTCCCCTTTTGACAATAAAGCAGCCCATGTAGATTTTGCAAGGCACTTTTCGGTATCAAAGTAACAGTGCTTTTGTAGCTTTAAAAACACAGTGGGCTGTAAATGTAGCGTCTGCCCATTCTTTTGTTCACACAAATGCAGCCATATTGTGCTGATTGCTATTAAATTAAAAGCATAAAAGGAGAAAAACAAATGTGGCAGGCGGTCTTACCAGCAGGGATATTGACCACCTTTTCTTTCCCATTTCGGGAGTCAAAAAGTCATTGCAAGCCTCTGACCCTGGATAACCTCAGTGAGGAAACTCCTTTTTTTGGGACTCAATTAAAAACAATTGAATTTCACTTTTAGATATAGTGAGTGAAAGGCTTTCATTTTGATTGCCCAGTGTTTGGTGGGTCAGGCACAAAAGAAGTTGCTTTTGTTTGTGGATAAAACTAAGCATATGTTAGTTAAGGAATTCAGACTTGGATCAATTTAGGGTACTATAGGTACTGCCATTAACAACAAAGCAATGACAATATGCTTACCAAGAAAACTGTTGCAAAGTGATGTACGTTTCTTTCATCCCTGCTGAATGGATTTTGATGTTTGTGTTTCTGCAGTCCCAGCCAACTGAAATCTGACGTGAATTCACAAATCGAATTCTCTCTGTAGTGACCTTTCATAATTCAAGACAAGCTTTAACCTAAAATGAAAGATGAAAATACGAAAAAAGGAGAAAGAGTCAGCATTAGATATATATAGCTGAATCTATAGTTTATCATTTTCTTCTTCAGTTGTGTTTATTAGCTTTTTCAAATAAACGGCATGAGTAAACATAACAAAGGATTGGCTGACATAAGCCCATCAGTTAATACAACATCACAGGATTATTACCTATCAATCCAATGAAAATAAACATCGAATGATGCCCAGAACATTGATAACATAGAAATAAATAAATAAATATAACAGTAAAAAGAAATATCCTCTCCATCGGTCCCACAAAACAATTAACTACATCTTATACAGAAAAGAGCACATCAATTATTAAAACTGCTGTGAGTATGTAAAGGATAATCTCTATCACAACTGAACATCATTTTTTTAATAATGGCTTTATCCGCAGAACCCAAAAAGTTAAAGTATGGGGACCAAAGTGTCAAAAATTTGTCCCTAAAGCCAGATCTACCATATCTAAAATTCACTGCTGCATCCAAGCAAAGAGACCTAAGTTAAGCCAAAACATCTTTTAAATATGGGGATTTTTCTTGAATCCAAAACAAAAAAATAGATTTACGGGTAGGTGCAAGGACCATGAAAATAAGATGTTTATATTTATTCCAAAGTTTGATCTTGGGAGAGGAAGTCACCTGAAAGTCAAGTAATGTATTCAAATACTACAATTACAAACTGCCAATTATTTTCCTGAATTGTAGGATGTACATGTAAGACCTCATTAATAGAGCAGGTACAAGGAGCAAGATGCAATCAGTGACGCAGACCTCATGGACACAGGGGGGCTTGTCTGCTTTCTCTGTAGAGGGGCCTCGGTGGACCCATAATGCACATAAAATCAAGGTTCATCCATAATTTTTTAATCATCTTTTTTTCTGCATCGTAGGTTGCCTGTGAGGCTTGGAAAAAATATTTTGCAGGGGGGCACAAGCCAGCGGGGTAACCACTGCCTGCCAGGCCCCCTCACCAAAAGATCACCAAAGAGGGGGGCCCAGCTTTTACACAACAACCCACCCCTGCTTGTCCACCTCTTGCTGCTTTTGTCCCCCTCTACCAGCAGCTCACACTGACCACTGCACTTTCAGGAGAGCGGCTGCGGAAGGGACATTTCTACTACTATAGAGGGGTCATCCATAGTCTAGGCCCCTCCTGTTTGCGCAGTCAGCTTCCTCTATAGTTACTCATCTTTCCAGTAGCAATCCTCATAATTTCAAAATAATTTACCAATAAAAAGTTTGATGAGAGCCCAAAACAAGTTCCAATTGTTAAAGGGACCATCTGCCATTGACTTTTACATGACTTCAACAGCAAAAAAATACTGCACTCAACAGGCTCAGTTACAGTAACTGATTTTAATAGAAAAACAAAAGAAATTCCAACATTTCGATCATATCATAGTTATCTTCCTCAAGGAAAAACTTTGGAATTTCTTTTGTTTTTCTATTAAAATCAGTTACAAATGAAGGATCGGCATTCTCTGTAATTTGTGCAATTATGCATAATACACTCTCTGTAATTTGTGCAATTATGCATAATACATCCAATGTTTCAGTACCTGGGGACCTTTCTCAAGGATATAATACAGAGAGTGCTGATCCTTCGTTTGTTTATATTATAACCCTTGATGGTGCACCTCTGGCAACTCAAAGTACGTGTATGAGTGCAGACACTCCTGGACACATATATTTATTTACAGTTTATAAATATATACCCATGAATATTAGACAACCGGCACACCCATATAAAATAATCTTCACTTCTTTATTTTTGTTGTATCAAAGTCCAATGTTTCGGTCCTCATTAGGACCTTTTTCATCCTTGATATGGATGTGCCAGTTGTCTGATATTTGTGGATATACATACATTATAAACATGCACCACAGCTGTATATGAAAAATTACCTTGGAGTGCGGATACTCATTAGACTGTAAATATTCACTCATGTAGACTGTAAATATTTAAATTCATCTAGGTATTGATTGCCTAAAACATGTGCTAAAATCATCTGAAAAACACAATATACACATTTATCCAACTCTATACTAGGTCAATCCCTACTTGAGTATTACAGAGAACAAGGTAGGATTTAATGTGATGCAATAATGGAATAAAAGGGTTTGTAAAATTCAAGCATGAATATACTAATGCACTTCACCTCTATCAAAGTGTGTTTCTCAGAATCTGGTCCGAAAATGGTTATTATGCAAAATTAGTATTCAAAGCCCCCCCATTAAATGCGTTGTATGCCTAAAAAAGTAAATCGTGCTGCCATAACCTTCCACAGTTGGGAGCCCATCATAATTAGGGCAGCTCTCCATGATCTCTTTGTAAAAATATGATTATTTTCAGACCAATTCATTGGGTGCCAAAGCTGACTCAAAGGGGGGTATTCACAAAAGTGTCGGGAACGAAAAAATGTCTTTAAAATGTCGTAGAAAGTGTCGTACTAACAGCCGACAAATTCACAGAGCATTTCTCCGCCAATTTTCCAACATGTGCGACACTTTTGAATTTGTGTCGTTAAAAGTGGGCGTGGTTTTTTCGGCGCCACTTTTCCCGACATTTTTATGAATTACTCGTAAACTCATTTTTTTTACCGACAATTTTTCAGACACTTTAGGCTCTCCAAAATGAAAATGTCAGACAAATTGTCGTTTAAAATGTCTTGGTAAATGTCGTTTGTACGATGAAAAGATATACGACATTTTAGAAAATTGTCAGACTTACGAGACATTCAGGGATGGTAACATCTGCCTTTGTGAATTTGCCGTTCATACGACATTTTACAAATTTGTCGACCGCCACTTCTGGGTTACTTTTTTTACCGACACTTTTGTGAATTCCCCCCATAGTGTTATTCGGGTCTCCGTAGAAAAAGTATGCAATAAACACACTCCTTAGAAAGATTGCAATATCACATATTTTGTGATTGTGGTTACCTATAAATAAAAATGACTATGGGCTTAGAGTAGGTAGGTTAATTGAACGCTGCAACAATACTTGTATGAGGTCCCTAAACTGCCTGAAGGCCAGTTAGGATGAGATCTGGTTGGGATGAAACAATGATTACAACAGTGTGGCTTGAATGGCTATGTTTCTATTTGCAATTAACTTTTTTATGAGCTAAGCATATGTTAAACTATCGGGAACCTGAATCCAGAACTAGTGCTAGTCTCCTGGTCACGGCTCAGTCTTCCACCTGTAGCAGCTGCCTTGGGCTCAAGAGCTCAGCTATTTACATCTTAATATGAGACGAGCAAAGCAAGGAGTTCTAGACAAGCAAAGGGGCACATTTGTAATACCAGTTTAGGACGAGAGGTAACACCAACTTCACAGGAATTAGACAATATAATGTGGTCAGACAGGCGATGGTTCGTACTGGTGGAGTTCAAGCAAGGTCAGACAGGCCGTGGCCGGTACATGCAGCGTTCAAGAATAATTAGGCAGGCTAGGCAGAATTCAGCAAAGTCAGACAAGCAGGGATCAAAAACCAGAGAATCACAGAACAAAATCACACCCAGGAACTAAACAAATAGACTTAACAACGGTCAATGAGTTTGAACCAAAGGTCCCTTTTAATGTTAAAACTTTTGCATCGAAAAACCTGGAAGGCAGTCATTTGGAGCAACCAGAATGGCCCGGCCTAGACCACCAGGGTAAGAACTTACCGTTAATAGTTGAATTTTTAAAACAAAAACAAACTGAATACTGAACTTGTACATAAAAACAAAAGGAAGCTGCCCAAAATATCAGACCCCTTCATCTGAAGGGATTCTGACCACCACACCTATACACACCTCCCATAGCCTTTTTTACATCAGTACTCAATAATGTCCCCATGCTTATGGTTCAGTTCTCAATTACCCCTTGGACAAGAAACAACATGAACATTCCCCTCAATAAGCCATCTTTTGAAAATACATAATTGTTTTAAACATGTAGTTGAAATCAAAGGGCATTTATAATTGAATTTACTTTTCAGTATAACATAATTGCTTCTACAGTAGCTATTTTGTATTCTACAATAATGTGTTTTATCTATATTTTCTGCTGTGTTGAATAGAAAGCTACCAATTAATCAAATGACAATCACATACAGACTGTGATTGTTTCAAAGCTCTTTGTGTTTTCAATGCAAAAATAAGCACCAATTTCACCATGTACTGTAAAGATGCCACCATATATTTTTAAAGGGATACTGTCATGGGAAAAAAATCAGTTAATAGTGCTGCTCCAGCATAATTCTGCACTGAAATCCATTTCTCAAAAGAGCAAACAGATTTTTTTATATTCAATTTTGAAATCTGACATGGGGCTAGACATTTTGTCAATTTCCCAGCTGCCCCATGTCATGTGATTTGTGCCTGCACTTTAGGAGAGAAATGCTTTCTGGCAGGCTGCTGTTTTTCCTTCTCAATGTAACTGAATGTGTCTCAGTGGGACATGGGTTTTTACTATTGAGTGCTGTTCTCAGATCTACCAGGCAGCTGTTATCTTGTGTTAGGGAGGTGCTATCTCGTTACCTTCTCATTGTTCTTTTGTTTGGCTGCTGGAGGGAAAGGGAGGGGGATATCACTCCAACTTGCAGTACAGCAGTAAAGAGTGATTGAAGTTTATCAGAGCACAAGTCACATGACTTGGGGCAGCTGGGAAATTGACAATATGTCTAGCCCCATGTCAGATTTCAAAATTAAATATAAAAAAAATCTGTTTGCTCTTTTGAGAAATGGATTTAAGTGCAAAATTCTGCTGGAGCAGCACTATTAACTGATTCATTTTGAAAAAATTTTTTTTTCCCATGACAGTAT
This sequence comes from Xenopus petersii, assembly GCA_038501925.1. Lineage (NCBI taxonomy): Eukaryota > Metazoa > Chordata > Amphibia > Anura > Pipidae > Xenopus > Xenopus petersii. The sequence goes on from CM076677.1 coordinate 35,539,337, forward strand.
CCCTTTAAGTAATAAGAACATAAATTTGGTATGACTGCAACTAAGGTTAAATGAGACCAAGTGATATAGGATTGGAAGTTGCAAATTCAGGACCATCAGAAAAGAGGGCACACTCTTACAGTGTATCTATGGTCTCTATGGGCAATGTGGTATATTAATGTGATTTATTTGGTTGGAAAGCAATTGTTTTGGGTCCATACAAGCAGCAATAGTCCCTACTCTAGTGATTGCAGTAGTGCCAAAAAAGTTGCAGCTTGAAAATATGTCAACAATACATAGGAATTGATTTTAATAATATGTTAATGACCCCTATGTCTTTAGGCAGCTCGTGATGCTAAGTTCTTCACAGGGAGCTAAGCTCCACAAGCAGATGTTACCACCTCTACAGCACAGTGGCTTCTTCTAGCACCTGGGACCTAACACGTTTTCTTGCCCAATAAGTCAATACTAGAAGTAAGTGGAGAAAGCCCTAACCTGCTCACGGTATGCAACAGCTTAAATACATACTGTGTATTTTAGGCAATTCTATAACTGCAATTATTTATCTTTAATTTAGCATGACAGGCAATAACGTAACAGTACTAAGACCTTTCTTAAAAAAGGTGGCCTGAAGAATAGGAAATGAAAATTACAAAGCATTTGTATTCCATTTGTTTTCCAAATACGTACTACATCTTCAAGTAAAAATATATTTCAAAGTAGGAATAATGCCCCTACCTTTTAAAAGTGACCTGTTTTGCAAATATCTTAGCACCCCATGCTAAACCCTCTGCAAAAAAATATTGGGGTAGAGAGCAGTGATCTCCATTTTTTTTTTCAATCCCCCCACCTGCTCACACATATGTGGATCGAGTGCTGCAGAAGGGGCTGGAAGGGACTTCTATTCAGCAGATACCTCAATTCTGGCCCTCTATCCCCTAGAACCCTCACAGCGTTGTATGGTAGTCACACAGTTAGGTCCGGGATAAAAAGAAGGCAGACTTTCCAACTTTTGCATCAAGTATCTGGGTCTGCAAAATAGTAACCAATAGTTTCTCAATCAAACTCCTCAATTATCCTGAATCTGTCAGTACCTACTTGTGGTATTGTAAAATGGTCCTGTTCTTTTCCTCTATGATAAGTTAACCATTTTGTTGGGCCATCTTAAGTCTTAGGTCCTTGGGACAAACACATTTCCTCTTATTGTGCCTCTAGAAAAAGCTAAGCACCAGTAGGCACAGTCTAGTCTAGAAGTAGGAACAGGCCTCTATGGTATTGTCTATAACAGCAATTCAGAGTTTTGTTCCTCTTTTGATACTAGGGTTGCCACCTGGCTGGTATTTTACCGGCCTGGCCAGTAAAAATTTTGCTTAATGTCAGTGTTATTTACACGGAAAAACCATTAAAATATACTGTAGGAAGGCCGGTATTTTTTTCCAGAAAAGGTGGCAACCCTGTTCAATACCTATAGCGCATTATACTGTCTGCACACCTTCATTAGTGCTTTGGAGGATGCTGCAAACTAATTTTATTTGCATTGCTTGTTAAGAGTTTATCTATCTCTATTGCTACTGGACTGGACTTGCTTGGTGAAGACAATGCCCATCACCTGTAGTGTTGCAATCACTTGAATCTCATTTTGGTGATTCTTGCGCAGGTTTTATTGTGTTGACATTGTGTTGACACTACCACAGAGGTCACGCTGGGCCTACATACACTTGTGTCCTCTGCAAAGCTCACATAGCGTTCAGTATATATGGCATTTGATACAGGCAATTTAATTAGTGCTGGAACACAGTCTCTCTGATTACATTAAAAATAAGACAAGAGATAAGGTGCCTGTCCTTAGGTAAGTTCTAACTAATCTTTCAGACACTGCTTGCCAGGGATATACCGTCTGATCCTGACCTTTTCAGCCGGAGGGATCAAGTTTCAAATTCATTAGTGAAAATAGAAGATGTTAAGAGCGTGGAGCCTTTCTGCGTACAATGGATTCACCGCTTGCCTTCATTCATTTACTGGAACACGCTCAAGTGCTTGTGTTTGTCTGAACAGGACAAAACGCGTTAACCCTCTATTGTACCACCTGCTCGCACTTATACAGTATGTTAACTCTACTGCTCGTCCCCAAGCATCATTATGTTTTACTTCAATGCAACATTACATATGCATACTGCCTCATATTTTGTCCTAGCAGCATCTAAGCCTTGTTTCCCATAAATACCACACTCAACCTATCTTATTTCTTCTTGGAAAAAAGACCAGAGAGTGAATTTTTCATCTATGCCCCATACCCTACATCGGACCTCTTTTGTTTTTTTTTCCAGAAGTGCCTGTTTAAATCTTCAATATTGTCCTTCAATTGAGGACAAACAAGTTAATTGCATTTCTCTCATTCCTTTTGCTCCCATTGATTAGCCCGCTCCATTCTTTTCTTGCTGTTTTGCTGAAATAAGAACACTCTTTTAATGAACGCCTAATGCCAGATTCATTGGAGATTCAAGTTCATGACTTACTTGCAATGAATATCTCAGCTCCTCCTTACTCTGAAGGATGGTTTGTCTCTGAACTGTCACAATAGCTTTTCAGGGATGAAGTGATCCCACCTGTATCCTGTTTAAGCTTTTAAGGCTCCAGTTTCCTAACTGTTTTGTTATTTTCTTTTCAGTTCATATTGAGGAGCTAAGGAAGGAGGAAATAAGGCAGTTTTGTCTAATGAGAATTGTTTATCTCCAAGCCTTTGCCTATAAAACCAGAGTGGCAGGACTTGAATCTTCCTCACCCTGTTATAGCCATGGTATATTATATATATAATGAATATATGTTTGTTATATAATAAATATATTTTTGACATTGTACTGTGACTGCAATGCAAATTATGGTCTTTTGGGATGAATAATCTGTGGCGTTAATGCCTCTCAGCAACTTTAACCATCTTGGTAGGATCTAGCAATTTAGCAGAAAGCAGCAGCATAAACATTCTGCCCCACCCCAGACATTGGAGTGTGGACTCCAGTATGCCCCCCATTGGAAGTTTATTTGCTTTAAAATATTTTGCCCATGCAAGATCAGTCTGACAATTAACTCCATCCATGTTGCTGGATAAACCAGACCTTACTCTAGAGAAACACCTAGTGTAATAGTTATGGGCATTTTTATGAAGAACTGAAATGAACTGCATTTTACTCCAATGCATTTAGGAATTGGTGCTCTGCAACAGCTGGTGATTTCTTTCTCAGTCACTTAAGCCTTCCTGATTTGCCCAGGGCCCCTTATTTCTTTAACTTCACCCTGTGAACAAATACATGTGCACCCAACAAATGCTAAACCTAGCTGTTCCTAAATAACCCTTCTCTGTATCAGAAAAAGAATGGTTCCCATTCACATAGTAATGCATGCACAGACTGAATAAGTGCGCTTTCAGGTTCACTGAGAGTGCTGTTTGTATTGTGAGCCACTGACCCAAAGGTGATTCTAGCCCTTCTGAATTAGAGACCATGGTCTAGAGGAGCACTTGGGTTTATACAACAGTAGGCACAAGAAAGGGAAATTCAGGCCTCAATCCTTATATCTGCTAGGTGATGTCTACAAACACGTGAAAAACAAGTCAAAGAAGAAAGCAGCCATAAAATGGACAATTAGCGGGTAAATACCAGACTAATGCTTTCCTTGTAAATGCATTCCTTGTAAATGAATAAAAGCCAAATGTGTAAGGATGAAAAATGCAATGTTACTTGTTGGATTGTTATTGTAAATTTTCCTTTTTGTAGCCAAAGATTTGTGTTATATAAAGGGGACAGAATTAACAGCATTACCCTACTCTAAACATATTGTAAAATGTTTGAGAAAGTGTATGGGGAAAGTAGACGTGGAAGACAGAACACAAGGCAATAGAAAACGGAAAATGAGAACAAAGAAAAACAAACAAAGTGGTACTAAGACTAAAAAAATCTCTTTAAAATATTAATGTGCGTTAAATGTTGCCTACTGTATAGGTCATGCTGATAGTTTTCCTTTGTTTTGCCAACCTGACTGTCACTACTTAGCATGTCAGTTACACTTACTTCTAACGCTAACAGATTACTGCAGCACAAATATGGTAGCCCCCTCATACAGGAATATGGCGGATTTGATGGGTAGTGATAAAGCATTGGACAAATACTTTGTTTAACGACAAAAATAAACAAATAGTTGCTATGGAATGGTTGCTGATGGAATACATTTTTACAAACCTCTTGAACAAACATTTTTGTCTAATAATAAACACCATTTTTATAATTTAAAGAAATGTTTTAACCAAACTACCTTGTTAACCACCTATTTCTATTTTTTTTTTTTAGCAAACATCTCATTTTATCTTAAATTTGTTACTAAATCAACCCTATGGGACAGAGGAATTTACCATTATACTGTAAGTATAAAACTTTGAGTATAGCCTTATAAACGATAATTAACAATATTGTGTGCTGAAATTTTTGTCTTTTTCCATGTTTCTGACATCTGATCTCTTGCTCTATTTTTGTTTTTAATATTTGTCTCCCTTTATAATAACATTCCCTCAGCTGACTTTATAGTACTACAGGGACCCATTATCCAGAATGCTCGGGACCTGGGGTTTGCCGGATAACGGATCTTTCCATAATTTGGATCTTCATGCCTTAAATCTACTAAAAAATCTTGTAAACATTAAATAAAGCCAATAGGCTGGTTTTGCTTCCAATAAGGATTAATTATATCTTAGTTGGGATCAAGTACAAGCTACTGTTTTATTATTACAGAGAAAAAAGGAAATCATTTTTAAAAATTTGGATTATTTCATTATAATGGAGTATATGGGAGATGGTCATTCCGTAATTCGGAGCTTTCTGGATAATGGGTTTCCGGATAAGGGATCCAATACCTGTACAAGTACATTCATATACACAAACAAACCAAAATGGCTTTGCCATACAGCAGTGGCCTATAGGTACTCAAAGAAGTTCACACTGTATGTCCGTTATGGTGAGATTTGGAGCAAACATTTATTAGCTTGATAACATTGGAACCAAGGCTGCTACAGCAAAATGTATTTTACTGGGTTTGCAACCATGTTTTAAACTAAGGGAGATGTTGACCACATGCTGGATCTCAAAAGGAGACTTGGATCAAAAAAGTCTGAAAACAACTAATATAAAATAGAGGTAGTACAATACACTTTTTCATTTTCATTGAAGGAGTTCTTAAAGAAAACAGTGTGTTGTTTATAGCAATGGTTTCCCTATAACTCTTAGGGGCATATTTAATATGCTGTGTAAAAAACATAAATAATAAATACACCACACATTGCCAGTTCACATGGCGTAAAATTACACACACCTTGATAAATTTGCCATTTTTTTACAAAGCTTTTTACACTGTTTTTTCTGCACATTTCATTTTACACATCACTCATTCCAAGGGGCAGATGTATTAAGGGTCGAATATTGAGGGTTAATTAACCCTCGATATTCGACTGGGGTATTAAAATCCTTCGACTTCAAATATCGAAGTCGAAGGATTTTGCGCAATTCGAAGGAATAATCGTTCGATCGAACAATTAAATCCTTCAAATCGAATGATTCAAACGATTTTAATCAATCGATCGAAGGATTTTCCTTCAACCAAAAAAAGATAGCCAAGCCTATGGGGACCTTCCCCATAGGCTAACATTGACTTTGTTAGCTTTTAGGTGGCGAACTAGGGGGTCAAAGTTTTTTCTTAAAGAGACAGTACTTCGACTATCGAATGGTCGAATAGTCAAATGATTTTTAGTTTGAATCGTTCGATTCAAAGTCGTAGTCGAAATTCAAAGTATTTTTTCTTCTATTCCTTCACTCGAACTTAATGAATGGGCCCCCAAATGCCAATCAGTATGTAGTTTTAAAAAGCAGACTGAACCCCCAAAAATTCTATTTTATTATGTATAACTGAATCAGTGGAGGAGCAATTTACTTGCATATGACAATGAACTCATGTAAATTACTTGATTACATTTGCATAGTAAGAGCTGCTATTTATTCTGTCTTGAAGCAACTCAATGACAGCTGAGACTTTTGCCTTCAGTATCCCCAGGACTTCCTGTTTTTTTGTTTCCTCTGATCCCCATTGTTTTTCTCTTGGATTATTCAAATTAAACAGAAATAAACAGAGTGGTCTGTTTCTTGTGCATGTACATTGGAAACCCACCCTGATTTTCCCTGGGAGCACATAGAAGCAAAACAGGAGTCTTTATGACACTAGCACACGGCAAATTTTGTATGCTCATATATAGTATGATTTTTTCCATTGCCCAATTAAATCATAACTCACTACATAGTGGCATGAATGATTTAATACATGCATTATGCTTTATATAAATCCTCTTAGGTTCATCCACATTTTGTGTACATTTTAAAGGAGGTGCAATCACTTTTTCTCAATCAAATTTTACTCAAAATTTACCAGACTACAAATCCCTGTTTGCTCCAACATATGAAGGGCTAAAGCATGATGGGAGCTGTAGTCCAGCAACATACTTCCACTCCATGAATCCATTAGGGTCCTCCAATGAAAATTCCACTAGATCTTAGTAAATCTAGCTCTGTGTTCTTTGTTCCGGCAATTAGAGCAGGAAGCATTCAATGTATTTGTTTGTATGAAGAACAAAACACCAGAATTTCCTTCAATCTGATGCTTGACTAAGGTGTAATATTGGGAAGCCATTACTGCAATTGAATTCCCTTATATTAGAGTAAGCATGACTGATGCAGCACTGGTAAGCAGGGTTCTGACTGGTGATTCCTGTAGCATGTGTAATTTGGCTTTGACCAATTGATTTAGGCTACGGGGGGGGGGGTTCTGATCGCTGAATCCATCAAGAAAAAATAGTAGTGGCCAAAATGTTCTTTTTGGTATCTATTATTGTATCGCATATTACCTTGGGCGGCCGTTACTACAATCTCTAGTCTCTAGAGCTCACGCTCATATAACTTTGCATATAAAGATTCAGATGAGTTACTTAATTGCCTAAAGCATACAAGAGATATCTCTAATCTAATCTCTAAAGTATCCACTGAATAAAGGTGAAACAGGACACCCCATGCAGTAGGTGAAAAGCCAGGTTTGCACATGAGCATGTGTCAATCCAGAAAAGGACAATGCAAACTTAAAGAGCTAGAACAAGAATATAACTTGCACTGCCAGGAAATGCTCAAAATAATCATTTCTAGGACTACACCACACCCCTGTTATTGTAAGCCAGTGTGTACAATGCATGCAATTGGTCTATGGTTGCAAGGTTACACCAGGCCTATACAACAACACATATCTCATGTCAGTGGTTTCAGAGCTTTAGTCCTTATATGAAAAACTGTGTTCAAAATGTTATTTAAACTAGTTCATAAATACTTTTTTACATTTATACATTTGTAAGAAAAAAGACAGCCGTTAGATTTACTATATAACTGGAAATTGAAGAAGGATGCTGGGTTGGAACATATGTTTCTTTGGACAAGGGTGAAGAGGAGATGAGTGACAATAGTGGGACATGATAGTAAATGATGAACGAAACTATAAAATAGTATGTGACAAAATCATGTAAAGGAGTGTATCAACTGGACAGATAATGTGGAAGATCACAAGAATTCTGAGAACGCATATGGATAAAGGCACCATTGGCTTGATAATAGTAGCATGAAGTGAAGAATTTTTAATAGCAAGCAACATATTTTTGCAGAGTCTTTGGTTCAGATAAGCTGTTGTATCATATATATTCAGTAGCCTTTGTAAAAATAATGGAATCCCACAATACTCTTTATTTCAATGGTTCCATTGAATCCTCTAGCTAAAACTAGCACCTGACCTCCACTCCACTGAATACTTTCCTCCTAAAAGTTACATTTTCCAGTCTCCCCCACTCTATTGTGTCCGTTTGCTTTTTTTTCAAATGCTGGAAATAGATAATTACTTCTTTTCTACTTTCTATAATTTAAAAAAAGTTAATATATTGTTTAACAACAATTAGTCCAGGAATCAAATATTGTGTAGTGTGTTGGATGTTCTTGTGAGTAGGGCCCTCTAATCCGATTTTTATTCTGTAACCCTTCCTTGTTAAATGTGCGTAAGACCCCTGTTTGTTATAGATGCAGGGAAAGTGCTGCATAACTTGCTGGGCTATATAAATAAATGATGATGATGAAGATGATATATTCTTATAACTGAGTTACCTGATTTATGCAAAGTCTTATACTTTTTATGTTCACTTTTTATGATTACTCAGTTTACGGGCTGAAGTGGATCTACCACTTTGTATAAGACTCCCAAGACCATTAGGCTGACGTGACCCAGATGTCCTCTCACAGGTGTTTAGTGAAGCAGTATTGCCACCAATGGGGCCATCCATAATTAACATACTCTTTCTATGACAGTGATGCATGCGCTTGCACTTTACTAAGTAGGTTGTTCACTGAATTAATCTGTCTTTGCATTTTCAATCCTGTAAACCTATTAAAATAGGAAAGGAAAATGTAAAAACTACATAATATTGAATTTATGTTAAGTAGTAGTAGCAAAAAAGCAGAAAGAAAGTTAATAGCTAAGTCATAAAAAATAATTATAATCATTTGTAAAATGAGACCAGCAGTCCAAACATTCAGTGAAAAATCCCAGTACTCTACAATTTTGGGTACTAACTGTACAGAAATGTACAGAAGAATTCTGTAATATCTAGATTTTCAGCACCATGTGGACCGGTAGGCCTATGTAGGCCTTTTATACCTGCACTAACGGTAGTTTCCATTCTGAACTAACATGGCCTGTAGAAATGAGAAGTAGCCATTATTTTCATCATATTCACATATGTAGAATGCACATATTCTAACTGGTTGAGTATAGATATCATAGGTTAATCTATTTCCACCCCAAATGTTATGTGTATCTACCCTTTGTAATCATTGAATTAGTAAATTTTTCCAAACATGCATCAAAATTGCTTAGAATTAGCCATTCTATAACATACTAAAAGTTAACTTAAAGGTGCTCCACCCCTTTAAAGTGTTTGATGGGGGGGTTATTTATTAAAGTCAATTCATTTTTTCAATACATTTTTTTCTCGTCTGAGTTTTGAAGGGGACACAATTTTTCGGAGAAAAAAATGTCCCATTTACAATTGAAAGATATCATGATTTGTGCTGGGTTTCATACAATAATCGGAAGAATTTGTGGTTTTCAGGCAATAATCCTAAAAAAATATGAGTTTTTGGGAATTGAATCCAAAAAAATCAAACCATTCGGATGTTTTCAGGATTTTATAAAGTCTTTTCCCGCACCAGATTGTTTCGAGTAAATTTGGAAAAAAAAGTGGATAGGACTTTGGTCAAAGTGGTTTTTAGAAAACAATGAGAAATGTTTGGATATTTGGATATTAGTAAATAACCCCCTTAGTGTCTCCATCCCTTTAATAATATTCCCCACATGTTCAAATATCGATGATGTTTTAATTTTATGAAAGGCCCAAAGATGGAATTGGAACGACTTAAAAACAAATGACGTAAATCTTGAATTTACACCTACTCTAAGCAATTCTAATATTAATAATTTTTGGCCTATGAGTTATATATTAAAGATATGAAGATTCATTCTAAAACATACTTTAAGTCAGTTGATGCATCAAATATGTCTTAGCAACTAGTAACCATCACTCTCAGTGACTAAAGAATATTCCTTATTGGGAGTTATTGGGATTAGGAAGAACTATTATAAAAATGAGGTTTACGAACAACAAATGAATGTAAACTTGACAAGTTTAAACAACATGGGTACTCAAATAAGGTAATTAATACATCCCACAAAACGCAATGTTAATTCATCTCCTTTATTATAAATGATAAAAAAAGAGAAAACAAACAAATTTGATTCAGATAATGTTCCCTTTGTACTACTTACATACTTAATGCAAGAGAGATAAAAAGAACTATAGGAAAACATTGGGATCTACAGAATATCCTCTCTAATAAACCAAAGATAGTTTTTAATAAAGCAAAAAACTTGGACTTTTTTATCTCAAACCCGCAGAGGTAATTTCAGTGGCAGATGTCCCTTTTACAACTGGAAGATATGATCTGCGCTGCTTTTCATACAATAATCCAAATAATTAGTCGGTGATAATCCAAAAAATCTGAGTTTTCAGGTGATTAATACGGAAATAGTATGATTCAGAGTTTTCCTGCATCAGATTTTTTTTCGAGTTCATTTATTGATAAATAAGGTAAAAATGTGGATGGGAGTTTGGCTGAAGTTGTTTTAATTAGGGATGCACCGAGTCCAGGAATCGGTTCGGGATTCGGCAGGATTCGGCCTTTTTCAGCAGGATTTGGCCAAATCCTTCTGCCTGGCGGAACCGAATCCTAATATGCATATGCAAACTAAGACCATGGAGGGAAATCGCGTCACTTTTTGTCGCAAAACAAGGAAGTAAAAAATGTTTTCCCTTTCCCACCCCAAATTTACATATGCAAATTAGGATTCGGATTCGGTTCGGTATTCGGCTGAATCTTTCAAGAAGGATTCGGGGGTTCGGCCGATTCCAAAATAGTGGATTCGGTGCATCCCTAGTTTTAATAAAATAATAAGTATTTGGATTTTGGAAATAACCTCCATAGTGTCTCCAAACACTAAGACCATGACAAGAACCCAAAAGGATTGCAATTTTGGGGGATTGAAATGGTAAACTTGAATTGGAGGCAAGGGGACTTGGTACAAAACACATTAAGATGTACAGTAAACGTAAATGGATCTACACAGGCTCAGATTTGTGGTGAGGCACCTAGGGTAGCAAACATTTTTTAGTACAAATCATTTCTATAAAAATATTTGTATAACCTTTTTTTGGAACTACTGATAAGTTAAAAACTATTTTCTTGTGCTCTTATGCATCTGATTACACTGGTTTATATTATTATACATGATTTGAAGTTTATTGGCATATACAACATCTAAAGTTATAATGTCGGTGTATGTGCATCATTTTGGAACGCATTTGCGTCAACTTAGGCACGGTAACGGACGTAAATGGAGTGATAGAATGCAACCAGGGCAGCCATCAGGGGGGGACAGGGGGGAGAGTTATAGGGGGCCCCGAGGGTAAGGGGGGCCCGGCCACGCCACACTTACTTGATTAGCTGGGCCCCCCATCTTTCTGAGAGCTGCTGACTTTGGCATGGACGTTTAAGGGGCCCTGGCCACCAATTTTCTTATAATGTGGGGGGGGGCCTGGCCACCAATTTTGGCCACCAATTTTTTTTCCTCATGTGGGGTCCTAGCCACCAATATTTTTTAATGGGGGGCCCTGGCCACAAATGTTTTTTTATGGGGGGCCCTGACCACCAATATCTTTTTATTAACATGTGGGAACCCTAGCCACCAATATTTTTTTTGTTTTTTTACTGTGTGGTGGGGGGTGGACCTGTGGGGAGGGCGGACCTGTAGGTGGGGCTTGCAGTGGGCGCAGCCCAGGGGGCACTTCGGCAGGTTTAAGTTGGCGAAGTATTGAAGTCGAAGTTTTTGTAAAGAGACAGTACTTTGATTATCGAATGGTCGAATAGTCGAAAGATTTTACTTCAAATCGAAGGTCGAAGTCGTAGTCGCCTATTCGATGGTCGAAGTATCCAAAAATTACTTTGAATTTCGAATTTTTTTGAAAATTTCCTCGATTTCACTTCGACCCTTGATAAATCTGCCCCCTAAATATTTTGTGTGAAGATATTTAGAGCTGTTATGCAGAACTTTGGTGAAGCCCTGAACTACTAGTTTTCACTTGGGCAGTGCAGTTTTAATATCAAATACTAGACTACATTATATTTGTGTTTGTTTGTTCATATCCACTCCGCCCGCTCAAGCACTGGAGAGAGCTAGTTTTTCGTTTGGTTATTTGTGGATCACATGTAAAGATCAACAAAATCTGTCTTCAAAAGGGAACATTGAGTATTACATATTACAGATTATTATATTTATTTATTTTGTTTCATACAATTTATAGAAAAATTCCTTATACATAAAAAATTCCCATGACCCAAGCATTCTGAATAGCATATATATAAAAATTATGCATCCATTATATATATAATGCGGAGCTATGTAACATTCAGCTGTCATTGGATGCTGCGAGTTTTATAGCAACACCTGAACAGAGTCTGGGCCGCCGAGACCAGTCCCTCCCTCCCGATCTGCCTGCCCTACACAAAAACTATTTACAACGCCATGCGCAGGTGTTGTATGCATACCACACGGCACTATTAACGTATACACAAGGGGGCCACCGGAGGCTTGTAACCCAGTGGGTCCCCCAACGTCCAGTCCGACCCTGCACCTGCATTACTTCAGCTTGGAAAACATTGATGTAAATGGAAACTTTTGCTGCTTCACATTACTATATCTGCTAATTCCACATCTATAGTTCCTTCCTAGATGCTATTTTCTCAATAGCTATTGATACCATTTTATTTTGGTATTTGTGAAGTCCTATAGTCAAAGGGGCAGATTCACTAAAGGGCGAAGTGGCTAACAATAACGTTATTTCGCCAGAAATCCCATCCACAGGGACATCACCAATTTACTACCAGGTGTAGACGACAATTCGCTAGCGTTCCTATCGTACGTTCGCACTCTATCACCAGGTGACTTTTTGCTCTGGCAAGTGGTCAATACTTTAGTAAAGTGTGAATTTTATTGAACGTTACCTCTTTTGCCAGAGTTGACTTCACCACCTCAGACCAGACGAACTGCTAAAATGAAGCTAGAGCTTCCTCAATCTGATGTTAGTGACATCATATCCTGTATGCTGGAAATTCATTAAAGTTGTAAAAAACGCTGGCGACTTTTTTTTTTTAAGCGGGATTGCCTGCAAAAGTCCTAACTATTGAACTTTTTTGGGTTAATATTTTTCCCCAGACATTTGAGGGGCATGGAACATTTGTTTTAGGGTGGGATCATGTGTAGGGCATTATATGATCTCTTTTGTCTTTATTCAGAGTCCTTGGACATTTGTAATAAAAAGTGGCCACTTTAAGCATTTGCACCAACATCTCTAATAAAGACGTCCATACGACTTTAATGGCCCCGCCCTATTCAAATTGACCTAAGCGTAAGAGGACTAACGAAGTTTTGCTTGGCAGAAGCGAACGCTAGCATAATTTTGCATTGAAACGTACTGCTGCAGTAAAGCTAACGAAAAGTAGCCAGCGTTCATTTATGTTTGAATATCTTATGTTGGCTGATTGTATAGTTCTCTCTTGTGACACAAATACTTGCATTTTGCTTCTATAAAATGTCCTTCCGTCACAGAAATATCCCGTTAAGGGCCCAGGATATGAATAGTCAACAATGTGTCAATATTATCCTCAGGTTTACCTGATTGTCTGGCAAGGTATTTATACCAGTCTTTCAACTGATTACGCTTAATTTACTGTATCAATAATAGATTACTCATAGTGTTAATGCAGGAACTTTTCAGGAGAAATAGACTAACATTTCATTTATAATGCAACAGTAAATATAATTGTTGCACAGCAAGGTTATGAAGAATTGATGACAAAATGGACGCAGGTGTTTAAACGGACACTTCTGAAAAGTCTTACTCTGTATTAGGTTTAGGTACTTAGTGTTTTTAAAGACTCTATTCAAGGGATAAAAACAATACAACTGGGAACAATGCTGTCTATTTGCTAAAAAGCATATGGTCACTGTAGGTGAGTTCTGTCATGGAACATATTTCAAAATATTAGAAACTGTAATTTATTACACAGTAACTCGTTAGTAACAAAAACTCATATTTTGCATGATGAGATGTTTTAATATATACAATATATATATATATATATATATATATATATCCACCATTAAGGTCCGCACTCGTCGTTAAATGCTAATCTCGGGTGCTGTGTATAGATCGTGAAATCCAGAAATCCAGTAGTTTACACACACACTGATGTTAATATAAATGTTACTTTATTAGGAAGTCATTAAATATATTGCATCAACGTTTCGGTTCGGAATTTAGAACCTTTCTCAAGATGCTTTTCCCTCTAAAGAGGGAAAAGCATCTTGAGAAAGGTTCTAAATTCCGAACCGAAACGTTGATGCAATATATTTAATGACTTCCTAATAAAGTAACATTTATATTAACATCAGTGTGCGTGTAAACTACTGGATTTCTATATATATATATATATATATGCTGTGGGGCCCAGTAAAATCTAGTTAAGTCACTGCATAGCTGTACTTTCTTCTGCCCTGTTCTTTAAGTCCTCAAGTCCTAAAATCCAATAAAGTCCAACAGGACTAATATAATGTAGGAGGCCCCATAGACTCCACTTTGCAACAATATAATACTGTAATATAAAAAATATTGTATTATAAACCCAGTTATTTTATTGTAGTGCAGTTACTTAACTTGCTTAACAGTTGCACTTGGGATTTTCTCATAATTTTTTTTGGTGTAGTGTTTATTTCTAAATGACACTGTTTACACTGCAACTAATTCACTCTACCGTGTAAAGTTTAATTCCTAACCCAACAAGTGTATTTTTTTTACTTGTAATATTGGTGTGTAGGCATCCATCTTAGGTCATTTTGCCTGGTCATGTACTTTCAGAAAGAGCCAGTGCTGCTAAAAGGAATTGCTTTCTGACAGGCTGTTGTTTCTCCTACTCAATGTAACTGAAGGAGTCTCAGTGGGAAATGGAATTTTACTATTGAGTGCTGTTCTAACAGGGAGATGTTATCGTGTTATCTTCCCATTACTCTGCTGATGGGGGGGGGATGATATCACTCCAACTTGCAGTACAGCAGTAAAGAGTGACAAGTCACATGACTGGGGGCACCTGAGAAACTGACAATACATCTAGCCCCATGTCAGATTTCAAAATGAAATATAAAAAATTAGTTTGCTCTTTTGAAAAACAGATTTCAGTGCAGAAGTCTCCTGGAGCAAAACTATTAATTGATGCATTTTGAAAAAAAACATGTTTTCTCAAGACAGAATCCCTTTAGGCAGTAGCAAAATTGCCTCATCTGCAAACAAAACATTTTTCTATTACTGTACTTTCAAATAACTTGACAATAACCTGGTTCTGAATTCATTTCAGCTGTGAACTAAGGATTTGGCCAAATCCAACTCTTACAAAAGTTTTTGTCCTGGATTTGTCCTGAACTAAAACTGTATCCTTGATTTGGTGCAGCTAACCTAAGCTGACCCACCTGTAACTGGTTATATATCCCTCAAATAATATAATTTACTTTATTGTATGTGACACTAAACTTGTTTGATTACAGTAGTTTTTATGGGCATCTTTAATGGTATTTTTATTAAGGTTGTATATATAGTACAGGAATAGGATCTAGTGGCTGGATTGCTTGGAATTTGTGGTTATCTGGATAAGGGATGTTTCTGTAACTTGGATCACCATACCTGAAAATCATTTAAACATGAAATAAACCCAATAGGTTTGTTTTGCCTCCAGTATGAATTTATTTTTATTATTACGGAGAAAAAAAACATTTTAAAAATTAAGATTAATTTGCTTAAAATGGATTCTATGGGAGTCAGCCTTCCAATAATCAGAACTTTCTAGATAAGGGATTCCACAACTGTATATTACATTTTATAGTAACGCGCAGCAGAGAGGCTAAAAGCAAGGCAACATGGAAGGTATACACCCTCAGCTGATTAAAAGAGACACAGAACAAAATACAGAGGCACATGCAATGCACGGACGTCTCTGCCCAAGGGTTTATTTTATTAATAAGGATTATAGTATATGCAGATACCATCAAAATTCTTCCTTTAATGAAATTAATTAAAACAAGCCTGCTGTCGGCTAAGTATTTTGCTCCGGCCATGACACAATTATAGGAAAGGGGCATTGTGCTTTTAGGATATGTACTCTGGTGGTCTTGGGAAATGCCTGTTATGATGTTTCTGCCACATAGTTACAGTATGGATGCTAATAAGCCCATTATAACAATTTAAGCTAGAATGGAACATTCATTTGGCATGCTTAACATACTGTTCTGAAAATGAACTTTTTACCTAGGTAGTTTTTTTATTTATTTTCTCAGATAATTAAATCAGCCCATTGGAACCGGCACTGCCTATTGTAAATAAGCTATGCTCATTGAACTATTGTAAGCTTTTACTATTCATATATATGAATATATAGTCCTAACAAACAGTAATTATCTTTTGGCTAAAGAAAAAGCCCAAACAAATGCTAAGCTGCATTATTGCTTGGCTTCTGACATGAGCTGATAATCAGATTTTCGTGTTTAAAACCATGATCCTTAAACAATGCTACTCACTGTCTGTGCTTTCTGATATTAGCCTTAATTAGAAAGAACAGAAACACAAATCTGAATTATTTGGAAATCTGGTTTCTCTGGTCAGTGGCTCGAGAGGTTTAACTTTGTTACAAATGAGCCAGGCTTTGTGGGAGAGTGAAAGCTGAGCCAGGAAATCTCAATACTACAAATACACTGTAAATGCTAGAGATCAGAATGATGGTTTCCAAAACTCCCGTATCAGTCCTTATTCTTCACAACTCGTTCATCTGGAAATCTGTCTCTAAACTAAAATATTGGATGTTGCTGGACCTGTGAACATGCAGAGTGGTACACGTATACACAAGCACTGACCTTGACCTTGGAATTACGAGGAAAGGCTGAAGATACAATTGAGATCTTGTCAAGGTGTGTCAGAACATTTTACTGCACTGGGATGCTGTACATTAGAAAATACACAGCAATCATATGCATTGGTGGGTCCATATTTATAAAATGTTATTTTCAGACTTTAATTATAATTATTTCTATATGTCTCCCTGTGTGCTCCACAGAGTAAGATAATAACAAATACAAAACATGACAGTTTGGGCCTATGACACACATGGCATTTTCTCAGGCAGGGTAAAAAAGGACCAACAGAGAAATGACTAATCCGTCCTGCTGCACATGTGCCGTGTGTGTAGGGCAGGAATGAATGAGATTCACCTGTTTTAACATCAGCGTAGAAAATGTTGTGTGTATCATAGGCCTTACACCAACAATGACATTTGCAGCAGTTATACACTGTTACTGCAGAGTTTGCAAAATGTTAAATACAGTAGGCGATGGGCTATGCACAAAGAGCTTACCATCTAAAAGATAAGATCAGTCTAGATATTGGTACTAAGTGGTTACTGAAAAATAAATAAAACAGTTAGGGGTTTTTGAAGAATAACAAGGGTGTTGTGAATGGCGAGCCATTTTTGAGAGCTAAAGTAATAAATGTGAACGAGCAGGTGGGTTTTACGTGAGCATTTGAAAGCCTCTATACTCTGGGAATGTCTAATGGGATGGAAAAAATGCCAGAGGATGGGCTCAGCAAATGAAATGAAAATATATAGAGTGAAATACCCATGACAAGTGCATCTTCAGTGTATTTCCCTCTTAAGCCCATCCTTTACCCCTAAACCTTACCTATTTATGTTAAACAGAAAAAAACTCTAACCTTTACTGGATAGAAAAGGCCGCAGCCCATTTATTTACAACAATACAAATTTCACATCACTATGAGCTACATCATTTTACAGTAACATGTTAACATCATTAAATAATTTAATAACAATGATCCTCTGAAGGCTCTATTTGTTGGAGCTATACCTGCCCCCACCCACAATCAGGTCCCTGAAGCTAGCCAGGGCCGCCATTAGAAATCACAGGGGCCCGCACAAAATTTTCTGGGCCCTGCCCACCTCAGACCACAAAGATATCAGTGCTAAAATTGGTAACCCGCCACACAAGTTATAAAAAGCCATTGATGGTGAGGGCCCCCTTATAAGTTAAAAAAAACGGTGGCACCAAGGCCCACCATAAAATTTTTTAAAAAAACATTGGTTGTCAGGGCCCCCCTACAAGTTAAAAAAATAATTGGTAACCAGGGCCCCCCTATAAGTTAAAAAAACAAGGTTGCCTGGGCCCCCCATTAAAGTTTTTTTAGGGGCGAGAATATTTTTTTAAAAAGGGGGCCTATAAAGTATTAAAATAATATATAGGTGGCCAGGGGTTTAATAAAATAAAAAAAACACATTGGTGCTCAGTAGAACTGAACTCGTGGCTTCAGAACTTTAATTTCAACTACTTTCGTAGCATCTGGTCTCCTTGCAGCTTCGGGACTTCAACTTCAGCTCCGTTCGTGGCTTTGGGTCTTTTCACAGCTTTGGGACTTTAACTTCGGCTCCTTTTGTGGTTTTGGGTCTTTTTCGCGGCTTTGGGACTTCAACTTCTTAACCTTTCTCTCCCATAAACATCATAACCAACTACAAAGGTCCTGGCTGTGATTTCCTTTCTTCTACCATCAACCTCACAGACACCACCATAGTGGGCTCATTAAAATAGGGGGGGGGAATTGATATGATAAAATGGTGTGCTTCCTTTCCATTCTGGCTAATTTAAAGCCTGACTTCCACCCCAACTAATAAGGTCATAGGACTACACTACCCACAACCCCTAAAATCTAAACTGACCAGAAATTTCCTAACCTTGTCATGGACCCATCCCCTTGACTCGTGCCTTGATGTGTCCTTGGGCCCCATTATACAGAATAAAAGCCATTGAGTACAAATGCCTTGCACCCAGTGGCAATGTGCTATGCACCTTGCATAACTGTTTTTACAGAAAAATATTGTTGCAATACTTAGGCCAATGGGAAAAAATATTATGTATTTTGATTTTATGTATCCAGTCTGAATACTACTGGGCTACGAATTCCAGCATATTGGTACCCATAATCACAAACAAGGATTTGTAATCTAGCAGCTTTTGGGTGAACTATAGTTAAGCAAGAGCTTGTTTGCCTCATCATATTAACAAGGCAAGATTAAAAAAAAGAGCTGAGGCACACTTTACACAATTTTTATGGATAGATTTATGATGGTAGGAAACATGATTACTTGAAGAGCTTTCAGGAAATACTTGAAAACTTTGAAGTGGAAATATAAATATGCAAGTAAAGGAATGTCGGATAATACAGTACAGTATGGGAGGAGACTTTTGGGCATGAGTTGGGGTGAAGAAGGAGTGCAAAGGAAGTAAAGATGTGAAGAGGGAGAAGAGGGAATTATGACTAAAGAGCATTTACATAAAGTCTGCAATATCAATGTTCTTGATTTTATACTATCAACTGTGAGAGTGCTGCAAAGACAACCTGATGTAATGATGGCAGAGCAGTTTTCTTACTGAAAAGTTTCCATGTCTCTTCTTACTTGAGAGCACACAACTTACTCTTCAGGAGAGAGAAAGTGGACCAAATGTTTGAGTTTACAAGGTAGCTTTAGCATTTGCTACAAGTGTCTCAGTAACTGCACTCACCTGACATAGTCATGAAGTACTTAATAAGAACAGCTTTTTTGCATTTTAAAAAAAAAAGTAGCTACTGTATTTATACATAGACACACAAAGAGCTTTCTTTAAAACCACAAAAAATTTGGCAAACATACAATTGAAAAGTACAGGTGCAAGGAGTATGCTAAGGCTTAAAGCAAACACTGCTGGCTTTTGAGTTTTTTCCCCTTCTTCTTCTTAATGAAAGAAGTTACCTTTCCGTCTGAGAAATGTATTACTTTTAAATATTTGCAACCCTCAACCCACGGCTCAGAACGCCACTTTGTATTATGTTCAGACAAAAGGATTGGCTTGTGGTAACAAGCAGATGCTTGAGTGGACTATGCAGCATAAGTTATACCATCAATCAAGAAAATCAATATTTGTTGTACTGGTATCTTTGTGGCATACATATGCCTTCCTTGTATTTTGGGTTGTGTATTATATAATCTGCAAGGCTCTTGTTAGCCATACTTAATCATTTTTAAGTACTTTGTTACTGGGTTTTGTTAATTATTTGTAGACTGATACACTTAACTTCTAAAGCTTAGCTTCCTTTCATGCTAAGCTCATGCAGCCATAGTTTGTCAGTTATTTGCTGAGACATGCAAATGAAAGATGGGATATTTGCTAACATTTTTATGAAATTAAGTTTTTATTTAGTGAACAAGGACAACATATTATGACAGTTTATTGGACAGTATATAAATATGATTTCAAAGAATGCAAAAAAGCTAACAACTGCTGAGTTACAATTCAAAGCAATTGTGCACAAAATGAGAAAAAACATATTAAACAGAGTTTATAGTATATATATATATATATATATATATATTTATATATATATTTATGTCAGACTCCTACTACTTGATTAAGCCTCCACACCTGGAGCGGGGGTGTTCCACTGAGATTGACAGCACAGCTACCATATCCCAGTCATCTCTGTATTTCCCATAATTTAACAAATATGTATTATCCACATCCTAAACTATGTTCAAGCTAGGTTATAAAAACTTGGTGAGCAATTGGACATTTCTCCAAATCACACCCCATCTTGCCTTTAGGTTGAAGTACCCACATGCATCTGTTATTAATTATGGACTGCTTACTTTTGAGAGCCGGAGATTAGAGTGGAAGCATTTTATGAAGGGTTTGTATCCTTTAAAATCAGAAAGGGGGCACATCCTTGCATGCTGGGAGCTAAGGTCTAGCTAAATCAAAGATGTGTTTAGTTTGCTACTTTCTTTCAAAGATGGATGTTATACATCCCCTGAATTTTGCTGGACTACAGCTCCCAGTATTCAAGTCAAATAGTTTTAGCATTTGTCCATCAACAAGGATGCACAAATAACATTGATGTTCCTTTGGGTCTAGTCAACAGAATGATTATTCAGTGCTGAGAGATGTATTGAAATCTAATGCAATCATGTGTTGCCTGAGGTTCCCAACAGATGCACCAATGCTCAGAATATAAGGTAAAAATACAGCCAAACTATCTTACCACTAATGAATGTGTGTGATCAATTTTACGAATTTTCGACGTGATTTTAAAACATAAAGGTATACATGGATGCAGTTACTTTTGTTTCTTTATATTTCTATGTTCATTTTTAAGACTGTAAGACTCTGCCCAGAAAGAATTAATCTTCAACTAAACAATCCCTTCAGTACAGTGGGATGTGTCATTAGATAACCAAGACATATATGCTGATTATGTTTATTTGATTTAACTGGTTAGTGAGACCCAAAGTAAAAAGGTCTTTCAAAGAGTACAAAAATGACCATTAGTCAATCTGATGAATAAATAACTGTTGACTAGAAAGTCATGTCACAGTTAAGGCAGCTCTCCTTGGCATCAGAATATTACACTATTCTAGTACAGGTACAAGTTCTGTTATGCAGAATGCTCAGGGCTGGGGCTGGGGTTTTGCAGATAAATGATATTTCTATAATTTTGGATCACTATGCTTTTAAAATGCTAAAAATCATTAAATACAACCAACAGGATTGTTTTGCCTGTAATAAGGAATTCATTATATCTTAGTTGGGGTCAAGTACAAGGTACTGTTTTTTTATGACAGTAAAAAAGGAAATCCTAATTTTACGTTTGAATTATTTGCTTAAAAATGGCTCTATGGGAAATAGCCTTCCCGTAACGCGGAGATTTCTGGATCCCATACCTGTACACTACTGAATGATGGCTCAGCAATACGAATGCACGAAATTACGTTTCTCAATTCTGTAAATTTTATGGAAATACAATGCTTGCATTAAAATTGTTGTCATTAGCAGAAAATGGGTGATTATTCAAATTCATCAAATACCCCTTAGATTTCACTTACAACTTGTGATGTACCAGGGAATATTTTATGCTGTTTTACTGGGGTAAAAGTTATATTTTGTGACCAAGTCTACTTGAGTTTCTGCTGTCAGTCATACCCTGTACCTAATACCACCTCTGCCCAGAAGGACTGCGGCACTCTTATTTTACTGTCCATCATTCCTGTAACTGTCTAGTTTCAACAACAGCAGTTCCCTTTAAAGGGGTTGTTCATCTTTAAATTACATTTTAGTATGATGTAGAAAGTGGCATTCTAAGACAATTTGCAGTAGATCTTAATTTTTTTTATAATTTGTCATTTTTAATTATTTAGCTTTTTATTCAGCAGCTCTCCTGTTTAGAATTACAGCAATCATCTGGTTGCTAGGGTCCAAATTACTATAGCAATCAGGCAATGGTTTTATTGAGAGCCTAAAATATGAATAGAAGAGGACCTGAATGGAAAGATGAGGAATAAAAACGTAACAACAGCATTAAATAGCCTTACAGAGCAATACATTTGTGGGGTCAGTGACCCCCATCTGAAAGCTGGAAAGAGTTAGAAGAAGGAGAAGACATACAATTAAAACTATAAAAATAAAAAACGAAGTCCGGTAGACATATTGGTAAGAACTGGCCATTCTAAAACATGTTAAAAGTTAACTGAACATTGAACTAACCCTTTAAGAATATGAAAATACATAGCACCAGCAGGGTATGCTTATAGGCCAGTCAGCAAGTAACCTAATGAATAAAATGAGGATGAAAACAAGAGCATGCAAATTCTCTTTGTATAATGACTTCCTTTTTTTCTGAAAAAATAGAGTGAAATAACAGTAGAGTTACTAAACCATTTGCTTTGCGTATACTGCTAGCAGCTCCTGCCACAGATTTCACATTTTGTATGTGTCTAAATTCCATACAACAAAAAAATTCATGTGTTTAGGCAGAATAATACTGGAGAGTGGTGTCAGGAGAAATAAATCCACGTGGAAACCTTTTGCCTTGAAAGGACCAAATGAGGCACAATAGTAATCTCCGTGTTGGTTAATGTGTAGGTATTCATTAGTCTCATTCATTAATACACATATTGATAATGTCTGGAATTGGCAGGAACATATTACTGGAGTAGGGTCAAAAAACGAATTATTCACCATATGGTGGCTGCCTTTCTAACAATTGCTGGAGCCTCTGTAAGAAAAAGGCCATTCCATGGCAGTTTGCATAGCGAAGCCTCTCTTGACACATGCCATTCATGCTGTCTCTGAATAACAGATGGGCTAAGGCTGGGAACTCTGGGGAAAGCATGGAGGAACTCTGATATTAGCCTTCTCTTTTATCCCACAGAATGACTTTAAGTCACATGCTCCACAACAACAAGTGGGGAATTGTGCTCCTAGGATTTTCCTCCTTTTCAAATAGGCGTAATTTTGACTGCCATTTTTTAAAAAATAGTTTATTAAAGGGATCAGGGCTTTGGATGAAAGAGATTACTTGATTATGTCGTAGGCAGTTTTCTGCCAGTGATGGTGCCCTCATTGTCAGCAAGGAGAAGTTAGTTGGCAGTTTGATGACAGTTAACAATATAGGCCGAATTCAAATTAAAACTTAAACTCATTTTCTTTCCCTTTCACTTGTAAATTTCCCCCATGCAAGTCAAAAAGGAATTCATGTATTCAAACATTTAAAAAAAAAGCTTTAAACCAGCGGGCTTTAGTTTTCTTTACCAAGCATTGCAAGAAGAATATGTGCTTGAAACAAGGATTAGCCCTCTCTTGTGGAATCTATAATTAAATTCTCCACTTTCACATCATTTCTATAAGACAGGTTTTTTTTTCACTTAATAGGAAAATATAAGTAAAATTAAAGTTTCACCTACACCTAAGACTGTATTGTATTTGTAATCACACACATATATATATATCTATATATATATATATATATATATATATATATATATATATATATATATATATATATATATATATATTCATACATTTAAAGGACTGAAGTTATTCAAAATTGGATGCAGCCTTTTTTCAATGGTTACATACAGTTATTGTCTTAGAAAACCCCCTCCCCTCATTATTTCCATTGTAAATTGTATTTGTAACTCACTAAGCAGAAGGTGATTTAGAAAGTGGTTAGGAAGTGATTAGAAACTTACATATACAAAAGAAGACTGCTTCCCACTGAGCGTGTCAAAAATAATCAGTTCACTTAATAGGTATTATAGCCTTTTTAATTTACTCCAGTTTATTTTCCATTTTGAAAGAGACACTAAAGTATGAAGATATTTTTGTGGTGCACATTATTTCTACATCAAGAGTGCCAGAATTTATAATATAAAAATAATCCAGCCTATGATTAAGTGTTTGTAACATGAAACGTGTAAGGCAGAGGACACAATAAATCTTTTTACTTTATTTCAACTATTTGATGGAAGATTGCCTTTATTTGAGTGCCTGCTCCAGATTTATTTATGGTTATCCGCTCCCTACGCTGGGGGCACAGGGCGGTGCACCTGGGCCACTTCCCCAATGTGGCAAGTAAACATTCTACCTTATGGAGACCCCCCCCCAATCTTATGCCAGAATTTATGCCAAGACTGAAATAAATGAGAAAATTGTGGAATAACGACAATAACACAACAATTCTGGTAGTCATGGTTTTACTCTTGCTTCCAGTAAATATATGACATAATGTAGACACACAAAATGTACAGAAGGCTAACAAGGCTCAAACCCGAACAGGCAGTTGTGACCTGTACACCCCAAAAAAAAAACAAGCTATTCAGGTCAAAATAGAACAGGTGGCAACCCTACATGTGGATGTTGTCTGTGGCTAATGTGTCTTCACAGGCCTCATGTTATCCAGTCATTGGCCCTAAAGTCTGAACCATCAGACTGACTTAAAATTGGGGCCCAGTAAAATATTATGCAACTTGTAAGAAGGACCAACACACAAGGTTTGTATATTTTCTTTTAATTCTTTAAAAGTAATAATTATTATATTTGTGCCTTTATAACCAGCATGATGTTTCGGTCCCAACTTAAATACCCTAAAAAGTGCATATCTGAGACAAGATATGATCTCTGTCTATATAAGGTAAAATATTAAAATTAAAAAAAAAAATGCCCATATCATATGTTGGGGCTGCATGCACAATGTATTTTAAAGCAATAAACATAGGCACGAAAATGTGTACAATTATGAAAAAACGAATACAGGTATGGGACCTGTTATCCAGAATGCTCAGGACCTGGCTCTGTCTGTAACTTGGATCTTGACCTAAACTCTAGAAGAAAATCATGTAAACATGACATGAGCCCAAGAAGCTGGTTCTGCTTCCAATAAGGGTTAATTAGTGTATATATGGGTTTGGGTCAAGTGCAAGTACTGTTTTATTATTACAAAGAAATAAAAATCAAATTATTTGGAAAAAATAGAGTCTATTGGAGATGGCATTTCTGTAATTTGGAGCTGTCTAGATAACGGGTTTCTGGATAACAGTTCCCATGCCTGTAATACAAAAAACTTTCCAGCAGTTTAATTACACTGAAACACCATATAGCTAAAAGTACTATTAGAAAACATTACATTGTAAACTAAAACATTTATTAAATCACTATACATTCTAGGCATGAGGGCAAACTCAATTGCGGAGTGCTCTGTTTTGGAACTAAGATGGAGCTGCCCAGGGCCACAATTATCGCAATTGGAAGTGCTGTGCTCCTAAATGGCTGCAAATTCATGTGCATATGGTAGACATTCATAAAAGATTCTTGCACCACAACATAGTCCTTCACTGTGTATTTGCGTTTAGCTCCCCTTTTGGCACATTGCAATGATGCTGGAATTCTTAGTGGTGATGGGGGGGTAGTCAATGTATTCTGGCAAATTGTATCTAAAAGCTGCACACTGCACTGTGGTCATAAATGAAGTTTTGTATCTGTTATTACCAGGGTGGTAAATAATTAAAGAGAGGTGTTTAAAACCCTGGAGCAGATATGTATCCTAAACATATCTATTTAATAAAGGTTGAAATAGTGTAAAATGGAAAAAATCTTTTTTGTCTAAAATGTTTTACATTTACAAAAGAAACATTTGCAAACGTTTTTATTTATTATTTAACTAATGGTATTCTTTTTTTCCCCTAGTCAAAGAATATGAAGTTAAGTCACTGCTCCAGGGCTAGAGTCCTGATGTAATACCGTAATATCGTCAAATGAGAATCTGGCCTGCTATGTTTAACCTTGTCTCTTTATTTTTGGTTTCGAATTATCTTAGCCATTGGCATTGAATAGGTTTTTCTTTCTCTGGACATCTAAACAGCAGTATATCCACCCTTCCAAAATATATTTCTATTTGTAATATTGTCAAGAAGAAATTGCATGGCCATTCCAGTATGTTAGAGGACAACCAAATGACTGACATACAGTAGTACTGATACAAATGACATAGAAGCCTCTTGCTTATTAATCTTAGAATAGAAATTGTTTTCCTGTTTTATTTTGTTTTTTAAGTATCTTTTTATTTGAGTTTTCAACAGAAAAAAAGAGGCGGGAACAGAAAGAAAAAGCTGTGCCATTGTGGGGAATACAGAGTCAACCAAGAGGTCATCCAGGCTTCTAATCCGTAGTTGGGGCCAATACTGAAAGTCCTAAATTACCTGTAGATGCGGGAGGTTAGCATTTTTCCAGAGGGGTAGATGTGAAGATTTAAGAGGCATTGTCACCTTAAATATTTTGCAGGCAAGGCCCCATGCTTGGTTGGGAGTAGTGACAGATGTAGGTAGCCTATCGTAGTCCCCCAACTTCCTATAAGGTATGCGTCGAAGTGCCTCAAGGGAACCTAGCAATGTGCCCAACGAACCTAGCAACGTGCCCAACAACATACTATTAGGGTTGTCTTCGTAGGATGAAACTAAGAGTGGACATGGTATAGTTGCCCAGCAGTATAAAATAAGTAAAAATATGGGACCTGTTATCCAGAATGTTCGGGACCTGGGGTTTTCCGGATAACGGATCTTTCCGTAATTTGGGTCTTCATGCCTTATGTCTACTAGAAATTCATTTAAATATTAAATAAACGCAATAGGCGGGTTTTGCTTCCAATAAGGATTAATTGTATCTTAGTTGGGATCAAGTACAAGCTATGGTTTTATTATTACAGAGAAAAAGGAAATCATTTTTAAAAATTTGGATTATTTGGATAAAATGGAGTCTATGGAAGACAGCCATTCCGTAATTCGGAGCTTTCTGGATATCGGGTTTCCGGATAAGGGATCCTATACCTGTACAGAAATTGTTTTCCTGTTTAAATTTATGTAATCCTATTACAGCAAATAGCCTTTTTTCTGAAACAAATATTTATTTTTCCTAAAATTTGTGAAATTGGGTGATTATTTCATACTTTATTTAAAAATATATATTAATCATATAACAGTAGTATGTAAGGACAAGTTAACCCCCCCAAAAAAATGCCTAATAAAAGAAAACAAAATTCTGAGCCACTTTCCAGTATACATTTATTAACAAAATGTCAGTGCTTTTAAAGTTATTTATAATGCTAAGCTACTTTCAAAAATACATTTATTAAAAATGTTTAGTGTTTTAAAGATAAGCAGCATTTGCTTAATTCCTGGTTGTTACTTTTTAAATAATGTTGCAAAAGTCTTAGTTCCCCAGCAAAGACAGGTCTTGTTAATCAGCTGCCTTGTCTTAAATTGTGAGCCACCAGGACAGAGACTTGTAAGGGACAGACAAGCACTGCATATACAAATAACAGAAAAAACAGAAATTTTTTAATGGATGTATATTGTAAAGTTCCTTAGAATTATGTTTTCTTTGATTAGGCAAAATAATATTTGTTTCATTTGACATTCCCTTTAACATACAGATGAAAGCGAAGTCCTGGTGTTGCTGGTCTTTCCTCTATATATTTCTACTATTACCTTGCACCTGGGCATTGATGAAAGATGTATATTATATATATATATATATATATATATATATATATATATATATATATATATATATATATATATACTGTATTATCTAAGACTGAGCAGAGTTTTGTTTCCCTTTATTGGTCTTGTTTTGCACAGTAAGTGACCGAAATGCTGGAATGCCACTAAATACATTTCTTTTATACTTTACTAAGCCCTGTTGAGTGCCTTTTTGAACGTTTGCTTACAACTCTTATTTAAACTCCCGGGCACCTATTTTAAGAGTCAGGGGTGCAGTGGGACAGTTTTATGGGAGATTTAGCTGTCCAGAGTAGGCATCTTGATATTAAATATAGAAACATGTGTACTCTCAAGTGAGAATCATTCCTGCCAAATCTAGAGCAATACTCCTATTAAAGGTATATGTCTCCTTTACAGGACCAGTAACATCAAAAAATGAAATTGTTTTAAAGTAATAAAAATATAATTCAGTGATGCCCTGCACTAGTAAAACTGCTGTGTTTGCTTCATAAACATTACTATTGTTTATATAAATAAGCTGCTGTGTAGCCATGGAGGCAACTATTCAAAGGAGGAAAGGCTCAAGTTACACAGCAGATAAGCTCTGTAGAACATAATGCTATCTGTTATCCATGACTTATCCTGTGCCATATAGCCGTTTTTTTAATTTCCGCCATTGCTACTCAGCAGCTTGTTTATATGAACTATAGTAGTGTTTCTAAAGCAACCACATCAGTTTTACCAGTGCAGGGCAACACTACATGGTATTTTCATTAGTTTAAACCACTTTCAGTTTTTGGTGTTACTGTTCCTTTAAATGAAATGGATGTAAGAAGCAATGAGCCACATTTATGAAACAAAACCATTCAACAGAATTCAAAAAGAACATTTATTGCTCTGTTTTTCTCTTGATCAACGTGTTTCTCACTTACAATGCAGAGAATAACATGTACTGTATTTATCTGCACATAACTTGATGCCTATTTTTTTAAAGGACCACAGTGTAATGGTATTGTTTGATTTTACAAAGTTACTAGCAAATTAATCATGTTTTTTAAATGTTTACATTTTATTTTGAAGAACAGAGTGAAGATTTTTATAGCATTTGCCCTTAATACTGTTCTGAAAACCCTTTGTCTATATCTTATCACACTCTCTTCGTGCAAAGCTGTGGACATACTTTGCATAAATATATATACTTGATAGGGGCCTGCACTGCTTAGAGATAAGCCACCTATTTGCTCAGGAGTTTCTGCATTAATTAATAGCTGGTTGATATATGAACATATTCAAAGCAGCCTGATAAAATACAACTGAAATACATTTATGTGTAGATAGGATATGACTGAAAACCAGTAGCCAATTAGTCATTTGTCATAGTGGCAACGAGCTGAGAACTTGATTCTGCTGCTGATTAAAGGGGGCATGAACCTGCCACTGCAGGGTTGCTGGATTACTACTCTCAGAATGCTACAGCATAATATTAATGGTAAATGCATGCTGGGAGCACTAGCAATTTCAGGGAATGGTTTTACTAACATAGATAAAGTAATAGTCAATTTGCACCCCTTCAAGCATTGTTGAGCTATGTTCAGTTGTCAGAGGGATGTTGAGAGTTTCCCAGGCAGAGAAAGGTATCTGAGTTTAGACAGATTTTGTTTAGTATATTCTGTTAACATACAGATGCAATTGATGTTTTTAAACATAAACTTTCCAAAAACTTACTTTTTTGCTCCTCCTGGATCTACAGGCATGCCAAATTTCAAGGGACAGTATACCACATTTTTCAACATTGTTGCAATGACTCACTAGAGCTTGTGCTGAACATGCTTTTGCCTATTTCTTTAATTAAAAAATATCTGTGTTTTTTGTTCTTGCTCTAAACAGGCAAAATGTGAAAATGAGACTAAAGCCACATTTTTCTTCCTGACCAAAAGAGTAAAGCAAAACAAACAAACAGCCCATTGACAAGCCCTCTGTATAATGAACTACTCTTTATCTAAAAATATAGGTTGAAGCTGGGGGAAGGGATGGATTAATTTACACAGAGACTTCCCAGAGGGCTGCTGGTTTCTTTGATTTTGTTGTTGTTTGGGAACAGGAAGTAGCCACAGGAAGTAGAATCTGACCGTGTGTCTCTGCCCTAAAACTGTACCTCTTTAGAGCAAGAGATAACAAAAAACAAGATATATTTCCTAAATCTAATCAATGAAACTCTGTAAAATGCATTTATTAGAAGTGTCCCTGAATTTTCAAGTGGAAATTCTGTTAACATTATTCAGGACTACAGACATTAAACTTTACCTTTAATATTGTGCTGGAGAATACTGAAATATGTAGCCCAGCCCAGTGGAGCAATATTTCTTCAAATCATCTGGTATAAAAAGGACACCAGGATATGTAATAATTTGTTATAAGCGAGTCTACTCCATTTGTATTTAAGCAGAACATAAACCTTTCATAGCTGTGTTATGCCACCTGAATAATGATGAACTATGGACAAGGTTTGGCTTTCCATTTAGACTTTTCCCAAGTACATACAAATTTTGTAAATTTTTTTTAAACTCTTGTATACACCTGGGTCTTTAACCCAGTTATTTAGCCAAAATGCAGATCAACGTATGTGCATGGCGGTGGAGATTCCCTTTCTCCATCAGTATCATTTTCCCTAAAAGTTACCTAAATAGCATTCAGGGGAGAGTTCCATGCTGGAGGAATATGTCTCTTGAAAGAATCTCTTTTGTATAAATGTTGACATTGTTTTTTAAAAAACAAAACTACACTTATAGTTACACTTATAGTATACACTTAAGTCAGGGTGATTAATCAGAGCTGCTTTCCATTCTTGTGTCAGGAGACATCCTCATGCATGTGACAATAGCAGATTTTGACAGAATGTGTGCAGCATTTTCCCCTCTTATTTTAGATATGATAATTGTGGCATACAGATGACCGAAATATAAGGCTGCATGTAAATATTCAGGACCTCCTTTTGTTCACATTGAACAATGGTTGTCATTTAAAAGAAAAACTTAGTTGGCCAATATGCCCCTCGGTGAGGATGCTGGGCTTTTCCCGATTGGTCACCAGGAAGCATTTATGGTCTATTGATAGAAATGACATGGAAGATGTATGGTCGAAGTGCTGCGCTCAGCATCACTGCTGTGAGGTAAAAAAAACCATAATGACCCAAACAGACCTGTACTTAAACAATGTCTCACCAACCAAAGACAACATATTGAGAGGAAAAATGCTTGTAAGTGGTGTGTGCTGGAAGATGTATTAGCCAGACAGCCATAGGGCAATCTTTGAACTATTGAAATCTTTAGAAATATTGTTCAGTTGTGTAACAATACTTACAAACCTAATTAATCAACCATAGATGGTTATTTTACATCTCTACATATAGCATCCTTTGAAACATTATAATGGAGCTGTCAGGTTTGGCTTGCTGACCGCTATACAGGTGCAGCATAATAAAATCAGACTTTTACTCTGGTTGCATACAGAGGTCATTCTGTCAACTGGTACAGAAGCCTACCTCCTCCTGCTGTGTCTCTTCACTTTATAAATGATCAGCAATGCAAAATGAAGTTTACTCTTAGAGCTTTAACCTACATGTGTTAAGACTTGCTTATTCAATAGAACAGACAGGTGGCAATGCAACATTCAAATAATTATTCCAAT
Organism: Xenopus petersii; assembly: GCA_038501925.1. Classification (NCBI taxonomy): domain Eukaryota; kingdom Metazoa; phylum Chordata; class Amphibia; order Anura; family Pipidae; genus Xenopus; species Xenopus petersii. The sequence continues at coordinate 35,570,701 of CM076677.1, forward strand.
GTAACATGTCTTTCTTTGTGATGACATGTATACTCTAATGCATAGTTAATTGTCTATTAGATATACGGATAGGTGACAGAGTGTTAAACGAGGAGAGAGAGAGAGAGAGAGAGAAAGAGAGAGAGGGAGAGGGAGAGAATAGATAGAGATAGAGTAGAAGCAGTATTCCAGATAGTGTGGTGGTACATGAGGCATTTTTAGTGACATGGTTCTTTCAATGAAAATAAGAACGATCAATATATTTTTACATGCAAGCAGTCACTTTTTGGTAAATGTGATACATTTCCAAAAATGGTACAGTGGCATCATGCAAGAATCATTTGAGAACGTCTGCTTTGGCTAGTGTATATTTACTGCATACATGTATACTACAAGCCTTAGAATCTATGGTGCAAATGCAAGTACCATAGAATACAACTGTGCTGGCTTTATTGATTCTACATTTCTAATTGTAATTTATGTTTATTGGCAGAATGCAAAGTCAGTATGGCAGCCTTTAAATTGATCCTAATTAACCTATTGCAAAATAATAGTATTAAAGAGGTTGTTTACCTTACAAAACGTTTTTTCAGTTTTCGGTTCTGTTGGTTCACCAGAGATAAAAAAAAAAATTCCAATTACTTTCTATTTTATATTTGTGACTGTTTTTCACCATCTTACGTCTTTCTATAGCAGCTTTGGGATTGGGGTCACCAACTCTGTAAACTGCTCTAAATTGATATTATTAGTTGATACATTTCTTATCTTTGTCTTTTCTTATCTTTTCTTATCTTATCCAGCTGAGCAGAATCATTAAAGGGGAACTCCATACAAACATAACTTAAGCCTTTTGAAAAGTAAACATAATTTCAAGCAACTTTGCAATATATACCAATTAAACAAATATGCAGACTTTTCATGATTTGTAATGGTTTTGAACAGTTCCCTTAGCCTATCCCCCTGCTCTCCTGCTGATCTGTCTGACTACGTTGCTGAGCTGGCTGACTACTGTTACTTTGTATCAGCAGCCATCTGTCCTCAGCCTGTATCCTCCAAACCCCACAATTCTCTGCATACATGATTTCAATAAGGAACAGTACATCATAGTGCAATACATTGTGGGTTATGTAGTTCCTGCATGATGTCTGTATGCTGTGGAGAAGGGTCAGGATGGTATTGTCCTGTACATATTTGTGTATAAAATGCATTACTGCTTATAAGTGCTGAACTACTTCTCTCAATATCTCAGCCAAATGTAATTTTTGAGGGATGCTGTTAGTTGGCGTTGTTACAGTTGCTAGAGAACTATCTCAGTGATAACTGCCTGGAAAACTATTTGCAGTTAAACAGCTGCATGTACCACTGTCAACACCTTTGAAATGTGCTATTTTGGAGAAGTAACTTTCACGCTTCAAACACACCATATTTAACAACACCTACCTGTAGTTTGTGTATTGATCTAATATCACAGGCAAAAAAGAATTCAAGATAAATGTGTTCCATTAATCAATCATTTAAAACAGAATAGGGCAATTAATTGCAGACTGTAAAACATGGTTAGGTTAAATGTTTAACACAACTAAGCCTGTGAACACAGCAATATATCAAGGAGCAATTCAACATTCCCTCTAATTTCTTTTTGCTCCTGTGTCTAAAAATTACCTTTCATGCACACCGTCAAAAAAACCGAGTGCTGAGAAAGGCAGGTGGGTCCAGATAAGTAAAAAATAATCTGTTTAAACACACAATTCTCTGTGTGCACCACAAGTTGTTTTGTATGCTGACCTCAAAACAACTGTGTGTGCACATTAGTATACAGCTGTGTATATATATATACACTGTAAAATCATATATAATGAGGTAGACGCACTTGCATCTATTAGTGCTGCTCACCTGTACTATTAAAGGAACAGTAAAACCAAAAAATAAAATTGTCCTAAAACAATGAAAATATAAAGTACTGTTGTTCTGCACTGGTTAAACTGGCGTGTTTGCTTCAGAAACACAACTATAGTTTATATAATTAAACTGTTGTATAGTCATGGTGGCAGCCATTCAAAGCTGAAAACAGAGAAAAGGCACAGGATACACAGCATATAATAGATAAGCTCTGTAGTATACAATGGGATTGTTCAGAACTTAACTGTTATCTACTGTATGTCCTGTGCTGAAATCGCTGCCCCCATGGCTACACAGCAGCGTGTTTAAATAAAATATAATGTTTAAATAAAATATATATACTCGAGTATAAGCCGAGTTTTTCAGCATCCAAAATGTGCTGAAAAAGTCTACCTCGGCTTATACTTGAGTCAGTGGGCAGTAGCTGAGATTGCAGTCACTTTTAATCATTCCTATACCAAAAGTTTGCTTGGGGAGAGACTGCAATATCACACAGCGCCCTCTGTTGGTTATGTGAAAGAATAACTGTGCGTCCTCTGTTGTTTATATGAAAGAATAACAGTGACTGCAATATCACACAGCGCCTTCTGTTGGCTATATGAAAGAATAACAGTGACTGCAATATCACACAGCACCCTCTATTGGTTATATGAAAGAATAACAGTGCACCCTCTGTTGGTTATATGAAAGAATAACAGTGACTGCAATATCACACAGCGCCATCTGTTGGTTATATGAAAGAATAACAGTGCGCCCTCTGTTGGTTATATGAAAGATTAACAGTGACTGCAATATCACACAGCGCCCTCTGTTGGTTATATGAAGGATTAACAGTGATGGCAATAGCACAGCGCCCTCTGTTGGTTATACGAAAGATTAACAGTGATGGCAATATCACACAGCACCCTCTGCACATGGAAGTGGGACAGTGGGACAATGCACACAGTAATCCGTTTGGCAATTCTCTGTCACCATCAACTTTGCAAAGAAGTCCGGTTGATCGCTGGGGGGGTCACTTTGGTGGAATGTGCGCTGCTGGGAGACAGGGCTGTAGTTGTGTCTAGGCTTATACTCGAGTAAATACGTTTTCCCAGTTTTCGTGGGTAAAATTAGGTACCCCGGCTTATACTCGGGTCGGCTTATACTCGAGTATATATGGTAATTGTTTTTCTGAAGCATATACTGCATCTGCATTATACTGTTTATTTTTCATTATAATGATTTATATAGCAAGTTTAAGCAGTATAATATATAAATATATATATGCTCAGGTAGGTTTCACTCATGAAACAAAATTCAAAGAAAATATTGTACAATATACACATTTTTAAGTGTTCAGGAAATCTGCCCCTTCATTTTGAAAAAAATTATGGCATATGTGTGAGGACTAAAGGAGCGTAGAAGGGCAACGAAAGAAACATTTAATTCTGAGGACAATAGCATTAAATTCATTTAAATTACAGTTTGTGCTTGCCAATGTGGTAAGACTTGTACTGTAAATATAAAATAGGTAGCTACAGTATAATTCAGCAGGATTTTCTGTGTGTGATATATGGTCTAATCCACTTCAGATTCAATAAGACAAAAAAAGCATCTGAGCAGCAATAAACAATCAAGGGTGAAGAAGTTCAGTTCATAGCAAAAAATCGAATTCACAAATGAGCTCCCGTAAAAGTGAAAGAGCAATTCTGCAACTGATATATTAGGCTAAATGACTCGCCAAGCAGAAAATGTTTTTTTTCCTTCTAAATGTGGATTAAAAATGGGCATTCATTTAAATGATCTTAATGGCACTCCTGCTTCATTTTATCTGTCAGCTAAAGCCACAATATTAATCATAATAAAAAAACTCTTTCAGGCCAAAGGGGTCTTTCATAAAACCTCTATAAAATTATCCCACTGATACCCAACTAAACAAGTAAGATTGGCCAATGAGAGTCCTTGGTAACAGCACAACACCATTAAGGGTGAGTTTGGTGAGTTTTAAGAAAGGTTTACATCTGCTTTAAAAATCAAGCCCCGATATTCTTACCACAGCCCCAGCTGGATTATGCTGGGAGTTGAAGTCGAGTATAATTTGGGTAAGTTGTAAAGCAGTGTTTACATTCTCATTAAAGACTATCCAAGACATATTTGGGTATCTGGAGCTCTCCTGACCCAGTGGTTGCTGTTTGTTGAAGTTGTTTTGATTTTCAAAAACTGTGATCACACTCACTAATAGCCACAGTTCCCCACCCCCACAGGCAAACATACAAGTTGCCACATGTAAAATAAGTAGAATAAAAACTTACTTTGCAAGACTACAATTTTATTTTATTGTTACTTTTTAGTTTCTATTATAATAATTTATGTATTTTATTATGTTTTTTGATATCATGTCACACTAAGAATGGATTTAAAGGTGAACATCCCATTCAATTACAATAGTCTAAGCTAAAAAGAAACATTACATTGAAACCTGCAATTATCAAAAGAAGTAACTGTAGTGGTACAATAAAGCACCATTATAAAGGTGGTTGTACATGTACAGACTTGGTTGAGCAGTTCTGCCAACTCTACCCACACTGCCTGACCATATGGGCATGTAAGTCAGTTGAGTCTGTTTCAAGAGACTGTGCTGCACTCCTGTTTAGTTACAGTTGATTGGTCCTAACTGCAGATTTGTATCTGCTAATAGAACTTGATAGAGGGTTCATAGTGCTCCACTTGACTTCCTGCAGTTCCATTTATTGAAACTGTCAGTCTAAAATTCTAAATGAACACAAAAATGGTATTTGGCCAACTGTGTATGTATCCATTATGTATCTATGCTTTCGCTTTTATGACCAGTTGCTTGGCCTTAAAGTCATACTGACACTAAAATTTTTATTTCAAAATATTAATCTACATGAAAAGTTACCTATAGGTCATGTTGATCGTTTTTCGCTGATAATTCTGCCTTTATAAGTGTTACTTGAAGTTCCTAAACCTGACTGTTTTGCCAACCTGACTGTCCCTTCTCAACTTGTCAGTTAGAGTTTCTAATGCTAACGGACTCCTGCTGCACAAATATGGCAGCCCCCTCATAGGGAAAAAAGGGGTAAGAAAGGTAAGGTAAAAGCATCAGGCAGATACTTTTATGGCAAAATTATAAATAGCATTCAAAGATAATGTTATGATAGATATTAAAAAAGCTTATTTTCTGGTGTCAGTATCTCTTTAAGTATTGGCCAGTGCATGGCTACCTCTAAATGTTGTAAACAGGCCTGGATTTGTGGAAAGGCCTCCAAGGCCCGGGCCAAGGGTGGCAGGATTTTAGGGGGCGGCATGATGCCCAACCATACCCACATTGGTTCAGAAGCTCTGGGGCTGATCAAAAGTTTTTTAAATTTCCCATGCGCCAATCTCCAGAGCTCCCGACCTGATGATGAAAATGTGTGCATGTGCATAAATTAAGTAGAGGGGGCAGGGGTGACAAACAGCAGCAGGCCTAGGGGTGCCCGCTATGTAAATCCAGCCCTGGTTGTAAATTTGTCCCTATGTCTGTGAAATTAAAATATGGAGCATATGTAAAATATATGTAAAATAGGTAGCACATCTGAAAACTGGTATGTAAAAATTTTTTACCAATAAAGTTTAAATAAAGCAAATTAATCAAAACAATTAATTTAATAAATTAATACATTGTATGTATAGCATAGTTTATTCAAAGAGCTAGAGATACAAATTCAGGTTGCAAGAGCAGAACCCAGTGTGCAAAATGCAATCAAATCTAATCTGCAGCATTTTTTGCTATGTGCATACAACATTCTATTTTGCAAATGACCCCTTTAGCGTGTGGTGTTGCCAAAATATATTCATAGCAGCAAAGAAAAATAACTGTGTGTATGTTGATATTTGACTTTTAGAAATTGTCAGTCTGAATTTCCTTAATTAGGCCTATATACAAAGCTGTCTGAGTTTATCTTTCTATATATGGAACATCAGTTTGAAGAGATTGTAGATTGACTTGATGTATCTAATATTATTAAGTTACACAAAGAATAAATGTATTTTAAGCATAATTTATTAATGCATTGCACAACTGATCATTGCCCTTCAAAAGACCTGAGTTTGAAACCTTATCCTAGACCAAACAATATCATCTCATGGGTGACAACATTCTGCCTTTGGAAGGATTCACAGAATTCAATAAGTTCAATAAGTAATATAATTAGATCCCAGGTACAGGCTACCAAGAGGCAGGACCTGCTAGTGGGTAAGCGAAAGAAGATCAAGTCTTAATCATTTCTATTGTTATTTACCTGATGCTAATGTATTATGCTGGTTTGAACTTTGAGACTTATTGTTTGGACTGAGAAGTTTTGGGGATACCAATAGATCAGGCTTGGTTTCAGTCCCATTTGGTAAGGCTCTACCCTACCCCCTTTTTATTGAAAGGCAGTAGACTACATGTGCACTGGGCTGATTGCTCCTCTGTCTAGCAATAGTGCCATCCCTACAGCTGGCATAGTGTTTATGATCTGCGTGTCCATGGATAGTGTTGGTGCTGTTATGATCCAGATATGCAAATCATACACTAAGCTGTATATTTAGATACATGCAGCACATCAATCATTCCCTGACATAAACCCTTGACAACTATGATACACCAGGGAAGCACAGTTCAGAGATATTGTACTTGTTTGGATAAATCTTTCCTTTAGCTGTTCACTTACCATAACTTAACTGTGCAGCGTCAAAATGGCAGGCTTCTAATCCTTTATTCCCATAAACCAGAGCCTATCCCTTTTCCCTTTAACACCACACCTTACACTTGGAAACAAAAAGGATTTTCAGTTTGGGATGTAAAAGTCTACAGTTTTATTTGAAGGGAACTCCACCTTTAACTTAGAGTGGCCAATTCTAAAAGTACTATAACGTTTCAACTGATCTTCTTCTTCATTTTTTTATATCATTTTTTAATTATTTGCCTTTTTCTTTTTTAGCTTTCACTGACCCCAATCTAAAAACCAGATGTTCTGTAAGGCAACACATTTATTGTTATTGCTGCTTCCTATTGCTCATCTTTCTGTTAAGGCCCTCACCTATTCATATTCCAGTCTCTTATTCAATGCAATGCATGGTTACTAGGGTAAATTGGACTCTAGCAAACAGATTGCTGAAATTGCAGACTGGAGAGCTGCTGAATAAAAAGCTAAATATCTCAATATGAAAACTAATTGTCCCACACTAAAAGTTAACTCAAATGGGAACAACCCTTTTAACAGACAAATATAAAGTTATACACATACAGTATGATAATGATTTAAATCCATAATAAAAAAAACTGATTAAACCAATACCATTAACATTTTTACCCTCACACAGGATACTTGCCAACCAAAAACACTGTATGGCTGCCTGCCATGGTGGCCACCTTCCCAGCAGCCTTGGGTGGGCAAGTGGTAGCTGGCAACCATGAACACCGCACTCTTGGGACCCTTATCTGGATAAAAACTCATCAAAGGCATATGTGCCAAAAACCTAGCATGCTATGACTAAATTAGGATGTACTCTGAAGTACACTCACCTATGACCAGGGCCACCATCAGGAGGCACAGGAGTACAGCAGGGTCACAGGGTACAGCACTTTGTGCTCCAAAGACCCGAAGCCATTCTGAAAAGACCCAAAGCCATTCCGAAAAGATCCAAAGCATCGTAGAAAAGACCCAAAGCCACGAAAAGACCTGAAGTTGAAGTCCTGAAGCTGCGAAAAGACCCAAAGCTACAAAAGGAGCCGAAGAAGTTAAAGAAGAAGGTAAGTTCCACTGAACACCAATGTTTTTGTTTTTATTGAACCCCTGGCCACCAATGACTTTTTAAAGTATTATATGTGGCCCCTGAACACCGATGTTTTTGAAAACTTTTTGGGGGGCCTTGGCACAGTTTATTTTTATTTATTGGGGGGCCCTGGCCATCAATGATTTTTTTTAAACTTGAAGGGGGCCCTAACCACCAATGTTTTTGTAAAAACTTTTATGGGGGGCCCTAGCACAATTTTTTATCTATAGGGGAGCCCTGACAACCAATTTTTTTTTTTTAAAACTTTTATGGGGGCCCTGGCGCCAATAGTATTTTTTTAACTTATAGGGGGACCCCTGACCACCAATGATTTTTTTAACTTGTAAGGGGGGCCCTGACCACCAATTTTTATTTTTAAATCTTTTATGGGGGCTCTGGCTACAATCGTTTTTTTTAACTTATGGGGGGGGGCCCAAAAAGCACTTATTTGGCAATCTTGACCACAATTGGTCAAAGTGTCCAGCTAACGGTATAAAGCATGAGCCACATTGCGACTTACACACTGGGTCAGGGCCTTCGCTAACTGGAAGCTCTCCTTTTACGGTGTAGTGGAACGACAACCCACCAGGCTACTGTATACAAAAAGAGATAATTGTGCGCCAGGAGTTTCTTTGGTGCAAACAAATGGTTTATTATCCAGAGACAATGAACACAGGTTTACTCCCCTGGGCACACCCAGGTGGATCAGCATCCAGCAGCCAAAGAGGAAGAGGTCACTCCTTACACACACTATAGTGCAGTGTGGCAGGAAGTCATTACACCTCTTGGCCAATAACACATAGGCTACATAGGATTTTGCCTGGTAACTGAGAAAAGGGTGGGGCCTTAAAGCCATAGGGACAGATTTACCCCTATGGGCCCCTACACAGCAATGATTTTTTTTTTAACCTGCAGGGGGGTCCTGACCACCAATGTTTTTTTATAACTTGTGAGTGAGGGGGTTTACCATTTTTATTGCTGGTGTCTGCTGGAGGAGGAAAAGCAAGCAAAACCAATAGAAATGGCTTTACCTGGACAAACAGTGCCCAATATTCCCAGGCAGCCTGTGCTAAGCTTAGTTTCCAGTCATGTAGACCTTGAAGAGAATGCAGTTACTAAGCAAGCTGACATATCCCACGATGCTGACACAGTGAACTTAGACACAAAAAGAAACGGAAGAACTAAAAAGTACACTGATGTTTAGCCTTGCTAGCCATTCTAAAGACTACGAACAATTAAATAAAACAAAGTCATATTGCTCTTGTGTAGCAAACGAGCCTTCTGGACTACCTATAGATGGCACCAGCACAATAAGTGGAGATAGTAAAGAGTCAGGTCCTGTATACACTCATTTAAGATGACTATTTATGTTTTTAATAAGCAGTGTCTCTCATATACCCTATCAATCGTGTTTTCTTCGGTTTGTGTGGCATTAATTCATGTTTTTTTTTTCTAATACAGGTATGGGATCACTTATCTGGAAACCTGTTTTCCATAAAGCGTCAAATTATGTGAAAGACATCTCCTATGGAGTCTACTTTTTCTCTGTAATAATAAAACAGTACCTATTACTCAATCCCAACTAAGGCATAATTACTCTCATTGGGTTTATGGAGAGGCACATTTATCAAGGGTCGAATTTCGAATTCATGCGAGTTTTTAAAACTCCCTTAAATTCGATTTAATTCGTAATTCGACTTGAGGAAATTAATTGATAAAATTGAATTTTTAGAACTTGGACAAATTTGAACAACCTGAAAACTCAAATTGAATTAGATCAAACTTGATTCGGATTTTTTCTCTGAAAAAAAATCAAATGTCAGGAAGGCTACAAACATTACCAAATCAATCCCTGGACCTCTCCCATTGACTTATACAGTAATTTGTCAGGTTTTAGGTGGCGAATAGTCAAATTCGAATTCTTAAATTACCCGTGAGCCATAATCAATTGTTTGTGCTGGGGAGTAACAAAAGCATTAATAAAGTTACTGAGGTTGACAAATAAGGGCTGTGATTGGCTATTTGTTAGTATAAAAATAATGGATAGCACACCCGATTTGAAAAGCAAATAAATTTATTACAAAAAAGAAAAAAAGAAAAAATTATGCAAAAATAATATACAAAAAAATCAAAAAATAAGGTGAGCCCAAGCCCTTACCTTATTTTTTGGTTTTTTTTGTATATTATTTTTGCATAATTTTTTCTTTTTTTCTTTTTTGTAATAAAATTATTTGCTTTTCAAATCGGGTGTGCTAACCATTATTTGTATATTTGTAATTCATATGGAGACCCTTATGGGGAGTCACCTATGGATCAGCACCCTATAGTTTAACTTTAGGGTATGCACTTTCTATCTTTATTTTGGCTATTTGTTAGAACCTATATGTACTGGCAGACTACAGGAGGCTCTGTTTGGCAGTACACCTGTTTTTCTTGTAAATAAAGCTTGCCTTCAAGCAGGTCTGGACTGGGATTCACAATATGCAATGGCATTCCAAGTACACTGAGGTCCAAGCAGCCCCCCACCAGTCCAATAAATAGTGAATGGCTATGGCAACTTACAGCAGCCCCTCATCAAAGAACCCATAGATTGCCAGTTCGGGCCTGCCTTCAAGCCAGGAATTCAAAAATATGCACATGCTTTAAGGCCACTGGGAGGCATAGCCAAGGGGTTGCATGTTGCTTGCGAGCCACTGGTTGGGGATCACTGTATTGAAGTAACCATAAATCCAGTACTACTACAACCAAAATGAAAGGGGACAAAACTCAGAAAATGTAAGACTCAGAGGACTCATTTACAAATAAAATGAAAGTTCAAAATGCATTAGTTTGCACAATACATTAGATGAGCAAACAAAGATGATAGTAATAAATAAATAAATGGCAGCCAGCAGTAAATTTCCAATGTTCACATCAAACAAGGTGCATATTAATTATGTTGAAGCAAACACTGTGGTTCAATCCCATAATTATAATATGGTGTGTATGGTATAATAGTATTAATACTTCATGGTCCATCACAATAACATATGCAGTTGGGTTTTAAATACATACATGAGAAAAAGCACTGAGGTTTCACTTAAATGAGTGAGCTGGGATTGATGGTTCTGCAGACCCTTAGATTTCAGTCTTTGGATTTCCACATCAAATCAGAGACTTTGTTCACAAATCGCATTCATGCAGCAAGTACTGAAAACTTCCAGACCTCAATTTCCCGATATATGAACTACCTTCTTCACAATCAACAATCTAAATCTGCTAGAATGCCATGGCAACCTACATTAGTATCAGACTACATAAACTCCATGGTCCAATGTTGTGTGCCATAAAAATGGTAAAAACGAAGGGCGACCTCCACGATCATGCTCTCCCAGAAGCCTCAATGACCCTTTTGCAGCAAAAGCAGGATTGTAGAGGCTGCCTCCCCTTTATACCATCTGTGAGGCACAACAGCGGATCACCTGAATAATACACTGTTGCAGCATAGTTCTGCCCAGCTTTGACCACTAGAGGTCCTGTTTCTTTGAGTAGAAGCATCCTTTCAGTCAAAGATTCAAACTTTTTTCATTCTAGGCTTACAGCAGGCACCCTTTGTTTTACTGCAATTGACACAACACAAAAGCATTGGAGATTTCTCATTAGTAGGAACAGAACCTCTGTGATCGAACCCACTTTTATCTTGTGGGTTTTCTTTGAAAAGGTCCCATTTAAACCACTCTTTTGTTTGCAGCACAAATCAGAATTGATGATGTCAGGGACATAACTACTAGTTAGTTACTGGGCAATAAAGCTAAATCTTTTAACTGCCTGACTACCTATTTGTTGTCAGTTTGGTTACTTGGGCTTTGGTCAATAGGAAGCATTCTTGTCATATCTCACCTAACTGCCAATAATACTGAGGATACGTTATCCCAACTGCCATATAGAAATGCAGACCCTGACCTCTAGCAGCATATATACCAGTAACAAGTTCACTATTGTATACCTTTGTGTTTTCAAAATCAATTCCAGCCTTGTGATGAGAGAAATGTAGTCTTTTACATTTATTGTTAAAAAGAATTGCAGTTTTAATAAATTAAATCAATACCCTCATTATATTAGATTTCTAATATATCAATGCAATCAATTGCCGTTTTAATCAATTAAAACAATACCCCCAATATATTAGATATCTAATATATTAATGCAATCAGTACTGATAGTTTTGTTAAACGCTGCAAACAGTTTTATTGTGGTGCCTTTTGCCATTTCTTATTTCACATTTCTCTTCCGACATGACACTGAGTCAACAATATTAAAAAATTCAAACCTTTTAAGTTTCTAAAATGTAAATTAAGAAAGGAAAAGCTACATAATAAAAGGACTCTGAATGTATTTAGGAAATCCGCAACTGAAAAGTGTCAGTGTGTCAGTTCTAACAATATATTCTACATTTTTTTAACTTTGTCTGGGAGAATGTCTTCCTGCAGCACCATCTGCAGGTCTAGCAGCACATCCATATCCCAGCTCCGTTCATTTCCCTTATCTATGAGTGTGGGAGATGCTTCAGGGTCTGAAGAAGCCTCTGGAACCTATCCAGTACCAGAGTATGTATAAAAAGCCTCTTTTGGCATCCATTTGATTTTGCATCCTTGTCTGAACAGTTGCAGTTTCCATGGCAATACAGAGCTTCACCAGACTTCATCATATTCTAAGATTAAATTCTCAGAAGTTTCAAGGTTTTAATCTTCTTTCGTGGAAAGTTGGCATGACCATCTTCTTCACCACTGGCCTGTCCTTCCACCAATTTCCTCACACAGAGGTTAATAATTGTTTATTTTTTTTCTTTCTCCTTTCTGATTCCATATGGCATGTTCACAGCCCTTTGCTTGTGTGTGCTTGAATGCTAGTTAGCCTAGACTGCTGTGAGGGAATTGTTCGCCTCATTCTGGCCATCGTCAAATCAATGACTGCACATAACAACAGAAAGTGCCTCAGATGTAGTGGTTTCCACAGAACTATTGTTGGGCTTTTGTCAAGCATTTTTTAACCTAATAAATAATGTCAAAATCCTCTATCATGACCAAAAATGTTGCCTTTCAAACATTTCTAATAGTATTTTTGTTCTGTCGTGTCTCCCAGTGTTACAAAGAATTTGGGTAGAACAATGGGAATGTGCTGTATCGCGTGCCACACTGTGCCTTGCCTGTAATTATTATGTTTCCTTTGCTATTAAAAAAAGCTAAATTGCCCTAAATTGTAATGTGGATTTCTTTCTTTTTCATGTTTTCATTGGCTTAGACCAGTTTCTGGTATTTATCCTAACCAATCATAAAAGAAAACCAGTCATTTGGACCAGCTTTAATTGAAACTAGAGCAATTGTTGTTTCATTTTATAATAGCACTAGCGCAAATAGCAAAACCTATTTAGTCTACTTAATCCTACTTAGCTTTTTTTGGCTAAAGTTTCTGCCTTTATGCCCTTTGTTTAGGTACATGACACAAGAAACGTTTTACAAAACTCTTTTGTAGTATAAAGTTATTTTCAAGGTTTTCATTTCTGTCACTCTTTTATTTGGGAGTCAATGGAAATAATCTTAGCACTGATTATCTCTTCTTGTGCCATTCTGTGCTGTTCTTCATGGTGCTGTTCTATATTGCCATTTTCTATTGGAATGGCAGATCATTTCTCCATTAACAGAACCAAAGATATGTAAGCTTCCCACAAATTTGGAATTTGCAAACAGGCCAGAGTGAGCCTGAGGGCTCATTTATAAAGCAAGTGCATAGCGGGTAAATTTGCATGCAATCCACCATTTTTTAACAAAAACAGATGCATAAGATTCATAATGTTTGGAACATTTTCTTCTAAAGTTTGTAGTACATCAATGTGAATGCGTCTTCCCAGCAATTCTCATTTAGCCCTAGGTAGAGTTACTGTACTGTGCAGGGGCAAGTGTAAAAGTCTAGTTTACTCCCACAAGTGTTGGTCTGCTAAAATAGATGCAAGGTTAGCTAGGCACTTGCACCCAAACACACACATTGGACTTCTGCATAGCTGCTATGAGCACCATTGCATCCAGCCTCTTCTTCTGATAAAACTTTAATGCCAAGGATTGGTGAATAACACACAACTGCGGTGGTGGACACAACTCTGCATTGATGCTGAAATTATAGGGGAAAAAAAGCCACTGCATTGTGATGTCAATGATGTATCATTGTATCTGATAACTGCACTTTGCATACTGCATTTGGTAAGTAAATGCATGGGCCCCAGTAAATGCAGCTTTCATTGTACCTCAATTGCAAAATTTTAACGAGTGCTAAAGAAGGCAGAATGTGGCTATATACCACTTCTATTATATTCTATTTGGCTAAAGTGTGGTACTAACACATAATTTTTTCTTTTTAAAGGCAAACCGTGCACTGGCAATTTTTCTCTTTCTCGTTGTGTACAAATATTGGCTTTTTATCATTTAATCAATATCATAGCGAAATATTGCCTATAGTTTCCATTTAGCCTTTAAAACAGGAAATTATTAGATGTATGTTAATTGGCTGGGGCTTCAAAGCTCCTTGCTTTTCCACTGTGGCTCCTGAGTTAAGGGGCAGTGTGCCATGGTCTTATTACTCAGTCAAGTTGTCTGCTGGGGTACTCAATTTTAAATGTACTACCGCTGTAACTTAGAATGCTAATAGATAGTGGAGGAAAGTAATTATTTACAGGTGTATGCTTGTTGGCTGGGACTTAAAAACCTCCTGCTTTCTCGCTCACTAAGGGTAAGTGCACACTTGTCATACTACTCAGTCACATTGATTGCTGGGGGACTTGATTTTGAATGAACTACAAAGTTAGAATGCTCACCAATAGTGTAGAACCCACATACAAAGAGGGGCCTTGATGTGGTACATGGGCTTACATATTTTGGCCAAAGTGTGGTACTAACACCTCGTTTTTTTGAATAATTATTTTTAAAGGCAAACCGTGCACTGGCAATCTTTCTCTTTCTAATTCCAGCACGGGTCAGAAATTAGCAATGCAGACATGGTTCTTTTAGCAGGAACAGAAATGTTAGGTTGAGTGAGCACAGAAAAAAGACATATTTTCAACACAAAAATTGTTAAGCGTTCAATAACAACTGGGAGTCTGTTTATTTTAAGACAGTCCCCATTTAGGTCCATAAAGGCCAGTTCAGACTTTAGTGTGAATGGTACATTCCTTTATAATCTTACCTTAGCTCCACTCATGTTGTTCAGCCATGCATGGAGATTTCATGGAGAGAGAGCTAATTGTGGAAAATGATGCAATATCATTGTCTCTGGGAACAAGGGGAAAAATACAAGGAGAGCAGGGCAGTAGAGCAATAAGGATCAACCCTTCCCACATACACACAAACATACAAAATAGATTTCTGTTTTAGATAGATTTTCTGTTTTAGATGTTAGATTTTCTGTTTTTTTCTTGCTAGAGAATTTCCAAGGTCATTTTTAAAGTTGTAAAAGCAGTCTCTGACAGTGGACCATTTTTTCTGAAGTATCAGAAAAGCACATTTTATCTGTCCTGTGCGGTGAATGTCTCTGTTGTCAAAAGTTCTTTAAAAGACATATTCGTTTTTGTGGCCAGATGTAGTATTTGCATAAGCCACAGTCCAATCTAACTATCCATTGGCAGCATCATGACGAAAGTAGTCTATTGCTTTTCTTGGACTGGTAGAATTATGTATGAACCATGTTAGCAGTTTTTCAACCACCACTTCTACTTTCAAGGGGTTGTACCGAATTTATTGTTTGATTTTAACACTTTTTGTGCTGATATGCACACAGTCTATAATTGCTTGTTGACCCATTTTAACCTTCTTTCAGAATCATCTTTAAAGTGTAACTATCCTTGACAAGGAAAGAGACCTTCTCATTGTCTGTTCACTTGCGGCAATCTTTAACATGGAGTTAAATGGCGTTCACATGGGGGAGTGGGCCAGAGGAAAGAAACAAAGTGGTCTGTTGTTTTTCCATGACTTTGCTCGAGTTTTCCCTTTCACGATACACTTCTATAGAAGATGACAGTCATTTTGACAGGTGCAATATGCTTTGAACTGTCTTGCCATATAGTCCTTTTGTCTTGAACTTTCCCAGCAGAGCCCACATCTCTTTGGGATGCTGCCTAATATGCATATTTTTTGCTTTTCAATTCGCAAAGCCCTACTTCTTTTCTGTCTCGTCACGTCATTTCTAGTTTTGCGCACACGTAGCTCAAACATCCCTGAGGGAATACTCTGATTTTGTCATCTATGTATCCACTGTTAAAGCTTTTAATGTTAAATATGCTATAATTTACATTGCTATGCTCTTTTACATAATTAGATGTATTTTTTACACATGCATTAGTGTCAGCATTTGTTGGAAATTGTCCTGAATTTGCAAACGTATATTTGCTGACTGCAATGTTGGAACCAAAATAGTGCCAACAATGATGGAGACTTGCTGTGCATACAGTATGTGTCCTATGTATGGGAGAGATAATGAGAAACATAAATGAGAGAATGGGAGTCATTTCATTAGGATAAAGGGAAGTGACATGGGAAAGAGAACAGAGATCCATAGGGAGGAGAGATTAAGCCTGGGTAAAAGAGCAATGTCATGCAGGAAGATGAATGTGACAAAATAAGTCAAGAGTACAAATAGCAGAATAGCGAAAAACATAATAGTATGGGAAATTGATGTATATCTCTTTAGTATGTTTGTATCTGAGTATTTCCATGTGGTCTTTCATGAAAATGTCAATAGTAAAGCTCTTCAGAATTTATGTAAATTTTAGAAATCTTCAGTAATTAAAATAATTAAAAAAAACAAAAACAGCAAGGCAATAGCTAAAGGAGCACGTTTCCATATATGACTAAAAATGGCCAGCTAAGATAAATAAATGTAGCTTTAATTTCAGAAACCTCAAGACAGGGTTCACAAGCCCCATTGTTAAATGAAGTAATTAGTCGCTTGCTTATGTTGGCTGACAGCCAATCACAACAAATTATCTGAAATACTTGCATTGTTGATTTGTATGATTATGTCATCTATATTTTTCCTCTGTTCATTAGAATTAGTAATGTGCTCAGAACTATAGAGCTTTGATTTAATAAATTCATGTTTTTTAATTGATTCTTATGTTTTACAGTAAATGTATACGGCAGTTGTGTGTAATCAACGTCAGATATTGAGCACAATGCAGTTCACTGACAAAAACGTACCTTGCTGTTTATTAGTGTCTATGGGAAAAACTGGAACTGCATTAGGAAAAATGCTTATTCTCATATAACTGCTTATAACTGTTGCCGTGATCCGATCAGTTGGCCAAAGGGACAAACGATTGGATCAGCCCAATATCGTCCACCTCAGGGTGGGCATATCAAGTAAGGATGCACCTTCGGTGAACTCATCCAATAAGTAAGTCTTTAAGTGCATGGTCAGATTTATGTAAAAACCCATTGGACAGTGTACTTTGCAGCAGAGCACTACCCTTCCATCTTCCTCCTTTAACTCTTGTGCCCAGACAGGACACAGTATAGGAATTCTTCAGTCTTTACTGCACTTTGCATACGTAGGAAAAGGAAAGATGGTGGTAATTTTTTAAAGAAGAGAAGCAATGGCCCAGCGTATGAAATAAACCATTTTAGTTAGGGAGGGTGTCTAACAAATAACCTCCATCTATGATTTCTATCTTCTTTATACAAAATAATTATCATTCATTTTAAACATTCCAACTTACTCTACAATTTTATTACTGATAAAACTCGGTTATATGTGGAAAATCCCTTAGCGATATTATACAGTGCAATCCCTATACTGTTCACACCTCAGACCCAGACTGAAACTGCCCCCATTGTTCACCTGTTCACACCTCAAACAAACTACTGGAGGGGCGCCAGCTTTGTGTCACTGTATGTTGCATCAGGATTGGACTGGGCTGGCGGGAAACAGGAAAAAAACCCGGGCCCCCAGATCTAGTGGGCCCAGCCAGGTCCATATCTGTACCCTATCTGCATGTGCACATGCTCGGCGTAGGGTTTGCCAGACAGAAGGCCCTGAGGTAGCAGCCCCCAGGGTCCGGATGGGGGGCCCTGAGGCAGAAGCCCCGGTGGGCCCTGGGCCCCCAGTCTGATCCTGTTTAGCACAGTATGAGCTGTTCATCTTAGAGTCGTCCTAATAGGTTTCCCTATCTCCTGCTCTATTCTGCCTTCCCCATGCCCTATGTATGTGCCATACTCTGCATGCCCTAGGCTCCCTGTGTGTGCCAAACTCTTTCTGCCCTATGCTCCCTGTGTGTGCCATACTATGCCTACCCTATGCTCCCTGTGTGTACCATACTCTGCCTGCCCTATGCTCCCTGTGTGTGCCATACTATGCCTACCCTATGCTCCCTGTGTGTACCATACTCTGCCTGCCCTATGTTCCCTGTGTGTGCCATACTCTGCCTGCCTTATGCTCCCTGTGTGTGCCATATTCTGTCTGCCCTTTGCTCCCTGTGTGTGCCACACTCTGCCTGACCTGCTCTGCCAGTGTGTGCCATCTTCTGCTTGTATGTGCCATACTCTACCTGCCGTGTACTACCTGTGTGTGCACCATACTCTGCCTGCCCTACTCTGTACCCTGTGGGACATGAGCCTGGTAGGATTTGTTCTGGGGGTTTGTTAGCATTTGTAAATTGTTGTTAAAAGACCCCTAAGGTGTTTAATCGTGTGCTGGGGGATGCTGTGTTATCCACAGGGGAGGATACGGCATATGGATTTAAGGATATGTTTATGGTATATTTAAGGTTATGATTTACATTTTTGACATATGAGTGATGAGTGATATCCTTGCAGTGAGCACCAACCATTTGTTTTTTGTTTTTTTTCTGGTGTGTTGCCACCATTAATGTGGGCATGGTCATAAAAGTTCTTGAGATAAGAGGGGTGTTATTTAAATGGGTATGGTTTAAAGGGGGCATGATCAACACTGGCTTCCATTATCGGCCCTACACCATGTAGGCCAGAAAAATTCCAACCCTTGGTACCACAGAAGTTGGACAGCACTGTTGTGGATGTTTAATACAATAATTCTATATGTGTTATTATTCTTTTTTTATATAGTTTTTTTAATACAAATATTAGTGTGTTTTTCAACCTAACATTTTTCCTTATTGTAAGAATGCCATCCATGCTGCTTGCTAGTAGTGCATTGCATTTTGCTGACAGTTACAACTATAAGAAAAACTATAACAAACAAGGGAAGGTTGTGCTCACCACTAATTTTTAAAACCATTAGGCGGGGTGCAATGAGGCTTTGACCACGAAATACATACAGGTATAGACAAATACAAGAGTCCTCTGCACTCAACCCATTATCAATATATTTAGGGCATTGAGACATTTTGTGCATACTGCTACTAAAAAATTCCTTACCCTTTAAACGAAAAAGGGATTGTTTGTCCATATATTGCAATACTGTATAGTTAAGCTGGCCAACTATGTCAAAGTTATCCCTGTTATGGCCAGTCCTACAATCAACTTTCATCTGATTCATTTATAATTCTATTGCTTCATTATATATTTTACACAGGGACTAAGTTTTACCTGCAACTTACTTGCTGCTTTCAAGTTTAAAACTATAGCTGGAAAGGGTGGAGCTAGCCACTGCTCCTGTATAAACTATAACAAACAAGGGACAAACAATCCTTGTTTTGTTTAAAGGGTAAGGCATTTTTAGTAGCTAAAATATCAAAATATCATTGTCCTAAATATATTGATAATGGGGTATATTTATTAAAGAGTGAAGTTAGAGATCGCCACAGTCCTCTAGAGTGAAATTCCGCCACTGTCCATTCATTTCATTGGGATTTTCAAAAGAGTATTTATTAATGGGTAAAGGTGGAAGTTCATCCTTTGATAAATATGCCTTTCAAATCCCATAGAAATTAATTGAGTGTGGCGGAATTTCACTCTAGAGGACTGTGGCGATCTCTAACTTCACTCTTTGATAAATATACCCCTATCAGTTGAGTGCAGAGGATCTCTTGTATTTGTCTAACTGTAAGAAAAAGAATAATGAAAGTATTAAATAGTGTTGCTTCGTGCACTTCTACAAACTGTCTTATCCAGCTACATTACAACCTTGATTTTTTTTCTCCATAGATATTTGTAAAACTGCTGCATCTTTAGACATACGGTGTTATGACAGCAGTGAAGAAACACTGACTGATGTACGACCCTCACTACTCAATCACTCAAACCATAACTATAAAGCAAATGATGACAAGTGGGAAGGAAACACATAAACATATACAGACATTCATGCTCAAGGTACAGTTATAAACCTATTTTAGCTAAAATAATGAAACCAAAAACCTGATTGGTTCCTAAGGAATACCCAAAAAAAGGCATTTTGCCCTTTTTGATAAGTAGCCCCTGATTCAATGACTGAAATGAGACAGGAGTAAATAGTTGGCTCACGGCAAGATCTATAGCAGTGAGGTGGCTCAGATTGCAAAGAAGCTCACGCTTTTCACTCTTGGGCAAGTTTGGACATACGATTATGAACACATGCACTTTTTCATAACAAAATGTATTTTTTTTATAGAAGAACTCTTTGTGACAGGCTTCCATGGTGTCACCAGACCCTGTACTGTCCAGGAGCTGTTCTGCTAGTTTTCATAGAGCTCAAATCCAAAATCCAAACCTACGTGCAGTCAAGATTAAAGAGATGGGTAGATATGAAGAAGTTAGTTACTGCTATCAAAAAGCTGGAAGTGATCAATATCTAGTAAAACATACTGTAGTCCAATGAGCAAACAGGCAATGGTTAGGGGTCAAAGGCAAATGATCAAATTTTTGATTGTTGGTCTGAAACAAATGCAAAATGTCTTCATTTGGCAAAGACAGGTATTTTTTTTTTATAAAAGACTGCAACCAAGAAGGGCAATTGAATTACCTTGGAGGGTCACAGATGAGCAGGTAACTACAGCACAGCAGTTGT
This sequence comes from Xenopus petersii, assembly GCA_038501925.1. Taxonomy (NCBI): domain Eukaryota; kingdom Metazoa; phylum Chordata; class Amphibia; order Anura; family Pipidae; genus Xenopus; species Xenopus petersii. The sequence continues at coordinate 35,591,365 of CM076677.1, forward strand.
CACCACCTAAACAGAATCCCCATGGCATGTAAACAGAACTAAAGTCAGTGTAACATCACATTATTCCAAAGGGTATGGACAAAAACAAAGTTTGCCCTGTATCTGTAAACCACAACCAAGCCGATGTTTGCTCTTCTAACTTCAGTAGACCAATACATTTTAACTGCTTGCAACTCTTCCTATGGGCAAGAGGATCATCTTTTTAAGTTATAAAAACTGTTGGTTGAAAATCATTTATTTGTTCAAATTATCAAATATTTAGCTTTATTGTAATAACTGCATTTATCTTTAAATGTTTCATGTTTACACTAATATAAGCTGTTATAACATAAATAAATCACATCGCTATTTATTATCCATTCCTTTAAGCCCCTTGCTTCTTCTTGCACCTGCTTTAGAAAGTGTAACTGAAACATCAGATACTTACCCTAATAAAAGAGTAGACATTCATCAGAATATCTACACAATGGTAAGTAGCTTGTGATAAATGGGCATATTTTGGGTACTGCTTAGAGCATTCAGCCTTATGATTTATAATAATGACATATTAGTGTGGTTGATCTAATTATATAGATAGAAAAGCCACTTGAAAAAGATACATTTGATATTTAAACTTTCTGTCCCCAGTGTTTATTCAAAAGGTCGGGCACATGAAACATCTTTAGTGCCCATTCTCGAACTTCTGATAAATGTATATACAATATAAAGAACCCAATATAAGAGATCATTTTTCATGCAGATAAATAGAGGTATTTCAACAGATCCCAGAGGCGAGAGAGTCTTCCATCTTCAGTCATATAGTGAAAATAGCAGAAATAAATTCTAAACCTTGCTTATTTCTCAGTGACTGAAGATACATACAGAATAATTCATGTTTTGATCATTCAAGTCAACTTTTTAGGTCACCAAAAAAAAATTTGTAAAAATGCACATATTGTTTAAAAAGTTACACTGCTTTTTTTGTCTTTATCTAGGTTAAATGTAAAATGTCAGGTAGCTCTGAAATTTCCCTAGTGCATAAGAACTTGGGAATTTAACATATAATTTTATGAAAATAACCCCTTTTTTTGTTCAATCATACATGTTAATTAGTGATGAGCAAAATTGTCCAGTTTTGCCGACACAAAAATTCATTTTTCTGAAAAGGGCGCTCTTCTATTGCAATGGCCATTTCTTCTTGCGTCAAATGCATTGATATCAATGGCTGTCTTTTTCTAACTGTTTTTCTCAAAAGTTTTTTTATGAATTAAAGAGCATGGCAAAATCATAGTGCAGACACTCACGTAAATGCTGAATCTACCGTAAAAAATCCACTCATCCCTAGTGTTAATACAAACTGATCATGGAATTACATTTTACTTTTTTATGCAGTGTCCAAACTGTTTCCCCCCATTATATAAGAGATAATACAGGTATGGGATCCATTCAGTGTCGGACTGGGACACCAGGGGCCCACCCTAAAACCTTACACCAGGGGCCCACCAAAGAACCATAGATCAGTGGCCCACTCTCAGTACTATTATTAGTCTTCTCCTCAATCAGCCTCTATTCTCCTAGTCTCTATTCTTTACATACTATAATCTATTATTCCATTTATTTAACCTCTTTGTTCTCAAAGAAATAGAAAATAGTCATGAAATAGGCCAAATTTTTAGCAGCTCAAGGGCCCCCTGACACCTGGGCCCACCGGGAGTTTCCTGGTATCTCGGTGGGCCAGTCCGACTCTGGATCCATTATATGGAAACCCATTATTCACTAACTTCCAAATTACAGGAAGGTCCTCCCACCATAGACGCAATTTTAATCAAATAATTAAAATTTTTAAAAATGTTATATATATATATATATATATATATATATATATATATATATATATATACACACATATATATATATACATAACATTACCTTGTCCTTGATCCAAACTAAGATATATGTAATCCTTTTGGAGCCAAAAACATTTCTATTTAGTTTAATATATGTTGGATTAATTAATTTATAACTGAATTTTTTAGCAGACTTAAGGTATGGAGAGCCAAATTATGGAAAGACCCCTTCTCTGGAAAACCCTAGTTCCCAAGCATTCTGGATGACATACTTTTACAGATCTGATAGATATTATATAAGAAATTAATTTCTTGGTAAAGTCTGGCAAAGTCTGGCAATTTTACTAATGTTTTTATTGGAGTGTAAAGTATGTAAATAATAGGTGTGTCGCTATGCATAGCACAACAATAAGAAGTCTATTTTTGTAAAAAAAAGTCCATCCTCATTCTACACAATCTACTTCACAATCTACTTCTTGTACCAAATAAAAGTTGCAAAGGTTACATCAGGTTTACTAATCCATAGCAACCCATTAGTTATTTGTAGTGTTTATACAAATGGCCTGTAGATGTCACTGTGCACAGACTTATACTGTGCATACTTCCTGACAGCTTAAAAGTGAAAGTTACTGTTGTGTAATGACTGCATGAGAGCCTGCTAATAAAGCACTGTTATACTTTACTCATCCTCGGCTACCCAAAACATAACAATATTGACCATAAATGCTAGCCGGTTGGTTGGTTGCTATGGATTACTAGAATTGATATAATCTTTGCAAACTGAATTATTTTACTGTAATACATTAGGCTAATATTATCATCCAAGCTTTTGCTGCTCCAAAATGTGTTGCTGTGTAGATCTCTCATAATATTGTTATATTCAAATACACATTATAAAAGTTACGCTTTCAAAACCGGAAAGCAATTCAGTATGCTGGTATGAAGCTAATTGCATGGGTAGGGGGTTATATTGTTGAGTGTAATTTTTGATAATTAGATAACCAATTATTTCATCTCCAAAGAGTGCAGTGCATTATTCCCTCTCGTTACTTTGCATTTAGACATGTGTGTAGTGTCACAGAATCCAACAGAAATCCAGGTTTGTGTGTAATACTTGTAAGGCAATGTAAGGACTTAATATTAACTGGTCTCTCCGCAGGGATGCAAGTATCATCATCATCATCATCATTTATTTATATAGCGCTGTCAAGATACGCAGTGCTTTACTGCAGTTATAGCAAACAGGGAATAAATGGTGGATAGCAGACAAGGATTACAGAGTACAATAGGCTTTACAAACTAAAAGGTTAGGGTACAATTGAGACATTAGGATTGTATAAACAATTTGTCATTTTTGATACAGCAATGATTAATTAAGGTACATCGAATAGGCCTCTTTAAACAGATGGGTCTTTAAGGAGCGCTTGAAAGTTTGGAAGGAAGGGGAAAGTCTGACAGCTTGTGGCAGAGAGTTCCAGAGAAAAGCAGAAGCCCGAGAGAAGTCTTGTAGACGAGAATGGGCAGAAGTCACCAGAGGAGAAGTGAGGCGAAGATCAGAAGCAGAGCGTAGGTTTCGTGAAGGAGTGTATTTGGAGATTAGAGATGAAATATAGGGAGGGGTTTCTTTATTAAGGGCCTTGAATGTGAGTGTAAGTAATTTGAATTTGATTCTAGATGAGATTGGGAGCCAGTGAAGGGACATGCATATGGGAGCAGCTGATGTTGAGCGGCGAGCTAGATGAATGAGTCTAGCGGCCGCGTTTAGAATAGATTGGAGTTGTGAAAGGTGACTTGTTGGAATACCTGTGAGGAGTAAGTTGCAGTAATCAAGGCGGGAGATGATGAGAGACTGAATCAGTGTTTTAGTTGATTCTGAACTGAGATAGGGTCGTATTCGAGCAATGTTGCGCAGTTGAATACGGCAAGATTTTGCAAGTGTTTGAATGTGTGGTGAAAAAGATAGCTGAGAGTCTAAGATGACTCCTAGGCAGCGTGCCTGTGTGGTGGAATGAAAGGTGGTGTTGTTTACGGTGAGTGATATCTGAGGGACAGGGGAAGATCTTGGAGGAAATATGATGAGTTCTGTTTTAGAAAGGTTCAGTTTCAGGTGGCGCTGTGACATCCAGGAGGAGACAGCAGAGAGACAGTTTGTGACTTGGGAAAGGACAGAGTTAGAAAGATCAGGAGTAGACAAGTAGAGTTGGGTGTCATCAGCATAAAGGTGATACTGAAGTCCAAATGACTGAATGAGTTTTCCTAGTGAAGTTGTATAGAGCGAGAACAGCAGGGGGCCAAGAACAGAGCCTTGAGGATATGAATAACTAAGGCTAGCAGATGGCATCAGGTCATCAGTAACACACGATTGAATTTTCATTAACTAACAGTGTATTGGATTATATGATGCCATTTTATGTACTCGGACTTGATGATTAAATCTGGAAGATTCTGATACGCTCATTATGTTACTGACGAGTATTCAACCTGTTCTGGGAAAAGCCATTTTTTTATTTGTGTTTGGTGATGTTCTTTACAACTCTGCTACTGTTACACAACATTACTAGAATTTGCTTTCCTCTCTTTTAAGGCCATATCAGTATTTCTTTTCCATAGCATACACCAAGGGCAGAATCTGCACTACTGATTTATATAGTTTAAAAAATTGCACACGGTCATGATGTATGGGAAACTCTGCAGTGAAACTGATTAAAAAAAGCTTTTTATTGTCTTATCCCTTATCAGTTACCAACAAATGTCCCATAAAAGAAAGCCTTGCTATTCATATAAAGAAGGATGTTCCCAAATGTGAGGGTACAGGGATACAAATGTGAGCCTGTGTCAAGTAGAGGTCAAGCATCCAGAGACCATATAAAAATAACTCTTTAACATAGCAGACCCTCCCCTTGCTTTTTGCAGGCCCTTTGATCCCAACATGACATCTTTAATAGCCCAAATTATCATCTCTAGCAAAGACCTGTGTTCTTATTTATGAAGAACGAGTGGGATGTACATAGTGGGTGTAAAGCACAAGATGTAAACAGATGTATTACCAGATCATTGGTTCTTTAGAAAGCATTTGAAGGAGAATCTACTTCATTGATGTCATCCAAGTTTATTTTTTTGGCAATGTCTCTGGTTTTATATCTTTTTTTTCCCTCATAATTAGAGGACGGGGAAGCATGCTATCAGACATACATAGGTTGTAACTCTATTCAAAAACAGTCTCAAATATTATAAAAAAAAATAGTGTGTATTTTAGTGGAGGATAGTCCCTTTTTGCGCTTGCAAAGGAAGAACATTTCTCACCCTCCAGTTGACTATATTCTGTTGTCAGCAGTTTTGTTTTGCTTTGCAGCTGGGGTTCTAGAAATCTAAATAACAACACATAAGAACAGTCTTAAAAGATTTAAGGCAAGATTATCTTATCTTTCAGGGGCCATTAGAGGGCAATCCAATCAGAAATGGCTGAATTGCTCACCAATATCCTTCTATGTATGGGTAGTTTAAGGCATGTCATTGTTTCTATTTACAACACTGTATCCTAGAGACATCTTATCATAATACTGGCATTTCCTATTCTGAAAAACAGAGGGAGGTGTATACTATAACCATGGTGACTGCCATACTCTGTCTCAGTGACAATTAATGGTGGCATTAAAGGTCCCCATAGACACAAAGATTTCTGTTGCCGAACGACCGATTTTAGCAAAGTCCAACCAATCCTTCGAAATTGTCGTGCAGTTAGTGGGTTTTGACTGAACATCTTACGATTTTTCAGCCGACATCAGGAAACTGATCGGCCAAGTTAAAAAATCTTTGTTGGTCCCAGTGCAATCTACTGTATCTATGTTTGCAGGGCCAAGCAGGCAGCTATCCTTTGTTTTCCTGGCAAATTGGTCTTTTTAGTCGATGGACAATTCGTACAGTCGTTCCGAGATAATCGTGGTCTCACGATGATGATCGGATATTTTAAAGATCTCAACATATGGCCAGCTTAAGTCTCTGTTTCTTTATTGGGAAAAGTTACTGAGAAGTTAGAGAAAGGGACCCACGTGCCATTACATGTTTAGGCTTATAAAAATTGGGAAAGCTGAGGCATAGCTACAAAATTGTCATATTAAACACGCATAAAAGCAGATCTTTTCTGTAAGTATAACTGCACAATTTTGTACAAGAATCTAATAACTAGCTGTCTGGACAACTGCTAGTTACTGGCATATCAAGTAGCTGTACTGAAAATACAAGGGCTATCTTCTAAAATGTCTGTCTCTACACTCATACTGTTTATCATCAAACCTGCCCTCCAAGCAAGCTTTTAAGAGATGCCACTACCTAGATATCTGGGGGCAGATTTACTAAAGGGCGAAGTGGCTAACGCGAGCGTCAATTTGCTGGTGTTACCTCCCGCCCCAGCACTTACTGTTAGTGAATTAGAGTTGTCTGGGCGAATTTTGCGATGGGTGCAAAGGGGACACTGGCGAATTTTCGGCAGTTAGTAAATCTACCCCCTGGTTTTCACAGCAAGATAAACAAAAATAGTAGCTGGATACACTTTTACATACAGATGCTTAAAGGGGTTGTTTACCTTTAAATTATTAAAGTGCTATTCTGAGATAATTATCAATTACCGTAGTCTTCATTATTATTTGTGTTCTTTTTTACTTACTTTTGTTCAGTAGCTTTGCAATTTGGAATATCAGCAGCTATCTGATGGCTAGGGTTTAAATCACTCTAGCAACCAGGCATTAGTTTCAATGAGAGACTGGAAGATGAATAAGAGAAAGCCTGAATAGAAAGAGAATATAATGACAATAACACTAAAACTGTAGCCTCACAAAGCAATAGTTTGTTGACTGCTGGTGTCAGTGACCCCTTTTAAAAGCTGGAAAAGAGTCAGAAGAGAAATAGAAATAATATCAAATCTATAAAAAAAATAAAGACCTACTTAAACTTTGCTAAGAACCGGCAATTCTATAACTTAAAAGTAATAACTAGTGATGGACGAATTTGCGCCGTTTCGCATTGCCTAAAAATTAGCGAATTTCCCGTGAAATTTGCGAAACTTCGAAAAATTCGCAAAACTGCGCCGGCGTCTCATTTTTGATGCTGGCGTCTTGTTTTGACACCGGCGTCCGGTGCCAATTTTTTTACACCGGCAAATTTTCGTGGGCGTTTCATGGATTTAATCTCTGGTGGTGAATCGCGCAAATTGCGCCTGGCAAATAAACTAAAGATGCACTACCCCCTTTAAACAGTGTAAACTCTCCCATCTGTACCCCTTAGAATGAGGTAACCCAAGCTTAGGAACAGGTGCAAGTGAATCAAGCAGGGAATTCACTGCTTACACAGATTGCACTGTACAAAAAGCAAAGCACATGATGAGAAAATATTTTCATGTTGTCACCTATGATAGGGGGAAATTTTCCATTACATGGGGTATTTAACATGATTATGTTTGTCTAGAGGACACCATCTTCCACCTCTTTTTGTTTTATATAAACCACTTGCTGAAAAATGGTTATTTATGCCACTACAATATAGCCTTGTAAAATGCCATTCTTATATTGCTTAGATCTAGCCTTGTATCTATATGTACAGAAATTTTTTTTTTACAGGCACAGAAGGAATGAAACTTGGCGTCCAAGAGCAATCAATTCACCAGAGTGAGGAGGACATTAGAGAAATGCTTTCCCTTAAATCTCATTTCCTTGATTCATCATGCTCTTTTTTACAGGTAAACGGGTGTTGGGTTGGGGGTCTAGGGTTAAACTTGCCATCATTAGCCACAAAATAATCTATTTATAGATTTAAAAATTTGACCCAAGGACATTAAATAAATAAGAAGTTAAGTATAAGTATTATTGGCAAGTTTTCTGCCCTCTCCCTTGCTCTTGAAACCACAAAACCCCTGGGAGGTCCAGGGAAAACTCCACCTTAATATTAGTCTTCAAGCTTCCCCTGCCTCTTTCCGTTCTCTCCATTTCCTGCCAATCACCCCCCCCCTCCCCAATCCCAGCCATGGCACCATGTAAAATATAATAATTTTATACTTATTAACAAATGGATTCCTGTAGCTGAGACAGTTAGAAGGAGCTAGAAGGACAAAAAAAAAAACGGACAGTTTGCAGTGGGTTACAGTAACTTGACAGCCATTGAAATTTGTGCAATAAAGCTATTCCGCATACAGCATTACACTCACCCAAAGACCCATTTTCTTAGTACCATTTACCAGTAGAAAAAAAATGTGTGAGCTATAGAAATTGCGCATTCATTGGCAAGAGTAAACCCAACCTTTGTCCACAGTCTGCTGATTTTATTTTTATTATGTTCAATAGATTTCATTGTTTTAATGTGATTGTGGTAAGTATTAACATTGCAAATACTTATGCAACTGCTCTGGGAAATATGAGCTCATACTGTACCATGCTTTAAACGTTATTTCTTGTATTTATTTATACTTAGGAAGCAGACTTAAGAGGTTCTGTTGCAGTCATTTCTAATTATGTTAAAAGTCTTCAAGCAGGCAGGTGCACGTCAAGCTACCTGATCTTCTTAAATGATATTTGCCATTCTCAAAAATGCTTTATATCACAATTTCACTGGAATAAATTGTTTGAAAACTGCTCAGATTGGATATAGATATATAGGAAATTACCAAATATCGAAATATATAGACATGAGTAATTAAAAAATAAGACGCATAAAAATTTTGGATTCATTCGAATCCTTTAGTTGGCTGCTTACATGCTGCATTGCTCCAGCAAACTACAGGAGGCCTCTAGCACTACCTATATTAAAGTATATTTTTACAATGCTCAAACCTCAGAAAAGGCACTTCTAAATTTAGTAATAAATCCTGAGATTATTTATGAGTCAGGCAATAAAACAAATGCAGCAAAAAATTAAAAAAATAACTGGGGTAGAGGTGTCATTTCTATCCTGTAAAGAATGCAATAACTTAGAATGGCAACCCCCATTCCACAGTGCCAAAGTGTGCACTGAATGAAGGATGGAGAAGAAATTTTTTTAACATGTACTATAGCATTTTCTATCACCGGATCTTTAGCCAATGTAACAATTATGGAAGGCAATTTTGATACCTACTAAAATCACCAAAACACCATGGCGCAGATTTACTAAAGGGCAAATTGACGTTGATTCACCAGCGTTACTGCTTTCAGGCACTAACGGGCATGGGCTTAACTTCGCCAACCAAAGAGGAAATGGAACATAAACTATACAGTGGGCTCATATGTAGGGCATTATAACAACTCTATACCCCCAAAATGAATACTTAAGCAACAGATAGTTTATATCAAATTGAATGACATATTAAAGAATCTTACCAAACTGGAATATATATTTACATAAATATTGCCCTTTTACATCTCTTGCCTTGAGCCACCATTTTGTGACTCTATCTGTGCTGCCTCAGAGATCACCTGACCAGAAATACTACAACACTAACTGTAACAGGAAGAAGTGAGGAAGCAAAAGGCAGAACTCTGTCTGTTAATTGGCTCATGTGACCTTACATGTGGTTTGTATGTGTGCACAGTGAATCTTACGATCTCAGGGGGCGGCCCTTATTTTTTAAAATGGCAATTTTCTATTTATGATTACCCAATGGCACATACTACTAAAAAAGTATATTAAAATGATAATGGTTCATTTACATGAAGCAGGGTTTTACGCATGAGCTGTTTTACTCAGTATCTTTTAATAGAGACCTACATTGTTTTGGGGGTATAGTTTTCCTTTAAGGTTCCCTGGACTTGTCCAATGTAATGTATTTGCTGCAACATTAGTGTTGTCTGAGCGAACTTTCGCCTGGTGAAGTGTTGCGATGGCTGCGAAGCCATCTCTGGCGAGTAAATTTACCTCCATATCTCAGTAGAGTTTCAGATAGAATTGACGCTGATGATCAATAAAATTGTTCTAGTTTCTAAAAGGAAAATGTACATCCAGACTTCACCAGCATTTTGATTGCAGGGCGCCTGAAAAATATAAAGCAAATCTATGGCCTTCTCATTAACCAACTAGTAATGGGGTTATTTTAATTTTAAAATATAAATGGAAGAAAAAAGGAAAAAGGGAAAAAAGACCATGTGAAGGTGACGTAACTATGCTTTAATAGTTCATTGACTTAACAGCACTCATTTAAAATGAAAAAAGAATACCGCCTTGAGAAGAAGTAGCAAGATTAGAGTAAACCTATGCTTACTATTCCATCTGCATGCTAAGATAAGAGCGGAAGGATTAAGCAAAACAAACAATACGTGCTCTGTTGATAACTGTGTATCTCTCCGTGTGATTCAAACTGCACAAAACATTATTACACAGGTCACTGGCCAGAGCTATCACTGCAAGCCTTGGGTGTGCATTTATACAGTCTATGCATATGATGAAATGAAACCACAGAATACCCTGGCACTCAGTAGTTCCTTGCTGTTTATTCTTTCTGATGTTCGTATGTTCATTTCTTAGCCAATCTGGAAACAACTGATAATATTAATTCCCTGTTGTTCCAACAGATTCAGATCTGATATTACTTTAAAGTGTCCTACCCATGTTACAGATTTCGGTGTGAAACACTTTTTCGTGCAAAAATGCTCACTGCAATAGTTCTGGCACTGTCAGGTGTTTATCATTCAAGTGAATGGAAGGCAGAAGAGGATGGTTTTAGGTGGTTCTTCCATATTTTTTTAGCCGAACTGTGTGCCATTAGCCTTACTATTTTAAAAATAATATATAAATAGTAATTTGATACTTGTAGATGTTGTCAATTTACAGGCTGGATTGTATTGTATTTAGACTTAAAAGCATGCTTCTGAACATTATGCTGTTAACCCATACCTAGTGAGAGATTCATCCAATGGTATATTCTACCTAGCCTGCTTATTAACTGGATGAGCTTCAATGACATATTAGTCTGGAAGGTGATAGTAAATAAAGACCAAAATGGCAGCCGGTGCCTTTATATGTATAGGAACCTTTAAGCTGCTGTCAGGAAGTAGCTATTCCCTACCCAGTTTAATAGATCAGTCAACATAATGTATTGAAGATTGTCTGAACCATACATTTCCCTTTGGACATTTTTCATTGTCACTAGCCAGTCATTTGCAGATAATGTTTGTCCATGTGTCTGAGTTTCTTCGAAGCTGAGATAGTCATAATTATCTCTTTGGGGAAAACAACACAAAGAAATCATCATCAATATACTAGGGATCTGCATGTTCCATTTTTCTCTTTCTGACTTCACATCTTGCACTCTGTTTTGATGACAAGCTTACCAAGTCTTGTAAGTCCCAGGAGGATCGCTTTGCTTACTGACATTAATGTCTAATGGTCAAAAGTTATTTTCAAAAATACATACCAATATTTCTCAGCTTGTTCTTCCAACATTCAAGCCTAATCACAAACCCTTGTAAAACCCAATCACAAACCCTTGTAAACCCAATATTTCTTGAAATTAACTGTAGTATGATGTAGTTAGTAGTATTCTGAAACAATTTGCAAGTTTATTCTTTATTTCCTGTGTACTTTTTTTTCTTTTATGTAACTTTCAGTTTAAAAGTTTGGAACTGTCGATAGGGTCTCACTTACTTAAGCAACCAGGAAAGGATGAAATGGTAGAGGAATAGGAGAGCGACTGAATAGAACAAGAAGTGATTAAAAAACATACAAATAAATGGAAAGCATCAACTAGCATTAACCACACCGTTTGACAGGCACACCCTCAACGGGACTCCAGGCAGCGGTAAAATCCAAAATACTTTATTTACACAAACATGTGTCCTAACGCGTTTTGTGTGGCTCCACACGTAATCATAAGCAACAATTCACAATTAACAACACTTGGGTTAAAGAGTATTCGAAAACGACCTCATTACTGACGTATTTCCTTAAAAAAAACCTTTAACTGTTTATGCACTTTCTAATTTGTGTAAATCATGTACTATTGATCTTAATTCAATACAATGGACTTTTATATTTCCCAACATTTGTAGTTATTCTGTATCTTTGTTTCTGACAAAAAAATGTTTTCTCTAAAGTAACGTATACATCCATTAGTAACCTTGTAGCATTTTCATGTCAGTTAAAACTTCTCAACACAATACATGAATAGATAAGGTGAGAGGTGTTGGAGGTTATTCTATTTACAGCTGCAGTTTACTAACATTATTTTCTTAAAAGTATATTTCTTGTAATAAGCATTTTTCCAGAGGATAGAGTCCCCATCTCTCCCTATCAATTTTTGTGATTTTTATTTTGTTTCTTGTTCTCTATTGATTTATCTTATTTGGTAGTTATTCAATATAAGGGGTACATTTCAGATTATTATTGGTGGGTAGTTATTAATGGGCTTTATACATGGCAACTAACATCTCACCTCATGTTAAGACCATTAGGTTCCCGTGTGTCTAGGATGAAAATCCGCTGCCTGGAGTCCCGTTGAGTGCGTGCCTGTCGTACAGTGTGGTTGATTTGTGGTGAGTGACCTCAGCGTTTGCACAAGTTTGTTTAAATTACCAACAAGTGGAGGGTTCGGGGCATGAGCACCCGAGCCACATTGCCGATTTGGTGAGCTATTTGGGAATTGCCTTACAATAATTTAAATGAAAGTTGGCATTTAAAATTACTTTAAAATTACTGATAAATATCAGTGTGTACAGCTCTTTTTAAAAAGAATCGGAGGATGAGGTTCGAGCGCTCTAGTTTTCTAGTTTTTGTGTGTTGTGCTTTGAATATAGGAATCAGCTAGCATTAATCTAATTTCTGGCTCCTAAGGTTGTTTTAAATTTCATGCTCTGAACAGTCAGACTAGAAAGGCAAATAGTTAAGTCAATCACAAAAAAACTAAATGAAGACCAATTGCAAACAGAATGTCACTTTCTACATGCCATTAATAAGCCATTGTAAACTGCCCTCTCATTCACTCCAGTACCATATCAAATAGATGGATATTTGACATTAAAGATACAATAATGCCATAACTGCTTCATTGTAACCCTGTTATTAGAGAATTTGTGTGCTTGCTACAGAAACGCTAATATATTTATCTAATAAGCTACTATATAGCCTAAGGGTAAGGTCACACTGGGAGATTCAGGGAGATTTAGTCGTCAAGCAACTTCGGGCAACTTCGGAAAATGAAGCGCCGCTAGTGCCATGCAGCAGGCGTTTTTTCATTCTAGCAGGCAGAAAACAGGGGGAAGCAGTTCGGGGAGATTAGTCTCCCCCAAAGAAGAGGCAATTATTTGCCGGGAGACTAAATCTCCCCGAATCTCCCAGTGTGACCTTACCCAGTGGCGATCCTAGAGGGGGCGGGCCCTGGTGCGTGACGCGCAGCCGGGTCCCGCCCCCCTCTGTTCGGCCGCATATGCCGGCATTCTCAGTGGCAAACGGACTGCCAGGGGGCCCTGAGGGGGTGCAGGATGAAAATCTTTCTTATACAAAGCAGGATTATTACTGCCAAAACATATTTTTTTTGCAGATACTGGACAAACGTAATGGTTACGTTTATGAAACCTGTTTTCCAATTCTTTTACATTTATGGACCTTCAAAATCTGCCTTTCTAGGGCATATCATTTATGTGTGCATGTGTGTGCACACTATTCCCTTTGGAACAAAGTTTATCCTGTGCTGCATTGACTAATGCACATACTTATTTAAAGGGCCACTATACTATGTAATTTTACTTTCCCTATTGTCTTCACTTTCTACTCTGGAATGTAGTGACCCTGGGGGCCAATGACCAGATCAAAAGCAGGCCTATGGAGACCAGTTGCACAAGGACCACATCTTTAACCCAATGATGTGCTCATTGCATGATGGGTTTTTCAAACCTGCCTTATAAACATTTTTGGTCAGAATTTGGTCGGGCAGGTACTCATGAGGGCCAACCGCAGAGGCCAATAAGCTGCGGTCTGGAGTGTTACTACGATGCCATATACTGCATATACACAACCCCAAGCATTTTCAGCCAGTAGTCATAATAGTCCTTCAGTATCTCTTCAAGGACTAACATGAAGTATCCATCATGTTTTCCAAATGGCATACATTTTTTTGCCCAAAAGCACAGTAACTTTACACCATATTACACATTTTCAGGCTCAATTCATTTTAATTTGAAAACAGTATGCCTTGTAACAGTTACTGACAGATTTACCAAAGCTTCACGAAATTATTATGTAAATTAGTATGTATACAAAATTACCGTGCACCCCTTCCTTTGTTGAAGCTATTGGCCTTGGAGTGCGGAGACTAATTTGGAAGTATATATATATACACACATACAGTATGTACAGTATATAACTAATTACATGGTTATTCACAACAGTTCATCAACCACTCTCACCTATTGGTAGTGTATTAATCCAGAGTGCAAGCTAAAGTGTCAGCCTATTCATCCTTGCTGTAATAAATTCAAAGCAACATATATTTTTTAATGAACAATTTTTTGTAGCTGACAACCAACAGAGCACACAAGTGAAGATATATTATTATGATCAAGAAGAATAATCACTAGACTTACAAAAATATGGGCTAAGTTAATAATGAAAGCATTATGAGTTTTTCTGTAATATAAAAAGAAAACGGTTTCATTTTTTTTAATGGAACAATATAATAACATGAACGGGGACTATTTATTAAAGAGTAAACAGGCAATTTACAACTGTATTTGCTTAAATTTTAATAGGCATTTACGTAAGTTGTGTTTTTGTTTTTTACTTTTTTCAGTATAGTTTTTTTGTGATTTTATCTGTAAACCCTTGCAATCAGTTGTAGCTGTGTAACCAGTGTCACTGATCACAATTTATGGTATGGGATCCATTATATAGAAAGCTCCAAATTGTGGAAAATCCATCTCCTATAGACTTCTTTAAAATCAAATAATCCAAATTTTGAAAATTTCCTTTTTCTCTGTAATAATAAAACAATACCTTGTATTTCATCCAAACTAATATATAATTAATCTTTTTGGAAGCAACCCCAGTGTATTGGGTTTATTTATTATTTTTTCATTATTTTTAAGTAGACTTGTGATATGGAGATTCAAATTCCAGAAAGATCCATTATCTGGAAAACCCAAGGTCCTGAGCATTCTAGATAATAGGTCCCATAACTGTATATGAAAGACAGAGTATGATCAGGAAAGGTATATATAGAAAAGGCATACTAAAAATTCAGACAACTCCTACACATATTTATAAATACAATATAAGGTTACATAAAGTTCTGTGCTTAATAACCTCCCGCCATTAATTTTATTCAATGTTAACAAGGTTTCTTTTAAAAAGTTAATAATCCCCTACAATGTTAAGAGAACTACTTTCTCCATATCCAACAACAGATGTTGGGCTTATTTTTCATTACAACCTCATTGATTCTCATTGTTAGACATATGTAGAAGTTCCACATTTTCTATTGTCTTCACCACTGTCATAAAAAAAGGCCTTGGTACCGTTAGCAGTAAACTGAATTCATCTGAACCAACCTGATTCACATGGAGAGGTGGGTTTGAATTTAATTCACCTCCTTTAATTTCCCCTACTACGTGCCAAGGTGAATGTGTATTATTTTAATATTGTGGGCAGTTTTTATGGGCTGTGGTTCAATGTATAACAGTGTGAGCCACAATGGTTTGGATAATGAAAATCATATTGGTGGTTAGTGCAGTAACTAGGGGCAAGAGTCAGTACTCCAGGGAAGACATATGGCTATATGATGGGGGACAAACAATGAGGAATATTATTTAACAATATAAATATGATGGCCATTACTTAAATGTAAACTGTAAATTAGTAGCCCCAGTCCCTGCACATGACCTGCACCATCTGAATAAAAGACAGGGGTCATACAAATTTTGCGAGTGGTCAGTGGTTGAACCCAGACAACTTAATAGGGAAGTAACTGGGAATGAAACAATAAATGTGTCACAAAACCTATAAAATCAAATATTTAACACAAAGGGGTAACAACATTTAGTCAATCCTAACTTAGCCTGCAAATAAACAAATAAGGTCCCTTTTAACCTTCATGAAGAAAGCACTGGCTAATCCCAATCTAAAGGAATCGCCTAAAAGAATCTCAGTTGATTAAAGAATTAAAATGCTTCCTTGTTAGTAATCATCTTCTGATTCATGTGTTGCAGCATTGAGGGCCTTGGGGCAAGGTTGTAGAAAAAGTCAGCCTTCTTCTTCTAGCTTTCCAATTCTAAGATTCTACCAAAGCAAGATATGAATCTACCCTTATGGGCTAAGAACAGAGAAATTGGAATATTTTTGCAATCTTAATATACTGCTAGTAGACGCATCTAACAAGGTAGCCCAATGTGCTGCTCTGCACTACTGCAGAGTTTTAAAAAAAAATTTAAAAACAAACTACAATGTGATTTTGAGTTCTCATTGACTGCAGTGCATTTGGTGAAATTTTGCAAATTCTGCCTTTAAACATGCTGATCGGTTTCAGAATGCCCAGGCTGACCCAAGTTTCTCTTGGAACCACAACTTTGCCAATTCAGCACTCTATACAGGCCATTTATAGTAGTATAAAAGAGGATCAGGTCTAATTTTAGTGCTCTGTGACATTGTACTGGCTAATTATAAGTTGTATTCAGTTTCCCTGTTTATATATTAAAGCCGATATCTTGACAATATAATTTATTAATAAAACCTGAATTACAAATCCTAACCTAATTAGAGGATGGAACACTTCCTTTTAGAAAACGGCTACATAATGGTTACATTTCAGCTCTTTAGAAAATTTGCAAATCCTACCAAGTACGTCAACATACAAGTCATTGTTAACAAAGTTCACCATGAACCACATTTTTTTCTTAGGATTTGGGGATGCAATAGGGAGATTAAAATCTATTAAAAAAAGGTGTAAACAGTAGGGAAGAAAGGGAAAGCCATCGTTCCCCCAGACCACACACTGACAGTGGAGCTTCCTTCTGTAATTGTTAGACAATGTTTAGTGTCTCTTTTCTATTCCATTGTAAAGCCCTTAGAAACAGGACGTTTGATTGGCACTTGTCATGCCTGATAAAGACGAAGATGCTGGTGAAAGAGATAGACGCCTTCCTGGGCTAAATCTAAAGAAGGAAAAGGACGATCCCATCTTTGTGCTTTGTCTAATCAGGTTATTTAAATGTGGACAGTATCTGTAGGTAGCTGACACAGCTTAAAGGATTGTATAACATCCAAGCCAGGGGCTTTGGAACAAAACCCCATAAAGAGTTTGCCGTCCTTTATCCTATAAATGCCAAATGTCAGACTACTTTTTATTTAGAAAGGGACCCAGGGAAAGTGTTTAACCTCTTTTCCACCATGAATAATATATATAATATATGCAAACACACATTGTGATAACCAAACAACTGAATACTACAGTCACCCAGTGGTTTAAACCTTAGAAGAAGAAGAACTATCTGTATAGATTTGTACTTGTAGGGTAATTGGCCTCTGCTTGCACCTGCGACAGGTTGGAAAATTGAACTAAAAACTCGATTGGGGCAGGGACAGAATGGTTAAAAAGGTACTTTATCTGGGGATTAACTTTTAGTACAGTTGAGTGGAATTCTAAGATGATTTTGAATGTCTTTGTTTTTTTTGGTGTTATTACATTTTTTGTAGCTAAAAAGTTTATTTAAGAGTTAATACCATCTTTTAACATTCTGTCACGGCCGGCACCCAATACCAGAACAGGTGCCAAGTACCCTGGTCTCGGCTCGGCTTCACCAGTAGTGTGACCACCGTTGGGCTTCGGGAGGAGCCCTCAGCTTACTTGGGTGCCACCTGGACTTAACGAGGGGTACAAGGCGAGATGTTCTGGCTAGCAGAGGGGCACGGCAGGTAGCAGAGTCTTTTAGGCCGAAGGTCACGGTACAAATGGAGCAGGCAACAGAATCGTCAGACAGGAAGGATTGAGGCAGGCAGATAACAAGAATCGTCAAACAGGCAAAAGGGTCAAAACCGGGTGATCAATCGAAGGGTTAAACTGTAGAGTAGTCGTAAGCAGGCAAGGTCAGGATCCAGAATTCAGAAAAGTCAAATTAGCCAGGCATTTGCAGCCCAGAGGAGCAGCGTGGCGGGCGTCCCTGCAGACCCCCTCCCGCTAGACCACCAGGTAAGGTTGTTACACATTCTTGTTAGTTGCAAACCTGCACAAGTGTTGTTACAGATACCAACCAATAAGCAGTTACTTCTAGTTCTTCTATTTAGAAAATTATAGCAATGATCTATTTGGTATTTTGGTGTATACTGTATACACACACAGGTTAATAAAATACTGATACTTTCGCTGTTCAAAAGTCATTCCATCAACTTGTTGGCCTGTTTAAACAATTCAAGCTACAATATTCCATTTTATTATAATACTTTTTATTTTAAAAATGTAAATATTTTTTAGTAATACAATTTCAAAATTGTATTATAAAATATTCCAAATGCAAAACAATTGTATTTTTGATGATCATCCATAATAATAATAAAAAAAGGTCATATCTTCCATATATCTCCCTCTCTGCAAAGTTAGCAACGAGATGAAATTACAGATGCAAGAGAACTCTCCAATGACAATTCTATATATTACACTGTAATTAAAGTCTATATTATTTATATTAAAATATCCTGTAGCCAGTGGCATACCGTGCCTTTAACAGGGCCTCCTTCAAAAAATAATAGTTTGGGGGTAAATAGAAGAAACTGTTTCTGTGCATTAATGCATTGCCTTCCCATAGAATATTAAGCCTGCAATCAAACATCAATAGTATATTATCTTGTTAACCTTTCCTAAAGTGCGATTTAAAAGGCGTTTAAGAATAGATGATTTTTGAATTGTACCTGCTTAGTGTGAGAGTTTGGTGAGCACAATTTTCACCCTTTAAACATAAACTGAATACTCTGTGTAATAATTACTTTCCACTGTGTCTATTGTGTGTAAACGCTGTTTTTGTAATTGTGGCACTTAAATGTTTCTATTTTATGTCCTAATTTGCCCCTAATTAATTTGCCAGGTGTGAGCTGAAGATATCTTGAGCACACTATTAGGTCCTGGATACAAAATAATAGTCAGCCACAGAGTGGTAAACTAGAGCTAATCTGCCTTTTTAAATTAAAGGAACAGAAACACCAAAAATTAAAGTGGCTGTGTATCCTGTGTCATTTCTCCTTTTTTCGGCTTTGAATGGCTGCCCCCATGGCTACATAGAAGCTTGTTTTTATAAATTATTGTAGATTTTCTGAAGTAAACACACTAGTTGTACCAGTGCAGGGCAGCACTATACTATATTGTCATTTTTTTTAAAATACTTTAATTTTTTTGGTCGTACTGTTCCTTTAAGGTTGACAGTGGCAGAACCGATTTTGTTTTTAGGTGTGTATACAGCATGGCCCTATGTGAAAGATACAACTTTATTAGTTTGTTTAGACTGATGTGATATTAGCATGATATGTACAGAATGTAAGTCTTTCCTAAAGCGTTTATTGGAAAATGCTACAGTATATAAAATCAACTATGTGAGCACAGTGTCCATTCTACTGAATGGACAATGTTAGGTGGAAGGATTATATAAAATGTTTCATCAAATGAAAAGATTACAAGAATGTAGCTGATTATTGATGACCTAATGCATAATTATATTAGCAATTTGATAGCTTACAATTTGAAGTTTACATACAGTATGTCACGGTAGCCCATCTTACATTTATAGGGTACCAATATAAGGAGCTCAGGAAATATCACATATATAAGCCATAGCTTATAAAGATGCAATTTCATTACAGAACTCTTTTGGGAGAGATGTGTGGTCTTATTGTTGGTGTTCTGTTTGTAATATGATATTCACATCACAATGAAATCTTGTTGCTGGCTCTTTAACTCTAGGTCTCCTTGACTGGGTTTGAAGGTTTCTATTTGAATCTCTTCTAGTACATTAGGTATGACTATGAAGATTTTCATTCATCCAGGTCATGGTATATCTAGTATAGATAATTCTAAAACAACTGGACTTGCTGAGTAATCATTGAAGACTTTTCACTAATCATCCAAGCAGCTTCTCCAGTTGAACTGAAGAAGCTGCTCGGATGAGTAATGAAATGTCTTCAATGAAAGGCTGAACTTAATTGAAGTGAATCTTTTTTCAACCTCCTCTACCATGTTCACATGTTATGATACGGAAAACAAGTCCAATGAAATATCAAATGCATACACATTTATTGCATCATTATGAACAACTATATGATGCAACATTTTATTCCTTACAGGAAAAATATATGGCAGAGATGCTTCCAAGAAAGAAGAGGGTTACAGCTTGGAAAGTAATGGAACTGAAGACGTGCAACTACCTCCAGTAAGGAGAAGGAGTCTAGGGAAGATGGATTATAGAGTCAAATAAGAAATAGAAAGACAGAGAAAAGTAAAAGAAAGGATAGTACAAACAGCATTTATATATTCAAAGCTTCAAAAAGCCCGATCAGCAGCAATCCAAGGAACACTCATTAGTATCTCTAATCTGAAGACTGTAATGCTGGCCATAGACGCAAAGATCCGATCGTATGAATCATCGTACGATCGGACTTTCCCATATCCCGACCTGCCACTATTCATTCCGATCAAATAAAGTACAAAAGAACAGATCAGCCGATGTTCTGCCCCTGACGGCAATTGTACGAAAGTTATGTCCGACAAAGCTGGTAACAGTCTCCCTCTGAAAATCGTACAATCGGCAATACATGCAGAGATATTATCGGCAGCTGACAGAAATCTGGTCTGAAAATCGCACAAATCCTCGATTCATATGATCTGATCTTTGCATCCATGGCCAGCTTAAGTCACTTATCCCCTTACATTTCCCTTACCAAATGTTGTGCATTTAATTAAGCTTGCTTGTGTTTGTCTTTGTTCTGTGTAGGTAATATACAGTATTATATAAATCATATAAGCCATAAAAATTGCTATATCATAGAAAGAAAGTGAACACAACATAATATGGGAGAAGGATCTAGCACTAGTTGCTGCCAATAAAGCCCTTCCCGGGCAACGTTACCTTGCCATAATACTGTAGGTCTAATACTTTAGTGCTTGTTGATGCACTATTGTTTGATTCCTAGTCTCAGAGTTCCTGCTCTGGTGTATTTATTCTGATTTTGGTTATCATTTCTGAACCCCGTTATTCAGAAAGTTCTGAATTACGGAAAGGACGTCTTCCATAGACATCCAAATAATCCAAAAAGTTTAAAGATGATTTCCTTTTTCTCTGTAATAATAAAACAGTGCATTGTACTTGAGCCAAGATAAGATATAATTAAAGCAAAAAGAGACTTTTGGGTTTATGTAATATTTACATGATTTTCTAGACGAATGTGTGGCTAGAGCAAAAAACATTTGCAGACACCATTGTGAATGTTAGTGACCATGTTTCCATCCTTTTTGCCGATTACAGACCTCAACGACTTCCTTGCAAAGTTTACGAACAAATGGCTGTTCCGAACTTTGGCAGTGTATGTAGTAAAATTTTGCGCGCAAAGATTATTTTCTGGTGTCAGTATCTCTTTAATTTTAATTTCATTTTGGTGCTGTTTTAAAAAATTATACAAATCGCTATTTATATAAACAACCAAAACAAGCAAATTCAGAGACAAATATACAGTATTTATCCAACGTGGAAAATCTATCTTGTTATAATTAAGAAAATGATAGAAAATGAATGCTGCTCCCCTCCAAAATAACTGCTCTTTCTATGCAAGTAGGTCTTAGTGACTGTGGCTAGGGGGGGCAACCTAAGTGCTAAAATGTAATGAGATAAAGCTAGTTGTTTGGTATTAGTGTGCTAGCTTTGTCTAAGTTGTAGCATATTCAGTAGGACAAATCTTTGTCTTTATTTGACACCCCAGTGCACCTTTTGTGTAGACAATTTCCCATTGGTATTAAGCTGAGCTTGGAGTCGATAGCCAACCAGCCTCTACGGTTGTGCCATTATTTCCAGCAGACTTGATGCATCTGCAATCAATCCAGCAGGATTTGTGCGTCAGAATTTAGAGTCTCTGAAACAAAGATTCCTTCCATGTTATGCTTAGCAGTCACTGATTTTTAATGGATTAGATATAATCACACTCTACCAGCTGCCTATAAGCTAAACCAGTCTCAGAATGTGATAGCACTAATATCAACTGCCCTCAGACATGTATAGTATGTGTAAATGTGGACCCATGAATATGGCTTCATTTAATGCAGAAATAATTATGACAACTTTTATTCAGAGCTTGTTGAATGGGTTATGAAAAGCAGATATCCTGCAAAAATACAATTAAAGCTGAAGGAACGTTTTATCGAAATTACATAGACACTCACTGAAAATGAAGTGCATCATACTGTATAATAAATAGTGCAAATAAATTTAAGTGACTATTTTTTTAAACATTAATAGTGATGACCGAGTATATTCGGCAGACACGAATTCGCGTAGATTTTGCGCATTTCGCCACCGTCGAATACATTTGCGAATTTGCCACGAAAATTCGCTGGTGAAAATGCGGTGGCATAAAAAAAATTTTTGCTGCAAAGACAGTTCTGAAGCCGGAGACAATTTAAAGGATGGCCATTGACTTTAATGTGCATCAATTGTCGTTGGCGTCAAAAATCCTGTTTCTCAAATGATTCGCCCGTTTTGCGAATTTGGCAGTTCCGATGCTGGCGACAATTAAACGGACGTCCGTTGACTTTAATGTGTGTCGAATTGTTGCCGGTGTCAAAAACCCTGTTTCACAAATTTTTCACCCGTTTTACGAATTCCGCGGGAAATTTGCTAATTTCGAGGCGAAGCGAAAGGGACAAATTCGCCCATCACTAAAAATTAGTACAAGGAATAGGAATTGTGCCACGTACTTTATGCCTACAGTTTTTATCAGGAAATATTGGATGAAATGGAATCCATCCAGCACAGCTTGTTAAAGGAGAAGGAAAGGTTAAAACTAAGTAAGCCTTATCAGAAAGGTCCATCTAAATATAACAGTAAACCCCCAAAGTAATGTTGCTGTCCCCTGTCAAAAGAAACACTGCATTTCTTTCCTTCTATTGTGTACACATGGGCTTCTGTATCAGACTTCCTGCCTTCAGCTTAAGCCTCATTGCCCTGGGCAAGAGCATGCTCAGTTTGCTCCTCTCCCCCACCCCTCCCTTCTCTACTGTAATCTGAGCCCAGAGCAGGGAGAGACTCAGGCAGGAAGTGATGTCACACCACATTAATACTGCAGCTCCTATTCTAAACAAACAGAGAGTTTCTAGAGCTTTTTACTCAGGTATGGTAAAACATTCTACAGAATAAATATAGCATTCTAGCTTGCACTATTGCAGCTAATCTATTGGCAATAAAATGCCTCCGTGGCTTTCCTTCTCCTTGAAGCCCACTGGGCTGGCAACTTTTATAGGTCATGTTGGTGATCCAGAATTGATTTTATGTCATTTCTGGCTTAAATGTGTTGCTAGTAGCCTACCTAAAGAAGGAAGAATTGGGTCCAAGTTTTATATGCAGATCGATGGAGACCTGTAAAAGATCCCTGGCCATTCCGTTAAACCTGGGGTCAGTAACAACATACAGTAGTTGATCTCTGTATCGCTATACTTTTGTTTTAAAAAAGCAGCATTATTAAAGTGGCATTATGACTAACAATAAATCTGTAAAACATTAATATAACAAAATGTACTCAGTTTTCCTTGGGGCAGTTACCCATAGCAACCAATGAGCATTTACAGGCAAACTTTGTACCTTTCATTACATATTTGGATTAATAATTTGTACGGCAAAATATGGAAATTGAACATTTTCAGTGATCAAAAAAGAACAAACATAGATAAAATTAAATGTATCAGTTGTTTTTTTTATCTTTCTTGGATAGTGACCAATGGTAAATTGCAACGACCCCTTACCATTTCTCAGAGGGAAATAGATATCGATCCCAAAGATAATACTTAAAGGATCAACGTTACTGTATTTGCAGAATAGCAATTTAGGTCTAGCCACCCTTAAAAACTGAAATAATTAAACACAGCAGGGCTCATTTACTAAGCTTGCTAATGCGCCCTCGTTTATGGTGTCATTTATCACAATCAGAATTTTTCTGATTATTTAAATAAAAAAAGTCTGACCATACTAGAATCCACCATTTGACCTTATTTATTATTAATTATATTATTATATTAAAAAGCTCAATTTAATCGGATCGGGAAAAAACTCGATACAATCAAAACTCTATACAATCGAGCGAAAACCTGAATCGTACATTTTTTTCCCAAATCACTTGATTTTTTTCTGCCTTTTTCCCGAAAAGCCCAGATTTTTGCCAGGAAAGACTGACATTTTCTGACTAATTCCAATGCTGACCACAGAAACTTCGAAATAGGATAGGGCCTCTCCCATTGACTTATATACAACCTCGGCAGGTCTGAGATGGCTGATTTCTGGATTTGGAGTCGTGTATAATAAAGCTCAAAAAATTTGTTTTATTTTTTTCCATGAAAAACTTGGATTTTGTAGTACATTTTTAGAGTTTTTAGCATTTGTACTTTAATAAGTAACACCCTAACAGTTCTCATAAAATATACTTGGTCTAAAACATACTCCTGGCATTTGCAGGGAGTGTCATAGAACCTTTCCAATGGAGGCTTGTCCAACCGAAAGCACCGTTTCAAATGCAACTTGTGTGTGCAGCTCCTGTCTTGTCTTCCTACAGCACCTGAACAGCTTGCGCTTAAAGGGATACTGTCATGCAGAATTCTGCACTGAAATCCATTTCTCAAAAGAGCAAACAGATTTTTTTTATATTCAATTTTGAAATCTGACATGGGGCTAGACATTTTGTCAATTTCCCAGCTGCCCCAAGTCATGTGACTTGTGCTCTGATAAACTTCAATCACTCTTTACTGCTGTACTGCAAGTTGGAGTGATATCACCCCCTCCCTTTTTCCCCCCAGCAGCCAAACAAAAAAACAATGGGAAGGTAACCAGATAGCAGCTCCCTAACACAAGATAACAGCTGCCTCCTGGTAGATCTAAGAACAGCAATCAATAGTAAAAACCCATGTCCCACTGTAACACATTCAGTTACATTGAGAAGGAAAAACAGCAGCCTGCCAGAAAGCATTTCTCTCCTAAAGTGCAGGCACAAGTCACATGACTGGGGGCAGCTGGGAAATTGACAAAATGTCTAGCCCCATGTCAGATTTCAAAATTGAATATAAAAAAATCTGCTTGTTCTTTTGAGAAATGGATTTCAGTGCAGAATTCTGCTAGAGCAGCACTATTAACTGATGTGTTTTGAAAAAAAACATGTTTTCCGATGACAGGATCCCATTAAGAATACTGTGTAGTTCAAGTTTGTTTGTTTTTTTAGTGCAACTAATTGCTTGTTTTCTTTTGTCAAAAAAATGCATGGCAAAATTCTAGAGCACATTTGCAAAAAATGTTGGTGCTGGCAAAAATGTAAATCTGTTCTGCATTTATTTTGCATTTATTATAAATTCTCTCAAAACTGTCTATAAAACAATCACTGAACATATTTCTTTTCTACATTAACTCTCCATTAGGTTCACCTTCTACTTTGTACTCAATGAGCTTGTCTAGATGTAATCTTGTTTGTATTAGTGAAGCTTTTATACTTCAATCCTTTGTAGTTTATTTATTAATTTATTGTTATGTCTGCTATGATCCCCTGCACCTGCAAGCCACATACTCATGTTACACGGCAAGCTTCTTGACACCTTTAGTTATCGTACCAGGTTTCTGAGGCACCTGCTTCAAAGCACCTCATTTGCTTGGCAGACTGCAATATATTCTTTATTTTCAGCATTTGCATTTTGGCACTAATAAGTTTGTGAAAAATCAGAAGCAGTGATTAAGTTTAGGAAACATGTAGTATCAATGTTAGAGTGCTGGCAAGATGTAAAGTGACATTGGCAAACAAAATTCTGGTTTGGATTATATTAACTAACGCAGAATTCCAAGCTGCATTTCTATGGGCATGGTGCCAAGTGTACAGTATAATAATTATGAAGGATTATGAACATGCATCAGCATGGAATACTATGGCAGATAATAAATCTCAACAAAGTGTAAATACATCCCTTTGGCACTTAGCGGTGTTTTGTATTAAAAAAAAAAAAATAGTAGATTCTGTTGTTGGAGGTAAAAGAGCTGATGGCAAAGGTGAATGATATAGGAGCAGCTGTAAATAAAATAAGCTGGCAAGCACAGTAAAATAGCACAGAGAAATTGATTTCATGTACTGACTACTGTCTGTCGGTCTCAAGCCAATTGACCATTTAATAAACCTCCCTACTTAATCAAAAAGACAAGCTAATTGCCCCAGAAGCGTAACTAGAGGGGGCGGGCCCTGGCGCAGGACGCGCAGCCGGGCCCCCGCCCCTCCGTACACCCGGAAACTGTACGGTAATGTGCGCCGCAGCGGCGCGTGGACTGCCAGGGGGCCCTGAGGGGATGCAGGCCCTGGCCCGCTCGCACCCCCTGCTCCCCCGGTAGTTCCGCCACTGAATTGCCCGTGTATTCTAAAGCCAGTGATCCTGCTTAAGATAGGCTTGGTCTTGAATAAATCTTTGGACATTTTTGAAACCCAAGCAGTGGCCAAAATCAGGCTGATGAGATGAATTAGCTTTAGAGCCACAAACCAGATCTCATCAGTCTCAGGCAGACCCATCAATCAAAGTCCACAGTCACAGCCAAGTGTAGTCCTTGGACAACAGGACCTTATGTATCACAAATGGCTATAGCAAAGTGCAACATTGTATTTTAAAAAGAGAAAGAAAAGTATCCCTTATTTACCAATCAAAATGAATTCACTGCACAGTTTCTATAAAACACTGGATGCTTGTACTTTCTATTAAATAATCGAAATTACATTTCTTATAATCAATAAAGTGCTGGTGTGATGATATTGTGGTTTAATTAATCTCTTTATTAGCACCTAAAGTGCATGAGTGCCAGGAAATATAAAGTGAGTTGTTGCTTAATCAATCCATAAAGATTTTTCAGAATTAATTAAAAATCCATTCAATCTGTTGCATTAAGTTGTGCAAATAATTAATTATAAATATAAAGTGATGAAGTGCTTAACTAAAAATCCCAATTCACCCAGAAAAATTCATATACCTGCTCAGATTGCTTAATTAGTAAGAAAAAGGAAAATAATAGTAGGTGGAGAAAGTCCCATTAGGCTGTCTCAGGGACCCCACAAAGCTGAGAAAGTCAGGGTTTCTGGGACTGTGGTCTCAATATTATTTTATCTTTCTTGTGTAAGAACTGACTATCCTATAGAACCACAGATCCCATGGCCCTTAGTAGCGAAAACAGTATTAGATTGAGTAGAAAATTTTTCTGAGCAGGATAAAAAGAAACTGTTTAAAAAGATTTCACTAAAAAAAAACCCAAGGATTTCAATAAAATGGTATAAACCGGCTATGTACGGAAGCTGCCGACGCGCGTTTCGCTAGTTAGCTTTCTCAAAGGCATTGCCTAACTAGCTAGCTAAATGGCGAAACACCAATTTTGATTAGTAAATAAGGGATACTTTTCTTTCTCTTTTTATAATTTAATTTCCAATATACTGGCAAAAGTCAGATCCCTTTTATTCAATTTATCACATACCAATAGATAGATCTCCTTCTACTATGCAAAATTGTATCATAATAAATATCCTATATCAGACATATTTTGAAACAAGTGCCTTTGGAAGCTCAGCTCCTTCTGCAAGAGGCACCTCTATTCCTCCAGCTCCTGTGTCAACTCCTGCAGTTGGGCCTATGTAGAAAAGGTGAATAAACACTATTTGAGCACACTATTTAAATTTTTTGTATTTTTACGGATATACTTGATTCCACAGACTGCATGCAAAAACGGTGTGCTTGTTGGGACCAGTTCAACCACTCCTTAAAGGAAAACTATACCCCCCAAACAATGTAGGTCTCTATTAAAACAGCTCATGTGTAAAACCCTGCTTTATGTAAATGAACCATTATCATAATAATATACTTTTTTAGTATTATGTGTCATTGGGTAATCATAAATAGAAAATTGCCATTTTAAAAAAAATAAGGGCCGCCCCCAGAGATAG
This sequence comes from Xenopus petersii, assembly GCA_038501925.1. NCBI lineage: Eukaryota > Metazoa > Chordata > Amphibia > Anura > Pipidae > Xenopus > Xenopus petersii. The sequence goes on from CM076677.1 coordinate 35,619,318, forward strand.
TACGATTCACTGTGCACACATACAAACCACATGTAAGGTCACATGAGCCAATTAACAGACAGAGTTCTGCCTTTTGCTTCCTCACTTCTTCCTGTTACAGTTAGTGTTGTAGTATTTCTGGTCAGGTGATCTCTGAGGCAGCACAGATAGAGTCACGAAATGGTGGTTCAAGGCAAGAGATGTAAAAGGGCAATATTTATGTAAATATATATTCCAGTTTGGTAAGATTCTTTAATATGTCATTCAATTTGATATAAACTATCTGTTGCTTAAGTATTTATTTTGGGGGTATAGTTTTCCTTTAATCTCTTCCCATTGTGTAGTGATGGGTCCTGAGACCTGAAGTGTGCCTGCTTTCCACAGTGGGTGAAGCAGAGGGACTTCAAGTCCCAGAATCCAATACTTCCCAATGGAACAAGGAGAGGATGGGGCTGCACAATTGAAATTTTTTAATACGCGTCAGAGATAGACTGTCAAGGTTTTTTTTTCAGGTGTGTCTTGTCTGTGTAAACATTTATATTTATTTTTGGAAGTTAGTGTTTACCGTATATACTTGAGTATAAGCTGAGTTTTTAAGCCCCCAAAATATGCTGAAAAACTCTACCTCGGCTTATACTCGGGTCAAGCACAAAAACGGTCGCCGGCGCCTAAGAATAGTCACCGGCGTCCAAGAATAGTCTCCAAGAATATTCGCCGGCGTCCAAGAATGGTCGTCGGCATCCAAAAACGAGACACCGACACCTCCAATGGGAGCAGAAACCCTCATTTTTTTGATTGAAACTTACCAGAAGCTGCTGCATTTCTCACCCTAGGCTTATACTCGAGTCAATAAGCTTTCCCAGTTTTTGGAGGTAAAATTAGGTACCTCGGCTTATACTCGGGACGGCTTATACTCGAGTATATACGGTATGTACATTATCTACAAAAGCCGTATTAAATGAGATTATTTAAAATAAGAGAGTAGGTGTATTTTTTTAATTATACTTTAAAGTGGATACAGGAGTTGGTTAAGGAAAAACTCAAAGTTTTTACAAGGTTGGTAGGTTCTCCTATTTGTTATGTTAGTCACCAAAAGATATGGCATAGCAGAGCTTTACCAATATTGCAGTCATACAACGTGCCCTATGTTGTTCTTTCAGCGGTCTTTATTTGATCTAAAGATCAAAAAGTGAAAAGTATTAGGTATTGCAACATAATGCTTTGAAGATATGCTTCTTCAAACACATTAAAAAAAGAGCAATCACAGGGTAAAGGTGGGGCCCAGCCTCACTAATAGCAATAAGGGCTATATTTATGGTAAGAGGCAGAACAGCCCTGCCACCAATCTTGTGCATCTTCCAAAGTTAAGGGAAGTCAGAGCATCAGAAAAGATTAATAGCAGACTATGTTCTAGGTGATTTCTATTTAACAAAAATGTTTTTATAATTTGAGTGTTCAGAGTGATTTATCATAAAACATTATTTTTGAAAAAGAAGGATGCAATATAAGATTACAGAGAAGCCCTATAACAGATTGGCTCCAATAACTTTTTTTTCACATTTGAGAGCCCGGGAGAGACCCATGTATGTGATTCATATTTATATATTTCTTTAGTCCTTGGCATTTTCCCAAGTATTGGTATTCTAATTACTAATCAACCCATACAGGCAGATTAAATAGGGCATAATGCAATACTAGTCTCATGTTATATTAAACTATCATTATTTAGGAGGAAGCAAGACAAGACAGTAAAGTAGTTGTAAGTTATTGCCCTAAATTCATACTATTTTACAAGCAGTTATATATACCATCAGTGCAAAATGGAAACTGTATCAGCAATATCACTTGCTTGATTTAAAGTGACAACATAAATATATTCTTGATTGTCATTAGTTTAAGGAGTTATGCTAAATCATTGGAAAAATGGTAAATTTTTCCCAAAAAGATCTGTCCGAAGATGGCATATGTTATAGCTCAAAAGTGCAATTATGCTTTTTGTACCCTGCCCAGTCATTAATGCAGGCAATTAAAACACACTACCAATCATAAGAAATAGGTAAGAGTAATGTCTCCAGTAATTTCCCCTTGTCCTTCTAATCACATCTTTACGTAGCCCATGTATTTAATCTATACTGTAATGTTGGCTAAAGAAGAAAGTCCTACTAGACAGTATCTATATATATCAGCAATTGCCTTGGGAATAGGTGGGAGCTGTTAATTGAGCCAAGGCCATATGCATGCTTTGACATAGCATATGTGGATACATTTACAGTAAGTGATTTTAATTAAAATGTTGTTTAAGTTTAATATGAATATGTTTAAGTTTAAAGTTTGATTCTAGTCTGTTTGAAGTGTAATAGCGTGCCCCGATACTGGCCTAGTTAAAGTATAGTATATTATATAATAGTGGTTTGCAGTATACTTGCTGAGTCACTTATCATCGAAATTAATACTTAATCTGGACCCCCCCATGAGCTGCCACATATCCCGAACATTCTGTGTAGCTGAATTTCTCTAATGGGGAAATTTTGTAGAGCTCTTGCAGCTAATTTAAATGTGGGGTAAGACATCTCTGCTGTTGAAGGAGATGACGGTGGGTCTTTCAGCCTGTTCTGGTGTTATTTTTTATATAATAAATACATTTCTCTTGTTTGTAAAAAAAACTGAAGAAATCTATAGAAAACAGATTCTGCCTTCAGATTCTGATTCCTCTTTTTCAATGCTGAATTTGACTTGGTGCCCTGAGCCAGGTGAAAAGACTTCTTTGCAAACCTAAATCAAAATTTCACCCAATTCCCTGCTACAGTGTGAATTGATGTCCTTATAATGAACTCTGCAATGCAAAAGGGTGTCTTTATGTAAAAGAAAATGCAAGTGGGAAAAAAGAAAAAGGCTTCCTTTCTTGGTTATTGCATTCTTTTTGTCCTCTTTTTCAGTCGACTTTTTGGCAAAATACTGCATCTTCAGCCAGGAGAAGTTGGCTGAGTATAAAAGAGCTTTTGAAGCGGTAAGTGTAAATTCAGAGTTCTTTTCTTTTGTTTTTCTACCGCCTCCTCCATCACTCCTCCTATGTCTTTAGACGGTTAAGCAGAAATAATAAGCACCGCTGCTTGTGGTACACGGCCCATGAATTACTCCAACATCAAATGTAACTTTAGAAAGGAGGCACGCTTTATTCTTTTCGAAGCTCTGTTCCCCAAACCATTCTTTATTTACATGTCGTGAGCCTGAGCGATGCACAGTCATTTAGAGCACACACACAAAAAGAAGAGGCCATTAAACAAATTAAAAGCAATGAGGATGACTAATACAGTACGCTTGGAATCTGCGATTTGATCAGACTGAATGTAATACACAAAAGCACTGCCAAAGAGGGAGGGGTGAAAAACTGCTCTTTAATGATCTTCCACAATTAAATTATGGCAATGAATTTTTTTATTCCTAGTTGTAAAATGTCCTGTTAGTGGAGATGGTTTTCATAAAATATAATTTCAAGGTGCTATGTTGTTTTATGCTTCTATACAAAATGCACTGACACATACAGCATATCATATTCTGTATAACCAGTTAACTGGTTTGTTTTTTATATAAAGTGGACGTGTCAACTTTCTTTCATATAGAGATATGTTTGCTATGTATGTAAATACTTTTCCAATGAGTTGGATATATCTCTGCTAACTTCAAATTTATATACAAATAATCACTGAGCTAATAAAATTATAGTAGTCATCCATATCCATGAGTCAAATAATCCGAAAAAAAAACTGGCAATCAGTCTTGGCGTATATATTTACATATAACAGTTCATTTATCAACATCTATATCAATAACTATGGATCTCTGGGCCAGATTACTAAATCTCGACCTGGAAGTATTACACAAGAATAACAACCTTAATAGCATTGTTATTAAACAATGACTCTAGCCCTTATTACGAGAAGTTGGAATGAATCATCCTTTACCATGTTATGTTGAGTAAAATACTTTTAAGGAAAATGATTGCCATTTAGATTCTCCATGCTCATGGGGTTAGAATCTTAAATTTAACATCAAGTTACAATGTTCCTTTAAACAGGTGGAGACTGTTGGACATGCAGTCCAAGGGGCACATTTACTTAGCTCGAGTGAAGGAAGAGAATAAAAAATATTTCGAATTTCGAAGTATTTTTTTGGCTACTTCGAACATAGAATTGGCTACTTCGACCTTCGACTTTTACTTCGAATCGAACAATTCGAACTAAAAATCGTTTGACTGTTCAACCATTCGATAGTCGAAGTACTGTCTCTTTAAAAAAAACTTCGACCACCTACTTTGCCACCTAAAACCCACCGAGCATCAATGTTAGCATATGGGGAAGGTCCCCATAGGCTTTATAGCCAATTTCTGATCGAAGGAAAATCGTTTGATAGATGGATTAAAACCCTTCGTCCGATTCGAAGGATTTAATTGTTCGAACGATTATTCCTTCGATCGTTCGATCAACGAATAGCGCTAAATACTTCGACTTTGATATTCGAAGTCGAAGGATTTAACTCCGAGGGTCGAATATCGAGGGTTAATTAACCCTCGATATTCGACCATTAGTAAATGTGCCCCCACGTGTCAAAACCTAGAAGCTATCAACTTGCCCACTACTATCTGTGTATTCACTCCCACTCTAGAAACCAAGCATTTAATGCTGCTGATATTGAAGACCTTCCCAATGGCATAAATAGTTTACTGCACTGTTGTTATGTTCTTTAAGAGGTTTACTGCACTGTTGTTATGAAATAGTAGTTTTTATTTACCCAAGAATTGTGATATTAAACTATACAATGTATTTCTTAAATGCATTTAATCCGAGGTGGATAATGATGAAGATGGGTATCTCGACTACATGGAAGGTCTATTGGCGTTAAAGGAAATTGTTCTACCAGGAGCCTTAAGTGATGCTGAAGAACTAAACGTGTATAGAGTGAGTACAACGAATAACTTTCATAAAATGTACTGCGCATTCAGATACCATATGATGTTTCTGGGATTATTAATTGCTTCAAAACAGATAAAGATTTTGACATTTCATACTTTCATCAAATTTTCTTCAGATTTCCAATAACATTTCATTTTTTATACAATTTTTTTTATCCATATTTAAAAAAATACATGCTTAACTAGCATTCATGACGTTTCACAAGTTTAAATATTAGGAACATCTCAGGTAAAATAATATAAAATAAAGTTGTAATGTAGTTTTATTTATTCATATGCAACAATGTATCCCCTAGTGTCACTGGTGAGTCCCAAGACAATATAAAGGCATGAGGCCGAAGGCTAAGTGCTTTTATACAGGTCAAGGAACTCCGAGGGGAATTCTAATATCAATTAACAATAGGTTGTAAATTATTTGTTATAATACACAAGATTGAGTGAGTTATGTGACTGAAATTACTAATTGCTAAGCAACCGATTATTACAGATGACATCACTAAGCACAATTAATAAAAATCTAACTTACTGTTAAGTGGCTCTTGTTTATATGTATATACAGTACATATATATATAGTGGTGAAAATAAGTATTGAACACATAAACATTTTTCTCAGCAAATATATTTCTAATGGGGCTATTGGCATGAAATTTATACCAGCTGTCTGTAACAACCCAAGTAATCCTCAAGACAAATAAGTCCATAAATTAAGTTACGTGTAGTAAAGTGGAAAGACACAGGGAATAAGTATTGAACACATGAAGAGAAGGAGGTTCAAAAAGATATAGAAAGCCAAGAACTATAGAATATATATATATATATATATATATATATACTGTATACAGTATAATAATATATACATGTCAACATTTTTCTCAATACGTTAGCAGTTTATCATTCTCAAGCTTATGTCTAAATATACTGCTAACTGAATGTCAGTGACAGTCTTAGTTAAAGTATTATGGGTGACATTTAGGTCACAATTACAAATATATCTAATATATGACTCTATGGAGGCACCATATGAATGATGATGGGCTCATGTGTCTTCTGTGCATCACAAGAAATAAACAAAATCTAAAGAGTTAATTGTATGAATAAAAAGTAAAGGAAACTTTTGCACTGTTTGGACGGTTATCGGGCTGGCCTGTACATCACTACTGGTTGCCTTTCCATTGTTCTGCTGACTGGCTGCTGGGGGGATGCAATGCATCATTAAAGAGTGACTGAAGTTTATCAGCACAAGTCACATGACTGGAGGCACCTGGGAAACTGACAGTATGTCTAGCCCCATGTCAGATTTAAAAATTAAATATAAAAAAAAATCTGTTTACTATTTGAAAAATGGATTTTTATTAAAGCAGTCTGCTGGAGCAGCACTTTTAACGGATACATTTAAAAAAAAAAACATGTTTTCCCATGACAGTATGCCTTTAATATAATTCCCTTCCAAATAATTTACGAAATAAGCATTTCCATCAATCTTAGCCTTTTCCTGGGGAAACATAATAGTGATACTCTGCATTGGTACATATTGCCTAGACAATGCTTGAGCGTAAGTTCGCACACAGTCAATGTTGTAGTAACCTTAACCTGGCAGTGAACTCTTAAAAGGCCACATTATAACCATTCCCATTCACACCAGGCATGCCATTAACAGCACACCTTGGTCCTTTCTGGAGGAAAATTATAGGGACCGATTAGCCAGTTATCTTGAGGTCTGGTCATAAATTATATGTATAAATGTCTCCCTAAACTATTTAAAAGAAAATATATATCTGTGTGCAATACATTGCATTTATTATTGTTGAACCATATTTGCAAAACTGTGATTTTAAAAAAGAAGAGAATGAGAATATAGGTTATGATGTATATTTGTATTTATATTTGTAAAATTATAGGGTCAGTCTAATACATTTAGAAAGATTGCACCAGGTCTAGTAACCATAGCCAACCAATGAGCAAGCAGAAATTACTGGTCATAGAATTAATAGTTTAACATACTTAGGAGTCTATTTACTAAAATTCAGATTTTAATTTTTTTCCTGAACTATATTTTTGTTAAAACATTTCTAAAAATGTAAGATTTGAGTGTGAAAATCACAAAAAAAAACTCGAATACAAAACTTAACCAAGTAAAAGCTATCAAGATCCGATAGAAGTCAATGGGAGCTGTACATATCCTATTTGACCATTTTTTATCAATCACTTTAAAGGGGTTGTTCACCTTTGAGTTAACTTTTAGTATGAAGTAGAGATTGATAGACAACTTGCAAGTTTTTGAGTTATTTAGATTTTTATTCAACAGCTCTCCAGTTTTCAATTTCAGCAATTTGGTTGCTAGGGTCCAAATAACTAGAATTTCCAAGAGACCAGAATAGGATCATGGTCAGTGACCCCCATTTGGAAGTTGGAAAGAGTCAGAGGAAGAAGTCAAATAATTAAAAAACTATTAATAATAAATAAATATACGGTGGTCTGCTCCCCAAGCTGAGGGTTTAGGGCTGTGCACCTGGACCTCCCTTAATAACTGTTGTGTTCTACAAAAACATAAGATTTTTCTTCTTTTCTACTGACTGCTATCAAAAATAGCATGTGATTTATATTAAATAGAGCTTAATTGTGGATTCAAAAGCATTTAAAACCGTTACAATTCAACCTTTAATAAATAAGCCTCTTAGAGTAAATGTGACTTTTATTATATTATCTCTATATAATGTAGTCCTGCTTATATGCACTATGGCATACATTTATTACAACAGTACAGTAGAGGACCAGCAGTGAAATGAGTAAAGCTATACAGTATCAGTGCCAGGTACTAAGAGACATACAGTAGGTGGTAACCTGTCTATGGGAGCTATAATAATTGTGAATGGCCCCTTGCAGGCCTCTTAAGCATTTACTGCAGTCTTTAGTTATTTTAGTTAAGTGTCTGCATTTAAACATGCACAGTTAACACATCTCTCTATTTGTACTCTTCATTTGGTACACGGTGGCAAAAAGCCAAAAGCACCCAATGCTCTCAATAATAGGCATGTAAAGCAATCCTTGTGGTATCTTAATTCTTAATTATCCTGCAGTGGCAAAGGCTGAATTGTAATTCAACATCAAACAGATATCATATTACCACAAGTTGGCTTAATTCTAGTATACTAATCTCATATATGAACAAGTTGGAAGGCTGTAGAACTACATCATAGAGCCACCTTTTATTCCATAGTCCACTATTCATATTTCTATTAAGATCCAACAATTCAGTAATGTTTGCTATTGTTGTTCACTTTTTTATTGACTCTGTCCATCTGTCAGCATTATTGTATTCCATCGCTCAATCAGGCTTTAAAAAGAGCGTATTACCCTGTAGTCTTTGACCTTATTTAATGAATGCCCTTCCTGTAAAATAATAATAAACATGAATCAGTAGAGGCCTTTATTGTTTGCGGTATTGTGTGTTTACTTTGTCTGTGGTTTCTTTTTCTAATGAAATGTAAAACCACAAAGGTAGCCAAGGATTTTCTTTTTCCTAGCTTGAACGTGTGCCTCCATCAAACATTCCTTTTATTCGATAACTCTGTGTTTTGTTTTGCACATTTAAAAAAAAAGAAAAAAACTTGTACAGAGTTTTCAAAGGGAAAACAGAGAAAGGATAGGGGTACCCAAAAGAATACACATATAGCCATCTACACTGTTATAGGAACACTTTGTACTTGGAAAGATCCTGAAGACAATAACCTGGTTTCTGTGGGTTTGTATTCAATACTTAAAACACAAAGGCCAGTGGATGAAAAAAAAAAAAGATTTTTTTTGTTTGCGATACAAAGCATTGTGGGTCACAAACACAGTTTTTTTCTTCTTCCAAGGAATGAATGCATTGAGAGCAAGGAATATGAAAGGACCTATAATTATCCTTAACATAATACTGGTTCTAATAGTATTTAAAAGTGCCTTGTACAAAGTTGATGTGAAAGTTCTTAGTAGACTTTCATGCAAGAAGACAATTGCTTGTAATGAAAGCTGAAATAGTAGGAAAACGAGGAGGTGGGAGATTAAAATATGTTCTTACATCTCAATTTTGACAGTGGTTTAATCAAACATAAAGGGCTTAAGTGGTGCAAACTCTTCCTTCTCTGGAAGACTGAAAACATTTGGGATATACTGTTATTAGCTCCATGTCTAAACTTGCCCTTTGTCATTTGTCAGCCCTTCAAATGCATTTTACTAATGCATCTAACCTATTCTATGTATTGATTTAAAGGGAAAAATACCCTGAATATAAATTGGCCCTAGGTTCTATTTATTTTACCTTCAATTGATACCAGGATAGGAGAAAAAGTATTTTCCCATAAATAGAAATTCTTAGTCTACTTCGAACTAGCAAGAATTTTCAGTCATGATGGAATATTGTTTGTAATGAGAAATGGCAACCATAACTAACAGATGATAGTCTATAATAGAAAATGATCCTTCATTATCAAAGTTGTATGGTGACAGTAAAACAGGGTAGCCTTGTTGTAAGTTTTCCTTGTTATTCAGTAGTGCAATGATGGTGACCAATAAATGTAACCCTTTAGCAAGTGTTTACACTTATACTTGTGCACTAATAAAAGAAAAAGTATACAGTAATATAATGGATTAATAAACTGAGCCTTTTTATTCTTTTTCTAATAATAATGCAGAACCTTGCACTTGATTCTAATGAACTGCATGACTCCATATTGGAGGCAAAACAATCCTATTGGGTTTATGTTTAAATGATGTTTAAATGATTTTTAGCAGACCTAAGGTATTGTGATCCAATTAGGCTTCACATTGCCAAAAGTATCCAGACACTTCATCAGTAGTGATGGGCGAATCTGTCTAGTTTTTTTAAAACGGCGAAACATATGTGAAACGCATTGAAGTCAATGCCTGCCGAATAAATTTGCACATCACTAGTCTTCAGTGTACATAGAGAAAAAGGCTATTAATTGGGACCATGGTGTTTTTATGGGTGAGCAGCTGCACACAAGCCTAACATGACCATTTGCAAAGCCTACTGTTAAAGCTGGAGTTGTGTAAAGGTTGCCACTATTGGACTCTTGGACAGTGGCATCACATTCTCTAAAGTGACATCCAGAGAATGTAATTCCAGGGCAGCAACTAGGGGGAGGCAGAAGAGGAACGTGGTTATGGGAGCTAAGGTGCAGGGGCACCAGGCACTGTGCCTCTTCTGCCACCTTACCCTTGTTCAGACCCTTGCTTTCCGCACCTGTGGGAGCAATTTGTGTATCCTGGGCATGTGCACTCTTCCTCACATGCACACTCAGGCATCTTTGGTGCATGCGCTTGTTTGTGCACATGCATGAGGAGGGAGGGACATTGTATCCTGGGTTGCCTAGGGAGCCCGGCTGACTTGGCCTGGCACTGAACCTGGGTTTGGTAGATGCCAGAAGAACAATGACTGGTGAAATGTACAATGCAAAGTGGAACGTTTAGTTGAGCAGAAATAATGGTGTGAGGGTGTTTGGACCAGAGCCCCTTTGTTAACTGAAAGCAAACCCTACAAAGTTGAACCCTACAGAGTACTATAACATTTCAGCTTGGGGAAGGCCTTCCAGTATCAAAGCAATAAAGCTCCAATGCACAAATCTAGGTCTGTACAGAACAGGTATACACAGATGGGAGTAGAAGAACTTGCCTGCACAGAGCCCTAAGCTCAAGCCAACAAAAAATTTGTGGGATAAAAGGCAATGCTAATTGCAAGTCATGCCTTTTTAACCCAACATGAGTGCCCAGTCGCACTAATGCTCGTGTAACCATATGAACCAATTCCCACCAGCAATGATCCAACATCACGTGAAAAGTCTTCCTAAAACCGTAGATGTTTTTTTAGCAATAAAGAGAAGCCAATGTCATATTATTTTGTAATAACCTTGTTCTTGGAATGAGTGTTGGAAAAACAGATATTTTGCCTATATAGTGTGTACGTTAACAGACTAAGCAGATGCTTTCAGCTAACCATTATTAAATTATTTAAGTTTGGCTATAGCACAATGGCTTTGAGTGGTGCTAGCACCATGTCACTATTCATACAGCTCAGAACTGATGGGGCTTTATGAAAAGATAAAGAAATTGAAGGGAGAAAGATAGTAATGTGGATACCATTAGGCAAGACAGCATCTAAAGCAGGGCAATTTAAACAACTTAGTAGATAGATGGAACTGGAACAACATTTATTTATCCATTTCCATTTATTTATTCATTATTCACATATACAAGGCAGTATGTTTTTTGCCAAAAAATAATCTGCATTGTGCACTTTTGCATGCTCTTTACTGCACTGCTACACATGCTGTCTGTATGTTGTATCCCTCTTGTTCTCATAAAGGCCTTGTGTAGTCTTTTACTGAGTACTGTACATTCCGGTGTCATTTTATTATCTATCTTTGTCTTTATGGTGTAACATTTATTTTTTAGAGAATAGCTGTGTTTTTTACTTCAAACATTCTATAGTTTAATAATCAATTTACTCCCATTCTTCATTTGCAGGGGGTAAGGACCACAAAGGTGGAATTAAGTTAATAAATAACTTCTCCTATGGTGACTCAGAAAATGGAAATATATAATAAAAGCAACTGTAAAAACACATTAAATTACAATGCTATAATAACTTTTAAACAAAGTTGAAAGGAGGATAACCCCTTGTTACCTAAAAAGTGCCCTGGAAAGGGCCTCCTTCCACCTCCCAAACCACATCTAATGTTCCCCCTGCAGCAAAAAAACACCAATTAGCATGGTAAGGTTGGCCTATCTACAACACAGAACATCTGCACTAGAATGTGTATGTTGGTTCTTATAGTGTATCATGAAAGATTGGGAGAATATCTTATGGAACTAAGAAAAAAGGGATACAGCTTTACCAAAGTTTTCATTGTGTATAGGAGTCAGTGATTAAAGTATTGAGGAGAGGATCACCACAATTTGAAATAAATTCAGTGTAGACAGATTGGTAGTAAGAGTGGTATGGCAGGAGAGGAATGGTTGATAAGATATATGAGCCTGGCAGCTGAATTTATGATATACTGGAGCAGAGTCAGTTGTAAGGGTAGGGCAATCAATACTATGACATTACGAGAAAGTTAATTTAGTGAAATATTTGTGATATTATAGTGATGATTGAAAACATTTGAGAAACTGTGAAAATTTGTGACACAGTTTTGTTGTGCATGATTTTTGTCATAAACTACATTAATATATATTGTCTTTTTTTCTTGGCACCTTGTTTCTGCTTTGGTGCTTCCAATAAAAATCACATTCAATTTTCCCTGCTACACACATTGTTCGAGAACCTCCTATCCACTAGGCTACAACTGCATTTTCAATAGGAATAAAGGATCCCATGTCGCTAATTTCTTTAAGACATGTCTGTGATTTTGACATTTGTTTTTTTTTTTACTTAAACCTGAAAATGTTTCAGTATTTTCTTAAAACCACTTTGACCAAACTCCTGCTGACTCTTTAAACTTTGACCAAACTCCTGCTGACTTGGTGCGGGAAAATACTCATCATGAAAAAATCCAAATTGTGTGATTTCTTTGGATTTGCCGCCTAAAAACTCAGACTTTTTCGAATTATCGCCTGGAAACCACAAAATCTTTGGATTATGTAGGAAACCCAGCACAGTAGTGATGTGCGGGCCAGCAGAATCCGCAGGTTGGTCAGGTTCAGCCCATTTTCGGGTGGTGGGCGGGTCCAGCTCTTCTTCCTGCTCTCCCCACCTGCCACCTTACACTGCTGGCTTCTGACTTTCGTGTTCTGGTTTTATAGCCGCGAGCCTGCCTGCCCCTTTTGTGACACCATCGGCGGGGCGCTTCGGCAAGGGGTTTTTAAAAGGAACCCGGAAGTCGGGCTCGGGCGGGCGTGGGTGGTGGGAGGTTGGATATTAGGCGGGTGCGGGTCGGGAAAAACCCGACCCGCACATCACTACAGCGCAGATCATGATATCTTCCAATTGTAAACACCTGTCATTGACTTCTACATGATCTTGGCAGTACTCTTTTATTCAGACTTTTAACACCATTGGGGTATAAGAAATCACAAAAAATAGGTTTTTTTTCCCTGTAAAAAATTTGTTTACCCCTTTAAAAGGTCGACCACAAAAAATCAGACTTATAATAACCCCCTATGTCTGGTAGACGGATAATGGTATCTACTGTTGCACTTAGTAACTCTGTTACTGTTTAATCAAGTACCATCTAAGATAATAAATCAGCTGAAATCTAGGTTCTTTGTATCCAACATTAAAATGGATAAATCATATATTTATGTGTATGTCCTTATATAGACAGTGGAAAGGCTCGAATGCCTTTGGTTGATGTTGAAGGAGAGGGTAAGGATAAAATGACACGTGTGTGTTGTGCGTCTTTTTTTGTCGCACAAAGTAAAATGAGATGCATGGCAAAATCTTCACGCAGTTTTTCCGAAAATGTTGTCAGCTGCAAACCCGGTAGTTCACAACTAATCTGTACATCAATAGAGTAAATGGTGGTATTTTAAACATATTCCCTAGTAGAACATCTCTGGATTTAAAACTTAAGGTGGCCATAAATGCTATATTAAATGATAATATCGTACGAAACAAATTTTCGTCCGATATTCATTGTGTGTATGGTGGTAAAAGAGCGAACCGATATCGGCAGAAGACTTGAATATCGGTCGGCTCCTCGATCGGGCTGGACGGAAAAATTTGATTGGGTGCCTCTGAAGGAACCCAAACATCGGCCATTGTTAGTGCTGTATCGTCAGATAAGGTAGAATTCTATTGTTTATCTGTATATCTGACGATTCAGCTCTACACGTGTGTATTGAAACGAACGATCTTTCTTGGAAACATCTTTTCCAAGAAAGATCGTAATTGTTAAGTCTGTGGCCACCTTTAGTCTTCTTATAATTGTTCCTGCCAGTGTTCGAGCATTGATGCAATATATTGTAAAAAAATGAATTACTATTGAACAAAAGCCGCATATAAATATAGTATAGTATAGAAGCTTTTTCTCTGTAAAAATAGTTGAGGCACTAAAGGATTTTGTAAGTCAAACTCAACTAGTTTTCAATAATAGTGTATTTACTACCGCCATAATGTTTTTTTTTATTTTAGGGGGAGTTTTGTGGGTTGTTTGCACTTTTTTTGTAAAAAAAACAAAACACCCTATTATATTTAGTCTTGCATTTCCTCCATTAACACCTCTTGTAATCCACAATATAATAGCTATAAACCAGCACTTTCAATTATATAAAAAGTATCATGAATATAAACCGGATACAGTTACTTATCCTCCAAATCCCCCCTAATTTCACACATAGGCCATGAGATCAATCAATGCCCTCAACCCATACGCAGTTTATTTTCATTAGTGTTACTGTTCAGATGATTTCATTGTTTTGTTTGCTATGCTAATATAGCTTGAGTTTGCAGCAATCAGCGTTCATTATGCTTCCCTCCAAGCACAGCAACAATCTGCTCTTTTTTTGTATTAGTGCTCATTGCTGCTCTGTCCATCCCTTCTTTCCCCCCCCCAGATTATAAAGATTGTGGACTATTATGTAACAGATGGCCTAACAGACCTACAACTCTTTTCTGCAATGGCTAGCTTGGCGCAGAAAATAGCAGCACTAGAGTAATTATTCAAAGACATGGACGCTCATGAATTTTAACTCATTGATGACAAAAGAATTAAGCAGGGTGCAAACGGCTTCATCATTAGAAGGAGCCATTAACAGACTTGGATGGCCCTCCAGTGATAAGTGTCCCTTCTTTGGGAAGAAAAACTGTCTCTTTTAATGCAAGATTAATCAAACTCATCCACAGCATTAATTATGTTAGGCAGCCAGAAAAAGAATTAACCTAAAAATACAGAGGAATTAATGAAGTTCTTATTACATATAATCTACACAGGGTGCACGGAAAATTAAGTTGATATATTTGAATATGTCACATAAGGATACTAATACTTTTGGTCAAAAAAAATAATAAAGAATCAATATTCCTGTTTCTGTACACTGATGACAACTATGTGTCACTCCTATGCACTGATGTATTTATTGCCCTTTAAATACATTAAGCTATAGAGCATTCTTATTATGCAGGGGCATTTTCATTAAGTCTTTTTCAGTTAAGGGAGCAGGATTACACTAAATGAGCAAAAAGTAGACTAAAATAGGAAACTGACAGCAATTTATTGGGCTCATAACAGCCTGGTAAAACTGCAATCTATTTTCTTCTCTGTCATCCCATTTGAGGTTATTATTAAATGGTTTATGTCATCCTTGTTCTCAGAATTTTTAAGTTTTTTGGGGGACTTGGTAGTGATGGGTGAATAAATTCGGCAGGTGCGAAGTTCCTCGTTTTGCCACTGGTGAATAAATTTGCCAAACTTCCAGAAAAGTCGATCGCGTCAAAACAGTTGCCCGTCAACACTATTAAGACGCCCCTTGACTTTAACGCCAGCGTCAAAATTTGTGAATTTTTATGCAAAGCGAAACGGCAGAAATTCGACCGTCACTAGGACTTGGTAGTTGTACAGTTGTAGTATATATTAAGCATACTATATAGTATTATCCTGGATTCCACTATTTTTCTCTGGTCCCCTAAAAAACATTTATGTAATTATTTTGGGCATGATATGCTAATGGCATCCTATTTATGATATGTTGGGATTCACCATCATTTTTCAAATTGGGCAAATACTGAAGCCTCCACTAAAGATTTGGCTGTATTTGGGATCAAACTTCAAGTACACAAAGGACAGAACATCCCTCTCTAACCCATTAAATAGTGACTGCCTACAGCATTTTACTGCAGCACCTTGTCTGTTTTCTCAAATCTTCAGATTGTCTAGGCCTGGTTTCATGTTTCAATTATTGTCTGCTTTACAACAAATTGAAAATGTTTCTTATAGATTTGCAAAGTGCTGTAAAGAAGCATTACCTTAAATTTAAGGCAAAAGGGGGTTCCGTTAGCCCAGAAGCTGTAACAAAGAGGCAACCAGTAAGTGTTTAATGTTGATTGGTTGCTATGGGTTATTGCTCCTAGGCACTCAGTGGGGGTTATTTATAAACAGTGGGCAAAATTGCTTCTGGGCTGTAGCCCTTGGCAACCAATCAGATGATTGCTTTTAGTGCTCAACCTGCAGCTGGCTGAAAAAAGCTAATCATTGATTGGTTGCTATGATTTACGGCTCAGGTGCAAGTTTGCCCACTGTTTATTATAAATGAGCCCAGTTTCTTTGAATACATAATCCTAGAATTTTATAGGCACTGTCTGACTCAGTGCTCACTGAACTCTCACACTCACAGAAAATAATTTAATTATTCTGCTGAAACACTTATCTGCTCTGATAACTGTTTCTGTTAGTGAAATGGTTCCAGGAAAGTGTTAATAATTGAGGAAAAATGTGACATTTTGGGAATCCCCAGTTTATATTTCAAAACATTAACCCCTAAAGTATGAAAACCAAATCCTGGATTCAGTAAAAACTTTCCAGAAACAACACATGGGGGTAGTAGAAAAAAAGCATAATTTATGAATATGTCTGAACATATTTATTTATACCTATTTAACCAAACAATTTGTAATTTTTAACTAAATTCCTTTTTCACTGTAATAATAAAACAGTAACTTTGTACTTTGTCAGTGTAGGTGAGTTTTGCATGTTCAAGGGGCAGATTTATCAAGGGTCGAAGTGAAAATTTGAATTTAAAAAATTTGAGTTTTGTGCTATTTTTGTGTACTTTGACTATCCAATAGGCCAAAATTTGTTTCGAATTTGAAAAAAATGTGACTATTCAAATATCGAAATTGATCATGTACTGTCTCTTTAAAACGTCGACCATTCACCATCTAAAACCTGCCGAATATTGCTGTTTTATGGGGGACCTCCTAGAACCTATTTGGAGTCATTTGGTGGACTTGAAAAAACAATGTTTTTTGGGGCAAATACTTTGATTCGAATTTGATCGAATGCGCTAAAACTTAGATTCGAGCAAATACAGCCTATTCACCCGATGTTAAAAACTTTGATTTTTTTTAAATAAATTTCAGTTGGTCTTTTTTAATTCGAATTTCAAGTTATGGGAGTTCAAAAAAACTCCTATCACTTTGAAATTCGACCCTTGATAAATCTGCCCCTAAATGTTTTATTGTGATTCAAATTATGCATACACCCCTTTATTTAGAAATCTCCAGGTCTCAATCATTCTAGATATTATACACCATAATTGCGTCAATATTAGAGCTTCAGTCTGTGCCTTATTTCATATTTTCGGTTTTAAAGGGCTACTGTCACATGAATGCATTCTAAATGCTCCATTACAAAGACAGCTAACCTTTCAGCCATAAAGTGTGACAAAACTGCTGCTAAGTTAGGAGTTAAGGACTGAGATATGGCATTTGATTACTCTTTCCTCTACTGACAGGCACAAATGTGACTACAAGCTTTTCCTTGTTATCATTAAAACATACCTACCAACATTTTGGGAGAATTTGTCTGACCACGCCCATTTTTGTGGCAACACCTCCTAATTGCCATGTTCATTTTACAAAATTTGGCAGGTTATGAAAGTTTGAACATATTTCTTTGTTTTTTTTTCCAGTTATTACAGTTTTGCTGACGGTGAATTTCCCTTTAAGCTGTGAGTCTAACGTTTCACAAGGGACCTGTTACCTTTTATTGTTACAATTAATTATTTGCTTATCTTGTTACAAAAGTATCTTATATGCAGCTTTGGCTGTTCTGGGCTCTCTGCCAAAAGCCAATTAAGTTAGAAACTTTTTTTCTTTTTCTGGCTGTTCAGTGCAGAAAAACGTAACTTTCCAGTACAAACGAGGGACTGCAGGTTGAGCTGTCAAAAGTGGGACTGTTCCCCTGAAAACGGGACGGTTGGGAGGTATGATTAAAGTAATCTTACTACATTAGAAATGAGATACATGGAAACAGGTAACATTCATCATGGCAAGAGAAATAAACTTATATTATATAATAATAATAATAATATTTTATTATTATAACTAATAATATAATTATTAGTTATAATAATAACTAATAATTGTATTTTACAGGTTCCAGCAAGGACTATCATATTCTAATTAGAGCTTTATGTAGACAATTAATGAGGTGAGCAATCTGTCTGCTATATTGTCATTTAACAGGGTTTTTACTGACTTTTAACATTTAGAAGCCCCACGCTGATATTGTCTTTCAGGCCACTCAGGAGAAGCTGCTAGCATTGGCCCAGTGGGTCAGACACACAAAGCAAAAAGCCTCCATTATATTTGCTGTGAGACTCTGTCCATCTGTTCGTCTCTCACCATATGGTGTATAATCAGCAGACAGTGGAGAAATGTTGCCTTCATGCAAATCAATGTTGTAAGCTCCATTCCAGCACAATGATTACAGTTTTCATAATGGAGATCGTTTTCTACATGGTAATTGACGTGTGCCGTTTATTATCCTTTTAGTATGTGAATTGTAGTTCTGCATGTAAGCTGCCTAATTTACAGAACCCGCTGTATTTATGTGCATCCTTTTATTTCCACAAGAAAGAATATGTATTGTTCTAATACAAGTTAAAGGCTAAGTAAAACCCCTATTTATCACCACGTTTTTAAATTAGTATTAGAACAGCAGGTTGCTAGATAGGGGAAGATTTAAAAACAAAAAATAAAAAATGAACCCCGGCATATTACACAGTTCCAAATTCATTTCACTTCTTGACAAAAACATATGATTTTACATAGTGTAGCATGGAGGTAAAGTAGTGATAACTATGCCCCCATACAAAGAAAGGAACACTGATTGGTATCCCTATGTATATATATATATATGTATGTGATCCTTATTTAACTTACTACAGGTAGAGGTCTGACAAAGTCAGATAAAGTAACAAGTTAACAATTTTTTAATAGAAAGAAACCCCACCAAATAGTAGATACAGTATTAACTATTTGGTGGGGTTTCTTTCTCTTAAAAAATTGTTAACTATGCCCCCATGTCTGATTTACTTATTACTAAAAAATAAAGATGTTTTATTTGTATTTATTAATGCTGGGCAAAGTGCTGAGTAAGCATGCCCATTTTGTACTTTGGCATCTGCCATAGACAGCTAGCAGCAGTTATGGATGCGGGGATCCTCCATTAAAGGGGAACTATTGCGAAGATTAACATTTAATATGAGCTTCAGCATACTGAAATAAGAAACTAAATACAATCAATTAAATATTCTGCATAGTTTCTGAGATAATCAAGTTTATGTTCACTATCCCTCTCTCAGCATCGCTTTCCTTTTAATATAATTCCCTCATTGCCTATACACTCATAGATTCAGTAGCATGGCCAAAGAGGAAGCTCCCCAGAGTCACGGGGGGCCCGAGGGAACAGGGGGGCCAAGACCCCTATAGTTGTACAAACTTTAGTACCCGCTACCTGCACCACTTGAGACCCCTACCTAAAAGGGATCTGGCGGTACAAACTGTTGTGGTGCAAGAATGTGAGGGGGCAGAACCCTGTTGCACTCTGGGCCAATTCAAAGATTTTTTTTGGTGGGAGGGCCAGGGGTGGAGTAGGTACACCAGTGCATAGGTTAATTTTATGTACATTACCTATAAAGCACCTGGTAGGTCATTGACCAATCAGAGGAAGCATACAGCACACACACACTTCCCTAAAGGTGCCTAGCTCATGGCATGTGGTTTCACCAGACTTAGTTAAGTAAATTAGAGCAACCAATAATTTTTATTTTTTGCTTTCATTTTTTATTTTTCTTGCACCTGGGTGAATATAGTTGTACTCTGAGTGATTCCTACAGTCTGACTGCCTGCAATCTATGTTTCAACTCTATAAACTCAGTTGTTCTGATGCTTTTGATATTTACACCTTTAGCATTGTCAGGTCTAGCTCTCCAGTGATAAGACAGCAAAGCAGTGTGTGTCTGCCACGTGTAGCCTCTGTAATATATGAAGGTGTGCCACTGAGATTTTCTAATAAAGATAAGAACTTTCTCATCTAGAAGAACTTTTGGTGTGTGCTGGCGCACCTTCCTCTAGGCTGAATGGCATGAAACTTCAATTATTCTTGATTGCCTATCTTTACTCCACCCATCATTTACTTTTACAACAGCTATTATCTGTTACAAACAGCATCTCATTGATTATAATTAATGCTGTGATTGTTTATTACATCCTTATTGTGTTAAACATTACTAGAGTTAGAAGAGAGTGTGCTGGATCTCTGGCCAAGAAACCAAACTTAAAAGTCAACCATTATTTGTATGATTTAGCAAGATTTAAACATTAATTAGACTCAGTCTGCAAGAATACTGTGCAGAAATCAAGGCTCGTGGACAGAAGAATAAACATGAAAGATACCGCATGATAAGAGTTTGCTGAGTGTAGCACCGCCATTATCTGTGTCATAAAAGCTAATGATTAAAATATTTAATGGCCTTCAGATAATTAAGGATTGATAGGAAACCATAACACATTTATGTCTGAACGCTGCTATTTTAAAGATTCAGTCAGATGTAGCCACAGATTCTTAAAAGTAAAGCCCATCTAAAATGAATAATGATGGGCGAATAAATTTGATGTGAACTTTCGTGTTTCGCTGCCGGCGAATAAATTTGCAAAACTGCGATGCAAAAAATCTGCCACGTCAAAAAAATTTGAACGCGCATAAAAATTGTTGCACGTCAAAATTATTCGGACGAACATTGACTTGCATTTGGACAAAATTGGCACATGTATAAAAAATGTCACGGGCGACGAAAGTGATGCACGTCAAAATAATTTTGATGCCCATTGACTTGAATGCGTTTTGCAAATTTTTCGCCGACAAATTCACACCATCACTAAAAATTTATTGAAAAAGATGCCCATTTATATTGTGGCTTTAATGGGGTTGTTCGCCTTTGAGTTAACTTTTAGTGCGATGTATGGTGGGATATTCAGAGGCAATTTGCAACTGGTTTTTGTTTTTTGTTTTTTTTTATTTGTCGTCTTTGATTTATTTAGCTTTTTATCCAGGAGCTTTCTAGTTTGCAATTTCAACAATTTCGATGCTACTGTCCAGATAAAAAAGTGGGAAAGACCGCACTCCTTATCCATTGTTAAAAAAACACTGTTTATTGAAAGTAAAAAAACTTTCTGCAGTGCTGTGTAGGAACATTAGGCCTGATGCATTTTGAGTATTAACCCTTAATCACAGGCTAACTTTTAATGACATCAACCATGCAACCATGCACTGATTTGAATAAGAGACTAGAATTTGAACAGGATAGGGCCTGCTTAGTATAAGAATAATAAATAGTAGCAATAACAATGCTTTTGTAGCTTTTAAGCATTTGTTTTTTTTTTGATGGGGTTAGTATCCCCCATTAAAAAGCTCTAAAGAGTCAGAAGAAAAAGGCAAATAATTAAAATAAACTTTAAAAATAATCAATGAAGACCAAATGAAAAGTTGGCTCTTCTAAGGCAAACTAAGGGCCAAATTCACTAAGCTCTGAAAATTCGCCAGCGACGACTTCGCTCACAGCGCAACTCTTCGCCAGGACAATGCTAATTCACTAAAATCCGAAGTTGCGTCCAGGGTGCCGAATGCTGGCAAAGTTGCGCTAGCGTTACTGCGCCAAGCAAAGTTGCAATAGCGGGAAGTTAAAGTTGAATGGACGTATATCTTGTAGCAAATAGATTACACTACACAAGCCTGGGAAACCTTAATAAAATAAAATAGAGTTGTTATATTGCCCTACATATGAGCCCAGTGTATAGTTTATGTGCCATATGTTAGTAAATGTAGGGGGGAAGCTGGTTACCCTCAAAAAAAATGTACACTCTTTTGCAGCCTATCACCCTGAAAAATGGAAAAGACGCTAGCGTTTTTTGGGACATTTTTAAATTTTCAACTATTTTTTGAGGACATCCTATCTACTCTACTGCACTTCACCTGGTCTGAGATGGCGAAGGCAAGTCTGGCACAAGAGGTAAGGTTCAGTAAAATCTGCATATTAGTGGATTTGCGTAGTTACGTCCATTCGCCAGAGTGCAAATTCGTCTGGCGTTAGGTAGCGAAGTACTGCTAGAGTCTATGTTCTTTGCTAGCAAATTTACTGGTGAATTTTAGCCAGTGTTAGTCACTTTGCCCTTTAGTAAATTTGCCCATAAAACTGCCCCTTTAAGCATTGCATATTTCATTAGTAAGAAATACCAATGGTACCTGAAGAATATTCAGTGCTGTTCAGGATGTTCAGTCTCCTGAGCCAATAATGCACTACTTCACATGTTCCATATTATAAAACAATGATTTTATATCAAAAAAGTATATAGCTCCTGGGCATGCCAGGGACCAGACAAATCTTTTGGTGTGGTGGGCTACATCTGGACTGTAGCCACCCAGCTTGGTAGCCCTGGTTTAGTTTTTTCATTACTAAGCTACTGTATATACTCGCGTATAAGCCGAGTTTTTCAGCACCCAAAATGTGCTGAAAAACTCAACCTCGGCTTATACGCGGGTCATACCGTAGATATGCCCAGCAGTGCGACCCCCTGTGACCCGGCCCCAGCAGGACTATCTGTGACTGACTGTGTCGCCGCCCGGAGCAGGTCCAGGAGCTCCGGGCGGCGCGTCCTTCCCTGCCGGCGTTCGCTCCCAAAATGGCGGCGCCCAAAATGGCGGCCATTTTGGGAGCGAACGCCGGCAGGGAAGGACGCGCCGCCCGGAGCTCCTGGACCTGCTCCGGGCGGCGACACAGTCAGTCACAGACAGTCCTGCTGGGGCCGGGTCACAGGGGGTCGCACTGCTGGGCAACGCTCTCCTTCGATCTTCGCTCTCCAGTTGCTCCCTCTGTCTCTGCAGGGCTCGCAGGGTGCTGGGTGTAAAGGGGAACATTTCTCCAGCCATTGTATGAGGGATTTTGATGTTTTCACCCCGTCGGATCAGCAGTGGCATCACTATGCGTTTGTGCTAGAGAACTGTGTTTATAACCTGGCCCACACTGATCCTTCTCAGGGTAAGCATATTTTTGCAGTGTCATGTTCCTGCTGATGGAATTATGGGGAGGCTCTTTTAAATAGTTTTAGATAGATTTCTATGCCATAAAACATGATTACACATTTACACATTCACATTTTGAAATCTGACATGGGGCCCCTAGGCTTATACACGAGTCAATACATTTTTCCAGTTTTCTTAGGTAAATTAGGTACCTCGGCTTATACACGGGTCGGCTTATACACGAGTATATACGGTAATCAAAGACTGAGCTTAGTTTTAGCATTTTGTAACCAGAACATTTATTAGCTCTGCTAGTGGTATGCAAAATGCTTAGAACCACTTTGTGCTCATTTCAAGAGCTCTACCCAATGCAATCATGAATATTCAAGAACTGAGGTTTTCAGTTTTGTCGACTTCAAGTCAAGTCAGGTTATTTCATAAGGTTATAGGTGGTGATGAGAAAACTTGCATTGTTTCACCTTATGTACAATAAAAGTTGGCAAAACTGCAAAATTTTGAGAAAATTACACATTGCCCTACCTTGTTAGAGTAGCTCCTAAACATTATGCTACAACTGGCCTTCATCTAAAAAATGCTCCTACAGTATGTTGCTTCTCACAAACAAGTTGACTTTTCCTTCTATGTCATACTGTCTACATATCATTTCTCTCATTGCTCAGACCAGAAAGTCATCAAATCAGACTCCGGTCTCGATCTTGGCTGATGTGGAAGGCAAGGAAGGGATAATAATGACTGCATTTCTTTTTCTGCACCACAGACTACCTTTTTCAGTGAAAAATATTACATGGCATCATTTATATGCAAAACAATTGTTGCATTTTTTAGCAAATAATTTTAGATGTATGGTGCTAAATTTCTCTCCTTTCCTCTCATACAGCAACAATCCTCTGTTACAGAGAAAATAAATATCTTGCAGGCAAAGTGCAAACATTTGTTTATCTAAATAAACATTGGTCAAAATAATATTACTATAAATATCATCAATCAATTAAAATTATACAGTTCTGTATACACTACACCAGATGAGTGTAGGGGTTCTCTCTGTATGAGGATACTGCATACCCGTTTAAACCCTCATAACAAATCATTTATTATATTTTCAAATTTGCAGTCATCATAATGCATAACTACATTATGACATTTGAAAAACTTTCCAAATACATTATTTTCAATGATTTCTCAGGATCTGAAGTGATGTAAACCAACTGCTTTAAAGGGGACCCTTCACCCAAAAAAAATATTCAAAATCCTATTTTATCACATTAGTCAAGCAAAATGAACTTTACTTGCACTATATACTGTAAAGTATCTGAATCTTGTTTCCATCAGTCTGGGAATTCATAATAAAAGCAGCAGGAGCAGGCAGGAGCCATTTCGTGGACACTGTTATTGAGGCAAGCCTTGTATCATCTCAGAATCTTTTTTGTGCACCAGAATGGGGGACCTGATGTCCATCCCCATGCCCTGGCTATACAATTAAATGGTTAAGAGAACAGGGGAATGTGGGGAGAGCAGTGACATCTAGGAAGTGCTGAATGGGAAGTGAAAGTAATTGTCTGCCCCGCCTCTATGACTAAGGCATAGAGGAGGAGCAGACAATATTTGATTGACAGCTGAGATTTTTAAATGAGTTTACAACAGCTATAAATGCTTTAATAAAAATAGGAATTGGATTTCATATTTAATTTGAAAAGGACTTCTATTATTAAGATTTTTGTGTCTGGGTGACAGGTCCACTTTAAATCCAGCATTGGGGCGGCATAAAATAAAACACACCTTGATCTATTTTGCCATTTACTTTATACAGCTTTTATACCATTATCTGGTATTAATTGTTTTACATAGTATTGTTTTACATACCTGCCTTGAGCCAAGAGGAGGGGAGCCAACTGGAGAGACCCCCTACCCTCTCCCAATGGCAGTCAGTAACACCTAGCCCCAAGAACAATAGGTCTCATGGACCTCCATTTAAAGAATTGCAACCTTCTTCTGATGCAGTTGCTCCAGTTATTTTTGCAGAGTGCCTGGCATCAGTTCCAATGTTTACTTGCATCTGTTCCGGTGTTTGGCATACAAATAACGACAAATGATTCTTTAGCCGCAAGTGTTCTGTGTCCATTGATGATGTGCAATTTGGGAGCAGTGGAGCTACTGCCTGGTCAGGACAGGAGGTGACATTAGTTCCAGGGTTTGCAAAAAGCAATGCATCGAAAAGCACAGTAGCCCTCAGTTTGGATCAGAAGGCAGGAAGGACTAATCGCTACTGAGCAATTTCTAAAAAAAAGCTGTAAGAGACAAAATTCTGACTTTTGCCAGTACAGAAAGCACATCTGTGGTGCTCCCTACACTTGCCTTGGTCACTGTGCAGAAAAGGTAAGCACAGAGGGGTGAGGTTGGCCAGCATCTGTAGATAACAACTAGATAATTGACTTAGTGTTGGTAGAAATGCTCTAGATAAACATGTGATGTCTACATTTGACTTTCTGTTTTTGGTTCATATAATTATCACCAGAGGCTTTAATACAATATTCTAGAGCAAACATTGTACAGTGTGAATATAGCTCGCTGGATGATCAAAACTGCAAGTGTGTCCAGGAATCGGCTGGGAGGATGAAAGGTATGTTATAAGAGCACTGAAAATGTGCAAAGGGACTTTTTCTCACTCTTATTAATTCAGGGCTGTATAACAACACTCCCCTCCTTCATCTGCCTCGTAGAATATTACAAGGCAGATAAGGATTGTCATAATTTAGAAAAATAAAGTGAATATCATTTCTTTCTTTGGCTCCTGTAGCTTTCTCATCTGCATACTTTGACATATGATGCTCGAGCAGAATTCTGTGGGCTGTTTAAGTATGTTGGGAGATGCAAAGGCTTATTTATTAAAGCAAGTGCTATATACAAACTTCCATGTATTTTACCCAAAAATTAATTTTTTTTTATCGGCAGGCACCCCCACTATGGATGTAAATTAGCATAAGCTTTGCCAAAGTGTACGCAAATAGTAGTACACGTTTTTCTTAGTAGGAACCAATGCATTGTTATTGTCGGAACATTTGTTAATATTAAGGTATACAATTTTACACCCATTTTATCACCTTGTGGACTAGCAACATCAGAACTGGATTCCCAACATTATGCAACAAAATTGCTTTATCTTATCTCCAGTCACAGCAAAAACGTCCACCACACTCCAACATATTATCTTGTGTAAATGAAAATGCATATTATTGTCATAATTATTATTCATTTAAATGCTTAATTATTATTTCAGTGCTGATCAATAAAACATTTTCCCAGTAGGGCCAGTAGCCACTGAATGCAAAGTTATCCTCTTATTAGAAACCTGACTCCTCATTGTAGATGAGGAGCTTTTTCTTTATTTTCCCTACTGAGTGAGGAACAACCAATATAAAGCACTGTATAACATGGGCACATTATAAATAAATGGCAATAATAATCCCTGTTCTTTGTTTAATTGATCATAATTGAAGGTATCGAACAGATGCTAAAACGCATATCTTCCCTTCTGATCTATGATTGCACAGTTGTAAGACGCGCCGGGAGAGCTGCTCTTTCTCGTACCTCCCGGGGCGTCTCTTCCTTCCTCTTCCTTAAAAGGCCAGTCTACCATTTTTGAAAATGCCAAAGCTAGGCTTCAGTTTACTGTTCCTGCTCAAGTGTATTTTCTCTTTGATAACCTGGTTTTTTTGACTCCAGCCTGACTCTTGACTACGAATCCTGCCGCCTGCCTTGAACCCTTTGCTTGAACTTTGGCATTACATCCCATTTAATAATTGCACAAACAAAGCACTTGGTGTAGAGAATGCATGCATTAACCTCATTGGAGGATCCTTGTCCTGTGTCTTTGCATTCTCATAGAAGTAGGTCAGTGTAGGTTATTATTATTATAATCCTTTATTTATATTGTGCCACTTTACAGTGATTATACATAAATGACATTAGTCTCATTAGTGAAGTTACGCTCTAAATCCCTATAACATTCGTACAATATTCTAGGGACATTTTACTCAGGGGCCAGTTAAAAGGCACATATTGTATATATCACCTCTGCAATCATAAACATCTATATAACAATAACACCCTGTTTTCCAAGGGAGTCATAGGCAGGAAGAAATAAATTCTTGCATGATTTCTGCAGGCAACAAATAACTCCTCTGCCATAAACAAAGCTGCAGACCACTGTAATATGTAATATGTAATTACACATTATATTTGCATTTTATTTATTATTGCTCTTGTCATTTTCCTTTCTTCATTCATTAGTCTGCAGAAATCAAATTCAAAACATGCGAATGTGGAGTTGAAACCAAATGGGGATTTGGGTTATTATCTTGACATTCCGGGTCAATGTGAAATATTATAAATAAAGGATCATTTAACTGGAATGTCAACTCTGTTTAATTGTGAGTGTTACCGGTTGCTTCTTTCATTTGGGCAGCCAATGAGAACTGTGGAAGTCATTCATGCATGGCATTGTCCCAGTGGCTCTGGTCCTGTAGTGTCCCAGTTTAATAGGGCATTCAGAGCTCATTAGCAGGGAAAGGCTTCAGCACTGACCGCTGCACTGCCACACGTTGGATCTAATAGACTCAGAGAACAGAATCCTTTCTGTTTCTGCTCACTTGTTGTGAAATACTTTCAATGTCAACAAGTGGTCATGATGGCAGGATCCTGCATTCGACTGAACAGTTTTATCTGTTGCTCTCCTGAGCCAAACTTGTGTCCTTGTTCTTTGTTTGGCCCAGAATGCATTCTGAACAATCACAAAGACTTCACAGCGATTCATCATCAGCTCATCACTTCAGCCAACAACTTTACCCGCCAAAAACTGGTCCCTTTCCTGACATAGTTTTTAATATTGCACGATAATCTATGTTAATGTTTGGTCAACAAATACATATTGACTATTAACAGATATGTATAATAAGTGAGTTTTTCTGGTTTAAAATACATTTTATAACTGGGCTAGTGACATATATATATACACACACACACACATAAATATATAAATATATATTACATGTATGTTGCAGTATCCTATATTTTATTTCTGTGTTTGTTAGAAAACTGGATTTTATGGGACATTGCAGAAGGCTTGTTTGATCAAAATATAATTTTTTAAGTCCGAGGCAAATAACCTTGACCAGTGCTGTCCAACTTGTTACATGTAGAGGCCAGATTATTTCTCATATAGCATGTTTAGAGTAGAATTAATTTGAAATTATGATGCCATACAGTGAAGTCTTTAGGAAGACAGAGGGGCATAAAAAATCTTCAGATGGTAACCTCTGTGTCTATGGATCTCTAGGTGGATAGCCCTGACCTAGACCGCTATCTAGTTGCATTAAAAATAACTGATAATAGCTGAGCTGTCATTGGAGGGGGCAGTTGTCACAGTGCAACAGTTGTAAGGAGAAAGATTGAGGTAGAACAATATGCTGGCAAGAGCAAGAATACATTTGGGTTTGAAGACACATTAGATGTTATTGCTAAAGTACAGTTGTGAGATGTAGTTCAAACAAGAGCAGGAGGATCATAGGTCCGACAGTCATACTTCATGAATAATGGGCCCCTGTCTAGTCACTGATAAAAAAAGGCAGTATACTTATGTTTTATTTGAATTAGATGCTCCGGTCTGTATTGCACCATATTTAAAAACTACTCTGCTGGCATTTTAGACTTCAATTTTGAGTGTTTTTGGCAGTTTTGCTTTTTAGCAGCCCAAACACATTAGGCCAAAAGCCTGTAATTTTCCTCCTATGAGAATCACCTGAAAGTGTTTGTACCTCTAGCTGTAAGGATGCACCGAATCCAGGATTCGATTTGGCCTTTTTCAGCAGGACTTTGGTGAATTCTTGTGGCTGGTCGAACTGCAAATTAGGATTCGGTTCAGTATTTGGCTAAATCTTTCAAGAAGGATTCGGGAATTCGGCCAAATCCCAAATAGTGAATTCAGTGCATCCCTATCTAGTTGATTATTTTCTTACCATTTATGTTTGCTTATTTCCATTAAGATTTTAATCCTATAACAAGAAGAGGAAAGGGATAAGCCTACCAACCTTTTATCCCAACTGAGGATCTCAAAAGGACCCAAATGTCCTTTCATGAGATCTGAAAAGGATCTGAAAGACATTCTTTTTGGAGGGAAAATTTGGTCTAACAAGTTTGGGCAAGCAAAATGCCATGGACCTTAACAAACATGCCCTTTCATCTCAGTTTAGTTGTGTTCAGCGGATTGGCTAATACTGCATATTTCTGACTTGAGAAATGAATATCTTGGAAATTATATATTACCTGGATTTTCCAGATACAGGGGTTTTCAGTTATTTAAAAAAAAAAAAATATTTAAAAGAAAACACAGGGTGGTAGGATGTATACGGTATATAAAAGCTATAGCTCTAATTCTGGCAAGGCTACTCTGAAGACTTAAGAGATGGGATGGTTCATGAGAAGGTTTTGAACCTCTTCAAGTGAAAATTAACTGAAAAAAGTTGAGATTTATGTATTTTCTAAAACGTCTTCAATTTAAAAAAAGGTTGAAACCAATTTATACCTTAGGAAATTCTGATAAAGAAATATGTAGGATAAGCCTTTTAGCAACACCATTTGAGTAATCTCCTCTGTTAGCTTTTAAGCGTGCGGTAATAATGCTTCCAAATTCAATAACGCAAGTCGCATTTCATATGGTATACTAAATTAATAACTGTTCTTTTGGTAATGAACAGCTTTTTCAATTAAGCCGTGCCTGCTCGTGATAAAAACTGGAGCACTGCAGATCATGCTTAGATGGTCCACATTAATTACTAGAAAGAGACCAGACATCCCCTACATAGCCAGGCGTTTCTAATGATTTTATGCTCATAATAAAAAGTGGAATGTTTCCTATTATTAAAATCATTTTCCTTTTTCCTACCATGCAGAGCAGACCTCAGGGGACATGCTTATCACAGTTACTATCAGTGATAAAGATACAAAAAAAAGTATAGGAAGTAGTTCATCAACATCCCATAGAGTGGTTTGAGGCTATTCCTCACTTTATTATGTGCCTGGTTCATTTCACTTTATCAATAAATGGCCTGACTCTTTTATTGCTTCAAAAATCTCTTTTGACATAAATAAGACCAATGTCCATGAGCTATAAGCTATAAGTTATACACTTATTATTGAGTTAGAAATAATCAAATTCAACAGCTCCAAGATCGGTTTTTCCTGGGCCTGTTTAGAAGTCAGTTAGTGCACTCACTCAGTACAATGCAAGTAGAACTAAATTAAATGTATCCACATCAGGAAAAGTAACGATAGACATTATAATCATACATGGGCCTTAACGAGAAATTGCCTAAATAATAATAAGAAGAAATGATATTGAAAATGGGATGGCATATCTTTTCACCCATATTTTGGTTTTGTTTTTTTCCAGCTCCTTTATGAGATCATTAATTGACAATATGGATTTTAAGACCCTAGAATTGAAAATATACTGTATTTCCTTGTACAGATACAGGGCCTCTTATCCAGAATGCTTTGGACATGGGGTTGCCTGGCAGTAGTTGATTGCATATAAAACATTTTCATTCTTTTATGGCTAGAAATGCTCTATTTTAGATATCGAATTTACTTTACAGGCCATGGGCCCAGCAGCCCTATAGCAGTAATGATTAATTCTTTTAAATTTGTCCACAGTAGCTCCCCATCTTCTGATCTTGTCAGGCCATTTTTTAGTGTCAATGACACTGCACATGCTCAGTGTGCTCTGGGCAGCTGTTGAAAAGCTACGCTAAACGCGAGGCTTCTTCACTCATAAAAGCTAATGCTGCATGACTGATTATTAATGTGCATCATGTCTACCCTATATAACAGTTAAATTAGATTACAATGGGTTGAATCTAGTTACGGCTTGTATTAAAAAGTATTCTTGACTTGTACATACTGTAGCTATGCAAAATGTGGTCAAGTTAAATTGTATGAATTGTTCCCCTTGGGGGGGGGATGACAAAGACATTGGAATTGGTTACACTCTTTCCAAATAGTGGTCACATTGGGCCTTTGCTGGTACCGAAGGCATGCCCTCCCCCCAGCTGTCATCCAGCTATCTCCTGGCAATTGCCGCTTGCCTCCATATTTACTTTGCTGTCATGAACAGACCTCAATAGAACAATGGGGGCACAAAAGCTGATCTTTAAATTGGCTGACCTGATACAGTATAAAATCCTATTGTTTGGTGAGGTACTGGGCTTTAATCCGATCATTGGCCCTAGGGCCAAATGACCACATCAACTAGCTGAGGAGGTATCCGATCTAATGGGAAAGTCAAACCTGGTCAATTGACATGTGGCCAGTTTTTGGCCAGATGTTGGTCAGGTTGTCCTATCGGAGGCCCAAATACATGGGCAGATAAACTGTTGAATGGGTCTAAAGGGCCCAAATTGGCAGATTAAATCTGCAAGTTAGAGCCCTGACACCCAGGCTGCAAAACCTGAGAGTAGAAACTCCTGCACCTGTCTGGGAAACCTTTATCAGAAGAACTCACTCTCATTTGGCTGTATAGATATGCACAACTTCAGATTATAAGTATATTTAGGTCATGATATTTTATATCTTAGTATAGTACAAATACAGTAGCTTTAATGAGCTCATATCTCATTTCTCAATGTGAGTCATTTCTTTAGCATTCATAAAAATAATATTAAAAAGTCAGCAATAAAGGCTCACTGTGTTTCTGGAATGGTGAAAGGCTGCACCCCAACTGAGCAATAGAAGAATTGGTTTCTTTTTTTTTTCTCTGAAATGTTTTCAACTTTCTATTTTTTCTTTTTATAGTTTTTATTTAAACAGATATATAGGATGGGGGGAATGAAAGAAAGAAAGAAAGAAAGAAAGAAAGAAAGAAAGAAAGAAAGAAAGAAAGAAAGAAAGAAAGAAAGAAAGAAAGAAAGAAAGAAAGAAAGAAAGAAAGAAAGAAAGAAAGAAAGAAGAATTGGTTTCTTATCTGTTTTGTATTTGGAAACGTTTGCCTTGCTAGGAGGCTACACCGTGCCATAAAGCAGAGGAAAGCCAAAAGCCTGTCCCATATTATGCATGCTATCCACCAGCATAGGTTTTTGTTTTAGGACTATCTATGTCACACAGAATACTACGCTTGACAGAGTTTAAACAGCTTTTGTGTATGTTCGTGTGTATGTATGCAGGTTTGTGGAAGTGTACTTTGCTGGGGGAAGGGATCCGAGTCAGGGGAAAGGAAACAAAGGTTGCATTGAAACTGATTTCCTTAAGGAGTTTTTATCATCGTAAATGCAATTGTTTAAATGTAATTGGAGGTTGTGGCAAAAATCTTTATTTTGTCTATTATATCTATGTAACATGATACTTCCCAGACATGTCTTTTTGCTTCTCTCGTGTTATGTGGTTTACAGTCTTCTTTGCGGAAGTTTGTTTGTAACTATCGTCGGTTTATAGCACACAATGAAATCAGTGCGGCCAACCTGTTCTTCTGTATCACCAGAAGCCTTTAACTACCATTTAGACATTTGACTTGACATAACCATTTACTCTATCCTTAACATGTAAACAATTTTGACACAAAATGCTTCCTTTTTATTCAATGTGTTTGTTGAGGTCTGGGGCCACTTTAATCTGGTGCACAAACAGCCACCCATTCAGTCTTGGGCTAATTGTTTTCAACTGAGCTTTCAAATATACTTTTTCACAGCATGGAACAAGCGGCTCTAGAAAGTAAAGACGATTTAGAAAAAATATCATGGGGAATTATACAACATTTAAGAAAGTAAAGAGTTCTGTTAGTTTCACTTTAGAAACACTTTTTTTTTTACTACTATCTCCCCTGTAGAGGCCTCCCCTCCCCTCTCCTCAACTGGCTGTGAACTGCAGACTAGCCCACTAGAAAGCCAGTACCAAATTGACTTCCACTGCATATGCTCTTGGTCAGATTACTGACAAAGATGGCAGCCACCAACTCCACTGTGGCTCTCTGCAGTTACATAGCTGCTATAGGGGCAGTGCAGGGGACTTTTAGCTATAGGTACCAGTGCAACATAAGGCAGACACTTTTTTTTTATTGTTGGCCTTCATTTTTTTTTATTGCATATATTTCAGGAACTCTCCCAATGGGTCAGAGGAACTCTGCATACAATAGGAACTCTGCATACAATATCAAGCCCTGTTTAATAGGTGAAGTTGAGTGTCCATCTTGCTTGTGTGGTTGTTTGCTGAAGACTTCTAAATTTAGGCAATTGAGCACCTCAAAACACAGAAAGTACTCGGCCCAACCAACACTTAGGCGATAACCAGCTGCTAGAAGCTTCCTTGTGCCAGCGCTCGGTCTAACCCACATTCTTGTTAAACAATAAAAAGCAAATATTTGTACACAAACAGAAAGAGAAACATTTCCAGCGCACGGTTTGCCTTTAAAAGTAATTATTACAAAAAATGTGGTGTTAGTACCACACTTTGGCCAAAATATGTAAGCTCAGGTGCAATGTCAAGGGCCCTCATTGTATGTGAGTCCTACACTATCCATTAGCAGTATAGTATAGTGCATTTAAATGAGAAGGACAGTCTGTTGGGGGCAGTGCCGGGCCTTGCTGGGCACGCGCCCTAGGCAGGCCCGGCAGTCACGGCGCCTGTTTAGTGTGCGCATGCGCGAATTTGCGCATGGGTAGAAGCGCACAAAGCACGAAAAATACATAGATACATAAATACATCGGGCAGAGAAGGGAACCGGACTTGAGGTAGGTGACAGAGGAGGTACGTGCCTGGCACCCTCCCAGCTTTGCGCCCTAGGCACGTGCCTACGCTGCGTACCCCTAGTTTCGGCCCTGCTTGGGGGTGCCAAATGTTAGGCACCCCCAAGTGATTGTATTGACTTACCTGCAACCCCGGGCCAGTGCTCCTAATGGCAGAAAACTGCAC
Organism: Xenopus petersii; assembly: GCA_038501925.1. Classification (NCBI taxonomy): domain Eukaryota; kingdom Metazoa; phylum Chordata; class Amphibia; order Anura; family Pipidae; genus Xenopus; species Xenopus petersii. The sequence goes on from CM076677.1 coordinate 35,653,261, forward strand.
TGGCCCTGCCTAAGATTTGGCACCCCCAAGTGCTAACAGACTTTACTTCTACTTTAAAATCAAGTCCCCAAGCAAACAGTGTGACTGAGTAGTAAGACACCTTGGGCAACTCTGCTTACAACAGGGGGTACAACAGAATCCACAGACCTAGTTGTATAATTGTGTAGTGTAAATGTATTTTCATAACATTTTTCTTCTTTTTTCCTTGGCATATTCTATTTTCCATGTCATAAAATTGTTAAGTGATCAGCAAAAACAGTGAGCCTTTAATCCACCACTCACATTTTTCTGCATGGCTATTTAGTAGAAATGGAAGGAAACATCAAGCTCTGAAATGAACCTGAGAAACAAATAGTGACAGGTGTGGCCAACTAACTGGGGCTGTTATATGATCATTTCCATTTTAATAATGCTATAATAGGTGGAATGATAACTCAATAGGGAGCACAGGCTTTAATTAAGCCAGCTATCCTGCAGAATGTACTTACAGTCATTGTTTACATTTCTATGCCCCAGAATGCTTGTAATTACTGGCCTTTTTTCTTGAACTTGGGGATTAATTAGGTAGCCTGCTACTGCAAAGGAATCACAATAAGGAAGTAACGTTTTGCTGTTAATTTTATTCCTTTTCACAAGTTGTATAACTTTTTGTAGTTTGTTTTTATTTCTTTATTTTTCATTGAGATCACAAAGGACTTTGTTTACCAAGAGATAAAAACTCCTCTACTAACATTTTGTCTTTCCCATTAATATTTACACACGTTTTAATATTACATCAGAGGTTTGACTTATATATTTCATATATAATTAAGTGTTTGGGTGGGTTTTTTGCTTCACTTTTGGAAGCTATGGAGTCACTCTCATAAAATCAAGCCTTTCGTGTGTGTATTGTGAGGCTCTTGCCCTAATCCTTGATTGTATATCCCTTCTGTAAAGAAAGATAGACCTGTTGGGTTTTGCCAACATGCAAGGTATGCAGAGGTTCCCAAGGTGCCCATGGATGTTTATCTAAACATAAACTGCATACTCTGGCTCTTTTAAAAAGGGAAATAGCTGGGGCACTGGGAAAGGCAGGTACACAGTTAGCAGGTAGTAATTAAAGGGTTCCATATTCAGTTTGCCAGAAGTGAGGATTTAGGCTTGAGAGATGCACATTAACACATTAAAGGAGAACTAAACCCTAACAATGAATATGGCTAAAAATGCCATATTTTAGATACATATTTTAGGGTAGAACTACACAAGCGTTTTGACATCCAATACCTTCCATTCTGATGCAACACAAGGAAGTGCCGGCATCACATTTGACAGGTGTGTCAGATGCACACAGCGACGTCTGACATTCCTATTACTTACCTTAGATTCGCCCTATCGGATGTGACATCTGCGATTCATCTCAGCGTGTTAGAGCGGAAGCTACTGCAGGTAAAATCACTTGTGTAGTTCTACCCTTACATACCGTCTAAAGTTTCAGCTTCTCAACAGCAACAATGATCCAGGACTTCAAACTTGTCACAGGGGGTCAACTTCTTGGAAAGTGTCTGTGACACTCACATGCTCAGTGGGCTCTGAGCAGCTGTTGAGAAGCTAAGCTTAGGGGTCGTCACTAATTATCCAGCAGAAAATGAGGTTGGTCTGTAATATAAGCCGATGCTACAGGGCTGATTATTAAATTTTGATGTTAATTGCACCGATTTCTGTGCTGCTATGTAGTAACTATCTGTATTAATTACAAATCAGCCTTATATTGTGACATTTATATTCTATATGTACTGTATATTGTGAGTGGGTCCCTAAGCTCAGTAAGTGACAGCAGCACAGAGCATGTGCAGTGAATCAGCAGAAAAGAAAATGGGGAGCTACTGGGGCATCTTTGGAGACACAGATCTTCTCTGCTAAAGGGCTGTGGTTGCCTTGGGCTGGGACAGAAGCTCAATAAATAATGTACAACATTTCTAACTTACGTCTTTAGTTAGACTATAGTTCTCCTTTAAGAACTGGTTACCTGGCAAGGGCACCAAAATGAATCTTTCCCAATTTGGCTGATTTTCAGTCAGATGTCTGTTAGGGAAGCAGTTAAATAAATAAGCTGCTAAATTGTCTGAAAGGTCTGAGTCAGCAGCTTAAATCTGCCATTTAGAGTCAGCTTTAAAAATGAGGTACAGGTCAGTTTTACCAGAAAGTTAGTCACAACCTCAGTACCTAGGGTTGCCACCAGTGGTGCCGCTAATTCCCGGCCAGTTCCGGGTGTATGGAGGGGGGCGGGGGGTCCGGCTGCGCGTCCTGCGCCAGGGTCCGCCCCCCTCTAGTTATGTTTCTGGTTGCCACCTTTTAAAGAAAAAATTACCGGCCACTGGTGGGGGCTGAAAATAAAGGGGCGGGACGTGACACAAAAGGGGCGGGGCTGAGGAGGGCGCCACAAAAGGGGCGGAGCCACCAGGAGTAGTGTCTAGGCCGGTAAAATACCGGCCGGGTGGCAACCCTACCAGTACCACCTAGCTGCTAATCCAGCAGGTAGCACCAGGTTCCCCATGAACGTGCGGTGCGCTCCGGGAGAGAGGCGGCCCCCTTTCGTCCGCGCTCCGGTCCCGAGGCGAGCGGCCTGCTGTCAAATGCGGTCATCCACCTCAGTACAGTTACTGGAAACTGTAGCATGTTATACCATGGGCCCCCAGATTAAGGTGTATGGGGGTGATCAGGAAGAATGTAAGTGCATCAACTCAGGGACACAAAAAAAGTGGTAAGAGAAGGAAGGTTCCTCTTAAAAAAAAATGTGTTTCCTAACCAGACATAGTTACATAGTTACATAATTAAATTGGGTTGAAAAAAGACAAAGTCCATCAAGTTCAACCCCTCCAAATGAAAACCCAACATCCATCAGCCAAGTCAAAAGTCATTTTCCTCTGTGAAGGGGGCTGGGTGGACAGACATGCCAGGCATACCCCTGTGTGTAATTTAATTGTGAGTTTGGGATAATGTTTACATATTCAGGACATCTTTATTAAATTGGGATTGCATGGGAAATATTTTTATAAATGAGGGAAAAGAATAAGGCTTGAAAAGCACTAACTGTTTCTGAATTTTTGGATGTGGGTTATTTATTATTACTGTAATCAGTACAATCATTGTAGACTATAATTGCTGGTAAACCAAAATATTCTCTATAGTTTACCAATGCTGGAATTAACATCTGTTTCATCATCCTGCAGGGTCAGAAGAGAGTCATACATAGATATAACTAATAGAACAGTACTGGGACTGGAAAAGTGTAATTTATGTACTTACAGAATTGGGTACATTCCCTATTGTAAATATAAGGAGTAAGTCTGCAAGAAATCCAATGACTATACAAAGGCACAATGCTACAAGCTGAGTGTTTCTGGCTTCTGAAGAGACTTCTCATAATAGCTATTTATGATATTAAACAATAATAAACATTATTGTTGTGTATATAATAATACACACATCAACGTTTAGAAATGATGAGATATTTTGACACTACAAGAATGAGCTCTCTTATCCAGAACTGATAACCAGAAAGGTACAAATTACAAGAAGGCCTTCTTCTTTAAGCAAATAATTATAACATTTAAAACTGATCCTAATTAAACTACAGAACAATCCTACTGAGTTTATGTTCACATGTTTTTAGAAGTCTTACGGTACAGTGATCCAAATCAGGGGAAACTCATTATTTGGAAAACCACAGGTTCCAATGATTAGAGATAATACAGTATATCCCTGTAGGTCCTAAGTGATGGAGGGTTTGTCTATATGATCATCAAGAAAACAGTGAAATGTTTTTTATAGAATATATAACTGTTGGGTGTATTATTTATTCAGACCAGTACTTGAATTGCTTTGCTGACTCCCACATTTTATATAGGTCCATTAACAAATAAGATTGAGAAATCCGGGTTTATAAGTTTATTGTGGCATCTGTACAAAACACATTTTTATTATATAGAGGTAGGATGCCTATTATTAGCTTCAACTAATGTGCAAAGTACATTGAAGTCAGCGAGTGTTTTGTTTTTTTGCTGCTACATTTTATTATGCAAAATACATTGAGGGTCAATAGTGTTTTGTTGCAATGTTTTCCCATGACTACACCAAATGATTCACTGATGTTGAAGTGCAGCATTTCGCTGTGAATCCATTGCTGGGGAGAATTGTAGCTGACCCTTTAATTTTACACTATTTCTTTCTAAAAATTCTAAGTTGCTCATTTTTATACTTCACTGTTTTTGAGTTATTTTCTTAATATTATAAGACAGCTTTTAATTTAAAATGTTGTCTTGTTACCAGCATCAGTTATCCCAGCAACATAAGGCAGACACTTTTTTTTTATTGTTGGCCTTCATTTTTTTTTATTGCATATATTTCAGGAACTCTCCCATTTATCCTTGCCAGACACACCATTGATTAGTTTCTAGGGAATTCAACCCTAACAAACATATAGTGCAATAAGTAAATATAGTCACCGAGCAGCCATATAGTAGTACTGTAACACCTGCGGTTATCTGGCCACCCAAAAGCTAGGCAGGATTATAGCTGTCTACCTTCTTCAACAGAATGGCTGAATTAACCTTGTAAGTGCTGAGTGACACCAGTAATCTTTTCTATTTAACAGTGTTAAATCAATAGTTCTGCTTAAGAAAGGCTGCAATGAGTTTAACTGTGCCAAAATGAAAAATTTGTTTGATTATAGCACATTTAATTAAATATAAACACTGAAGAAAATACATTCAGCACACGAAAGACCCACTTCCAAACTGCAAAGCTGCAACAGACAAAAATTACATATTTCATCCTGTCTCCCCTTTCTCAGAATTGTCTTAAACCCCTACAGTCTACATCGTAGCTCCTTTGAAAGTGAAGGAGAATTATATATATTGCCATACAGAACTCGGACACCCATACTGCAAAATAGCACCGCACATTTCAAATGCAAACAATTGACTGCTGGGTGCTTTACACGGGACAATGAGACACAGTCAAAGTCTAAAGCGGAACTAAGAATGTTCAGTTCTTAGTTGACCAGGGCTTGGTAATTATTCCTGAGACCTACCAACATATTATCACACACCAAGGTTAATGCCAGAAGATTACCCATCATTTTTTACATTGTAAGTGAAAGGGGTGCAAACAGGTGCAGATACAAAGAGAAAATGAGGGCTCAAAGTTGAAGAATGAAAGCTGAGGACTATTAGTTTTAACCACACGGCAAAATTAAAGGCTTCTTTAAATGAGTAGCATTCTTGTATTACCAACTGAACATGTAGAATTAGTCCCCAGCTTTATTAGAATGAGCGCTTGCACTTACACACACACACAGCAGATCAGCCCATTTGAGGGGGCATTGTGCTCTAGCTGAGTGTGTATATCATGTGTATTAACTATTTACTCTGATTGTCAAGAAAAAAAAACACAGAATAATCACAGTTTTCGCTGCTTCAATGCTTCTATAAGGCTGGCAAAAGGCAGGGAATGTTCATAGAATTTACATATTTTGGTTAAACTACAATTTTTATCTTAAACTTTTTTTTTTTTTTTATTAAATGAGACGCCGCTTTATTAATCCCAATCCCTTGTCCAAGGCTGGATTTAGGGCAGCAGAGAAGGGACATTATAGATGAAAACAACAGTAGTAGTTATTAAAGTGATCCCCAACCAGTGGCACACAAGCAACATATTGTTCTCCAACCCCTTGGATGTTCCTCCGAGTGGCCTCAAAGCAGGTACTTCTTTTTGAATTCCAGACTTGGAGGCAAGTTTTGGGTGCATAAAAACCAGATGTACTGCCAAACAGAGCCTCCTGTAGGCTGCCAGTCCATATACAGTAGGAACTACCAAATAACCAATCACAACCCTTTTTGGCTCCCCAGGAACTTTTTTCATGATTATGTTGCTCTCCAACTCTTTTTATATTTAATTTGGTTCATGGGTAAAAAAAAAGGTTGGGGACCCCTGAGTATGTCCATTATATACACCATCAGCACGTTTCCCAGAACTCCAGCATAATAGCGGGCGCACGCAAAGTTGCTCCCATCCCAACTTGTGTGCCATGCACATGTCGACACAACACATTAAGGGAACCCTAGTAGGCTTGTACAAGTGTGAAAATAGACACAAAACTTAATGTGCATCAACACCATTGAATGCAACCAAGTGCAACTACTTACATGGAGCACTGTAGCATCTGCCCAGCCTGCTCTGATGAATAGTAACCAGGTACACTCATTGATTGAAGGGAACCCTGGAACTGACACCAACCTTGGAAGCTGTAGTAACCCCAGGGTTCCCTTTGCAAGTTATGTCAGTAGTCACAACTGACTCAATAATAATAATACAATAATACCATTATAGGCAATTTATCCATGTTCGAAACACCCCAATGAATTATTTGTGTATTATTAAGGTTTAAAAAGTTAATTATTCAAGTTATTATTTTATTTTTCAGCAAATTTTTCTGTGTAACATTGACTTGGAAAACAAAATCAGCGTGGCTCAGCTCCTTGTGGAATTAAAGGCGGGTGGATTTAGCCAAGAGCATGAAGAAGCCATACAAGCACATTTTTAACCTGTTTACCACTGTTTGTTTTTCTACACAAGTGTGTCATCTCTTATCTAGTGGATGATTTCAAAACCATCTGAGTAGTATACCCTACATATCAGGTATTGTAGATTATAGGAGTCATCTATACCCCCACTTCAAGCATGCTCTTGCTCCTATTAATGCTCATGCACTTCTGCCATGGGGATTGTAACTACCCTCCAATGACTCTCAAGACTTATTATTTATCTTTCATTTAGACTCTCTTTAAAGCACATTTGCATTTAGAGTTATTCTGAGGCTTTATCATTGCTTGGCTTGGCTGAAGCATTTCTAAGCAACAATCAAGAATCAATTGTGAAGCTGTATGATTGTATCACTATTCATATATAAAACTGATGTCCGCATTTGCATTATAGTGTGCTGCTGCTCTTTTGTCTACGATAAATATCTCTGCCATTGCATGCAACATGGCAGCAATCATTCTTGAATAAACAGAAATATGATCTGATAAAAATGTGCACTAAAAAAGCAATTTACAGTAGATTTTTATTTAGGCGCTAACTAAGACCTACTTCAGACTAATTTCGAAATTAAGTGTGCTTCAATTTGGCAAAGCAAAATATTATTGGACTGTTCCCTGCACTAATTATGATGTGGTTTATCTGGAGACTGTGTTATCTCTGTCTCTCTTGAACAGGTGGCCATTTAGTGTTTGATCATTTTTATATCTATAACTATTATCATAACACAAAGAGGGGGAAATGGCTATACACATAATGAAAAACTAAGAGTCTAGGCTTGCACTAGGAGGTGTCGGTGTGTTTGTATGGGTGCGCATAAATGCATACAGGTGAGGTTCCGGAGACCAGTTGCTATTGTGATCTTGGAATAGTATCTGGCAGATCCTGATGATATGGACGTTTAGTGTTGGCTTTTCCAGTTTGGTTTTATTGAAATACACAGAGCCAAGTGTTGGTTCTTTTAGATAAGTGCATTTTGAACCTCCAAATCCCAGATAGGTTGTAAGGCTGCAGCTCTCAGCTTGGGTTTTTTCTTTATCCAGAGAGAAGCAGATTTGCTACCTTCCTCAGCTCCACTTATCTGCATTGAAAAGTACAGCTTCTGCCTCGGTGCAGGTAAATCCGTAAGCGATCGCATTAAATTCTCTCCGCCTGCAGAAAAAAGTAAACTGAGAGCAGAGGAACCAACACTCTCTGTGCCTGCAGCCTACGAGAGGCCACTTAATATAAATCACAAGTTCATAAATTAAATTATTTTTAATTGTTAGATAAAGGGAAGTCGACATTCAACAAAACAAAAAAGCCCAATGTATTCAAGAGCTTAGAGCCCAACAGTAAGTGAGAATAATCAGTGGAAAACTGGACGCTTGTAATATATGTAATGTATTTTCGTGCGTTTTTTGTTTGAGGAGCAAGAAATATTCTAAATAAAAGATAGGCCCAGTTTTGGAAGTGGAAAGATTATTGTAAATTGAGATTGTGAAAATGACACAACAAAAAGGCAGGCAGATTGTGCTGCACAGTGACAGAAGTTTGGGGTACCTAGCTTATTATAAGGCACAACCATCTAAGAATGCTAAATTTATAATATACAGAACAATCGATAAGGCTTTTAACAAAAGCCAAAGCAGGTATTTTTATTTTGGAAATAAGCTCAATCAGCTGTGATACATACATTTTGTAACTATTTAACCAATGATTACACTGAGAAAAGACTCCAGCGATAAATTCAATTTAGCTACTTCTTAAATATACGGGATTGCTGAAGACTGAAAAATAATTCTTGCTACAAGCTTCAGATGCCTCTTCCTACTTATAGAGAATTGGCATATTGTCTTTCCATGCATGCTTTCTCTGTTAACCGGGAGAGATAGCTGTCTTCATCAGATATCATAGCCTATTCAGAGTTCTCAGTGAAGAGACACATGGAAATACAGATTCGTTCATGAACAAAGACCCTTATCTTTCAGGTCCGTTTTTAAACTCCTAATTATAATTTTAGCTGTCTTTTTTCAGAATATAATGCTGATGTCCAAATACATTTAATTCTTAATTATCAGTAAAGAATAGACATATGGATTCTGCACAGCTTCAAATGTATGTGCTATTTGGCCTATTCAAAAAAAGAGAGTGAGAGACATAAACCAAAAGCTGTTAAATAAATGCAGCCCAAGATACTGTAGCTAGTTAAGTATATATTATAGCTCATTGGTAGAATTTATACAATACACCAGCTACATTAAACACATGAAAGAGTAAGAATTTACACTTAAAGGGATGGGACACCTTTGCGATGCTATAGAATGGTCTATTCCTAGGCAATTGGTTTTCATTATTTATTTTTTATAATATTTAGTTTAGTTTTTTTTTAATTGTTGCTTCCCAGGGGCACTGACCAGTCAAGAAGCATTGCTCTGTGAGGCTACAACTTTATTGTTATTGTTAATTGTATTACTGTGCAGGCCTTCTTCAATTCATATTCCCATTTCTTGTTTAAACCACTGCTTCTGCTTGGATGCTTGGGTACATATGACCAAAACTGAAGATCTGCTTAACAAAAGCCTAAACAACTGAAAAAAACTTGAAAAATAAAGACCATTTATAAATTATCTCAGAATATCAGTCTACATCATTTGAAAAGTTAATTTAAAGGTGAACTACCCCTTTAAAGGACAACTAATGAGCCTGCACATGCACTGAATTAAGGCATTCGTCATTGCAATGATCACCTATGCATGCGCCATTTTTCTTGCAGGTCACTAAGAGAATTTGCTATTTGATGTGTCTGTTGTGCTGTACATTTGAAGCAAGAAAAAGAAGGAACACAGGTAATTTTTGTTAGCTTTTCTCCTAATGCATAGGACAAAAGCATAGGAAAATCCAAGATGTATAAACCTGTGTATCCATAGCTCCCTTTGCTAAAAGCCATCTTGCTGAAGGCCATTTGGTCATTGTTCAGCCTCCTTGTTCTGCTTTGTAATATACAGAAGAGCCCCCATTTAACGTTTTTCAGGGGACCAGAAATTTTTTTTGTAAAATCCAGGAAAATTTAAAATCAGGGAAATGTATTAGGCATAATATATAGGTAGGACCACGAAACAACTATGTAAAATGAGTGAAAACTTAAAATCAGGGGATGTAAAATGGGGGTTCTACTGTAGATTGAATCACTGTTTCTTTTTTTTTTACAAATAATGCTGTCAACACACAGGACTACCCTCAGAGAATTGTCTCTCTGGAACCCAGTACAAAAAAAGCAACAACATCAATTCTGCACTCCTGGGCTCCCATATCAAAGGCATACAGAACAACTTTGTGCCCTTAGGGCAGATCAGTCAGCAAATAAACCTGACGCTAATATTGGTAAGGAACACAAACTACATCACTGTCAGTCTATTACATCCACCTTATTGCCATCAGCCATATCTTTTTACATGTTGCACAGGATCATAATCTTTTCTTAGACCTGTTTGGGGATTTATTAGGATATGTCCATGTAAGTCTATTTTTATGTTTATTGCTAAAGGCCAAGTTAATTAAACTCTGATAAATTTGCTGTCGGTTTTTAGTTGGGGGGGTGGTACAGTGTATTTGCACAAAAAAAGAATGATGAGATTAACATTTAGGAAAATGTATATATGTATTGGATGAGTGATTCATTAAATGGCTAAAAGCCAATTGATAACTCGTTCTGTCCATACTTTGTATACTTTGTATCACAGTTGCAGGGTTAAATAATGCTGTGATTATAATACACATCCCTTAATCTATCTCACTGCAGGGGTTTCTTTTGTTCTATAAAAGCCAGCTAATAATGACTTTGATGAATTACTTTCATATTGCTTATACTGATGTTATCCAAAATAGGGACATTCATTTATTTGAATAATGTGGTATAAATCATGTATATTTTACACAGGAGATGATATTGTAAATTACTGTAAGTGTAAGACGCGCCGGGAGATTGTTCCAGCCTCTTACCTCCCGGCGCGTCTCTCTCCGAATGGCGCGCAAGCGTGCACTTCAAGACTCCTGCTCTAGTAACACTAGCCTCCGACGTCCCGCATTTTGATGCCTGCATTGTGACACGGAGCATCATGACGTCGTCAGTGTTCGTCAAATTTGAATTTTTTTGACACCTTAAAAGGCCAGTCCACCATTTTGTGAATGCCCAAGCTGGTTCCAGTTTTAGCGTTCCTGCTGAAGCGTTGTTTTCCTGTTTTTTTACTTCTGCCTGAACCCTGACTACGATTTCTGCCGCTTGCCTTGAACCTTTCGCCTGACTTCGACAACATCTTCTTTACAGCCCTGCCGGTACCTCGCTTATGGTTTTGTTACACACTTCTATGTTGGTTTTCGTAGCAGAACATCCGGGCCCCTAAAGGGTATCGGTGAACACAAGGTACAGTCGCTGAACAAGGTTCCTGATAACGTGTTCGTTACAGCTAGTTCAGCACAAACTAAAATGCAAGACAATAAATAACTTGAGGGTGAGCTGAGAAATACATCACATAATAACCATCAAATCTACACACATTTTAGAAGCTATGTGCCACATTAATGTTGTTGGTACAGTATGTAATGATTTCGATTTATGAAACAGTTGAATATTCTGAAATACCCTTTTGCAGCAAATAACAGATAAACAGATAATGTGCATGATTTATATACATCACTGCAAATTTCTATAGCTCAAAACAAACAAGTAGTTTTTGATGAACAATGTATATATATATCATCAGAAATCCCCATGTGGTCAGTTTCAACCCAGCCTGGCTTTGGACAGTTTAAAGCACATTACAAGCTTAATATTTCCTTCTATGCTATGGAAGGAATCTGCCAAGTGGGAAAAAATTGTGTCTGGCCCAATGATAAATGATATCCTTGGTTCCTAATACTCTCTTCTGGGCACTTGAGTCCCGTGCTTAGCCACAAGGTAATGGTTGGTAATTGTGAAAAGTATTTTGAACCCACTCTGTGTCATCACAACCAAAACTGTATATTCTCTCCCAGTGTTAACAAGTTCCTTTCTATTCAAATAATATTATACTATTAAGGGTATCATCAATAGTAACCCTACTCTCATCACTTGTATCTTAAGCAAGCCCATAACTTTACCAAGATTAACCCAGCTGTCAGAGATGTAGTTCTTTATATACTCATCATGGATAGAACTCAAAAGCATATTTTATATTCTTCAATATGTAATGGTCTCTAAGCTATTCTGCCACAATGTTTCTTGCTGTAATTATATCTGTAGATTAGTCAAACAATCAACAGTTGCTGTCCCTTCTGTATGCCTGGGTGCAGAAACATCAAAATGGGGGATATATATATATATATATATATATATATATATATATATATATATATATATATATATATATATATATAGTATAAATCAGCTCATATGTAAAACCCTGCTTCATGTAAATAAACCATTTGTATAAAAATGTACTTTTGTAGTCCTAAATCTAAAATTGCCATTTTAAGAATTAAAAGCAAACCAAGGTCACATATACATGTTAGGTCATATGAGCCAATTAATACATAAAATTCTGTACAAAATGGTGGATCAAGGTGAATATGTAAAGGGGCAATATCCCCTGATATGCATATAGCATTACCATGTACATGTGTTAGAAAAGAAATCAGAAAGATTAACTACGGTACACAAACTTTATTTAGGCAGTAAAAACCTCTTGGCAATAGTTGACTATACCCTTTTTATGTCTCTAATGCCTTCTGTATCTCCCATGGAGAATACAACATTGAGAGAAAAAGCGTTCAGCCATTAAAAAACTCATTGCAATTAATTGAAAAGAAAAAAATTGCTTAGTAAAGGGAATAGGTTAGTGTTTCACTTCTTACAGATCTGCAGAAAGAACCAGAGTGTGCTGTCTGTGGTGCTGAAATCATTTCTTCAGTGTGGTCAAAAAAACTTCCAAGGGCAACATAATGGATCCAAGTCCCTTTTTGTAGGGATACGATGCAGATTTCCAAATGTACATATAATACATAGTAACATAGTAAGTTAAGTTGAAAAACGTCCATCAAGTTCAACCTTTTAACTCTATTTTAACCTGCCTAACTGCCAGTTGATCCAGAGGAAGGCAAAAAAAAAAATATTTGAAGCCTCTCCAATTTGCCTCAGATGGGGAAAAAAAGAATTCCTGACTCCAAAATGGCAATCGGATTAGTCACTGGATCAACTTGTACTATGAGCTATTTCCCATAACCCTGTATTCCCTCACTTGATAAAAAGTCATCCAACCCCTTCTTAAAGCTATCTAATGTATCGGCCAGTACAACTAATTCAGGATAAATGACTAATCAACACACTGTTAGAAAACACATAATTTCCCAGAAAAACATATAAAAATGTGCTTTAGGATCCCCAGACCCACTTTTATTGGTTTCTACATTTGCACAATGGCAGTAGAAAACACTTATTAAATACTAGCTTGTTAGAAAAAGCTGTAGAAATGCTAGTTCACTCTTGTACACTGGGTGCAGATATATGCATAGTTTTTATTGCTGTTTCCCGGAAAAAAAAATGTACAGGCCTATAAACACGATTTAGACCCAGAAATCAGAAGGCATGATACTCAGGGAATGATGGCTCATTGACCAATAATGCATGCTAATACAAACAAAGGGCACATTTTTGTGCAACAATTATGATTTCAAGTAGATTCCCATTGAAAACTTGGTCCAGTTTAGTTCCCCCATAGACAGATATCAACATTTCCCTCAACTAGCCGGAGTGCCAGGGAAGACTGCATGATGCTAGCGATGCTCCTTATTGTTTTTATATATTACTACTAATTATAAACAGTATTATTCATACATGATGTGAGTTCTAGGACCATAGAATTTATATTCTAAGACTGGTGACTGGGGCAGTTTAAAATGGAGCTATTTATTACCCTCTTGCATAAAATATCTAAAGGCAACACTATATATATATATATATATATATATATATATATATATATATATATATATATACATATATATATTGTATATGTGTATATATAAATTGTGTGCATTTCATATGATGTTCTAGGGAAAGTACTATGTTCTAAATAGACAATATATTTCTACGTCATGATATACAGTATCTAGTACAAAAAAAAAGCCCAGTTGCTTTAGCATTATTTCTACTAGACACAGGATAATTAAAGGCATAGTTATCATTGCCTTACCGCAGATTCAAAGTAATTCTGTCATAACTCCTGGGTTTAAATTCAATGAAAAATGCAAATTGCCATCCGTTTTTGAGTTCTTTTGAGTCCAAATACTTTATTTGCTAGCAGACTTCCCTACTTCTAGTCTCTCACATGCATCTTTTCTTTTTACAGGATTAACTGCCACTCCTTTAAAAAAAAAAAAAAATCTCCTAATTCACAAGCAGCATCACTAATTGCTTTTTAGGGTTCTTTTTTGGCTTCCTATTAAAAATGCAAAGGGCGTTTCACTGATTCTTTATCCTCTTTTTCAGTTCTTTCAGCTTCTTTTACAAACTGAGCACTTTCTGGGGCTTTGGCTGTTAAGACTTCAGAAAAAAAAATCTTTTTTTGGCAGGAAAGCTTGCCATACCTCCTTCTTTCTGATATAAAAAATGCACATGGTTTGTACCTCCTCCCATTCAGTTGTGCCATTGTGATGAGAATATCTGGAACACATTGGGCTATGTGAGTGGATAGGACTAAATATTTTTTTTGAATTGAAGGAGCGTCTCACTCAAACCCTCCTCATTGTCATGGTCTGTGTCTGCTCTATGGGCAGGTTTTAAAGCAGTATTGTTGGGGGTTGCCAGGTATTTCCTAGCAACGCTTTATTTATGTAAGCATCCTTTCAGCAGTCTTCACAACACGTGCTTGTCAGTTTCACTAGAACATATTCACTGGAAAGAAAAAAATAAACCCAATCTCTCTATATAATCCAATTTTTTATATTTACTCCACTGAAATCAAGATGAGACTGAGAAAAGCTTAATAAAAGGGCCTATACTATGCTGAACATTTAAATCTGTGCAATTTATTCACAAATCTGTTTTGAAAAGTCAGTAAATACGAAACATGCTCATGGGCACAAAGCCAAACTACCCAGATTTTAACAAATTAGTTGGGAGAATTGAGAATTAAAAAAAAAAAAAGTGACCATTGATGGTGTCGAACTCCATCTGCATACCAATGGAGAAGCCTCTTTTATGGGGCAGAAGAGGAGGGCATCAAGCAGTCATTAGGCTGCACTACAGAACCGAACAATGGATAAGTGGCGACTGTATTAAAGTTCCATTTTTTGTGGATTTGTGGCTTTCTGAATTCTTTTTTTGTAAAACTGAATTGTGGCCTGAATATATAAATACATGGTCTTGGAGTTTGTCTGAAAATGCTTTGGCACCCATAAAGCATCTGCCATTAGCATTTAAACCTGCAATAATCTAGCAGAATTATTTTTTTTCCATGCAAGCACTTCATCCCAAAGGAAATGGTGTAAATCCATTTTAGGGCTTATTTACAAATACAAGTGCAATGACAAAATAATTCATAAATGTGTGAATTACATAAATGTGATTAATAAAAGTCTATTTATGCTCTTTACTACTGTCTTTACTACTGTCACGCAAGGTGCATAAGTGCAGGCTGGAAGAATGCAAGGGAATCCTGGAAATACTGTAACTAGCATAAAGCGGATGTAAAGTAATTGCAATGCAAATCTATATTATATATTCAAAATTTTATGTGGTTGTAGAGCTATTTGTAAATGTAATTTCTATTAAAAAGCAGTCTCACTCTGTCCTTATTTATACTCTGTACTCTTGTATATTACAGGTGAAGCCAACTGATTGAAAGAAATTAGATAGATACCAACTCAGATCGTAAGTGATCCAGGTGCATTTTGGCGTGTTCCCTGCTCAGCTGCTATGGCAAATTTTGATGACATTTCTATGCATTTCAATGGAGTGGGTAGGCAAGGATTTGGGTGCAAATTACTGACAGTAGATGACAGGTCTGTAACTATGGGTGAATTGAAGAAAGACCGGCAAGCACTCCCAGAACCACTCGTATAATAAACGACAGCTTTATTTCATTAAGTTAAAAGCATGAAATCCTGACGCGTTTCATATCCAAACGATACATAGTCATAGGCCTTTGTATAGCATGAGCTTGCTCACTGGCCCTGTATGATTTGACAAAAAATATTTTTGTGCTTTAGACATCCATCTTGTTGGTTGCTGGACAACAGTTCCCATCATGCCTCAACCTTTGATGACATTGAAAGTTGTAGTGAAGCATCACTGCTGGAGGTTGATGCCCCCTATAAAAAAACAGGTAAAATGTTATTTCATTTCACCATTAGGAAACAGTGATAGGCGATTTCTCCTGTTTGGCTTTGCCAAGAAAATTTGTGAATTTCCCTCAAAATTTGCAAAACGGCAAAAAATTTGCGGGAAAAACGTGAAAATCTAAATTGACACCTACGTCCAATTTTGGACGCGCGTCTGAAAAGTCACTTGTGTCGATTTTGACGCTGGCATTAAAGCCAGTGGGCGTCTGAATAGTGTTGACTTTTCGGGCGCGCTTCCAAAATTTTTTGACGCAGGTGAATTTTCCCAGGAGATTTGTGAATTTATCTGCTGCCAGTGAAATGCAGAAATTTGCCGCAAATTAGTGACAGATGAATTTATTCGCCCATCACTATTAGGAAGAAATGATAGATGAACAGAACATTCACTGCAGCAGCCACCAATATGTAAAAAAACACGATAAATAATGCATATATAATGCATAAATAATGCATAAATAATGCATAATAATAACTTAATTAAATACTTAGGGGGGAACGTAATAAAAGTCGAAAAGAGAAAAGAAACTTGCACCAATCACATTAAATAAGTTCCTTAAATTGTTATTGCATTGCAAATTTTAATTGCGCACTCTTAAGAGGTGCTTGAAGGTGTTGTAATCTTTTGAAGCAAACATAATGGCTTTTTCAGTAAGAAGTTTTATTACATTTACTGCACATCGGCGCAAACTATAAAATATATATATACATATAAAACTATAAAATGCTCTTCCACTGTCGGAAGTGGTCGCTAAACAGTTTCTGGGTTCGCAAAAGCAATATTAAATTTGCGCAAAGCAAAATTTGTTTGCGCAAAGGCATAACTTTTCGCATATCTAATAGTTTTTCCATTGCCGACTTTTATTACATTCCCCCGATAGTGTATAATGAAAACTTCATTAAAGATGATGTTGCAAGGAACTACTGTCAATAGATGTAGCTGCCTTAATGGTAGTAAAATAACCTAGTAGTAGTGATAAGCGAATACTTTTGCGTCAAATTTCCGCATTTCTCCGTTTGCGTACTCCAGTGAAAAATCGCTGGGGAAGATTTGCCATCATCAAATAATTTTGGACATAAGTCCGAAAGGTCGATCGCGTCAAAATCAATGCGCGTCAACACTATGCGGCCGGCCATTGACTTTAACGCCGGTGTCAAAATTGATACGAGCAACTTAGCAGACGCACATCCAAAATTGACACGGCATCAACTTTTGAGTTTCACAAATTTTTCGCAAATTTCTCGCCGTTTTGGAGAAACAGGAGCAATTCGCCCATCACTACCTAATAGTTAATAAGAAAGAAATTTAGAAAAAAAACCATTTTATCCAGCATAGGCATGTAAAATGTAAAATGACATAACGCACTCTGCCTACAGAATTACATTTATTTGCTAAATCCATTGCAAAATACAAAAGGCAAGAAATACATAAAATATTTTCTCTGTGATGATCTAAAAAGCCTCATTTTTGATTTTTATTTATTGACTTTGCTAAGCGAGCATAAACACACAGAAATAATTGTAGCCCCGACGTATTATAGAAACCCATTCAGACTTGAAAACTGAAGATAAGGATTGCCTTTCTCAAATCCCCTTAGCTTTTCAGATTTTGTTTGAACCACGGGTTTGCTAAAGATTAACTTTCCTCTGTCACATTGCATTAATAGCATGAGGCCCTCAATTAATCAGATTCAAATTTGAAAAACAAAGAAAGCATTTTCTCGGCATAATCTATCGTAGATCCTAGTAATAAAAGAGACCCCTAAAACAAGGCCTTCAAGTCTGTAAATAAGACTGCAGCCCAGGCACAGTTTGAGGCAAGATAAGGGCTGAATAGCATTTACAGAAATACTTAGCTATCTATTTAACAAGCCTGCAGCAGTGGGCCCCTTGGTAACAGCCTGGCAAATCTGAATGAGGAATGTGACTATATAGTTTGTGTGTGGATTGTTGAGTCATTATGGCCTCCAAATTGCACAGCCGCTCATTAATCATAGGGCCAAGATAGGCAATCACTGTAGAGTCCTGATGAAAAGGCCTCAGAATAATGACTGCTAAATCATGTTTAACATGCAGCCATTGCCTGTGCAGATATGAAAAGGGGGACTGGAGTAGGTTAAAAAAAAAATATCCCTCTTTTAGGAAAGCAAACTTCTACTTATCTTTGATTTGCATTCAGCCCTCCCTCAATGGTCCTTAAGCCTGTTATTTAATTCATTTTTGTACTGAGTCGCATCACAACGAAGGGGGGGGGGAGGATAACCAGGACCTAGGCAGTCTATGACCTCCAATCCCCTGTCTTTTCTTGTCAGTTTTGTGTCATTTGTGCAATTGAACTCCACCAATTTGAAACGCTGACCTCTTCCATAGACAGCCTCATTCTACTCGACTGAAAGAAAGAGCCCAGGCCTCCAAGGCACTCAAGCGAGAGATGGCTAGAAAAGAGGAAAGTGGTTGACTCATAAATCAATTTTCACAGCCCACCCAAAACCCAAACACCCACACATTGAGCTAGTATATAAACCTGAGATTAAAGAAATGACTGAGCGGCGGCAGAAAGAAATTATGACTAGAATAGGGAATACAGGACAACAGTGTGAGGATGATCTATATGAGACCTAAAGGTCAGTACTTTATATAGTTGGAATACAGAACAGCAATAAAATTCTGCCATGCCTAATTATCCATGGCATCATTAAATATACCTGTGATCATCATTGGGATCAAACCCCTACTAATTATAACTTCTGCAGCCTTTCTGCCCCACCTGGAAAAAAAAATACTTTTTCCATTTAGGGGCAGATTTATCAAGGGTTGAATTGAAAAATCTAATTTTTAAATTCAAATTTAGAGGTAATTTTAGTGTACTTTGACTAGGAAATAGTCCAAATTCTAATCGAATTCGGAAAAAATTTGAATATTGAAATTCATCATGTACTGTCTCTTTAAAAATTCAACTTCGACTATTCACCATCTAAAACCTGCTAAATTGCCGTTTTAGCCTATGGGGGACCTCCTAGAATCAATTTGGAGTCATTTGGTGGACTACGAAAAAAACTTTTTTGGCTCCCATACCAAGTTACATACCAAGTTACAAGTGGAGACGGACCACCTGACCGACAAGGTAATAGATCTGGAAGACAGGTCACAGCGCAATAACCAGCGGTTAAGGGGGGTACCTGAAGCGATAGGACCGCAAGAGCTGGAGCATTATATTCTGCAACTTATGGATGCAATTATGCCAGACACACACCAGTTAGAGCAGGCAATGAACCGTATTCATAGGGTCCCCAAACCGAAAGCAGCACCAAGGGATGTACTAGCACAATTCGTATTCAACAAAACTAAAGAGAAACTGTTATCGCTTGTTAGGAAGAAGGAGGGCTGTTCAGCAGAATATCAAAAATAAGAGTTCTATACAGACTTATCACCTGCAACGCTTCTAAAGAGGAAGGCCTTTGCTGAAATAACAATGGTACTATGCCAGCACAGCATTCGCTATCGCTGGGGTTGCCCAGTTAAACTTATCATTGAAAGAAATGGAGTGCCCACCACACTGACAAATGCTGACGAAGTGCAAAAAGCTCTCATTAGATCTCATTTCTTCAGAAAAGGGATAAAGTGTCTCCATCGAAAAGTAAACCTCCTACTTCGCCAGCGCAGATTGAGGAGAGAATGGCTAAAGGCATAGAGTTGGCCAGGGAAAATCATAAGTGATATAAAGGCCAGATACCCCCCAGAGGATACGGACTATACAAGACTGAAAGGTAACTTATACCCCCTTTAAGAAGGGTATACTATTACATTAATAATAAAAATAAAATCAAACTGCTGTTTTCTTTTGATGCCAACAGCTAACCTCCTATTAATAGAGGCAAAAGTCTTTTGAAAGCTTATATCTCATTGTTTAGTTCATAGAAAATACACAGTTTACACAAATACCTATTCCATTGAAAGCAAATGTCAGGGATCAAAAGGATTACAGCCTCAGAGTTACTAATGCTCCTGGCCATCTTGTCTTTCTTGACTGTCTTTATTTCAGGTACAGGTGGCCTTAGTTTTTCATTTAGAATTTTCATCACCACTCAATTAGCAATGAATAGTTACCTGAATGGGGCGAGCATGCTATTTTACCCCTATGGCTGTGTTTAATCTACACTGTCACGGTATAATCCAATTGCTTCCTCTTTCACTCAAAACTGCATTTCACACTTTACTTGTGTGTGTTTTTCTGTAACTATGCAGTGTATTTATTTATGTATATATATATATTGTAGAAGCTGGGGGGGATATATTGTAGATGACCAATATATATCCCCATTCTTTAGGTTTTAAAAATTACCTCTTTAAAAGACACCATGGGGTTAACCAGCCAGAGGTGGGCTGGACATCCAAGGGGTGTTTAATGGAGGTGAGCAGCAGGTGAAAGAGGTGGGAGTGTTTTCTCAGAGGAAAAAAAAATCACTGCTGGGTGAGACTAAAAAGTTTGGTTTTTCATGTGTGGCTACTAACTGTGAAGTTGGAGAAAGTTCTGTTCTAAAAGACTAGGGAGTTCACTCCCGGCAGACTGGACACTGCAAGTTTTCTGGGCAAGTACATGGCTCTTTTGTTGGGACTTATTTTGTTGCTGAATTGAAGCTGTTTTGATTTTTTATGCCATTGCTTGTCTGTGAGAGAGTTATTTGCACTGAAGAAAATAAACTAAATGTTTCCTTTAACGTGGAGTGGCCTGCATGTTTGGTGAAAGAACCCCGCTGTGATCCCCCAAACATCACAATATATATATATATATATAAAAACATGGAGGAGCACACCCTAAACTTGTTTAGCAACTTGCCCGGGTGCTGGTAAATAAGGTAAATAAAGTAACAGTACCACACTCAACTTGTGAAATACTTGTGGAAAGAATCCAACATTTCAAACACCAAGGGGCACATTTACTAAGGGTCGAATATCGAGGGTTAATAAAACCTTGAATTTAACCCTCGAAGTAAAATCATTTGAATTCGAATATCGAATTTGAGGGATTTACCGCAAATCCTACTATCGAACGAAAAATCGATTCAAAGGATTTTAATCGATCGAATGATTTTCCTTCGAACAAAAAAACCTTAGAAATATATATATATATATATATATATATATATATATATATATATATATATATATATATATATATATATATATATATATATATATATATTGTGGTAGAGTGACTAGGAAAAGGTGGAAAAAGGTCACTCTAGCCTTTAATTTCTCCCCAGGTACTGAGATAGGCTCCAGGAAGGGAGTTATTAAACAGAGAATCAGTGCTCTGTTTAAAGATTTCAGTAGCCAGGGACTCCATTCCATAGAGCCAGTCCAGAGATTGGAGTTCACCTTCCACAGGAAAGCTGTCCTGTGGAAAGACTATTTAAAGTTAATTGGAATGGGAGAGTGTGTCTCTCAACAGGGCACAGCAGGTAGGAGACCTGGCTGTGTGAGGAACTTCCAGAGGAGCTGGGAGTGCTGCCTGTTACTGCAAGAAGCAGAGGGAGCCCGTGACTCTCACAGAGAGTATTGTGAAGAGAGTACTGTGAAGAGAGTGAGGAAGCCAGGAGGCTAAAAGGTTCACTCCAAGACTGTGAGTACAGGGGTGTGCCACAACAATTGTTTTGTTTGCTGGTAGTCCACAAGGGGCCCAGCCTAGTCAGGGACTGCTTCAAGGTGTGAAGGTAGTGCCCAATGGGCTAGGTTTTTATTTTATTTGTTTGAATGATAAAATGGTCACCCCTGTGTCTGTGGACAATACTGTGTTTGTGTAAAGTTGGAAAATAAATCTCTGTTTTCCTTGAAGAAGCTGTGTGTCCCTGTCTTTCTGCTCCTTTCTCCTATGCTGCCTGCTCACCATTGACTAATCCCCCTAAAAGTTACGTGGTCAAGCCGCCAGCTTGTCACATATGGTGTTTCGGATGCGGGCAAAATAAGGAGCAATTAAAAGACATACACCTGTTTAACCCTTTCCCTGCCAGCCGTTTTGTCCTAGATGCGAACATCTACTGCCAAGCAGTTTATAGATATTTTGCACTCTTTCACTTTAAGGGCCTTTCCTGGGGTGGTCTTTTAGTTAACCCAGGAAAACAATATATTGTTTTTTTCAGGACAACCTGAACTTTCACAATATGCAAGAATTTTGGTGTAATTCTACTTCTCTAAAAAAATATTGGATTCTAAGTGTCAAATAAAATGAAAAAAATCATGTTGCACGAAGAACAATCACATATATCAGAAACATCATTCATTTTATGTACGAGAACACAGCCGATTTAGAAAGGTCTATGTCTCCTGAACGCGACAATACCAAATATATATAGTTTTATGGAGATTTCTCACTTGTATAGCTCAAAATCTACAAGCAGTACACAACCAAATTTCCAAAGCAACACTCCCCAAACGGCATACTTTTGATTTCAAGGCCAAACATTCCGCTAACAGTAGGTTTACCCTAGAAAACTACCCATTACTAGAAAGAACAGATTCTGGTGAATCAAAAATGGGTAGAAATATCTTTGTACTCCAAACCACTAAGTTGCAATTGTTTCCTAAAGTTATAATGTTTTATAGAAATTGGTGAATTTTTTGAAAAATGACCTCAAAGCTTCCACTCTACAGCAACATATCTCCCACACATCATTAGGTATCAATGTAAAACACCCCAAATATAAAATCCTGGGTCCACTGAACAGTTTGATGCCCAATATGAATAGATGTACCCAAGCACGTGGCATAGGAGGCCCCAAAAGGAAGACCCCCCGTTTGTTCTGTCATTTCAGATACTGCAAAATCAACACATTTACATCGTTTTGGGGGGCGGCAAAGGTAGAAAAAAGTACGTTCACCCCAGAAAACCATATATTTTCGGAAAGTACACATTCCCCTGAATCCAATTTGGGTATGCATGTCTTTCTACACCAAAGTACCAAGCGGCAAACCATTCCTAAATTTGGTGATTTTGGCGACATTTCCAAAAATCACCTAAAAATTTCTACCCTGCAGCATCGTATTACCCACATACTTTAAGGTATCAAGAAAAATCACCCCAAATATGAAAGCCTAGGGTCCTCTGAACAGTTTGATGCCTGATATGTATAGGTGTACCCAAGCACGTGGCATACAGGGGCCCCAAAAGGAAGACCCCCATATAGTCTGTCATTTCAGGTACTGCAAAATCAACACATTTACATCGTTTTGGGGGGGGCAAAAGTAGAAAACAGTAAGTTCACCCCAGAAAACCATATATTTTCGGAAAGTACACATTGCCACGAATCTAAATTGGGTATGCATGTCTTTGTACTCCAAAGTAGCAAGCCGCAAATCATTCCTAAATTTGGTAATTTTGGTGACATTTCCAAAAATCACTTAAAAATGTCTAACCTGCAGCATCATATTTCCCACATACTTTTAGGTATCAAGAGAAATCACCCCAAATATGAAAGCCTAGGGTCCTCTGAACAGTTTGATGCCCAATATATATAGGTGTACCCAAGCACGTGGCATATAGGGGCCCCAAAAGGAAGACTCCCATATGGTCTGTCATTTGAGGTACTGCAAAATCAACACATTTACATCGTTTTGGGGGGGGGGCAAAAGTAGAAAACAGTAAGTTCACCCCAGAAAACCATATATTTTCGGAAAGTATACATTCCCCTGAATCCAAATTGGGTATGCATGTCTTTCAACGCCAAAGTACCAACCCGCAAATCATTCCTAAATTTGGTGATTTTGGTGACATTTCCAAAAATCACCTCAAAATATCTACCCTGCAGCATCGTATTACCCACATACTTTTAGGTATCAAGACAAATCACCCCAAATATGAAAGCCTAGGGTCCTCTGAACAGTTTGATGCCCAATATGTATAGGTGTACCCAAGCATGTGGCATATAGAGGCCCTAAAAGGAAGACCCCCATATAGTCTGACATTTCAGGTACTGCAAAATCAACACATTTACATTGTTTTGGGGGGGCAAAAGTAGAAAACAGTAAGTTCACCCCAGAAAACCATATATTTTCGGAAAGTACACATTCCCACGAATTCAAATTGGGTATGCATGTCTTTCTACGCCAAAGTACCAAGCCGCAAATCATTCCTAAATTTGGTGATTTAGGTGACATTTCCAAAAATCACCTCAAAATATCTAACCTGCAGCATCGTATTACCCACATACTTTTAGATATCCAGAGAAATCACCCCAAATATGAAAGCCTAGGGTCCTCTGAACAGTTTGATGCCCAATATGTATAGGTGTACCCAAGCACGTGGCATACAGGGGCCCCAAAAGGAAGACCCCCATATAGTCTGTCATTTCAGGTACTGCAAAATCAACACATTTACATCGTTAGGGGGGGGGCAAAAGTAGAAAACAGTAAGTTCACCCCAGAAAACCATATATTTTCGGAAAGTACACATTCCAACGAATCCAAATTGGGTATGCATGTCTTTCTACGCCAAAGTACCAAGCCGCAAATCATTCCTAAATTTGGTGCTTTAGGTGACATTTCCAAAAATCACCTCAAAATATCTACCCTGCAGCATCGTATTACCCACATACTTTTAGGTATCAAGACAAATCATCCCAAATATGAAAGCCTAGGGTCCTCTGAACAGTTTGATGCCCGATATGTATAGGTGTACCCAAGCACGTGGCATACAGGGGCCCCAAAAGGAAGACCCCCATATAGTCTGTCATTTCAGGTACTGCAAAATCAACACATTTACATTGTTTTGGGGGGGGCAAAAGTAGAAAACAGTAAGTTCACACCAGAAAACCATATATTTTCGGAAAGTACACATTCCAACGAATCCAAATTGGGTATGCATGTCTTTCTACGCCAAAGTACCAAGCCGCAAATCATTCCTAAATTTGGTGATTTAGGTGACATTTCCAAAAATCACCTCAAAATATCTACCCTGCAGCATCGTATTACCCACATACTTTTAGGTATCCAGAGAAATCACCCCAAATATGAAAGCCTAGGGTCCTCTGAACAGTTTGATGCCCAATATGTATAGGTGTACCCAAGCATGTGGCATATAGAGGCCCTAAAAGGAAGACCCCCATATAGTCTGACATTTCAGGTACTGCAAAATCAACACATTTACATCGTTAGGGGGGGGGGCAAAAGTAGAAAACAGTAAGTTCACCCCAGAAAACCATATATTTTCGGAAAGTACACATTCCAACGAATCCAAATTGGGTATGCATGTCTTTCTACGCCAAAGTACCAAGCCACAAATCATTCCTAAATTTGGTGCTTTAGGTGATATTTCCAAAAATCACCAAAATATCTACCCTGCAGCATCGTATTACACACATACTTTTAGGTATCAAGACAAATCACCCCAAATATGAAAGCCTAGGGTCCTCTGAACAGTTTGATGCCCAATATGTATAGGTGTACCCAAGCACGTGGCATACAGGGGCCCCAAAAGGAAGACCCCCATATAGTCTGTCATTTCAGGTACTGCAAAATCAACACATTTACATCGTTAGGGGGGGGGGCAAAAGTAGAAAACAGTAAGTTCACCCCAGAAAACCATATATTTTCGGAAAGTACACATTCCAACGAATCCAAATTGGGTATGCATGTCTTTCTACGCCAAAGTACCAAGCCACAAATCATTCCTAAATTTGGTGCTTTAGGTGATATTTCCAAAAATCACCAAAATATCTACCCTGCAGCATCGTATTACACACATACTTTTAGGTATCAAGACAAATCACCCCAAATATGAAAGCCTAGGGTCCTCTGAACAGTTTGATGCCCAATATGTATAGGTGTACCCAAGCATGTGGCATATAGGGGCCCTAAAATGAAGACCCCCCCTTGTATGTTCTGTCATTTCAGGTACTGCAAAATCAACACATTTACATCGTTTTGGGGGGGCAAAGGTAGAAAAAAGTACGTTCACCCCAGAAAACCATATATTTTCGGAAAGTACACATTCCCACGAATCTAAATTGGGTATGCATGTCTTTCTACTACAAAGTACCTAGCCGCAAACCATTCCTAAATTTGGTGATTTTGGGGACATTTCCAAAAATGACTTCAAAATTTCGACCCTGCAGCATCGTATTACCCACATACTTTTAGGTATAAAGACAAATCACCCCAAATATGAAAGCCTGGGGTCCTCTGAACAGTTTGATGCCCAATATGTATAGGTGTACCCAAGCACATGGCGTATAGGGGCCCCAAAACGAAGACCCCCATATGGTCTGTCATTTCAGGTACTGCAAAATCAACACATTTACATTGTTTTGAGTGGGGCAAATGTAGAAAAAAAGTAAGTTCACCCCAGAAAACCATATATTTTCGGAAAGTACACATTCCCACAGATCTAAATTAGGTATGCATGTCTTTGTACTCCAAAGTACCAAGCCGCAAACCATTCCTAAATTTGGTGATTTTGGGGACATTTCCAAAAATGACTTCAAAATTTCGACCCTGCAGCATCGTATTACCCACATACTTTTAGGTATCAAGACAAATCACCCCAAATATGAAAGCCTGGGGTCCTCTGAACAGTTTGATGCCCAATATGTATAGGTGTACCCAAGCACGTGGCGTATAGGGGCCCCAAAACGAAGACCCCCATATGGTCTGTCATTTCAGGTACTGCAAAATCAACACATTTACATTGTTTTGAGGGGGGCAAATGTAGAAAAAAGTAAGTTCACCCCAGAAAACCATATATTTTCGGAAAGTACACATTCCCACGGATCTAAATTGGGTATGCATGTCTTTGTACTCCAAAGTACCAAGCCGCAAACCATTCCTAAATTTGGTGATTTTGGGGACATTTCCAAAAATGACTTCAAAATTCCGACCCTGCAGCATCGTATTACCCACATACTTTTAGGTATCAAGACAAATCACCCCAAATATGAAAGCCTGGGGTCCTCTGAACAGTTTGATGCCCAATATGTATAGGTGTACCCAAGCACGTGGCGTATAGGGGCCCCAAAACGAAGACCCCCATATGGTCTGTCATTTCAGGTACTGCAAAATCAACACATTTACATTGTTTTGAGGGGGGCAAATGTAGAAAAAAGTAAGTTCACCCCATAAAACCATATATTTTCGGAAAGTACACATTCCTCCGAATCCAAATCGGGTATGGATGTCTTTGTACTCCAAAGTAGCAAGCCGCAAACCATTTCTAAATTTGGTGATTTTGGGGACATTTCCAAAAATCACCTCAAAATTTTCACCCTCTAGCATCGTAGTTCCCACATACTTTTAGGTATCAAGAGAAATCACCCCAAATATGAAAGCCTGGGTTCCTCTGAACAGTTTGATGCCCAATATGTATAGGTGTACCCAAGCACGTGGCATATAGGGCCCCAAAACAAAGACCCTCAAATGGTCTGTCATTTCAGGTACTGCAAAATCAACACATTTACATTGTTTTGGGGGGGGCAAAGGTAGAAAAAAGTGCGTTCACCCCATAAAACCATATATTTTTGGAAAGTACACATTCCTGCGAATCCAAATTGGGTATGCATGTCTTTGTACTCCAAAGTACCAAGTCGCAAGCCTTTCCTAAATTTGGCGATAAAAGCAACTGTTTTTACATTTCTGAAAATCGCCTAAAAATATTGCAATTGGCCGCATTTATCTCACCCAATTTCTTACATACAATTGTAAAACACCATAAATATTGATGCCAAGGGTCTACTGAACAGTTTGATGCCCAATATGCATAGATATACCAAGGCAGCTGGCATGTGCGGACCCCAAATAAAAATAGTGAATATGAGTTTTCTCCGCTGCCGATTCGCCTTCTGTGAACATAGACCCTTGACTTCATATTATTTGCCTCAAGACCCTCCTAACAGCAATGACCCCCCAAAACCATACATTTTTGGAAAGTACACATTCTGCCGATTCCAACAAAGATAACGACGTCTTTCTACACGAAACTACCAAACTGCAAAGCTTTTCTAAACATATAGGTTTTTACAACATTTCTGAAAATCGCCTAAAAATGTTGCAGTTTGCCGCATTTATCACACACAATGTTTTACGTACAAAGAAAAATCTCTCTAAATATGGACATCAGAGGTCTAATAAATAGTTTGATGCCCAATATGTATAGATTTACCAAAGTATGTGTTGTGTATGGACCCCAAATGAAAAACGTGCCTATGAATTTTCACGCTAGCCAACTAAGCTGCAGAAAAGAGAACCCTAACTGTACGTTATGTGCCGTAAGACCCCCAAACTGTAAAAATAACCCCAGAAACCCATATATTTTTGGAAAGCACATATTTTGGCGGATCAAACTAAGTAAAATCTATCTTTCTATACCAAAGCACCAAACAGCAAAACGATACTAAAGATACATAAGGAACAATAATGCAGGGATAAAATTGCAATAAAACCACAAAAATAGCGTAAATCAATGAAATAACAAAATAATTGTTCTGACAGCGTAATTAGTGGCCGAAATCGATTATCCAATAGTCACGCTGCCAAAATAACACGTTTTTAGGCAAAAAAAACAAAAGATAACCGTATAATGAATTCGTAAAAAAAAAAAAAAAACACCTGTTTGTGTATACATATTTGTGCACTAATAAAAGTTATCTGAGTGTGCAAATACATGTAAATAAGTGTAAATAACTGTACAAAAGGGACCAAGTGTGCTAAAATTAAAAAAAAAAATTTTTTAAAAATTCCAATCTTTACTAAAATGCATAAATGTACTGTAAGTATGTGTAGGTGCAGGTAAGTGTGTAAAAAAAACGTGCACTTACCGTTTTTGGAGCAGGAGAATCGCTGTCTTCTTTGGAGGAGTCCTGGCAGCGTGTCTGCAGAGTTGCTGCGCAGCAGGAAGTGCGTGGGCGGCTCTGCAGGCAGGAAGAAGGGTGAGTGTAGTAGCAGACGCTCCATGCGATGCGTCTGCTACTTTGAAGTCGGATCTGCGACAATCGAGTCGCAGATCCGACTTGACAGCCCCCCAGCCTCGTTGCCTAGGGGGCTGTCTTCTCTCCCCACTCTCTGCGGAGGCGGCAAAAGCCGCCGAAGCAGAGAGAGAGCTCAGCTGCCAAAGAACGTACAATGTACGTTCTTGGCAGCCTGAGCATTGGCCTGCCAGCACGTACGCCGTACGTGCTTGGCAGGCAAAGGGTTAAAGGGCTGATGAGCCTAAGAGACTTTACCTATAAGCCAGTGATGAATATGGCAATTGGTGCTAATCCCATTTCTTCAGCTGTTCAGCAGGAGGCTGTGAGGGCTCTGTTAAAGAAACAGGAACAGCAAGATGGCGACTGGTGGATGCAGTTCCACAGTGACTGGGAGAGAGTCTGCGCGCCAAATGTGGTAAAGATGCCAATGGGGAAGAGACCGCAAAATGCCCCACAAGTGAAACGTGAGCGTTTCTGTGAGTTGCAAGGAGCAGTGGCAGCTCCTGAAAAGTCTTTAAAGGAAAAGACTAAATTTTTCTGTGTACCACAGAGGGAGTTCTTCCAGCAAGCTTCCTTAAAGGTACAGCGACCTGTGTGTTTTCAACAGATGCCAAAGGAAGTGCGGGAGACTTCGCGAGTGGCTAAGGAAGTCACTGTGTCTGGATCCAAGCAAGGAAACTGGTTCCCAAGAGGTCGTACCCCAAAGTTGGAGCCCAGGCGGTACAAGTGCAGCATGCCAAGGAGAGAGGGTATGCTGGCTTCACAGTCCAGTCTGGCAAGGTTGGCCAAAGATTATCCCCAGCAGTTCCAGAGAGTCTGATGCCCTTCAGGAATGGTGAGACTGTTCTTAAAGGGGCGGTTGAAAGGGAACGGCAGGCTGGGGGGATAAAAGACTGGGACTGTGGGAGGAAAGGCAAGGTCATGGGACCTAAAAAGTTAAGTGCGCAATCAGAGTGCACTGTGCCTGTTAAAGGTACTGCTGAAAAGTCAGTAGAGGTGAAAGTGAATGGGATTTCCCTGTGGGTCACACTGGACATTAACTCAACTAAGTCGGTGGTGTTGCATGAACTGTTAATGTTTGTTCTACCCTGGCAGGAGCTCCCTGAGATGCAAGTGAACTCTGAACCGACCGTATGTCTGTCTTTTGAAACCACCAAAGGGACAGTTGTTCACTCCCTTGTAGTTGCCAGTGAGGGGGAGGTGGAAATTGTTCTGGGAACAGACTTTCCCCTATTCTGGGTGTTGTGGGGAATCCACAAAGGTTTAAATGTGGAGCAATCAAACCAGGTGGTTAATAATGTCTGTTCTATGCAAAATGTCATGTTTAATGTTGCTGAAAAATGTTCAGAGGTGAATTCTGAAAGTGTGACTGTAGGGAGTGAATTAAAACCTATAGAGAAAAGTGTAGGGGTGACCCCTAAATTTAATGTTCCCCTAGAGCCTGTGAAAGAGGTTATTCACAGAGGGAAACCGGTAGAAGCAGAATGTGAGTGTCTGCTCCACCAAGATGTGAGTGAAAATTGTGCTGGTGATTCAGTTGGAGGGTGTCTTAAAGGTGAAGTAAACCTTAAGCCCTGCCCCATGTATAACATGCATGAGTGGGTGTGCAAGTTTGAGGCTCTGTGCAAAACAGAGTGCACATATTGTTTTGGCCCAGGTCACATAACGGATAATTGCCCCTTTAAAAAGTGTGACGCTGCAAGGGTGAAACTAAAGGAGGCATTTGAGCTATACTTTAAAAGTAAAGACTTGCGTGAGAAAAGTGATTCAGGTGGGGATTCCCAGACCACCTACAGTGAACCCTTAGAGACAGAGGGTTGTGGTATGCTCAGTGAATGTGTGTTGAGTGGCAACCAAACTGAGTGTGCTGATATGGAAAATGAGTACATGGTGGCCAATGATGGTAAGCCACACTGTGTGAGTGTAGAGGAAAGTGAAGTTGATGTTAAACTTCCTCTTAAGGCTCCAGATTGTGAGATTCTGGATACCCCAGATCCTGTGTGTGACCCCACTCCAGTTCTACAGGCCTTAGAAGGAGTGTTGCAGACAGAAAGTATCTGTCTGTCATTGGATGAGTCCAGTATGTATACTGATAATGCCCAATGTGAGTTGCTTGCTACCACTGAGCAAATAACTGATTGTGTGTCAGTGTGTGTGACACAAATCTGTGACCAAGAAGGACACCTTACAGTGGGTAAATGTAAAATGCAGAGTGTGTATAATTGTGATGCCAAAGCATGTGTGTCTGACTGGGTTGATACAAGTTCAACCAAAGTATCTTCCCCAGTTAATAAAAAGCAGGAGTTGTGTGTGACCACTCCCATAGCCATACATGTGTTGAATCCCTGTGATAGAGGTAATAAGGTTGCCTTAAAGGGTGCATCCAAGAGAGTTATACCTTCCATGGGTGAGGGTATTCTAAGGAAAATTAAGCCTCCCTGTGCAGGTTCAGGCTTAGTGGCAAAATGTAAAACTGCATGTGGTGAAAGTTACTCCCATGGTTCAGACATGATAACCTGGGGGAGTAAATTGAAAAACAAAAGCAAATGCACCGTGATGCCTGAGAGCGGGTCAAGTATACAAAGCAGCCTATGTGTGTACACGGTGATTGAAACATATGGGTTGAATATGTTACAGGCTAAAAAGTGCCCAAGTATACACCCTGGTGGTCAGGGTGGTGAAATGCAGCTCCCAAGCCCTTTATCCACAGAAAGAGTGGGGAGTATAGAGGTAGAAATCCCTTTAAGAGAAAAAGAATTTCTATTAGGATTTCAATGTGCTCACCCCTACGGGTTGAAGCAGAGAGGGGGGATATGTGGTAGAGTGACTAGGAAAAGGTGGAAAAAGGTCACTCTAGCCTTTAATTTCTCCCCAGGTACTGAGATAGGCTCCAGGAAGGGAGTTATTAAACAGAGAATCAGTGCTCTGTTTAAAGATTTCAGTAGCCAGGGACTCCATTCCATAGAGCCAGTCCAGAGATTGGAGTTCACCTTCCACAGGAAAGCTGTCCTGTGGAAAGACTATTTAAAGTTAATTGGAATGGGAGAGTGTGTCTCTCAACAGGGCACAGCAGGTAGGAGACCTGGCTGTGTGAGGAACTTCCAGAGGAGCTGGGAGTGCTGCCTGTTACTGCAAGAAGCAGAGGGAGCCCGTGACTCTCACAGAGAGTATTGTGAAGAGAGTACTGTGAAGAGAGTGAGGAAGCCAGGAGGCTAAAAGGTTCACTCCAAGACTGTGAGTACAGGGGTGTGCCACAACAATTGTTTTGTTTGCTGGTAGTCCACAAGGGGCCCAGCCTAGTCAGGGACTGCTTCAAGGTGTGAAGGTAGTGCCCAATGGGCTAGGTTTTTATTTTATTTGTTTGAACGATAAAATGGTCACCCCTGTGTCTGTGGACAATACTGTGTTTGTGTAAAGTTGGAAAATAAATCTCTGTTTTCCTTGAAGAAGCTGTGTGTCCCTGTCTTTCTGCTCCTTTCTCCTATGCTGCCTGCTCACCATTGACTAATCCCCCTAAAAGTTACGTGGTCAAGCCGCCAGCTTGTCACTATATATATATATATATATATATATATATATATATATATATATATATATATATATATATATATATATATATATATATATATGATAATCAAAGGACTCGCACTCCAATTCCTTTTTCGTGAATAAACGTGTTAATTTATTTTTAGTTGCATTTTTCCAACGTTTCGGCCCACATTAGGGCCTTTTTCAATGTGGGTGAAACGTTGGAAAAATGCAACTAACAATAAATTAACACGTTTATTCACGAAAAAGGAATTGGAGTGCGAGTCCTTTGATTATGTCAGGTTCGTTCCGCTTGCGTTCCAGCATGCGCTTCAATGACGTCTAGGAAGGCGCGCGGTGACGCAGGCGCGAATGAGCCGCAGCGTGGTGACGCAGGCGCAAGTGCGCCGGTGGGCGCTGCGTGGTGACGCAGGCACCGGTATTTCTGCCCACGCTGGAAGTCTCTCAGTGCTCGGACATCGTTTTACCTACTCTAAGTAAGTGATTCCCTGCTCCTATTTGAACTTTGCTTATTTGATCTACCGTTGCTGACCCCTGCTTGCTGCTTGACTTCGCTTCTGTGTAACCCTTGTAACTTTGCCTCGTCTTCTGGATCTTCTGTTGCCGACCTCTGCCTGACTACTCACCTTTAGAGATGGCGCGAACTGTTCGCCGGCGAACTTGTTCGCGCGAACATCGGGTGTTCGCGCTCGCCGGAAGTTCGCGAACGTCGCACGACGTTCGCCATTTTGGGTTCGCCATTGTTGGCGCTTTTTTTTGCCCTCTCACCCCAGACCAGCAGGTACATGGCAGCCAATTAGGAAGCTCTCCCCTGGACCACTCCCCTTCCCTATAAAAACCGAAGCCCTGCAGCGTTTTTTCACTCTGCCTGTGTGTGCTGAAGAGATAGTGTAGGGAGAGAGCTGCTGCCTGTTAGTGATTTCAGGGACAGTTGAAAGTTTGCTGGCTAGTAATCGTGTTGATACTGCTCTGTTATTGGAGGGACAGAAGTCTGCAGGGGTTTGAGGGACATTTAAGCTTAGGTAGCTTTGCTGGCTAGTAATCTACCTTCTACTGCAGTGCTCTGTATGTAGCTGCAGTGGGCAGCTGTCCTGCTTCTGATCTCATCTGCTGACTGCTGCAATAACAGTAGTCCTTGTAAGGACTGCTTTTATTTATTTT
Organism: Xenopus petersii; assembly: GCA_038501925.1. Classification (NCBI taxonomy): domain Eukaryota; kingdom Metazoa; phylum Chordata; class Amphibia; order Anura; family Pipidae; genus Xenopus; species Xenopus petersii. The sequence goes on from CM076677.1 coordinate 35,686,857, forward strand.
TTTGTTGTTTTACTACTACTACTACTACTACTACTACTACTACTATAAGAGCCCAGTGCTATTAGTCTAGCAGTGTTGGGGAGTGGGACTGGTGTGCTAATCTGCTGCTCCTAGTAGTTCAGCAGCACCAACTGTAATTTTTTTTTTTTAATATTCATTTTTATTTTATTTTACTTTTTTTTATTTTACTACCGCTGTAGTAGTGTATAAGTTGACCTTTTAGGCATTATTTGCCCTGTAGGCATTTTTTGCCCAGTGTGTTATTCAACCAACTGCCATCTAGCTGTGTGACCTTGTTCACATTCTGTCTAAATATCCATAATATTACCGTCTCCAGAAAAAACACCGGAGTGACTTTTTTCAAGCAGCCATAATATATTTTACGTAATCCGTATCCATCGCTGTAGTAGTGTATAAGTTGACCTTTTAGGCATTATTTGCCCTGTAGGCATTTTTTGCCCAGTGTGTTATTCAACCAACTGCCATCTAGCTGTGTGACCTTGTTCACATTCTGTCTAAATATCCATAATATTACCGTCTCCAGAAAAAACACCGGAGTGACTTTTTTCAAGCAGCCATAATAAATTTTACGTAATCCGTATCCATCGCTGTAGTAGTGTATAAGTTGACCTTTTAGGCATTATTTGCCCTGTAGGCATTTTTTGCCCAGTGTGTTATTCAACCAACTGCCATCTAGCTGTGTGACCTTGTTCACATTCTGTCTAAATATCCATAATATTACCGTCTCCAGAAAAAACACCGGAGTGACTTTTTTCAAGCAGCCATAATATATTTTACGTAATCCGTATCCACCGCTGTAGTAGTGTATACGTTGATCTTGTGGGCATTATTTGCACAGTGTTTTCTTCAAACCGCCATCTAGCTGTGTGAGCTTGTTCACATTTTGTCTAAATATTGATAATATTATCGTCTCTAGAAAAACCACTTGAGTTACTTTTTTTCAAGCAGCATTCTTATATTTTACGTAATCCGTATCCACCGCTGTGTATACGTTGACCTTGTAGGCATTATTTGCACAGTGTTTTCTTCAAACCGCCATCTAGCTGTGTGAGCTTGTTCACATTTTGTCTAAATATTGATAATATTATCGTCTCTAGAAAAACCACTTGAGTTACTTTTTTTCAAGCAGCATTCTTATATTTTACGTAATCCGTATCCACCGCTGTGTATACGTTGACCTTGTAGGCATTATTTGCACACTGTTTTCTTCAAATCGCCATCTAGCTGTGTGAGCTTGTTCACATTTTGTCTAAATATTGATAATATTATCGTCTCTAGAAAAACCACTTGAGTTACTTTTTTTCAAGCAGCATTCTTATATTTTACGTAATCCGTATCCACCGCTGTGTATACGTTGACCTTGTAGGCATTATTTGCACACTGTTTTCTTCAAACTGCCATCTAGCTGTGTGTATTATCGTTTCCAGAAAAACCAACTGAGTTTTTGTTGTTGTTGTTTTTTTAAAAATAATGCCAGGCAAAGGCAGGCCGCCACGCAGAGGCCGTGCTAGGGGCCGTGCTGCTATGCAATCCTGTGGCCCTAGCAAATTGCCCAGTTTTAAAAAGCCAATGACCCTGAACTCCCAAAATGCTGAAGAGGTAGTTGACTGGCTTACACAGCACACCCCATCCTCTACCGTTTCTAACTTTACCACAACATCCTCCTCATCCTCCACTGCTATGGCCACCCCACGTAACACTTCCTCCACCACCGGTGCCCCTTCTTCACTGGAGTCAGAGGAGTTATTTTCCCATGAGTTTCTTGAACTGAGTAATGCGCAACCATTATTGGCAGAAGAAGATGAAGGAGATGAGGACGTTACACCAGATTTAATTCTGGCAGAGAACACGACAGAGATGGACATAATGATGAGTGATGAGGAGGAGGTCCCCGCTGCTGCTTCCTTCTGTGATGTGTCAGAAGAAATTGATGCATCTGAGGAGAATGATGATGAGGAGATTGATGTTTTGTGGGTGCCTAGTAGAAGAGAGCAAGAGGAGGGTAGTTCAGATGGAGAGACGGAGAGTCAGAGAGGCAGTAGGAGAATAAGACTTAGAAGAAGCAGGGAGGACAGCCCGCAGGGATCAGTAGGGCAACAACATGTATCGGCACCTGTGTTCAGCCGGCCAACGCACCCGCCATTGCCGCCAACTTCTACTGTTACCGCCAGATCGCACACTTCCAAAAAGTCAGCAGTGTGGGATTTTTTTAATGTGTGTGCCTCTGACAAAAGCATTGTAATTTGCAATGAGTGCAGTCAGAAACTGAGCCTTGGTAAGCCCAACAGCCACATAGGTACAACTTCTATGCGAAGGCACATGAGCGGCAAGCACAAAGCACTTTGGGAGCAACACCTCAAAGGCAACAGGCAAACTAAAAGCCACACTCCTTCTGGTCCAGCATCTTACTGCTCTACCTCTGCTCTCCTTGACCCATCTGAAACACCCTCCACTCCGCCTTCCACCTTGACCACCTGTTCCCATTCCCAGTCATCTGCCACCAGCCAAGTTTCTGTGAAGGCCATGTTTGAGCGTAAGAAGCCAATGTCTGACTGTCACCCCCTTGCCCGGCGTCTGACAGCTGGCTTGTCTGCACTCTTAGCCCGCCAGCTTTTACCATACCAGCTGGTGGACTCTGAGGCCTTCCGCAAATTTGTAGCAATTGGGACACCGCAGTGGAAGGTACCCAGCCGCAATTTTTTTTCTAAAAAGGGAATACCACACCTGTACCAACATGTGCAGAGCCAAGTTACCGCATCTCTGTCACTTAGTGTTGGGCCAAAGGTCCATATGACTACTGACGCATGGTCCTCCAAGCATGGTCAGGGCAGGTATGTCACCTACACTGCCCACTGGGTGAACTTGGTAATGGCTGGGAATGGGAAGCAGGGAATGGGTAGCTCAACAACAACAACAGTGGAGTTGGTGTCACCGCCACGGATTGCACGCGGTTCTGCCACCACCTCTACTCCTCCATCGCTCTCTACCTCGTCTTCTTCCTCTTCTTCTTCTTACTCTGCTGCTGGGTCCTCCTTCTCCTCCTCCACACCTGTGCACCCCCAGCTCCCCCTAGGCTATTCGACGTGCCAGGTACGCCGTTGTCACGCTGTCTTGGGGATGACGTGCCTGGAAAGCAAAAACCATACCGGATCTGTACTCCTGTCATCTCTGCAGTCACAGGCCGATCGGTGGCTGACCCCACACCAACTGCAGATCGGAAAAGTGGTGTGTGACAATGGAAGCAATCTGTTGGCAGCGTTGAGACTGGGAAATTTAACACATGTGCCCTGCATGGCACATGTGTTAAATTTAATAGTCCAACGTTTTGTCTCCAAGTACCCAGGATTCCAGGACGTTCTCACCCAGTCCAGAAAGGTGTCGGCCCATTTCAGACGTTCCTACACAGCCATGGCACGCCTTGCTGACATTCAGCAGCGCTACAACATGCCAGTCAGGCGTTTGATTTCTGACAGCCAGACTCGCTGGAATTCAACGCTCCTTATGTTGGAACGTCTGCTGCAACAACAAAGGGCCGTCAACGAGTACCTTTTTGAACTGGGTGGTAGGACTGGATCTGCAGAGCTGGGGATTTTTTTCCCCCGTTACTGGGTGCTTATGCGCGATGCCTGCAGGCTCATGCGACCTTTTGAAGAGGTGACAAATATGGTCAGTCGCACCGAAGGCACCATCAGCGACCTAATACCCTTCGCTTTCTTCCTGGAGCGTGCCGTGCGACGAGTGACAGATGAGGCTGTAGACCAGCGTGACGAGGAGCTGGAAGCGCACGATTTATGGTCGGAATCACCAGAACGAACCCAGGCACCTGCTGCAACGCAGGGAGAGGTGCCAGAAGTGGAGTCAGAGGAGGAAGGTGGCTTTGTGGAGGAGGAGGAGGAGGACCAACAGGAGCAGGCTTCCCAGGGGGCTAGTGGTGACCTTTTGGGGACCCCTGGTCTTGTACGTGGCTGGGGGGAGGAGACCGTGGATGATGCAGTCCTTGATAATGAGGAAGCGGAGATGGACAGCTCTGCATCCAACCTTGTGAGAATGGGGTCTTTCATGCTGTCATGCCTGTTGAAGGACCCCCGTATCAAGAGGCTTAAGGAGAAGGACCTGTACTGGGTCGCAACGCTACTAGACCCTCGGTACAAGCATAAAGTGTCAGAAATGTTACCAACATACCACAAGTCCGAAAAGATGCGGCATTTACAAACCAGCCTGCAAAACATGTTGTACAATGCTTTTAAGGGTGATGTCACTTCAGGAACTCATCAACATTCCAGGGGCAGAGGTGCCAGTAATCCTGCCACGAGCACACCTGCAAGGACAAAGCCCTTTGGCCGGTCTGTAACGTCAGACATGCAAATGTTTTTCTGTCCAAGGCAGCGCCACAACCCTTCTGGATCCACCCTCAAAGAACGCCTCGACCGGCAGGTAGCGGACTACCTGGCATTAACTGCAGATATCGACACTCTGAGGAGCGATGAACCCCTGGACTACTGGGTGCGCAGGCTTGATCTGTGGCCAGAGCTGTCACAATTTGCCATGAACCTCTTGTCTTGCCCAGCCTCAAGTGTGCTCTCAGAAAGGACCTTCAGTGCAGCAGGAGGGATTGTAACTGAGAAGAGAACTCGCCTAGGTCACAAAAGTGTCGATTACCTGACCTTTATTAAAATGAATGAGGGGTGGATCTCGGAGGGTTACTGCACGCCGGAAGACTTGTTCTGACTTCTATGCAGCTGTCCTTCTCTTCAAGCCTCATGACTCCACACACAGCTGTCCTTTAGCGTCCTCCTCCCTCCGCCACCGTTACAAACTAGGGTGCAAACCCTACTGGTTTAATTTTTTCTGGCCTCTGTGCTTCAGTGGCTGCAACCAAAAAAACTGGGCAAACAATGTCTACAAGGTCAACGTATGGCGAAAAATGACTATTTTCAGCATTTATATGGCATATTTTTTCTGGCAACTGTGCTTCAGTGGCTGCGTCCAAAAAAATGCATATTTTCTGCATTTATATGGCATAATTTTTCTGGCCTCTGTGCTTCAGTGGCTGCAACCAAAAAAATTTATATTTTCAGCATTTATATGGCATAATTTTTCTGTCAACTGTGCTTCAGTGGCTGCGACCAAAAAAATGCATATTTTCTGCATTTATATGGCATAATTTTTCTGGCCTCTGTGCTTCAGTGGCTGCAACCAAAAAAATTTATATTTTCAGCATTTATATGGCATAATTTTTCTGTCAACTGTGCTTCAGTGGCTGCGACCAAAAAAATGCATATTTTCTGCATTTATATGGCATAATTTTTCTGGCCTCTGTGCTTCAGTGGCTGCAACCAAAAAAATTTATATTTTCAGCATTTATATGGCATAATTTTTCTGGCAACTGTGCTTCAGTGGCTGCGACCAAAAAAACTGGGCAAACAATGTCTACAAGGTCAACGTATGGCGAAAAATTACTATTTTCAGCATTTTATATGGCATATTTTTTCTGGCAACTGTGCTTCAGTGGCTGCGTCCAAAAAAAACTGGGCAAACAATGTCTACAAGGTCAACGTATGGCGAAAAATTACTATTTTCAGCATTTATATGGCATATTTTTTCTGGCAACTGTGCTTCAGTGGCTGCGTCCAAAAAAACTGGGCAAACAATGCCTACAAGGTCAACGTATGGCAGTTGTTTAAAGAGAACAGTAGATTACTAGCCAGCAAAGCTACCTAAGCTAAAATGTCCCTCAAATCCCTGCAGACTTCTGTCCCTCCAATACAGAGCAGTATCAAGCAGATTACTAGCCAGCAAACTTACTATCATCTGTCCCTGAAATCACTAACAGCTCTCCCCCTACACTATCTCTTCCAAGCACACACAGGCAGATTTTTCAGATACATTTTTGCCCTTGATCCCCCTCTGGCATGCCACTGTCCAGGTCGTTGCACCCTTTACACAACTTTAAAATCATTTTTCTGGACAGAAATGTCTTTTTTAGATGTTAAAGTTCGCCTTCCCATTGAAGTCTATGGGGTTCGCTACATCCCTACTCACCTTACCTTAAGTATTACTCTCCTGAAACTTTGCTGGACTTGATTACTTGTTGCCGACCTCTGCCTGACTACTCACCTTGCCTTAAGTATTAACCCTTCGTCCTTGCTACCTGTTTATTGTTACTGGACTTGTGTTTGTTCTGTCTAAAGAATCTCTGCCAATCAAGTTACTGAACTTTACTGCTACCTAGCTGTTGTTCTGGTTCTCACCTATCTCATTCCCTGGGAAGCCTGCTTGTGGTACAACTTGGCACCAACCGAACCTACTACGTAAGGAGTGAGCGGTTTCCTACCTTCAAGCTTACCATTCTACCAGCGGACTATTCAACCCAGTCCACGACTGACGTAGAGCTGAAGCTCACCATCAACCCACTACTCCACAGACGGGTGCAAGCTACCAAGTACCATAGGCTCCCATACTACGTCCTCATTAGTCTCCCTTAGTACAAATCAAGGGTGTACTGGTGGGGAAGCTGTAGGGGTAGTCCTCTTGTTCATCTTGCTCCTGCTTCCCTCATATTCGTGGTCCTACCTGGTTCGGTAAGTCTGACAGTATGTCCGAGCCATATCTACAGGAACCACATGAGGAAGCAAGTATCCTTGAGACTCTCTCCCAGCAGATGGCTTCATTGACAAGGGCCGTGCGAGACCTGCAAGGTGGCTATCAGAGTATTTTGGCCCGACTAACTGAACTTCCTGCGGATGATGCTGCATCCTCTTCTGGACATATGGAGCCAAAGATTCATTTACCTGAGAAGTTTGGTGGAGATCGTAAACAGTTTCGGGCCTTCTGGAACAGCTGCAGACTCCTATTTTCTATGAAACCTAAGACTTATGCTGGTGAAAAAGTCAAAGTGGGGACTGTTATTTCCTTCCTACAGGGTGAACCTCAGACTTGGGCTCACCGTCTATTGGAGATTAATAGCCCTCTTTTGAAGAACGTTGAGACTTTATTTTCCGCTATGGCCTCCATGTATGATGATCCACAGCGTCCAGAAACCGCTGAAGCTGCTTTACAGGCCCTCACTCAAGGGAAACGGCCTGTGGAAGATTACGCCGCAGAATTTCGAAGGTGGGCTGTGGACACAACCTGGAATGAGTCGGCTCTCAGGCATCATTACCGGGTAGGCCTATCTACTCAGCTAAAAGATGAATTGGCCAGAGTGGGGGTACCTATTCCCTTGGACGAGCTTATCCAGCTTACTATCCAGATTGATAGACGCCTGAGAGAAAGACGTACCGAGAAGACTTCCATGCCAGTCTCCTGGGTGGTACCTAGGGCACCCTTTTCAGGTACCTCTTCTGCATCCGTTTCCATCCCTGAGTCAGAACCAATGCAGTTGGGTCTCATTCGCCCCAGTTTGACTCCTGAGGAGAGATTGTTCGCCTCCATGGTCTCCCTGAAGACATTGTGTCAGACAGGGGAGTACAATTCACTTCAAGATTCTGGCGTGCGTTGTGTGAGGGGCTACGAATCGGTTTATCTTTTTCCTCAGGCTACCATCCTCAGACGAATGGACAAACGGAAAGAACGAACCAAACTCTGGAGCAGTATTTACGATGTTTTTCTACTTTCCTACAGGATGATTGGGCCTCGCTTCTTCCAATGGCAGAATTTGCTTACAACAACTCCGTCCATTCTTCCATCAAGCAATCCCCGTTTTTTGCCAATTTTGGGTTTCATCCAACAATGATTCCAGGAGTGCCTCAGTTGGTGTCAGTTCCTGCAGCCCAAGAGAGACTTGAGTTTCTTTCTTCAAACATTGTGACTATTCGTCAGAATTTACGTAAGGCTCAATTGAACTTCAAATATTTTGCCGACAAGAAGAGAACTCCTGAGCCAGAATTTAAGGTTGGGGATAAGGTCTGGCTTTCAACCATTAACTTTAAGATTAAATGTCCCACGAAGAAATTGGCTCAACGTTTCATTGGCCCTTTTGAAATTCTTCAGAAAATTAATTCTGTTACTTTTAAACTTCTACTTCCAAAGTCCTTACGGGTTCATCCTGTATTCCATACAGCTCTTCTTAAACCTGTGGTTCCAAATCAATTTGTGGGTCGGAGGTCTTTGGTTCCTGATCCGGTTATTGTTTCCGATCATGAAGAATTTGAGGTTGAAGCGATTGTGGACTCTAGAATCAGGAATAAGAAGCTCCAGTATCTCATCAAATGGAAAGGGTATGGTCCCGATGAGAATTCGTGGGAACCTGCTGACCATGTTCATGCTGCTGATCGGGTAAGAAGTTTCCATCAGAAGTATCCAAGCAAACCTTCCCAAGCTCACGTCCAGAGGCCGTTCCTAAGGGGAGGGCAATGTCAGGTTCGTTCCGCTTGCGTTCCAGCATGCGCTTCAATGACGTCTAGGAAGGCGCGCGGTGACGCAGGCGCGAATGCGCCACAGCGTGGTGACGCAGGCGCAAGTGCGCCGTTGGGCGCTGTGTGGTGACGCAGGCACCGGTATTTCTGCCCACGCTGGAAGTCTCTCAGTGCTCGGACATCGTTTTACCTACTCTAAGTAAGTGATTCCCTGCTCCTATTTGAACTTTGCTTATTTGATCTACCGTTGCTGACCCCTGCTTGCTGCTTGACTTCGCTTCTGTGTAACCCTTGTAACTTTGCCTCGTCTTCTGGACCTTCTGTTGCCGACCTCTGCCTGACTACTCACCTTACCTTAAGTATTACTCTCCTGAAACCTTGTTGGACTTGATTACTCGTTGCCGACCTCTGCCTGACTACTCACCTTGCCTTAAGTATTAACCCTTCATCCTTGCTACCTGTTTATTGTTACTGGACTTGTGTTTGTTCTGTCTAAAGAATCTCTGCCAATCAAGTTACTGAACTTTACTGCTACCTAGCTGTTGTTCTGGTTCTCACCTATCTCATTCCCTGGGAAGCCTGCTTGTGGTACAACTTGGCACCAACCGAACCTACTACGTAAGGAGTGAGCGGTTTCCTACCTTCAAGCTTACCATTCTACCAGCGGACTATTCAACCCAGTCCACGACTGACGTAGAGCTGAAGCTCACCATCAACCCACTACTCCACAGACGGGTGCAAGCTACCAAGTACCATAGGCTCCCATACTACGTCCTCATTAGTCTCCCTTAGTACAAATCAAGGGTGTACTGGTGGGGAAGCTGTAGGGGTAGTCCTCTTGTTCATCTTGCTCCTGCTTCCCTCATATTCGTGGTCCTACCTGGTTCGGTAAGTCTGACAGATTATCTTATCTGAACAATATTGACCCACGCACCCTAAATTGTTTGGAACATCTGGTAAGAGTGCATACACTGAATGGACACACACACACACACACACACACAGTATATACACAAATACAGCATATACACAAATACAGCATATACACAAATACAGCATTTATTTACATAGTATTCATGCTGAAAATTCAAACTTTGAATTTACCAGCTTTGAAACTTGAATTCGAATTTTGCTGTACAAATTTTGAATTTGAACATTGATAAATCAGCTCCCTAGCGAACCAGGTGAGCAAATTGATTATTTTCAGGAGGGGGTGGGGAATTGAGTTAAATGCATCTGAAAACGATGTGCTTTTTGTTATTTGATGAGATGCTTAAAGGATCAGTAACACCAAAGGATACACAGCAGATAACAGATAAGCTCTGTAGTATATAATGGGATTCTGCAGTGCGTATCTGTTATCTACTATGTGTCCTATGTTTGCATGGCTGCCTCTATGGCTACACAGCAGCTTGTTTACATAAACTGTATGTAACACGCCCCACCAGTCTCCCGTTCTCGCTTACCTCCAAACATTCTGACCAGCGGGTTCAGGTCGTGGCGTGCTCTCTCCCTGCTCAGAGGCGCCTAGTGATTACGCTCTCTGCACGGTTGCTTTCGACGCATGCACGCCAGGCAAATTCTCGCGTGTCAATGAACGGACGCTGATTGTTCACAGCTCCCCGCCATGTTTCCCCTTGCTGTCCATCCTTGTTTCTCTGCTCCCATTGGTCCTTTTGCCTTTAAATAGCTGCTTCCTGCTTCTCCCCTTGCCCAAGCTGGCTTCTGTTTACTCAGTTCCTGCTCAAGCTTCATACATATTGTTATCCTGGTTTTTGACTCCTGTCTGCCTTTGACTCTGATTCTGATCAAGCCTACTTGTGTCCACTAATTCTGGTCTTGACTCCTGCCTGCCTACTGACGCTGATCCTTGCCGCCTGTCCCGAACCTTGCATGGCCTGACTTCGCTCTACGTATTATCCTTGTCGGTACCATTGACGTGTCCAGGTTCCCTGATTGATTCTGCAGCAGAAAGTCTGGGGTCCCAAAAGGGCATTGGTAAAAAACAATATCGTTAGGGGTGACCTTGCTCACCAAAAGCAGAGGTCTCCTTGGGTTCCTTGTCAACTAATGTTACATTGTAGTAGTGTCTCTGAAGCAAACACCCCAGCTGTACTAGTGCAGGGCAACACTACATTATTTATTCATTACTTAGAAACACTTAGGGGCCGATTCACTAACTTCGAGTGAAGGATTCGAAGTAAAAAAACTTAGAATTTCGAAGTGTTTTTTGGGCTACTTCGACCATCGAATGGGCTACTACGACCTTCGACTATGACTACGACTTCAAATCGAACTATTCGAACTAAAAATCGTTCGACCATTCGATAGTCGAAGTACTGTGTCTTTAAGAAAAAACTTTGACCCCCTAGTTCGCCATCTAAAAGCTACTGAACTCAATGTTAGCCTATGGGGAAGGTCCCCATAGGCTTTCCTAAGTTTTTTTGATCGAAGGATATTCCTTCGATCGTTGGATTAAAATCCTTCGAATCGTTCGCACTATTTGCGCTAAAATCTTTCGACTTCGATATTCGAAGTCGAAGGATTTTAATTCCCAGTCGAATATCGAGGGTTAATTAACCCTCGATATTCGACCCTTTGTGAATCGGCCCCTACGTAATGAATAAATCATTTTTCGATGTTACTGTTCCTTTAAATGCGTAGAGGCACTTTCATTATTTGATGTTACTGTTAAATCAGGGGTCCCCAACATTTTTTAACCGTGAGCCACATTCAAATGTAAAAAAAGTTGGGAATCATGAAAAAGTCCATTGGGATGCCAAATAAAAGCTGTGATTGGCTATTTGATAGCCCCAATGTGGACTGAGCCTACAGGAGGCTCTACTTGGCACTATACTTCATTTTTATGCAATTAAAACTTGCTTCCAAGATATAATATTACTATCACTATATTTCCTTTTTTCATATAAGCTGGGGTGGTACAAAGGAATATGTTGATTTATTGACCTTTAAATATTGTCTGTACAATGGGATTTATTTTCACATAAGTATAGCAATTGCTGGCTTGGAAAAAAAGGGGAATTTAATAAATGCTGAAAAATTAAAACTTGGACAAAATTTACGAAAGCAAAATTCTAGCAGCAACTGCAATCTCCCTGGTAACAATAATGCATTATATATATATATATTATACACCTCCTGAAGAAGGCTCAAGTATAAGAGCCGAAAACGTTTTAATAAAACTTTTTTTTTGCTTTGCACTGAATAAGTCCCATGAGTGCGTTTTTTTTTGGTAGTTTTGGTAGTTTGGTTTACATAGATCTATAACCACCACCTGAGCAGTTGTTTATTTTTATATGAGTGCTCCAGCTCTACGAATGTATATATATTTATATATCTCATAAAATACCTGCACTCTGTCGTTTTAACTTGCGGGGTGCACGGTCAAGCTTAATTCATACAGTCTATTTGGAAAGAAATTCCAGGACCAGCACTACCCTTTGTGTAATTTTATTTCACACACTTCTCATACAATTCCGATGTTTCGGTCCTCTTTGGGACCTTTTTCAAGGATATAATATTATGTGCAAACTGTGGTTAAATACTCAAACAGTGCCAAAAGGCGCCAAAAAATGACTTCATGGTGCTAATGTGTTACAATCAGATACATCTCATTAACATATAGTTCATTTAAGATCTTACAGATTAAAAAGGTAAAAATTGTAATGTGTTAAAACATGGTGCTATAATAAATAATTTAAAATTTAAATAAACAGTACTTGATGCCAATATCACCACCTGGTGTGTCCCTTCAACCATCCCAAATCATCTTTAAACATATTCTTAAACTTCCATATGTAATTCATCCTGCAAAACATATAAAAAATCTGTTGTTACAATCTAACAAAGTTTCTTTCTATACAACGTACTTAACTAGATACTGTTACTTGAATTGACTAATATTTTGTAACTTTTTCAAAGAGGATGCTATTTAGAAACAAATTTACCTCTCATGTATATCACTGTTCCTCAAGTTAAAAAACAGTTCATTGTCACCTGTCCATTGAGTCCCTTAGGAGCTATACAATTGAATTAATGTATCCAAAATGCTTCTTTCCGCAACAATTCATTCTCAATATCTCCTCCCCTGAGCCGAGGTTTGACCTGATAAATCGGCATGCATCTAAAAGCTGATGCATCATGCCTAGTCTCGGCCCAGTGCTTGGCTACAGGTTGCTGCGCTATGTCCTGCTTCTTGTTACTCTCCTTCATTTTTGCTTTCCTCTCCGGGTCTAAGGCAGCTCGTATACTAGCCCTGTGCATACTGATTCTGTCTTTGAATTGCCGTATAGTTTTGCCACAATACACTTATCCGCACGGGCACTTGATAATATATACGACCATAGCTATTTCACATGTCATTCTCAGTTTCATTTTATACTTTTTTCCTGTGTGTGGGTGCGTGAAGTGTGTGCCTAAAATGAGGCTCCCACACATCACACATCCCGCGCATCTGTAAACTCAAGAAATGCTCTCGTGCTTCGCTTCACTCATATATTTCTCCACTGGGTCAGAAGGACTCAATATTTCCTTAAGATTTCGTGCCCTAGAGAACTCAAATCTCGGTCTTTTGGGTACAAGGGGGGGGAGGGGCTATTTGCTCATCAGTACTTATTATCTCCCAGTCTTTCAGAATGGTCTGTTTAACTCTCCCACTTTTATTACCTTAGAATGTATTTTCTTTCTCCTGCAATATTTGTTCCCGGCTCAGTTGTTCAGCCCACTCTATGACTCCCTTGATATATATATATATATATATATATATATATATATATATATATATATATATATATATATATATATATATATATATATATATATATATATATATATATATATATATATATAGATACAATCCAAAAAATGAAGGAAGCACTCACGGCATGTTTTTCTTGAAAAAACTTTTTACTGGATCATGCAAACATCAACGCGTTTCGGTACCTCAAGGGACCGTCATCAGGATGTGAAAAGTGGCAAATACTGAAAATACTTAAGTACCCCCCACCCAGGAACATCCCCCTGCAGCGTGCATAATTAATGTGATTAACATCAGGTGTGTAAAGTGTATCTCTTAACAATCACATATGGGTATATGCTTCATAGATAAGTGTTAAAACAATATATAAGTGAAAAATCGTGTGTACTATAGTACTGGCATATTGGATGTGTTTAATATCATATAAATAAATATATTTTAAATCAGTCTATAAGTATTATAAATAGCAGAGTCAAAATAGTAAAAACTCCCTTCAGCTCTGGGTGGGGGGTACTTAAGTATTTTCAGTATTTGCCACTTTTCACATCCTGATGACGGTCCCTTGAGGTACCGAAACGCGTTGATGTTTGCATGATCCAGTAAAAAGTTTTTTCAAGAAAAACATGCCGTGAGTGCTTCCTTCATTTTTTGGATTGTATGCTTTACCTGGCTAGCACCCGGCCTCAGTGACTATTGGTGAAGGTGAGTGCCGGCTTCTCATGCTTTTATATAGATAGATAGATAGAGAGAGAGAGAGAGAGAGAGAGAGAGAGTTATGTTTATTGGTTTCACAATAAATGTGTTCCCTAACAATCATTTTTTGTCTCTAATTTTTTTTCTTGCACTGTATGAATTCTGCCCATTAAACAGATGGGAAGAGACATAACCACCTGACTGATTGCACTGCTTTAAAGGGATCCTGCCATCGGAAAACATGTTTATTTCAAAACGCATTAGTTAATACTGCTACTCCAGCAGAATTCTGCACTGAAATCCATTTCTCAAAAGAGCAAACAGATTTTTTTTATATTCAATTTTGAAATCTGACATTGGGCTAGACATTTTGTCAATTTCCCAGCTGCCCCCAGTCATGTGACTTGTGCCTGCACTTTAGGAGAGAAATGCTTTCTGGCAGGTTGCTGTTTTTCCTTCTCAATGTAACTGAATGTGTCTCAGTGGGACATGGGTTTTTACTATTGAGTGTTGTTCTTAGATCTACCAGGCAGCTGTTATCTTGTGTTAGGGAGCTGCTATCTGGTTACCTTCCCATTGTTCTTTTGTTTGGCTGCTGTGGGGAAAAAGGGAGGGGGTGATATCACTCCAACTTGCAGTACAGCAGTAAAGAGTGATTGAAGTTTATCAGAGCACAAGTCACGTGACTTGGGGCAGCTGGGAAATTGACAATATGTCTAGCCCCATGTCAGATTTCAAAATTGAATTTAAAAAAATCTGTTTGTTCTTTTGAGAAATGGATTCCAGGGCAGAATTCTGCTAGAGCAGCACTATTAAATGATTCATTTTGAAAAAAAAAAATTCCCATGACAGTATCCCTTTAAGCAAACTTATTGTTACAATAACTTAAGAATGTAAGCCGGTCTCTTTTCCCAAAACCACTCATCTTTACCAAACATTAAACATTTAATAAAAACAAAGTAAAATATATTTCACTGATGGTGTGACTATAACACAATGTATTTAACAGTCTTGCCTGGTTTATTCTGAGCAGCTTAGCTGAATGATCTATTATTCTTGCTGCACAGAAAAAGGACTTCTCAAGTAAAAACAGAAATGTAGAAAAAAAAAATACATTTGTACCAGAAAGTTCTGTACAGAACATTGATGACTGCTGTTGACATGGAGTAAGTGACTTTTTTAAACCATGGCTAATATACATTCATGATAAACAGTCAGATTGCATTTACCATAAATATGGTGGTTCTAAGCCATATAATATTTTTGTATAAAAATGATTTGGACGAGATAGGTAATATCTAGATTGGTGCTATCAGACTTGCAGTGTAATAGGCTGATTACCCTATATACATGTTTGTGGGCCAAATTATACAAAAATAATGGCATCATATAAAGATGTCTACATAGACCACTGGCTGGCTGGAGCCAGATATACTGTAAGTCTTGGAGGGCAAATCCAAATAACAGGGCTTCAGCGAGACAGTCTTAGTTTGCAGTATTTAATGTACACATGCATGCTGTTCAAATGGACATTCATAGGTATGGCAACACGCCACATGTCTATAGATAAGACTCCTCTCATCTTCTCATTTGCAGATGTACAATGTGCCTACTGACAAGGTGCATCAATTTCATTTTCATCAATTTTTTTCTCATACAATAAAATTGCCGGTTGATCTGTTTAAACTTTAAACTGTCTGCCAAGCTCATATAGATATTCAGACAGTATCTATATGACTATATGATTACGTGTGGACACTAAACACATAGCAATTGCTGTGGTTAGGGCCATATAAAAATGCTGGGCAGGCCCAAATGTCCATTGATTTCGGTACTATGGATACAATTGTCAGGAGCCACCATAATGAAAAATCATTCGAGTTTAAAGGGCACCTGTTGCCAAAATATATTATCTGTAATCAAAAGAGCTAATATGGCCCGTACGGGTTAACAGTATTTTTTTTTAATGCCCGCCCCCTGTTCGAGCAGCCATGTTGGGGCACACACATGCGCATAATGAACGCATGCCTCTACTTGCTCATAATGCACATGCGCGTGACATCAGAAGCTCATTACGAGCATTCACTCTGACCAACATGGCCATTGAACTGAACACTATTCTCTTCTGTAACCTGTATTTAACTGTACATAAGCTGCTGAATGCTTTAAAGCAGGCAGTGATTGAGTACTCTGCCAGAAACAGGTGGATAGGTTTTTAGGTTGTCCTTGGTTGGGTGCTGCCCAGCTGTATTACTACTGATGCACAAGTGCTACTGATGCACAAATGCAGCAAGCTGCATCCTCCTGCTCCAGCATATGGTACCACTACTGCCTGGAATAAAAACTGGAAAACAAATAATGTGATGGTACTTTTATATCTTCCTATTGATAGTTACCTGTTCATTCAGAATGAATTCTTATCTGTTTGTTTTGTGGCGTTATTGGGCTAATTACTGAAAAGATGGAGGGAAAACTATCCACATTCCTGAACACAAACAATACAGATTTAGGTTAGTGCCAGACAAAGCTGTTTCTTGGCTGGTATATAAACGCAGGCTGATAAATAACCCCTCTGCTCAAATCTAGTATGTGTTGTACCTGCATCTGGAGCCACTGAGCCAGGCAGTGTGCAGACACACAAAGCAGAAATAGCAGTGAAACAAACTAGTTTGCGTTTCAGCTCCAAAGTTAAGCTGGCCATAGATGTCAAGATTTTTAAAAGATCCGATCATCATCGTGAGACCACGATTATCTCGGAACGATCGTATGATCGTATGAATTGTCCATTAACTAAAAAGACCAATTTGCCAGGAAAACAAAGGGTAGCTGCCTGCTTGGCCCTGCAAACATAGATAGATTGCACTGGGAACGACATAGATTTTTTAACCTAGCCGATCAATTTCCTGACAGTTGTCAGCCGAAAAATTGTAAGATGTTCGATCATTCAAATCCCACTAACCGCACGATATTTTCGAAAGATTGGTCGGACTTCGCTAAAATCGGTCGTTCTGCAAGAGAAATCTTTGCGTCTATGGGGACCTTTACTTAGGGTGCAGACTGAACAGAGAGCAGATTTGAGCAGGGGAGCTATTTTTGCCAGTGACTTATACACAGTCCAAGAAAAAACAGCTCCATCTGGCACTAACTAAAACATTCACAATGTTAAAGGAAAAGTAACACCAATAAATTAAACTGTTTAAGTGTCTGGCCACGCGGGCAGATTCGGGGAGATTAGTCGCCAGGGACAAATCTCCTCTTCTTCGCATCCACTAATCTCCAAAATCTGCCTTCCTCTGGCTAAAATGTAAATTGCATGGGGGCAGGCACACGAAGCGCTTCATTTTCTGAAGTCACCCATAAATGCCTTACAAGGAAACTTCGGGCGACTTCGGAATCCGAAGCATTCCGTGTGCCTGCCCCAGGCAATTTACATTTTAGCCGGTGGAAGGCAGGGAAGGCAGATCAAGGAGAGGAGATTTGTCGCCTGGCGTCTAATCTCCCCAAATCTGCCTGTGTGGCCAGACCCTTAAAGGAATGACAATGTAAAGTACTGTTGCCCTGCACTGGTAAAACGGGTGTGCTTGCTTTAAAAAGACTACAATAGTTTACAGTGTCGGACTGGGCCGACGGGATACTGGGAAAAAACCCAGTGGGCCCCACTGGCCCAGAGCTGCTTCTCAGTGGCACAACCCCCTCTTTGTTGGGGGTCGCGGTAAACGCAAATACCCGGCACTGCGCGTATCCACAAATGCTGCGAGCCGGAGTGGCTGGGGGGGCCGGAGGGGGGCCCTGGGCCAGTAGCCCCGGTGAGCCCCAAGACCCCCAGTCCAACCCTGATAGTTTATATAAACAAACAGCTGTTTATCCATAGGGGCAGCCATTCAAGGAGAAAAAAAGGAGAAAAGGCACAGGATACACAGTAGATAAAAGATAACCTCTGAAGTATGCAATGACATTCTTCAGAACTTATCTGTTATCTACTTTGACTCCCGTGCTTGAACACAGCAGCCTGTTTATATAAACTATATGTTTCTGAAGCAAATACACCAGTTTTACCAGTTCAGGACAACATTACGCTATATTGTCATTCTTTTAAAACACTTTCATTCTTCAGTGTTAACGTTCCTTAGATGATATTTATGTAAATTCGTCACTATAATGAAATTCAGAGTATAACTACACATCCAGATTAACTATTCTAAACTAGAAGCTTTAAATTACGCTAAGACTTTGGCACATTAAGAAAAACCTCAAATATTGGCAGGCGTTCTGAAATCTCAATGTAAAGAACTCTTTGTCACATGATCTTATTAAGTAATACAACATGAAATAATTCCACATAATAGACATTAGGGTGCCTATTTATTTTGAAAGTGATGTTGACATTCCATTCCATTGAAAAAAAAACTGAACTGGTTCCAAAAGTGTTTTTTTACTGAGATTTTTATTCCTTTTCTTAATCCATAAATAAGAAAGATAAATAAGAGAGGTTTAGAGAGACTACATACTTGCTCCTGTTACTTTTACTTGCTTGTTCTGTAGGACAAATTCTTTAACACAAAAAAAAATGTAAAACATCATTGATTAAAATGCTAGCTGCGTCTATACTTGTATTGTATATGTTAGCATTTGAAAGATGTTTTGCCAAAATGGTGAAATTATATGGCAGTCCCACCACATATGCAGTAACGTGCCCTGCTGTCCGCAACCCCTCCAGCAGTTCCTTGGGTAGATAGGTATAATTTTTGCCAGCTTATCTGGGGTTAGATGCCACCTGTAAATTAACTTAATGTGGGCTTCTCTATGATTGGTGCATTTGGTCACTCCTTGTGGGGCAGTCAGTACTTTCTGCCATTGCTGTACAGTAAAACTTTTTTGGAGATCTTGCTCCCATTTGAGCATATATGGTAGTTTGTCCTCTAGATCTTGTGCCAACAGTTGCCTATAACACTCTGAGATAAGGCGTCTCCCATTCCATGCATTTTTGCATAAGTATTCCATATTGGTTTTGTGACCACCCTTTTTATAGCCCTTGTTTTGTGAATGTAGCCAGTGAGTTATTTGAAGGTTAGTATAGTTGTCCTGTGGTCTTAGGGGATATTTTTCTGATAGCGTCTCAAATGTTTCCAGGGTGTTTATATTGCTATATGTAACAATAAATTATTTCTTATATGACCTTAACATAATAAAGATCTGAATGAAAAGCATGAAATAGGAAAGTGATTTAGACAAGCTGTTTGTTTACTTGACATCCACTGATCACCAGATGAAGGTCTACTGGTAGATCGGGAAAGATTTCATATTCACAGTCACCACAGCAGAAAATCAGGAATACTTCTATTGATTGCATTTAATTCTTGAAATGATCTGGTTAATCACCCTGTTACAGTTCCAGCCATGTCCAGAACAGCAAATAAGTATGACATTCAAATCTCACCCTAAGGTATTCTTCAATATCTCCTTTAAGGTTCATACATGGGCATTTTCCTTACATGCATCATCAAGATTCTACAAATGAAAAAGAGCTGAAAGAGAATGGGCAAAAGTTGAATTTTTTAAAAAATGTTGTCATTCATTTGTGTGGGTCACCAATTTAAGTTGTCTTTGCTCCTGCGGAACAACTTAGCCAGATGAGGAGGATAGCTAGAACTACAGGAAACAACATTGACTTATTGGAAAAGTGAAAAAGTATGTCCGGGGGGAAGCCGCAACACTAGTGCGGAGAACTCAATTGCACTCTCTCGCACTAGTAAAGCCAAATTTCCGGTTTAAATACGGAAATTAATCTTTTAAAGGTACCAGGAGCAGCTTTTAGGCGGAGCGCCCCTGGCGCCACCATGCTTCAATGTCTTAACAGTGTACAGAGGCTTGAATTCAGTGTTTGGGGGTCATCTGACAAACTGTCTGTGGCCCCTAGACCCAAAAAGAAAAATCTTGCTTTCATCAGTCCACAAAATGTTGTGCCATTTCTCTTTAGGCCAGTCAATGTGTTCTTTGGCAAATTGTAAGCTCTTCAGCACATCTTTTTTCAACAATGGGACTTTGTGGGAACTTCTTGCTGACTTCACATAGGCGTCTTCTAATTGTAATAATACTCACAGGTACCGTATATACTCGAGTATAAGCCGTCCTGAGTATAAGCCGAGGTACCTAATTTTACCTCCAAAAACTGTGAAAGCTTATTGACTCAAGTATAAGCCAAGGGTGAGAAATGCAGCAGCTTCTGGTAAGTTTCAATCAAAAAATTTAGGGTTTCTGCTCCCACTGGAGGTGCCGGCGTCTCATTTTTGGACGCCGGCCACCATTCTTGGACACTGGCGAATATTCTTGGAGACTATTCTTGGACGCCGGCGACTATGCTTAGACGCCGGTGACCGTTTTTGCGCTTGACCTGAGTATAAGCCGAGGTAGAGATTTTCAGCATATTTTGGGGGCTGAAAAACGCGGCTTATAGTTGATTATATACAGTACGGTAACTGTACACCTTCTTTGATCTTCCTGGATCTAAACATTGGCTAAGTCTTTACCTTTTTGGTTATTCTTATATCCATTTCAATGGTAGTTTTCTGTTTTCTTCCACGTCATTCAGGTTTTGGTTGCCATTTTAAAGCATTTGAGATAATTTTAACTAAGCAGCCTTAAATGTTACACTTCATATGTTTTCCCCTCTCCAATCAACTTTTTAATCAAAGTACGCTGTTCAATGCCTGGAACAAGCCATTTACTTAGATTTCTTAGAGAGAAATGCACAACATTTGCTGCCTTCCCTTCTTAAATAAGGGCCTTAATTGACACCTTTTTTTCACAGAATGAATGACCTCACAAACTGAAGCCACACTGCTATTATTTGGAACAAGCCTCATTTAATGATTCAGTAATACAGAATTAGCAGCATGCATGTCATGACTGTTGGATCTGTTGGGTTGATATTACTCTACTAGGGCCGGAACAAGGGGTAGCAAGGGTAGGCAAGCATCTAGGGTGCAATCGCTGGGAGGACGCACTTCTCGGGGGGGGGTTGTTTGTTGTTTTTTACTGTTCAGTTCGCTTGACCTTTACTAATTAAAATTATTTTTATAATTTTTAAAAATCGCATGCCCCAACCACCTCTGGTGTTTGTTAAACCTGTTTAAATACTGAAGGCGCTCCCCAACCCTGGAGCGTGACTTTTCACATTCCAAGCTGAAGCACATGCACAGTAGGCTTCGGCGCGAGACGCGTCCATACATCGGGTGTCAGCAGCATTGGGGGAAATATTTATGGCTGGCACAGGGAGAGTGTGGGCTTGGGTAGCAGTATTGATGGATATGGTTGGGCTCATTATTGGCTACTGGCACATGAAACAGATGGGGGGGCTTGGGCATGCTGCCTTGGTGGCAATATTGATGGCTAATGGCTGCTGGGCTGGCACAGGTACAGGTGGGGCTTGGGTGTATGGATGGATATGGGTTCATTGGCTTCTAGCACAGGTAGAGATGGGGGGGTTGGGCCTGCTGCCTTGGGTGCAATATTGATGGCTAATAGCTGCTAGACTGGTACAGGTACAGGTGGGGCTTCGGCAGTATTGATGGATGTGGGCTCATTGGCTGCTGGCACAGGTACAGATGGGGGACTTGGGCCTTGGGGCAACATTGATGGATAATGGCTGCTGGCACAGGTACAGATGGGGGGGCTTGGGGGCAATATTGATGCATAATGGCTGCTGGCACAGGTACAAATGGGGGGCTTGGGCCTTGGGGCAATATTGATGTATATTGGTTGCTGGCACAGGTACATGGGGGCAGTGTGATGGCTGCTGGCAATGTTACATTGGGGCAACGTTGTATGCTACTGGCCACAGCCACTTTTCATATTTGCACAGTTCAATATATAAATAATAACAGAAGGATTGGTTGAAAACACTGCAGCTACATATTAAGTAAGCTACTGTACCTCAAAAATGGGCATGTTGGTAATGGAAGGGCTACTTCATTGCTGAGGAGGTTTCAGCTTAGACTATATTGCACTTTTTCCCATAGGAGCTGTGTTAAATATAAAAACATTCCAGTATTGGTGTTAAGTGAACGCTTCATTTGCACTTTTTTTGTTTACCAGGATAAAACTTTTGTATTTTTTGGGGTACCTTATTTTTGTTTGTAAAAATTACATATTTATATAAATGAAAAGTTACATTCAATAATGCGTTTTCTTATATTAAAAAACCATGATGGTAAGGTGGGAAATGTTAATGCAGGTCAGGGGAGGGAAGCGCTGATTGGAACCCTTGCCTATTGTGCCAAACTACCTTGGCCCGGCCCTGTACTCTTCTACACATACTAGGAAATCATTTATCAGGTTAGTGGTGTCAGACTGCTATTATTCTGAACACAACTGTGCATGATCAAAAACCCACAAACTACCCATCCTCCAACCATTAAAGATTGCAGAAAATATTCCCTATCCACATGCTATGTTATGAATAACCCAAACTACATGGGAAAATTAAAAATGTTATATCTATAGGAGTAATAAAGTACAGACATTAAGATAAGCTTGCTTATCAGTGATTTTATTAGCAATACAAATAAAAGATATCACCTATATGCCTTTAGATTTCAATAGACAAAATTGCTTTAATATAATGCAATGAAATGCTTCCAAAACAGGAATGTTCCCACAGGAAGTGAAATAATGCACTCCCCCCAAACTGGCCCAAGCCTTCTAACCATCACTTATTGGGGCACTTTGACCTTGACGCTAGGACTATTCAGAAGAAACCCCTAAACTGCCAAAAGGGGAGGAACCACACACTCATTTCCAGTATTGACTGTAATCTATTACTGGGGTCTAAAGGTGACCATGGGCTGGGAAATGGCAACTCCCCCACCAACCCAATGCAGGAAAGGGGGAGGAGGTGAAATTTAGCATGGTAGTTTTTATTATTTATTTTCAGGCTGCTTGACAGGCAGGGAGAGAAGTGCATTAATGTTTTCTGACAGGCGACCTCTAATTGTTGAATCTTTTCTTCTCTGTCTTTTTCACCCCCTTCTGTGAAATCTTGACTCAGGCGAGCAAAATATCAAAGTGCTACGCTATTGGGATGGGCGCCCGCGCCACATTGAGCTAAAGGGGACAGTACTATTCATGAAGATTTTCAGCTTTTTTTTTTTAGCTAAGCTTTGAGTTGGATGAGAAGACTGGCTGGGTTCCCTTTCTCTAAAGGCAGCTCTGGCAGCTAGACAATGGAACCAAACTGTTTTCCCTGTTAAAGAGATAACTATGGCCTGGCGTGTACATGCTAAAATTAATCCCCAGCAGCACAGAAATAATTTCTCTGCTATGTTTTTTCTCCTCTTTTTATTTTTGATCACTTGCAAGAGATTATCACTATGGAACTGAGAAAGGGAACAGAAGATTTAAGGAAGGGTAGATAAAAACCTTTTCAATAAAACAGTCCACACAGTGGGATTTCTTTCATGGCCCTTTATACTGAAATATAGTTATTTTCTAACTAAGGAGACAGAATTTTTACATAGGGAAAAAGTTGATACAGGGATATGTTGGCATGTTCCAAATAAGATCTACTGCCCTGGGCCCTACAGAAGTGGGGCCCACAGAAGAAGTTTTTGTTTTGAAAAGTCAAAATAGTGAGTATAACGATGGTGACAGCAGAGAAAAGTGGCAGCAGTAAGAGTTTGTATCAATACTGTCAGACCTGATAACCCAGCAACACATTTTACTATAGTTAAAGGATCACAGCCCTGAAGGCACTGCAAAGTTTGTTGCCGCAAGCTCCAAGATGTAATTTCTTCGCCAAACATATCATTTGACTTGACTGCCATCTTGGATGCATAGGTTAATTCAATTAATATTTACAAGATTATTTCTGGGGTTTATAGCTACCTCTTTCATAACCCAAACATGATATGCTTCAAGTTATACATATACACCTGGCCTTTGGGTGCTGTTGCCACACTATTTGAACTTTTCATATTATATATTTGACATACTGAATGGTTAGATAGCAAATCCTTTATGGTAGCTGCACTGTTTTCTAACTTGTAATATGCATCTAAACAAGTTCTAATCAGTTATGGGCAGTTAGTTGGCAGGGTATTTTCTGATAAAATATGGTTGATCAATAATATAGTGAATAAAGTACCCCCTCTTGTAAAATATAAGGATATTATAAGTTACCGAGGAGTTTCATGACCATATAAAAACACGAGGCCGAAGGCCGAGTGTTTTTATACAGGTCATGGAACTCCGAGGTAACTTCTAATATCCTCATATTTTGCAACTGGGGGTACTTTATTTATTATAATACACAAGTTTTAGGGAGTCATGTGACAGAAATTACATCAGAACTCACCGTTTATAACTGATGACATCAGAACTCACCGTTTATAAGGATATAATTTACAAGAAATTCATGGCTTTTGTGTATTATATTTATATTACCTTTACAACCAGACAGACATACAATTCATAAGCAGAACAGCTAATGACCAATTAAGAGGCATGTGGCTTGGCTGGACAGAAACAAGCACAGTCTCCTGCATGAGTCTGAATTAATTCATTATTATTCACGGTCAGGCAGGCCGTGGATTTAAAGGGGATGTAAACCCTCTTAAAATGCTGAATGATGGTCACAGGAACAAAGGACAAGGAGTAGGATGCACAGAGAATAAACTGGAAGCTTAATGGCTGACCCTGTTGCATTCATTTTATTCCAGGCCCTGGAGTGCGGAGGGGAAAAATAGTGAGTGCTGTTGCTTTAGGAATACAACATTGATGGTGCTAGACTACTGCACCCATTATGCTTTAACTCTTGATAATAGGCTGGTGTATGCTGATATTTGTGGAACCGCATAATCTGTATAAGGTCAGACCGAGCAACATTGTTTACATCCTCATTAATGTTGCAGTTATTGAAAGGACCAAGTTGCACACTAAAAAGGCTGATTTGGAAATTCAGATATTTAAAGATATACTAATACAAGCGAGGATAAGCTTGACAAACAACAGCAGAATATTTATTAGTAAAATGTGAGGTTTCAGCATCTGAAAATAAACTTTCAGAAGTGTGCAAAAAGTTGTCAGGCTGCACATTTGGAAGGCATGTATTTTTATTTTAATACACGCACACAAAATCATTTCTGGGATAACCTTCTACAAATGTCTTTCGTTACAGAAGGTAAAACCATGTCAGTAGGCAACGGCATTCCCTCCCAGGTGCTGCTCCTTTGTATCATTGAACTTTTCTGCAGAAAGCTACACTACACCAAATCCAGCCTCAGACACTTTCAAGTGACTCCTTTATGACTCTAGCTGAGCTTGATTGGTCATCAACTGTGTTGACAAAGTTCTGATAAGGGCGAGTAAAGGAGGATTCAAAAGAAGGCAATGCCAGTTCTCCATTCCGTCCTGTTTTTTGCCATCTGCAAGCACTTTCTTATCAGGGCCAAGTTATAGCATTACCCAAACGACCCTTAAACTATTGTTATCTTAATGTTAGTTGTAGAGCTGAGGTTGCAATGACAGTAGACGCATGCCTTTAACCAATCAGCAATGCCTGGGTTGGAACAGTATATCATTAGAATAAATCATTAACCTGACACATGCTCAGCCCTTCCGCTTGCTCCCTTCCACAGATATACAAGCCTTGCCTTGTGCCATGTGTGCGCACATAAAGACAAGGGATATAGTTGTTGTCACAGCCGGCACCCAATACCAGAACAGGTGCCAAGTACCCTGGTCTCGGCTCGGCTTCACCAGTAGTGTGACCACCGTTGGGCTTCGGGAGGAGCCCTCAGCTTACTTGGGTGCCACCTGGACTTAACGATTGGTACAAGGCGAGATGTTCTGGCTAGCAGAGGGGCACGGCAGGTAGATAGTCTTTTGGGCCGAAGGTCACGGTACAAATGGAGCAGGCAAGAGAATCGTCAGACAGGCAGGGTCGAGGCAGGCAGATATCAAGAATCGTCAGGCAGGCAAGGGTCAAACCGGGTAATCAAACAGTTGGGGTCAGGCAGAAAGAGTAGTCGAGATGCAGGCAAAGGTCAGGATTCGGATATCAGAATAGTCAGGAACAGGCAGGGATCAAAACCGGAATAACAGATACAAATTTCACAGGAACAGACAGCACAAGGCTTCAGGAACCACCAGAATCAAGATTCTATCACGGCCACTAGCTGGGAGTATGAATGGGCCTTAAATACTTTCAAATTTCACGCCAAAACGTGCGCCAATGCGCGCTGGCGTAATCACGCCAGTGCGCCTGTACCTTTAAGAGGCGCGCAGGCGCGCCGCGCACACCCTAAGAAACCAAGATGGCGCCGCCGCTGGAGGCAGGAGAAGGAGCGCGGCGGCATGGTGGCCGTCCACGCCGCCGCACCGCTAGACCACCAGGTATTTTTATTACATTACCCCCCCCTCTAGGGGGGGCCACTGGACCCCCAGGCTTCCCAGGAAATTTTTGATGGAATTTCTTTCTGAGTTGATCAGCCTTGATGTCATCGACTGAGACCCAGGAGTTCTCCTCAGAGCCATAGCCCTTCCACTTAATAAGATACTGGAGCTTACCCTGTACCAGACGAGAATCGAGGAACTCCTGGATCTCAAATTCAGGCTGACCTTCGACTAACACTGGGGGAGGAACAGGAATATGACGGACTTGAGTGGCTGGTTTTAGAAGAGAAACATGAAAAGAATTAGATATTTTAAACTCTGCAGGTAATTGGAGACGAACAGAAGAAGAATTGATTATTTCAGTTATTGGGTATGGACCAATAAACCTGGGCCCCAGTTTGAGAGAGGGGATCTTCAACTTAATATTTTTGGGAGATCTATCTGCAGCTTTCTTTTGAGCAGAGGAAGCTGCAGAAAGAGAATGATGAACTTGGGCCCAAACCTTAGAAAAATGATTGACAGAGGAATTAGCAGAGGGTACAGAGGAATCTAAACCAGAAAAAGAAAATGTTTTTGGATGTAGCCCATTTACAATAAAGAAAGGAGACTCCCCAGAGGAGGAGTGAGTGGCATTATTGTAGGCAAACTCTGCCCAGGGCAACAATTCAGCCCAAGAGGACTGGTTATCAGAAACGTAACACCTGAGATATTGCTCAAGGGATTGATTCACTCTTTCCGTTTGTCCGTTGGTTTGGGGATGGTAAGCAGTTGAGAAGGATAAATCAATCCCAACTAACAAGCAGAAAGCTCTCCAAAACTTTGAGACAAATTGAACTCCTCTGTCAGATACAATGTTAACAGGGAACCCATGTAACCTGAAAATATGAGAGATAAACAGATTGGCTAAGGTTTTGGCAGAAGGGAGGTGTGGAAGGGGAACAAAATGGCTCATTTTACTAAACCTACCCACCACCACCCAAATTACAGTTTTACCCTGGGAAGGAGGCAGATCTACAATGAAATCCATCGAAAGATGAGACCATGGCTTCTCAGGGATTGGTAACGGATTCAACAGACCTTGTGACAATTGACGAGAGGATTTAGACCTTTGACAAATTGGACAAGAATTTACAAAAACCTTAGCATCCTGTTTAAAAGAAGGCCACCACACATGACGGGCTAACAAAGAAATAGTTTTGGAAATGCCAGGATGCCCAGCCATTTTGGAGTTATGAACCTCTTCGAGAACTTGTTCCCTCAACTCCTCAGGCACAAACATTCTCCCAGAAGGAGTGTCTGCAGGAGCAGAAGATTGGACAGGGGACAACAAGGTGGAGAGGTCAGAATCCAATCCGGCTACAATCAACTCCCTAGGAATGATGGGGATGCACTCACTAGAGTCAGAGGAGGTAGATTCAAAACTCCTAGAGAGTGCATCAGCTTTGGTGTTTTTAGATCCAGGCCTATATGTTAAAGAAAAATTAAACCTGGTGAAGAACAATGCCCATCTAGCTTGCCTAGGGTTTAGCCGTGTGGCCGATTCAATGTAAAGCAGGTTTTTATGGTCTGTATATACGGTTACCATATGTTTAGCACCAAGTAGATGCCGCCATTCCTCAAAGGCCCACTTGATAGCCAACAATTCCCTGTTCCCAATATCATAGTTTGCCTCTGCAGGCGAAAACTTCCTAGAGAAAAAGGCGCAGGGATGTAACTTGTTGGTAATCAGGTGCCTTTGGGAAAGGACTGCCCCAGCACCCACTTCAGAGGCATCTACCTCCACAATGAATGGTAAAGCAGTATCAGGATGCTGCAAAATAGGGGCAGAACTGAACTCTTTTTTGAGGCGTTCGAAAGCTTGAACTGCCTCTGGGGGCCAAATACTAGAGTCAGCACCCTTTTTGGTCAAGTTGGTGATTGGGGCAACTACCAGGGAAAAATTCTTGATGAATTGGCGGTAATAATTTGCAAAACCGAGGAATCTTTGGGTAAAGAAAGGGGTTGGGTCCATTCCAGGACTGCTCTCACCTTCCCTGGATCCATCTCAAGACCCCTGTTAGAAATGTTAAAACCCAAAAATTGACCAGAGGTAACTTCAAAAGTACACTTCTCAAGTTTTGCATACAGATTATTTTCTCTCAGTCTACGTAAAACCTCACAAACATGATTCCTGTGTTCAACCAAATTAGAAGAGAAAATAAGAATGTCATCAAGATAGACCATTACGAATATCCCCAGCAGGTCCCGAAAGATGTCATTGACAAATTCCTGGAACACTGCGGGGGCGTTACAAAGACCGAATGGCATTACCAAATACTCGTAGTGGCCATCCCTGGTGTTGAACGCTGTTTTATAAGCCCCCCTAAGATCAAGCTTGGTAAAGACTTTTGCATTTTTAACTTGATTGAAAAGTTCAGAAATTAGAGGGAGAGGATAGCGATTTGTTATGGTAATCTTATTAGCCCCCTATAATCAATACAGGGGCGAAGACCACCATCTTTTTTCCCAACGAAAAAGAAGCCCGCCCCCGCAGGGGAACTAGAAGGTCTGATGTAACCCCTTTCTAGGTTCTCTTTTATATACTCTTTCATTGCCTGGGCTTCGGGCAATGAAAGAGGATAGGTTCTACCACGAGGAAGAGTTGACCCAGGGACCAGATCTATTGGGCAGTCATACTGCCGGTGTGGGGGTAAGGTTTCTGCTGCCTTTTTAGAGAAGACATCAGCGAATTCTGCATATGCAGCAGGTAACCCTTAAAGTGAAGTAGTTGCAACTACAGAGGGAAAACATACCCCACCACACATAGTACCCCATTGAACCACCTCCCTTGAGACCCAGTCAATCAGAGGGTTATGCCTCTGGAGTCACGGTAACCTCAAAATAAGAGGAGAGGAAGTACCCTCTATGAGGTAAAAAGCTATCTCCTCACAATGCAAGTTATTAACACACATGGAAAGAGTTACCGTCCCCTTAGAGATTACACCTGACCCTAAGGGTCTTCTGTCCACAGCCATTATTCTCATGGGGGCTACAGGGATACAGAATTTAGCTGCAAAAGCAGTATCCAGAAAATTACCCTCCGCCCCAGAGTCCACAAATGCGGACAGTTTAACAGAGCCCGTAGGCCAAGTTAGTTTAACTGGTAACAAAACTTTAGAGGCAGATTGGGGAGAGGAAACTCCTGCACCCAAATGGAGCTCCCCTTCTCCATTTAGGCTTCGGAGTTTCCCGGCCTCTTAGAACATTGGTTCAGAAAATGTCCCTTTTCACCACAGTCCATACAGAGACCCATGGAACGCCTGCGTGCCTTTTCCTCAGGAGTTAGGTGGGATATGCCTAATTGCATAGGCTCCTCCTGAGGCAGAGGCACAGAGGGGTTAGGAGATTTCACATTGGTCACCACATTGGATCTTATATTGGTAACCCCAGAGAAGTTTGTACTCCTCTCACCCCTTCTCTCCCTTTGCCTTCTATCTACCTGGATGGCGAGGGACATGAGACCATCCAGGTTAGAAGGCAGGGGATAATTAACCAGACTATCCTTTACAGAATCGGATAACCCCAACCGGAATTGACTCCTTAGAGCCAAATCATTCCACCCAGTCTCCACTGCCCACCGGCGGAATTCGGTGCAGTACACCTCCGCATCCCTTTTCCCTTGGCGCAACTTACGAATCGCGGTATCGGCAGATGATGCACAATCCGGGTCATCGTAAAGAATGGCCATGCTGTTAAAGAAGGTGTCTAGGGAATAACAAGCAGGGTCTGAAGAAGGCAGCCCTAAGAAACCAAGATGGCGCCGGTGCTGGCGCTTTTTAAGCTTTTTAAGAGTCTAAGGGAGACAGTCTTTCCGTAATTCAGAGCTTTCTGGATAACGGGTTTCCAGATAACGGATCCCGTACCTGTATATAGTAATCTATACTTTCATAGAAAGATAATCAGTTAACAAATGTTAGTAAAAATAAGTCAGAGCGTGACATATATATATATATCAGATTTATATATATATTTGATGACAATGTATTATTAGCATGAACAACTTGCACAGTAGTCTACCTATTTAAATTAACAACAGGAGGATGGCACACTGCTTCTATCCTAAACCCAGGTACACAATAAAATATCATACAGCATTCAAAAAGACCAGCAACACTGATTTTTATGCAAAACAAAAACTTTATATTTATGCGAGCATATATAGCCAGACTGTATATGCTCACATAAATATAATGCTTTTGCTTTGCACAAAAATCCTGGCGTTGGTGTTCTACTATATTTAAAGACTTGAATGGGTGTGTTTCTTGACCCTATTAAACTGCCCAATATAGTTTCACTTCCAGAGGACACCATCTAAGCTACCATGGATGTGGATTCTCTGTATACCAAAATCCCACATGAAGATGGTATTGCAGCCTGCCAATACTTCCTTTAAAAACATTATATGCCCACAGTACTAACTCTACAACCGATCAGATTTATACTGACACACAACTACTTCTCATTAGGGGATGCCATAAACCTCCAACTGATGGGAAGTGTTATGGGAAGCAAAATGGCACCTCAGTATGCCAATCTGTTTATGGCCCAGTTAGAGGAAAATGTCCTGGCTTCCTGTAACACAGGCCCTTAAACTATTTATGGTATATAGATGATATACAGATGAAGCCACTTGGATTTGTGAGTTAAATGCGTCATGACTCAGGGGTAATTGAAGAAACTGTGTTATCTTAAGTCATCTTAACTCATTTAATGCATTTAACCTTTTCATTAGCATACCAAAGCTCCATTGTTCACAATGGTGAATGCTTTAATTAGATGGGATGTTGTGACGCAGTTTTCTGTGTTAAATGAGATAAATGGGATATCTGTGTTTAGTTATTCTGTGTCAAACAGACAAACCAAAGTGGCTGCATCTGTACTTATCCTATGGACAGCATCATAAAAAGATCTATCAACTTTCCACCAAATTAAAAAGCTACTTGGCCTGACAAAGGAGCCTTGGTGTTCCGAAAGCTTGCAATGTATAATTTATTGTAATTTATAGTCAATATAGGTATCACGTCTACAATACTTTTTTATTTGTTTGTTTTTTTAATTTGTGATTTTTCTTGACCTTAGAATGTGTGTGACAGGGACCATGAAGAATCTCTGTAAATAAATGCTAATAATCTTTCAATATTACACTTATTGACATGACGGCAGAGCAGGGTAAAACAATTGACAGATGAGTGAGAAATCAAGGTAAGACTCCCTGCAGGTTTCCCTAGAATGGGGATGGTTTAGGAGTTTATATAAGGAAGAAAAAATCCAACAGTGCATCAAACCACACTCCCTGTTTAGCAAGAAGCCCTAATAAATTTGTGACAGTACAGCCCCTTCCACATCTGTTTGGCCAGGTCTTTAACAGGAGACAAGGAGGTTAGTGCCAGTTTAGATGTGAAAGGCCTGCATGTGCCATAGCTCACTGTAGCAGTAGGATACACAAAAGCCAGATAGAATGGGCAATCTGGCACCCCAGCAAGAAGCATGAGGAAGATAGTACCCCAGCAGACAACCAACTAGTTAGTAGCACAGCTGGTAATGCAAGAGAGTGCCACCCTGATGGCTTCAGGCCATAAGTGGGATGACATACTAGCTGGAAAGTGGAGAAAATATAAGGTTATGGAGGGAGCTAAGATACAATCTGCAGAGATTGCTGAGATATGTAATAAGTAACACAGTAAATGTTTCTGAAGATGAACTTACGGAAATTGTAGTGGTAAAAGTCTTAGTCTGTGGCAGCTTTTCTCCAGATCAACAGTTTTATAAGAGAAGCAAACAGCATACGGATTCCATGAACAAGGTGAAAAGTTTCAGATACAATTATTACTTTTCAGTTTGGATGAGTACTCACATTGCCCAGATACAACAGAAATGCGTGCCTCAGTATTATTTAATTTGTTTAATAACTGTTTTCTCAGTTAGCTTTTTTCTTTCCTTACATTGTATTTACTTATTTGTGATCCTGCTGTTTCTCCCTCTTTGTGATTTCACTTGTATATAGTTATTATTGCTTAATTTTAAATTTTGCTTTCACTCTGCCTCGCTGTAATCCCAGCATCCTACATGGTACCTGTGCTCTTGCTCACCTTTGCCTTGACCATCACTGATGAAGACAGCAGCAATTTTGGGTACTAAGTAGTGTGATTCCAGCCCCCTGAATTTTCCTATAAATATTAAATAAATTGTAACACAACTAATTAAAACCTGCACCTACAATCTTAGAGATTTTTGCAGTCACCCAGAAGAATCTTGCAAAAGTCAGGAGTAATTAATGGAAGTAGCGAACACAACAATGAGATAATCTTGCTGCCTTGCACCATTGAGTTAACATATGTTTGGGTCCAGTACACAATAAAACATTTGATATAATGGCACATTTATAATGCGAAGAAGATAAACACTTACTTTGTAAACAACACAGCAGACAATGAGGGAAAGAAGTTACACTTGACAATGTGAGCAAGTTTCCCAGAGGGATGTGATCAGCTCCTACACTATCATTGGCACACTGTTCCAGGGATCATCGTTAGAGGGATTAAACATATTAAGCTCTGAACACTGGATTTCACTGGAGAGTTCTCTAGCATTTGTAATGAAGTTTGGGCTGCCCAGTTTGTAGAATATGGGGTGCAAAGGCATGATATTTTAAAAGTGTCCCCTTTAAACATGCCATAAAACAGCTTGTCAGTATCGGTCTTGTCTCCTGCACTGGAGACTATGCAACATCTTGTGTGGTTACAGGAGAGCAGTGTGTATACCTGAATGATGTCTCAATGGCAGCTTGTCTTGCCCTGAATTTTTACACACCATCTGCATCAAAATAAGGGGATGAATTGGACGTGAAATACTTTGTTGGATCCAAAGCAAGGCACAGCATGGCTCTTTTATTCAAGTTCATCTCAAAAAATGACTCGAATCCATCGTCTCCAGTAGGGATGTAGCGAACGTCGGAAAAAAGTTCGCGAACATATTCGCGAACTTGCGCAAAAATGCGAGCGGTTCGCGAACGGTTCGCGAACCCCATAGACTTCAATGGGAAGGCGAACTTTAACATCTAAAAAAGACATTTCTGGCCAGAAAAATGATTTTAAAGTTGTTTAAAGGGTGCAACGACCTGGACAGTGGCATGCCAGAGGGGGATCAAGGGCAAAAATGTATCTGAAAAATCTGCCTGTGTGTGCTTGGAAGAGATAGTGTAGGGGGAGAGCTGTTAGTGATGCTAGATGGCAGTTGGTTGAATAACACACTGGGCAAAAAATGCCTACAGGGCAAATAATGCCTAAAAGGTCAACTTATACACTACTACAGCGGTAGTAAAATAAAAAAAAGTAAAATAAAAAACAAAATGAATATTAAAAAAAAAAAAATTAAAGTTGGTGCTGCTGAACTACTAGGAGCAGCAGATTAGCACACCAGTCCCACTCCCCAACACTGCTAGACTAATAGCACTGGGCTCTTATAGTAGTAGTAGTAGTAGTAGTAAAACAACAAAAAAATAAATAAAAGCAGTCCTTACAAGGACTACTGTTATTGCAGCAGTCAGCAGATGAGATCAGAAGCAGGACAGCTGCCCACTGCAGCTACATACAGAGCACTGCAGTAGAAGGTAGATTACTAGCCAGCAAAGCTACCTAAGCTTAAATGTCCCTCAAACCCCTGCAGACTTCTGTCCCTCCAATAACAGAGCAGTATCAAAACGATTACTAGCCAGCAAACTTTCAACTGTCCCTGAAATCACTAACAGGCAGCAGCTCTCTCCCTACACTATCTCTTCAGCACACACAGGCAGAGTGAAAAAACGCTGCAGGGCTTCGGTTTTTATAGGGAAGGGGAGTGGTCCAGGGGAGAGCTTCCTGATTGGCTGCCATGTACCTGCTGGTCTGGGGTGAGAGGGCAAAAAAAAGCGCCAACAATGGCGAACCCAAAATGGCGAACGTCGCGCGACGTTCGCGAACTTCCGGCGAGCGCGAACACCCGATGTTCGCGCGAACAAGTTCGCCGGCGAACAGTTCGCGCCATCCCTAGTCTCCAGGCAAGCCCAGCATCCTCTCATTAAAAAAAGGAAGTCTGCACTTTGTCTTATCCAAGCTATATAAGTAATGGTACAAAAGAACTCCATTTAAATAAAGACACTTGCCACAGTCATCAGAAGTCTCGCTTTTTTTTATACGTATTTTAAAGATATATTATTCCTTTTCCTTTGTAAAGCACACTTCTTAAATACAGTCACCTACTGAAGGAAATTGTTACATGTAAAATGCTTAGGAAAATGTCAGTGTAATCTTTGCATCAGAGTTTGTGAGCAGGAAATAATTAAACTTTAAGGGACATATTTACCAAGCTTTGTTAAGAAATATTCCCAGTGACCATTTATATACACCGTGCATACACCCCTGCTTTGTATGTATTCAAAACATATATGAATACTGTATTGGTTCATTAGTCATATCACTCATTATTCTTAAGTTCTGTCCTTTTTTTTAAAGGGGTAGTTGATTTTTTAATTAATTTTTAATACTGGTGTAGAGAGGGATATTCTATATCATGCTAACAAAAAAGTGAATGACCTTTTTAATGATTTGCTGTTAAAGACACCCTAACCATCCCTCTTTAAAATGCCTTTATAGTAAGGGACCAAATGCTTGAGTCTTTGCATTTGAAAAACATGGCCAGATAAATAGCATTAGTCTTGAATGTGTGTTCTGCATATATTTTCCCATAGTAATTACAGGGTTAGATATAAAATGAGATATAATCAGCTCTAAATAAATCAGGCCTTATCTTATAAATTAGTTTGCTATAAGATAGCTTTACTGGGAATAGAAATGCGATAAACTCCTCCACACTTTGGTGCTGCTTTGAAGAACAAAACAAGTTGGAAAATTAAAAGATTTTCAATATTATTTTTGCTTACATTTCGGTGCAGTGTATAGCAAAAACCTTTCTTAATTAAAATGGTTGGTAAAAAAAAAAACTCAACAGGTATATGTCAGAAACAAAAAGCAGTGTTCCAAACTAATCAAAAAGTTTTTCTACAGGGTTGTTGGCCTGTCTTATTAAATGTATGTATGTCTTTCTTTGTGAGCTTCTGATTGTCTGCATAAAGTTTGCTCTACTTGTCACATGTCACTAATAGTAGAAATCTATGTAAAACTGGCCATAGATGACCAGATATATCCTTATGTCCAACAAACGATCGTGCGGTGCATCTCCTGACCAGGGGCGTAACTATAGAGGAAGCAGACCCTGTGGCTGCAGGGGGCCCAGGAGGTATAGGGGCCCCATGAGGCCCTAATTCATATTTTCAATAAATATTGGAGAAACAAGTCAACCTCTAAACATTTTGGGGCCCTGAAAAATTATTTGCTTTGGGGCCCAGTAATATCTAGTTACGCCACTGCTCCTGACCTACAACTAACCATTCAGATTAAATAAAGTAGTAAAATTAACAAATCAGACAATGTTCTGGCCATTAACTCACATACAGTAATTGTACAAAAGTTATATCCAACAAATAGTAGTGACAGACAGCCAATTAGCCAATACATACAGAGGCCTTATTGTTAGCCAACAGAAATCTTCTAACCTATAAGATTGACTAAATGACCGATCAGGATCAGGATGATCCACATATGGTCCGAAAATCTTACAAAACGAAGATTCATATAACTTTATCCTTGCATCTATGGCCTATCAGAGAGAAGAAAATAAAACCAAAGACATGATTTCGAGAGAGTTCCCCAAAAAGTATTGGATTTTTATGCACATGTTTAGGTTTAGAACAGATTCCCAAATATTCAGCAAGGCTGAAGTGAGATTAAAGGAACAATAAAATAAATCCAGTGTTGCATGGTTGTTGTTCTCTAAGTCTGCTAGAAGTTCCTATAGGTGCATACATAAAGGGTGTACACAACACTTTACAAAGCATAAAAAATACATGGGTTAAGTTGCAAATTCAATGCACGGTTGTCCTGCACAAACAGCTTCCAATCTATTTGGGAAATTATCTCTGGGGAAGCCCAGAGATTAATCTGATGGTCACACAATTGCATCCGCCTTATTTGGCACACTCTGCTTATATAGGTACACTGCCAATGTTTGTCCCTCTGTTTGTACTATAACTCTATTGTAAAAATTTACAGCTGTTTATACAGTAGTGCTATACAAATAAGGACATAGATATTTGATCTAAGCAATGGAAGCAACTGAAATGTTGGATAATAAAAAGACATATAAGTATGGGGTCTATTATCCAGAATGCTTGGGACCTGGGGTTTTCTGAATAGGGGTTCTTTCAATCATGGATCACCATGCCTTAAGTCTACTTCAAACATTTGGGGGCAGATTTATCAAAATGTAAAATTAGAGCTTGCCACAGAAAAACTCCATTGATAAATATGATTCTAAAAATCCAATAGGAATTAATAGAAAGTGAACATGAATAGAAAGTGGGTGAGTTTTTCTGTGGCAAGCTCTAATCTCATTTTGATAAATCTGACCCTAAATGTACCCAATAGGATTCTTGTGCCACCAATACGGAGTCATGCTAATTTAGTTACCATCAAGTATAAGGCACTGTGTTGCTATTACCAATACAAAGAAAATAATGATGAAAAATTAGGATTATTTGCTAAAACTGGACTTCCAGTAATTAAAGGCTTTCTGGATGTTCGGGGGACCCTGTTCCTTTAGGGTGGTGGCACACGTTACGATTCGGGGAGGATTAGTTGCCCATCGACAAATCTTCTCTTCTTCGGGCGACTAATCTCCCCAAAATGCCTTCCCACCGGCAAGAATGCGAATCGCCATTATGGATGGTATGAATCGTTCCGGTTTTCCAAAGTTGCCCGAAGTTTCCTCGTCGGGCAACTTCGGAATTCTTGCCGGTGGGGAAGCATTCAGGGAGATAAGTCGCCCGAAGAAGAGGAGATTTGTCACTGGGCGACTTACCGTGTGCCACCTGAATTTTCACTTGAAGGCTTCTTTTCCATTTCATCTTAGTTATACTTAGTTAATCCCGACAATGACAAAAACTTAAGTAAGCATTAAAATGTAGGTCCTTTCCATTTGAAGGCTTCAGTTATTTATCAAAAGGTTTACAGTTAATATTCGTTTTTCGTCTTGGTTCATCAAGTATAAAGTAATCTGGCAAGCAAAGTATTGTGGCAAGAATTTGCAAATCCCAGACTGCAGTGTCACACTGGTGCGTGATGGATGGGTGTGGGTGTCATATGTACAGGTATATTTTTTTATATCAGTAAATACTGTATATACTATTTCTCTACTTCAACGGAAACTGAAATCTACATGGCCCTTCCCTCCATTCTATTTATACTGAATCTTGGAGTTACCAATTTTGAAACTTGTATGGAATTTTAGTAAAAACACATTAATAATATAAATCTTATTTGTGTGATAAACCGGTGTCAGAACAGGTGGAGGAACCTGTACAATGTAACTGCCCCAGTCATTTTAGGCGTGTATATGAGCTTTTCGTTTGCACCTGAAGCCACAGCCTGAGGGAGGAAGAAGCAGACACAACTTTATGAGGTCACTAGTATTGTCCCTGCAGGGGAGCAACTATTTCTACATTTGTCAGTGTGAAAAGCAAAACCATAGGCCGCCTAGCCACAGATGGATGAATTTTTAAAGTGGCATGTAAATGTCGCTAGAAGATCAATCTAGAAACAATCAACCTTACTTAATTGTGTGCCTTTCTCAATTGTAATACCATTGTCCCATTCTGGGTGACCTACCTTAGCATGTATTACTGCTGAGATGTGACCCAGGGCAAAATTAGCCTTAGGTTAATGGCACACAAGGCACTCAGTCTGCATTTGGACAACTGTGACTTGTGTTGCCACAGATAGTTGTTCATTAATGGATTACACCACAAGTAAGGCATAAAGCCATGAAAACTGCCCAGTGCACTTATAATTTATGACATTTATTTTTCAGCTCTTATTGAAACAATCTACAGTGATACAACACATGTTTTGTCAATGCAACTTTGTAGCAAACATGCCTTATACTTTATGTATTGCATATACCCTCCAAATAAATTAAAGCAATAATAATCTTTAATGATCATATTTATTTGTATCATTTATATAGCATCTCTTGCAGAACTAAGGGTAGAGGTACACGGGGTGATTGATCTGCTTTTTTCAGACTGCATTTTTTGCCCAGCGTGCCCCTAGCCTAGAGAGTAAGGGGGAACATAGAATATCCATACAAAAAAAGTAACACTTTACCTTACTGGGCATTTTAAAACGATTTGCTGATTGTCTCAGAATATCACTCTCTACATCAGGGGTGTCCAAAAGGTCTAGTACCAGTAGACCTTTAGCTGGTGATCAGTAGATCTCAAGACACTGTCAACAAACCGCTTGTCTAATCTCCCTCCTGTTTCATTCTTTTCATTCAAATATTTATTGTGTTAAGGTTACAAAACAAATAATTGTTTGTAAAATATAGCAATATACATTTTCTCATAAATCAATGTTTAAGTAATATTTTCCATGGAACAGAATGCTAACAATATTTTATGGATGTAGATCATAATGGGACAACTTCACTAGAAGCAGACCTCGCATTAGTCAAGTATGGGCACTCCTGCTCTACATCATACTAAATGTTAATTTAAAGGTGAACAGCCCTTTTAAGACACAATAGGGACACACACACAGTGGATCAGTGTGGAAAAGTTAAACTATGCATCTGTACTACTAAATTATGTCAGAGCAAGTAATATGCTGGCTATGGATGTTTTGAACAAAGAAATGAGCTATCTTGAAATCCACGATGTTATAAAAGTGTATCAGTCATTCTCCTTTTTTCTCTTTAATGAAAATCTTGTTAACCATGGAGCTTACCAGTAAAGAAGATGTGCAGATTTCCCCAGATCTAAATCTCTCTTAATCTTATCTAAGGTGAAGGAGCTAAGCAATTATAGTATCTTGAAAAGATGTGTGATATCCTGGAAGAAAAAGCTATTTTGTTCTCAGCATGACACACCTCTGGATATCACTCATATACATGGAAAGTATCTTTCTTCATGAGTTAAGCTGATTGGCCTCTAGAGGTGGACTGTTTCATCTAAAATTGTTGTGGGCTTTTAACATAAGGCTGAGCAGCATGGTGTTTGCAATGTGCCTGTATTATTGTTGCTGTCAGTATTTGGATGTCCTAAATAAAGGTTCCACCCTAACTGTATGAATATATTTATTCAAATAAATCAAATTGACAATCCTTTACATTGGCAAATGTATTTTTTTACAGTTCATTTATACTCATAGTTAACAATTCCACTATCACCCCCTCTCCCCAGGCCCGGTGCCTTGGGGTTATCCTAGATTCTGCCCTGTCATTCACTCCTCACATCCAGTCACTTATTAAATCATGTCACTTCCACCTAAGGAACATATCCAAAATACGATCATTTATCACCCAAGACGCTGCCAAAATTCTTATTCACTCTCTCATCATATTGCGTCTAGACTACTGTAACTCTCTTTTAATTGGCCTCCCCCTCCAGAGACTGTCACCTCTCCAGTCTATAATGAACACTGCTGCGAGGCTCATACACCTCAGCAACCGCTCCTCCTCTGCCTCACCATTCTGCCAATCCCTGCACTAGCTTCTGTTACCTTTCAGAATCAAATTCAAATTAATGACACTGACTTTCAAAGCACTTCATAACTCTGCCCCACCCTACATCTCTGAACTCATCTCTATATACTCACCCACTCGCTTACTGCGCTCCTCTACTGACCTGCTACTCAACTCTTCTCTCATTACCTCCTCACATGCTCGCATTCAAGACTTTGCAAGGGCTGCACCCCTCCTCTGGAACGCTCTCCCACGGTCTGTCAGACTTTCTCCCAACCTCTCTGCTTTCAAAAAATCTCTGAAAACGCACTTGTTTCGAGAAGCCTACCCTCACTCTGCTTAACTACCAAACGCAACACCACATACATTACCACATTTCTCACCCACTTAATTCGATCTTGCCTACTCCCACACCTTGTGTATTACTTCCTTCCCTTTGGACTGTATGCCTATGCATAGGGCCTTCCTCACCTTTTTGTACCTGTATTGATTGTGATGTTTTGTTACTCCATATATTCTATATATGTAATTCATGTGATGTAGTTGTATAATCACATTTACTTTACAGTGCTACGCAATATGTTGGCGCTATATAAATACATGTTAATAATAATAATAATAATATACTGAAATACTTAATGGTGCTTAATAGTAGTTCACCTTTAAATTAATTTTAACTATGATTTTTAGCAGCTATCTGGTTGCTAGGATAAAATTTAAACAATCAACCAATCAGTGATTTAAATTACAGAATGGGAGATTAATTAAATTGGCCTAAATAGAAATAAGTAATAAAATATAATTATCAGTAAATATAAGTAATACTGTAGCCCCATATATTGCCTAAGGTCAGTGACCCCTAACAACCAAACAGTATTTTATACTGCAATTTGTACAACAGACAGAACAGGAAGGAAAATAAATAAAAAACTATAAAAAATGTAAAAGCCGAAAGTGACTATTGTATAATAAAATATTCCTTTAATATAATTTCTAGATCTCCCAACTGCCTACAGCTGTCAGTGACTATAAATGTATAAAATAGGTTTAGTATGATGTATATATTTTTTTCTTTTAAGGGTAATGTCACACTGTGAGATTCGGGGAGATTTAGTCGCCTCTTCTTTGGGGCGATTAATGTACCTGAACTGATTCCCCCTGTCTTCCGCCTGCTAGAACGAAAAAATTCCTGCGCCATGGCACTCGCGGTGCATCGTTTTCCCAAGTCGCCCGAAGTTTCCTCATGAGGCAGCTTCGGAAAAAAAAAGTGCCGCTAATGCCATGCAGCAGGCGTTTTTGCAGGCGACTAAATCTCCCCGAATCTCCAGGTGCGACCTTGCCCTAAAGGACAGGGCAATCCTTTACATACGGTTGCCCGTTATACTGCCTCCCCTAGCTCTCAGGAACCACATTGTTTTCTTGAATATAAAAGTCACTAAGCACTTTCATCTAAGCAAGAAGATCTAGACACTAGCCATGTTCTTCAAAGTTGCCATTTCCAAAATGGAATTGTTGCCGATATCTGCATTTTTTGACTTAGATGGAGGTACTTAGTAACTTTTAAATACAAACTTTAGGAGGGGGCACAAGGAAATGCTGCTATGAGCACGCACAATCCTGCTGTGTGGAGAACTGCACATGCTCCAGGCCAAACATTTGCTCATACTTTGGCTCTGAGATCAGCCCAAATGGGAGAAAAGTATCAACTTGCCTGGATTATGATGCAAAATGTGCTGCATGACATGCAGTGATGGGCCTGTCCTATGGAAATTTTTATTTGGGTTCCCTTGTATTTAATATAATAAGGCCACCCTCCCACAGGGGCAAACAATTCCATCACAGGCCTATTGTGGTCATTAGCCAACCTAATTTTCCATTCATATGCAATGAGAACATTAGAACTGCATTAGAACTGCATTGCTCAAAGGAATTAAACCCCATATACTGAGCAATGATCTGCCAGCTGGGTTAAAAACAGCATCACTACATCAGCAAGGAGATTCTGATTAATGGATTTCTTAGGACTAACCCTATTTAATTTCATATATCGTACAAGCAACGTGCATTCTGTTTAACAGATCCAGCTCATTAGTTCATGAGCTGTATTCACTTAGGTACAACACAGTATAGAGAGCAGTTTATACTTCATACTTTGTACAAAGTTGTACATTAATCTTAATGGCCTATGCACTCACCATATCACTGCTCCTTTAATCATTTTATATACCCTATATATTTGCTCCAATTATTGGGTTAATAAATAAATACTGTCATTACTTAACACAGTGACCTCTTCTTTACTTGCTGTTCTGATTGTTCAGGGGGTCGGACCAAATGAAAGAAACAATAGAAGGGTAGCCACACACATGTATTACCCCTTATATGAAATACTGTATTTTAGTTTGCTGGTTGGCCACGCATGTGGTCACCTTAAACCAATTCACACAACCTAATATTCTGTCTCCCACTGCAAATGGGCTCTTATAAACTTAAATAATCTATAAATGGAACTAATAGCAGGGGTAAGTGATTGTACAGGGTGAAACTTGCTAGCTTGAAAGAGCACGTGTCGATGCTTTTCTGTTCTAACAAACTGATTTCAGTACTAGTCCAGCCTAATATACAATAGATCATTTATGAAGGCAGCGCTTCACCACACCTCACAGAATGTACATCCCAAAGAAAGTATTTTAGTAAACAATTTTTTTAATATCACCTTATTTGCTCACACTTGACCTTTACCCTGAAGTTGTAAATGCTCCTATTCAACTCTGAAAGGAGAGAAAAGAAAAAAAAAAGAAGAAAAGATTTATAACTCAGGAAGGAACAGTTTGTCTATGATATGTGTGTTTGCTCAATGCAAATGTAGAGTTTCAGATTTATCAGTTGAAACCCACATCTGCGGAGTGTGTTTGCTATTGATTAAATACGTTTCAATAACATAATTTGATCTGAAGTGGATAATGGGCAAATATATAAATGCAGTTTAATACTGTGGGTACATTTCTTGGTTTTACATCCATATATGCATGGATGAATCCAGACAGATGAAAATCATAAGCATTTACTGAAATGGACAGATTGAAATTGAACTGAAAATAAATGGTCAGTGCTTAATGCTTTGGCTGGAACTACTATTGTGCTTCTGGTGTTACATTTATACGTTATTAAAGAAGAAGGAATAGCATTTTACAATTGGGGTGCTAAAAGTTAGGCACCTCCAAGTGACTATATTTACTTACCTGGCCCCCCGGCCGGTGCTCCGATCATCAGAAAACCGCAGTGGCCCAGGGTTTTTCTAGCAAGCACCACAGAGAGATCCTCTTCCTACGTCATCGGTTTTCAAATTTCCACGGCAAACGCATGCGCAGTAGAGAGAAATAGCCAGCTTTTTCATTAAAGTCTGGCTTTCCGGTTTACTGCGCATGCGCAAGTACTGAGAGAAGACCTGAAGAAGCAGGAATAGGATCTCTCAGTGTTGGTTCCTAGAAGAACCCCGGGCCGGTTCAGTTTACTGCTGATAGGAGCGCAGGCCTGGGGTGTCAGGTAAGTAAAAGTAGTCACATGGGGTGTCTAACTTTTGGCACCTCCAAGTGTAAAATGCTATTCCTTCTCCTTTAAGGGGTGACTGATGAACTGCCCAGTGAGTTTAAAGGACTAGTAACATAAAAAAAATGTAAAAAAAAATTTGTTTCTACTTAACGAAAAAAAAACACCAAGACACTTTTAACTTTAAATTCGCAAAGTCTTTATTAAGAAATAACTTACCGATTCACGCTTGCGCTTCTCCTTCTATAGGAGATAGCCAGGGAGGAGAAATTGATCGCCGCACAATGGATCGTCGCCCTGTCGCCATTTCTGAAGAGAAGCGCAAGCTGAGAATCGGTAATTTACCGACCAATGTAAGACCTAAAACTGTTACAGTTAGGAAAGACAATCAGTCATATATAAGTCATAACAATAATTTAGGGGCACATATTGGAAAAAAGGGGAAACAAATGATTCTACTCAACTGCTCATAGCAACCAACAGTGTTCATATTCAGAGAAAAAGAAAAGGTAACTGCTGATTGGTACAGGCTATGGTTTGACACACATAAAAATAAGTCAAAAATTATATTGGACTCTCTAGTCCCAACCGACACACTCTAATCTGGAAAAGATAAGCAGATCAACAAAAACTGCTATATGTGGGCGCAGTTTACCACAGCTCCTGCAAATTATTTTATTAGAATATTTATCAGATATCTGAATGTATTATAGCACACATATCAGCAATCCAGAGACCAGCAATGTTTTCTTTTACTACTATTGCCAGCACACCCGCTTCTATGACTATGTAATATGGAGCTTGGGGTCAAGGCATCCTTCCAATTATCTGGTACAGAGGCTATCAAGGTCTGTGTTAGAGGTAATTGAACACTCCCCACATTGCTTGTTACATCCTCAGAAACCACAGGTAAACAATAAAGGAGACAACTGATATAATACATCTTGATTTTCACATTAATTATTACATTGCACCATGGGCAATGGACAGTAATGCTCCTTGAGAAAGTGAGGCAGTATCCCACAGAAAACACATTGGGTCTCATTTATAAACTTTGCGCAGGACAGATTGCTGCGCACAGTAAATATATTTGCCCTGTGCATTTACAATGCGAATGTCTATAAGAGTTTT
Source organism: Xenopus petersii (assembly GCA_038501925.1). Classification (NCBI taxonomy): domain Eukaryota; kingdom Metazoa; phylum Chordata; class Amphibia; order Anura; family Pipidae; genus Xenopus; species Xenopus petersii. The sequence continues at coordinate 35,731,428 of CM076677.1, forward strand.
TTTAAATATGTCAAAAATAGCTAATTGCTAATATTTATGTGCACACTCTGGGGCACATTTACTAAGCTTGAGTGAAGGATTTGAAGTAAAAAAACTTAGAATTTCGAAGTTTTTTTTTGGGTACTTCGACCTTCGACTACGACTTTGACTCGAACGATTTGAACTAAAAATCGTTCGACTATTCGAACATTCGATAGTCGAACTTCGACTACATACTTTGGCACTTTAAACCTACCGAGCTACAATGTTAGCCTATGGGGACCTTCCACATTACTTTTCTACGGGTTTTTGATCGAAGGAAAATCCTTTGATCGATCGATCAAAGTATTTGCAGTAAATCCTTTGACTTCGATATTCGAAGTATTTTACTTTGAGGGTCGAATATCGAGGGTTAATTAACCCTCGATATTTGACCCTTAGTAAATGTGCCCCTCTGTGTTTGAACTGCATAACAGTTGCGCAAATTGCGAATTTACGTTACTGTCAACAATTTTCACGCACAACACGCACAGTGGGCACACTCACTCAAACACCCGTCTCATTTGCGAGCTATTTGTGAACATTTATTCTCATTGCAAATTCGCAAAAAAACGGAAAGAAAGGCAGAACCGTGCAATATATTAGCGTTCAGGAAAACACATGGGCAATACAACCATTTGCGAATAAATATGTGCTGCGTGAACTTTATAAATGACCCCCATTGGGATTCGTGGAGTAAGTTTTAATCTGATCTAGATCCCAGAATACTCAGCTGACTAAACTTTATCGAACATATAGGAAGTTGCAATTAAACAACAAAATGAATACTGGGTATGGTGGGCATTTTAATTTAACAACAATTTGTTATAACAATTATTGTTACTATAACTGCAATGTATTTCCAGCTAATTTTAAACTTAAAATTTATATTGGAAGAAAAAAGCTGGATTGGATTGTGTTTTATGTCTGTTTCCAGCATTGGGAGTTTGGCAGCAAGAAGACATCCATTCTTGTAATATAGAAAAGGGGTGAAAGAATCAGAATTAATTGGGATTTACAATGTGCAAATAGTTACTAAGAAGAGGAATGCAGGAAGACTGGAATATTTAATGTGAATCCTAGCGGCTGGGCGCAGCTTTGTAAATGCATAGTGCACATGGCTCTTGATTTACCGAGTTTACAAACGTTAAGTGAATGCTGCTTGTCAGGGGCTGCTGAATAGCTTCCTCTGCTCACTGAAGAAAGGCCTTTGTGTTGCTAAGCGATTAGAGCAGATATAATGAGATTTACCCCAATCCTGCTCTGCCCTTTCCTATTTTAAGTAAAATTGTGTGTTTTTGTGAATTTCTCAGTCAGCCTTACACATTGTAGCAAACAGCAGCTTAACTTTGCCTTTAGTTTAATGAGTATGGATATTTACTATTCAAGAGGCAGCAAGGGAACACCTGTCTACACAAGAAGAAAATTCCCTCCTTTTGTAAAGGATGAAACATTATCCTAATGTTATATTCATAGACATACATTATTCCCTCTACTTTCTCTGCATGTAAAGTTAGGGGGGGGGAGAGAAAAAGCGCAATAAGGTGAAAAGTGAAAGAAAATGCAATATAAATAAATACCAAAAAAATGCTGCACTAATGTTTATTTTAAAAAAAAGTTTGTGTAAATGCTTAAGAAATAAATTAGTAACATGAGGCAAATGCCCCAATAAACCAGTGCTGTGTGTGCACTTTATGGTTTACTGCAAGCGCAATAAAAATCTGGCTGGTTGCATGCGTGAAGGCTTCTGTAAAATCTCTGCAAATAGGGAGAATGGATGTACAAACAGAGCCAGGACAGATCTGAACTGTGTAGGGCATGCTGACTCTGTGTCCTTTGTTGGGATTTCTAAGCTGAATTTTGCGCTTTGCTTTCCGCTTGGCTTGATGCACGCAAACTGAATTTTCAAGCCATTTAGGAGGGGAGCAAGTATCCAGGCACACACACACCAACAAAAAAAAAAGGAACAGGGCTTTCATTCTGGTCACGTCCTTGCTAACTGACAACAAGCAACCCAGCCAAAAAAAAAAAAAAAAAGCCAATTTCTTTTTGAATCTTGGTAATTGGGTACTTTTACAGGCAGATCACGCTTTTTGGATAGAATGACATGCTTATAGATCAGTGTCTCTGATCTGGGAGACACCTCCCCCCTTCTAAGCTGTCTATTTCTTGGAAACAGCGTGGGGCTTTATAGCTAAGATTTGGTGCAGTTTCAACAAAAAAAAAAAAGTTTTTTTCTTTTTAAATTAAAATCGCCCAGACTTACATTTACTATGCATAAATATCAGGAACAGTCAGATCTATCAAGGTAAAGTGAGGAATCCAATTAAATCCAGAGTATTTGAAATGTATCTACCATATAATTAAAATTATATATATATATATATATTTATTCTTTTTTTAAAAAATAATATTGCCCTTAGATTCTCCTACTAACTTATTTTGCCAATTGTTTTTGGACAAAAGTGACATTTTCCAAGCTGTATATTTTCAAGCATTGTTTGCATTTGACCTTCCCTCTTTCTCTTTCAGACACAAGGGATTAGACTTGTATAGAAAGAGAGAAAAGCAGTGCTTGAATGCTCAGTGTCTGGCTTGCTACACTCTCCGCTCATTACTTATATTTCTGGGATCTGTGGATGTGCTGGTTAAGGGACAATACACCCATTAATCATTCTTTTATTGTTCAGCTCTTTTCATGTAGGGGGGGAACAATCAGTACCCATCTTTTTTGTGTCTGCTCTAAATAGATACATCAGCCTTGCCAATGCCAAAGTATCACTGGACAATGCCTTCCACTTTATTATGGGTGGTAGATAATAAAACACAAGTAACTGTCGTTTGTTTTTTTTTTTCTATAAAAAATGTTTTATTATGAAACTATTGTGTAAAAAAAACAGTTATGCAGGACATTTGTAAGTTTGTATTAAAACCAGTAAGAAAAGGCAGTGGTATATAGTGTTCTGAAAGGCAGCATAGATACAGTGGACCACTATTTTGGGTTTGGACAATAGCTGCATAAACTTTGTTCACTGTGAACAATTGTTTAATAACACAATTAATACATTAACAAAGTTTCTATAAAGTAAGACACGTTGGTGCTAAAGTACATCTGTGGGAATTCCAACCCCACCTTAAAAGGAGTGTCCTTTACAAAACCACATACAAAATGGCAGTTGCAAGGTTATAGACTACAAGTCTAAATATGCAGAGGTAATAAGCATTACATAATAATGTATCAAGATATACACATTTTATACCATTTGTACAAAACTTCTATAAATCTCTCTTATGTACAAAAATAGCTTAATATATCCCAAAACCGTTGGGATAGATAGAAATATATTCTTATAATAAAAAATTCACAAAAGCTTGGAAGCATTTGAAGGTGTAAGTGGTACAAAAAATAGGGGGTAGAGTCTTGATGGGGAGGGGGTTTCTTTGAATATCAGCATTGTTTGGATAGACAAATTCTGATCCGGGAACCGTCTCCATCGATAAAAAAAAAGGAGCATACAGTCAATAAGGGCTTGCGTTTTATTTGGGGTAGCCCCGGGTTGTTCATATGGACCACGTCTCTTCCGCCTGTGAGCTGGGATGGTGTATGTGTGCTGCACCACCCACGACCCCCACTGCATTATGTCTCTATCCGTCCAGTGAATACTACTGGAGTGCAAATGTAGTGCTTTAGTGTTCTTGGAGGGACCGACTGCTCCTGTGCGCTTCACGTTGTTATCCAAGCAGGGAGGCAAACAGCCTGAAAGAACAATATAAAAGATCAGTACACAGAAGAGACTTGTTGACATCACATATGGCTTAGGCATTTCCACAGACACGGGTTTCCCCCCATATTTACAATCTGGAGGAGTTCAAGCAAATGCAATTCACCCATATGATCAGGGAAATGCCACACAATGTATGAAAAGCAAAGTTAATACGGTGATTATGCAAAAGGCTATAATGATTATACTGGTGATGGATGGCTGCAGAACTACTCATGACGGATCATGATCTTCAATTCTCAGTTTATTCCAATTTAGGGCTGGAAAGAAATGCTAAATTGAGAGTGTAGCTCAATTCATAAGGTAGGGTGAAAAAGTCAAAAAAAAAAAAAAAACCCTAAACCACGTAGAGCCCCCAACTCCTCGCCCACAGCATAGCTGCCCCAGAGGAAATGCCCCCAACGTTATACGTAGCCCTCGGCGCAGATTGAGGCATTGGAGTTCCACGCAGCCATCTTTCATTTCTTCCTCCGGTGCTTCTGCAATTTTGTGAGTTTCGGCGCATGCGCAGTTGTCGCAAACCAACTGTGCACACGCTGCTTCACCGGTCTCCCACTCCGCTTACCGAAGACCCGGAAGATGGCTGCGTGCAACTTCGATGCCTGAATCTGTGCAGAGGGGTAAGTATAAAGTTAGGGGCATTTCCCCGGGGGCCAGCTATGCTGGGGGGAGGGTCTATGTGGGGGTAGGGTTTTTGTTTTTTTTTGAAAATGGGTGAATTCTCCTTCAGGGAATTTAGGGACACACAACCTGTAACCAAACTACTGTTCTTGAACTACAACTCCCACGGTAGACAGGTCTCAAATCAAGCACTAGCTGTCAATGCCATAGTGTATCTAGATATTAGTGCACCCAGGGTTTGGGAAAGTGTCATTCAGAAAGAGAAGAGAGAGAAAGTGAGAAAGAAAGAAGAGATGGTTCCCAGAGTGGTCCGGCAGCAGGTCTGGGAGTCAAAATAGGCCCTGGCATCAGGGGCGATCCAGGCCTCTCCGCCGCCTGAGGCAGCAGCAGTTGCTGCTGCCCCCCCCCCGGATATTCGCTCTTAAAGTACCAGGAGCAGCATTTTTGCTGCCCCTGGTACCTAGTGCAGTGCTGCCGCCTGAGGCGACAGCCTCAACTTGCCTCATTGGCAAAGCACCCCTGCCTGGCATTCCAATCCAGAGAGGCCCAAATAGCCCACTAAACAGTGAGTGTCTATGGCAATTTACAGCAGACCCTGTGGCAGTTGCCAGAAGCCACAGGTTGCCAGTCCAGCAGCAGGGCCGGGTGATTGACAAGTAACATGGATGGAGGCAACTGACCTGCTTCCCAGTGTCTCAGAACCAAGTGGTGAAGTCGAGCAGCTCTTGCTCCTCAGGGCTGAGCGGATCATAGGAGCCTTCATCTGAGGAGTACGAGGAGACTGGAGACCCCGCCATAGAGTTCATACCGTGAGAATAGTTAGGGGAGATGTTGGGGGAAAAGACGCCGGACTGGAAAGCGGCGCTGACCGCGTCATGTTCGTCCAGCAGCTGTTGCAGCGCCCTGATGTACTCGACTGCCGATCGCAGCGTCTCCACTTTGCTCATCTTCTTGTTGGCCGCACCGTTGGGGACGTGCTCTCTCAGGGTGGCAAAGCCGAGATTGACCAGCTTCACTCGGTTCCTCTCCCTCTCGTTCCTCCGGGCCACGGCGGCCGGTTGCTGCTGCGGGAGGCTGTAGCCGAAGCCATTGAAGTTCAGCCGCCTCTTGCACCTCATCAGCTCCGGGGAGCTCGAGCGCTGCCTCTTGATGGGCTTCGGCTTGACCGCTTCTTGCTCCTCCGCCGGGCTCAGCCGCACGTTGTGCGGGAAGAAACAAGGAGGCTGCAGGAAATGCTGCTGGCTGGACAGGTTGGCAGCGGCTGAGGTCTCCATGCTGATAGGCGGCTGCTGCTGGGGTGCCAGTGGGGCTCGTGCCGTTCGCGTGTTGCTCTGACTGTGCGGGTGACGGGGAGTTGCTGCTGTTGCAAAGTGACAGGAGCGGCCCCGCACGTTCACTGGCTCTAGCTCTGTGCGCTCAATGCTGCTCTCCTGCCACCGCCGCCGCCTTTTCAATCGGCACAAGCCCCACGCGCTTAGCCTGGCCCCGCCCCTCTCCCCGGGCGCCATTCACTTTGGTTTGTTGTTCCAGTGCGTGCGCCTGGCGCGTGCCGCCGCGAGCGCTGAATAAACAAGTGCAGCCGACGCGAGCTCTACACGGGGAGAGTGTGAGGTGAGCGGGATGGAGAGAGGGAAGAAATAATCGTGTCCTCTCCCTCACCAGCCCGCCGCATCCCCGAGGGGCACATCAGGCAGGGGGAGAACTAGGCTTAGTGACAGAGACTCACTCCTCTTCCTCACTCTCTGGCAAGTTACAGTAGTTCAGCTTTTAAAGCTGCGCCACTGCATTTAAGACAGGGCGATAGCAAGTGGCGGGGGGAGTCCTACCTTATATATATATAACAGTTCATAGTGATGTATTGCCTCTGAACACAGGTGATAGGGGAAATCTGTTGACAACTGGAGGTTGCTGCCAAATCATAAACTTTTAGTTCATGTGTTTCATATGTATTACATATTAGTTGGCCCCCAAATCTCACCTGGACCTGTCAGCAGTGGTAGGATCCGCTGCCTCTGTAGTTACACACTTGCCCCATTACTCATTATCAGGGTTGGAGGGTTTCCAGCCGAACTGGGCTACTAATTTACAGCCCAGGCGGGTTTTGAAAGTACAAACTAGCCAGGGTATGGTTTTAGTCTATTTGTTTGGGCTTTTAGCTGGTTTGTAATTTGGAAAACAGCCAATGTTTTTTCTTGCCCTAATGTGCCAAGCCTGGGTCTCCTAATGCATGTTGGTAATGTCGTTTTTGTTTAACGACTGACAAGTTTAATGTAAAGGTGGCCATAGACGCAAAGATCCCCTCGTTTGGCAACATCGCCGAACGAGCCGATCTTTCCCCGATATGCCACTAACGGGCATGGCTATATCGGGGGCCCTATGGCCAAACAATCGGATGACTATGAGAGCGCAATGGGCTCCGGCGGGACGGTCGGGACAAAATCAAACCTGTCCGATCGACCAAACAACCGATCTCGCTGGACGAAAAATGTCGGGACTCTTCACACACGGTCTGAAAATCATACAAATCCTCGATTCGTACAATAAGATCTTTGCATCTATGGCCACCTTAAGACTACAATACCCAGCATGCAATGGGACTGACTTGTGTAGCTCTGTACCCCGTCTCCCATCCCTCTCTCCGATGACTTTCCTCTATTTTAGACAATTTTGGGGCAAAAATATGGGGACTCCAGTTCTGGCTACTGAACTCCCAGGTTCTCTCATTTGTCACTTCTATGAAGTGATTTTCCTTCTCAGTTCAGTAACATAACTTATCCTTCTCAGTTCAGTAACTTAACTGCGTACTGGGAATACAGGACAGGCCCCACACATTCATGGCTAGCAATGAAAGGAAGAGTGCAGAATAGTAATATGTGAGTGCTGTTACTGGTTTTCCATTATAAATGACATGGTGATGTTCAACATCCAGGAAACCAAGGCACCACAGGAAAGAGATTAAGAGTGCAGGCTTGGTTTCTATATACCATACATTTGGCTGTTAATGAACACCAGGAATCTATCCAATAAAGTTGGTTCTGCAAGAGAAAATAGTTTTCTCTGGTAGTGTTGGAAGTTGTAGTTCATGTAGTTTGAGGACCATGGACTGGACATTTGTTTTTTACCAGATTTACTTTAGCTGCACAGAATTAAAAGCATGCAAGCCAGAGCCAGTTTTATTTTTTTATATATCTTAGTATAAATCTGAGAAGGCAAGCCAAAGGTTGTCTGGAGATTCTGAGAGTTGTAGTTTATCAGCATCCGCAGAACCTCAGCTTTGATATCGCTGAGTTAGCAGATTCACTTATCTTGTGCTGCACGGCAAACTCTTTCCCTATAAAACTTGGCTGCAGCCATTAAAAAGAAAGTCCAGTTTATTACTGCTCGGGAGCTGAGCTAAACTTGTGTCACTGCTGGGGCTGCAGGGGGCCTGGCTGCTGTTCATTCAGAACTAGTTACTGCTTGGCACAAATAGGCAGGTGCACGCTCACTGGAATGTGCTCTGCTCTCTTCCCTCTTGTCCGACACACTTTGCTCTTTATGTGCAGCTTAGCTTAAAGTGACCCGAATCAATTTTCCAGCCAATTTGAGTTTGTAGGGGTCAAGTATACACACACACACTCTGGCTCAAACAATCTATGGAAGTTCTGCAGAATTCTTATTGTAGAACTGCCCTTAAAGTCAGTTAACAAATAGCAATTCTGCCAAATTCTTGGCAACATAACACTGGCCTTTTAATGAACCACCGAATGGACATACCCCTTTTTATACCCTTATCTTAGGAGATAGTATGAGGAATGGGTGCTTATTAATAAATCTAGTGTCCTTGACTGTTTGTATGTCTCCTGTTTCTGTATATAAAGAATCCTCTGCAGTTTCATGGACTTCTATTCAGCCTAGAAAGCCCAACATGTTTTCTGATTTCATGAAAGTAAGTGACGTGCAATACGTGAGGTTGAGGTGGACTTAGTAAAGTTCATATTATTTTAACCCTAACTTGTGTTTCAATGTACCTGTTGCTAATGCTGGCAGTAAACTGCATCTCACAATGAATGCTTAGGTTCTATAAGCAATATTATTGTGTTTATTTACTAAGTATATGGGCTTTACCTTGACATGGTATGGTGACTTACCAATTTTATCATAATAACTTTGTAACTAAAAACCCATGTTTTTGTAAATACACACCCTTGCATATATACTAAATTACCTATGAGACAGGGCCAGGGAATGTCCATCGATTAATTGACCAAATCGGTAGCACTTCAATTGTATTTAAAGCCATTTTTACTTAGCCTTGGAGTGTACCCACAACCCCCCTTGTATTTTTAATTTTTTTTTTGTTTTTAGTAGATGGTGATTATGGAAAAATCCCTTAATCAAAAAACTCTAGGTCCAAAGCATTCTGGATAATAATTTCTGAAATCATTTGGAAGGTTAGGGGGCCCTGACCAAATGTTGTGCCTCATGGGGCAGGAACTGAAGAATAGTTCTTACATATATATGTAGCCTAAACAACCCAACCCCCTCCCGAAAACAGTATAAAGATTCCGCCACGTATGCATTTTTAGGCACAGAAATGGAGTTAACTGGTTCTTAGTAAAAATGACCATAGTGTGTGAATGTGATAGGGACTTTAGATTGTAAGCTCCACTGGGAAAGAGACTGATGCAAATCATGTATACTCTCTATGAAGCACTGCAATGTGCATTCTGAATATTTCATTAGATAAGTCCATTTGCAAATAAAGGCCTATGGGTTTGGGGAAATGATATCTACTCCTGTAACAGCAAAGACTGTTGTGTGAGAGAGTTGCACCCATGAGTGCTAGCAAGATGTGGGAGGCTTAGTGGCTGGGCATGACTGGATTTCAGCTAAATATTCAGGCCTGTCTCTGAACAGCATTTCAAGTCAGACTCCTCATTTGTATGTGACACAGAAGGTTTTTTGGGAAGGAAACAAAGTTATGCTCTAATAGTTTTCCATCCTCTTGGAATACCCTGTAGGTGAAATCTCACCCATTGGGTTTTAAAGCACAGGTTGGGCAGTTGCTGTTGATGCCCGTGTGTGTTTGTGTGCACATCCACACACACTTATAACACTGTTGTAGTAATTACTTGGCTCATTCGTGGTCAGGAGCACAGGGCCATTAGTCAGAGGTGCCGAATCCTAATGAGGCAGGAGAGCTTTAGCCTGCCGCCAGTCTGAGCAGCACATCTAGATAGGAGCTGGGTTATCAGGAAATCAGTCTGTGCATGGCCATGAGGTGTCACACAAGCTGATGTGCAACTGCTGCTTCTTCTCATCCTGCCCCTTCACTGCATTCAGCCAGGTAATTACATTAATCCATTGCTTCTAAGTACTGCCCTGTACCCCTGATCAGTGCAGCTGCTTCTAAAGGTGCCCATACACTGAGAGATCCGCTCGTTTGGCAATGTCGCCAAACGAGCGGATCTCCCTCCGATATGTCCACCTTGAGGTGGGCAATATCGGGCTGATCCGATCGTGGACCCTAGGGCCCAACGATCGATCCTAACGATGCCTAACGGGCGGTTGGATCGCGGGACCGCATCAACGAATAGATGTGGCCGCGATCCGACTGGATTTTTTGTCCCATCCGATCGAGATCTGGCCGACTTTCGGCCAGATCTCGATCGGTGAAGCCCGTCGGGGGGCCCCATACACGGCCAATATCGGCCCGTGTATGGCCACCTTTAGTTGGAAATCTTTCTCTAGTGTCTGTGTAGCACACCCTTGGGTGAAGCTAATATGTATGAATAGGTAACTCCAGCACACTCAGTGACACCCCGTATCTTTCCCAGATTAACCACAGCAAGGTAAACGGTGTTTAAACAATAAGATCCCTTAGGGGTGTTACATCTGTATGCCGCTTTCTCAGACAAATGCTTGTTTATATAAATACTGCTCATTGCTGAATTCCATCTACACAACTATCTACTGTATATATAAAACAGACCGTGGGAGCCCATTTATAGGCTCATTTTATAACACAGGTTATTTTTTACCAAACTGCAGCCCCAATTCAAGAACTGCACTTTCTCAGCCTTGGCACTTGCTCATGAGAGGATGTTCTCTGGACTGTTGCACACAGAGAACAAGCAAATGATGCATAGGTGCTGGTACATAATTAAATCATACTATTCAAAAAATAGTCTGCACTCATAGGACTTTCATTACAAAACAAAAAGAGTGGTATTTATTCAACGTTTCGGCTCTTAGACGTGAGCCGTCTTCAGGAAGTGCTGGCTATATACAAACAAACATATTTATACACATCAAACGAAAAAGAGAGCGCCAAACCTTGACTGACGTAGGTTGTTGGCGTGAGCAAGTCACCTATGTACTCAGTGCCAATATCCCAGTAAACCCCATAAACAGAATAACTAGTAATCATAGAAAAACCGGCTTAGTGATAAGTGAATAAACAAAAGTCGGGGATAGTGCCCCTGTGCCTGTTGCAATAAACTACCGCTTTCATAACCAGTGCCGCCTGGTTTGTGATTGAGATGAGCATGTTAAAGGAACAGTAACAAAAATTAAAATGAGTAATGAAAATATAATGTATGCACTGGTTAAACTGGTGTGTTGCTTTAAAAACTCTACAATAGTTTATATAAACAAGCTGCTGTGTAGCCATGGGGGCAGTCATTTAAAGCTGAAAAAAGAGAAAAAGCATAGGATAGAAAGCAGATAATAGATAAGCTCTGTAGTATACAATGGGATTCTTCAAAATGTATCTGTTATATACTGTGTATCCTGTGCTTGAATGGCTGCCCCCATGGCTACACAGGAGCTTGTTTAAGAAACACACATAAGTTGTGTTTCTTAAACAAACACCCCATTTTTACCAGTGAAGGGCAATACTACATTATATTGTCATTACTTTAAAACACTTTCATTTTGTGGTGTTACTGTTCCTTTAAATGTCAACTATGCCCCCTTACACTGGTCCTTGTTAGCTATATAAAGCAAATAATATATATATTTATAGCTTAAATTACCACATTGTAAAATACATTTTGTCCAACATTGTACAAGGCATTTCTCTCATATACTTCAGTTGACAAAATTAGTTTTTCTGCTTGTTGGGCTTCTGAGAAAATGGCACCGCAAGCTCTGACCACTGTATTGGTCACTGATATTCCTCGGGCTTTGTTTAACCAATGACACTAAATATAACTCTGGATGCCTTTTCTGTGTAACATTTGATATAAGGAGGAGCACTACAGAGGCAGGTGCACTTACTTTAAATCAAGTAAAAGTAACAACTCTAAACTGTTAGGGTAATGTTGGCCCTGGAGGGTTTTTTTATAGTAAATTGTAAAGGCAACAAATTGCATTATATATGATCACTTGAAGTTGTGGACATATGGAATCGCACGCCTACACAAGATTCCAGGCTCCTTAGTCCTTGATATGCTACTGATAAATACATATAAAACATTTTTAGAATACATACAACCTTACTTTTGGCCAGCTATACATCACGTCTAATTCAGAGAACGTGCACCATGTTATTCCTGCTGCCTTGTGTAATACCTTTAATTCTTTTGTGTCAAACTTTCCTTCCTTCTTTCTATCTGTGCCTGTAAACTGAAGAATGTTATACTGTTATGGGTAAGTGCAGGCTTCCTCCTTTTCCTAAGTAAAGATAAATTGCAAATAACTTGAAACAAGCCTTTGAAAGAAATGAACTTTGGACACCAATAAACTGGTGCCCATGCTTCTTTCCTAAAGTGGTAATAATTGTAACATTTAACTTTAGCATGTAGCAATAATGCTGCAAGGAGAGAGAACTGGTTCTGGGATAGTCTAAACTTATAAATCATAAAATGAGAACAACAATAAAATTAAATATATAAAGAACCATATTTAAATCATGTTCCTACATAGCCAGCTGGATGTTTGAATTGCATCTCATACATGGGCATGTGTTATAAACACGTCTCCCTTATTGCACAGGCAGTTAGTGGGCCTATTAGATGGTGTCACTATCAGTGATGGGTGAATTTGTCCAGTTTTGCTGAAAAATTCTCAAAACGCATCAATTTCAGGCAATGTGCTGTCCGAATAATGACGTGTGACAGTTTTGACGCAATCGACTATTCCAACGTGTTCGAATTTTTTTTGATGCCTGCGAATTTTCACTGCAGTTTCACGAGTTTATTCACCAGCGGTAAAACTCAGAAATTCGCTGCAAATTTGCGCCTGCCAAATTTGCGCCTGCCAAATTTATTCACCAATCACTGGTCACCATTACATATCTCTTCCATACTACACATAAGGATATAACAGGCCCACTGTGAAGCAAGGTCTCCAGCCCTAGGAGAGATGTGGCTAAAACAAACAGTCTTGTTGCATTTTGGATGTAAATAAGTTGTTCTTCTGATTTGTGTATGCTGGCGAATACTACTCTCCACAAAATACTCTATAAAGATTTCATTTTGGATCAAGACCAATCAGAAATCATGTAATCACCCTGTCATTGCAGGTCTGCCTGGCACCTGGTAACGGAGCTGTTAAAGAAAGCTGGCTACATTTGCACTTATCTTTTGTTTTAAACGAAGCGAGGTGCACTGACTTTGTGTGCTATAATATTATTTAAACACTTCAACATGTGTATCTTTCATAGGGACCTTGAAAGGACTTATGTTTATGCCGTCAGACTAGAGGTTATCTGCTGAAGACTAATCCATTTATATCTCTTTTCCTGACCTAAGGTGCACCACAGTGGAATCTGAAGTGCTCCGTAGATATTTTTTTCGATCCAAAATTTTACCTGCTTGTTCCTGTACATTTAATACAATGTTTTTTTGCAGGGTTATTTGTAAATGTAATTTCTACGGAAAGCAGTGCCTGTCTTGGTATTCTCAGGTGGTTCTGAAGTTTTGAATCATTATAGCAAAAGCCAGCTTATTGACAAATCCATATTCTGCCACTCTGTTTGGGTAGAACTACATGAACGATTTCCATGCGTTTTTGGCAGATGTGACGCACTGCGGCAAAACGCAGGCGTCAAGTTGGATGCGAAGGAAAACAAGGTAAGCAACAGCAACGTCGGATGGTATCGCAGCTTCTTCCGGCGCGACAGAACGCTGCCACACCAGCCGACGTTTGTATGTCTTACCTTATTTTCCGTTGCATCCCACTAGACACCTGCATTTTGGCACAGCGCGTCTAGAGTTCCCACCCAGCCGGTATTTTACCGGCCTAGCCGGTAAAACAACTGCCAAGGCCGGGATTACAAATTTACCGGCAATGCAATTTTGTGGCATGTCATGTAGCTCCGCCCCTTTTGTGACGCAGACCGCCCCTTTTGGTGCCCGCCCCCCACTGCCCGGTATTATTTTTAAGTAAAGGTAACTAGAGGGGGGGGCGGCCCTGGCACGGGACGTGCAGCCCTGGCCCAATCGCACCCCCTGCTCCCCACTGGTCAGAACCAAGAGTGCAGAGAGGGACATGCAGATCCTTCTCTCAGTTGCAATTACATTTACAAATAACATGAAAACCACTAAAATGTTTGATCAAAGTATGCTTGAGGCTGCTTAGTTACATGTTATGTTTGGATTACATCCCCTTTAAAGTTTGAATATAGTGATCGCAAGCAATCTGATATTATGTGTTAATTTCTAAAAAAATGTTTTTACATTTTATATCATTTTGATCTTTACTTGTCTAAGTGTCTGTGTTACCTATTACAGTTGTATTTCAATCTAAGCAGTCTTAGCTGACATGAAACATTTAACTGAATTAAGCACCATGGTCTGTCTGGACATCTGCAACAAACAGTACCTAATTTTACCCAAGTGATTAATCTCCTACATTCACTTTCTGATTTTTATTACTCCTCTGAATAGTCACCATTTTATTAGCGTAAAAACGCCAAACCAGCCACACTCTAAAGCCCTTTTGATGTTTCCCATAGGCAGATAAGCATCCCCCCCCTCCAAAGACCCATTTACTTTAAATACCCTTTATTGAATAAGCAGAATGAAGTTGTTCATCTATACAGATCTTTAAAAGATTCAGTACATTGGAAACGTTTGTACATTTGTTACACATCCATTTTGCTACAGTAGAGCTGTGTGTGCTTGGGGACATGTTTTTTAAGTGAAAGAAAATAAAGTAAAGGTCTTTCACGGTAAACAAACCCAGCTGATCCTCCCCATACAACACATGAATAGCTGGAAAGAAGAAAAAAAAAACTTACAATAAATGGAGCATTTTTTTCTCTGCTGGGTATAGCATTCAGGATCAGACCTGCATTCAAGACACAGTCCATTTTTTGCTCAGCAAGGGAGTTTAGAAAGGAAGCGTGGGGTCTATTCAAAGATCTCTTTCCCCCTTTACAATTGCCGGGCTTTATGAAACCTATCTTCCATGCCTTGTCAGGGTATTTCTGCAGACCAATTAAAGCTTTGTTGCAGGCCTTTCCTTTGCTAAATCTTCGAGCAGCAAGAAAGGACCCTCTTGAATCCCCCCCTTTAGTTTGACTATTTCAGTCATTATTCAGTGCAATAATTAATATGACAACTGGATGCTGAAGTTTGTATAGAAACACCTCAGAGACAGGAGGGAGTAGAGGCGTAGTGGGAGGGAACAAGCGACACAGGAGACGAACCAGAGGATAATTACAACATTGGAAGGCAGTGGTTAAAAGATCAGTTTAACTACTCTTTTGCTCACATTTCTTTCTTTACTGTTCTTTATTGATTTAAAAATAGAGATAACACATTATAGTGCTCCGGCCATTGTGAACTACATTTCCTAGGGGGAAATTCACTAAAGGACGAAGTGACTAATGTTAGCGAAAATTTGCCAAAGTGATGTCATCTCGGCACTTCACCGATTTACTAACGGGCGCAGTTGTAAATTCTCTAGCAAAGGAGATAGACTGTAGCGCTACTTCGCACTCTAACGCCAGGTGAATTTTCACTCTGGCGAATGGACGTAACTACGCAAATTCACTAAGATTCAGATTTTAATGAACGATAACTCTTGCGCCAGACTTGCCTTCGCCACCTCAGACCAGGCGAAGTGCAATAGAGTAGATAGGACTTCCTCAAAAAAAGTGCAATAGAGTAGATAGGACTTCCCAAAAAATGCTGGCGACTTTTCCGTTTTTCAGGGTGATAGGCTGCAAAAGATCGTAATTTTGTTTTAGGGTACCCGGCTTCCCCCCTACATTTCCTAACATATGGCACATACGTAAACTATACAGTGGGCTCATGTGTAGGGCAATATAACAACTTTATTTTCTTTTATTAAGGTTCCGTGGGCTTGTGTAGTGTAATGTATTTGCTGCAACATATACGTCCATTGTACTTTAACTTCCCACCATATGCAAATTAGCCAACATTAGCGCAACTTCGCTTTGTTTGCTAACGAAACATCGCCATCATTCAGTGCCCTGGACGCAACTTCGCATTTTAGTGAATTACCGTTGTCATGGCGAATTTTCGCCTGGCGAAGTGTGGCGATATGAGTGAAGCCATCGCTGGCAAATTTCCACAAGTTAGTGAATTTGCCCCCTAGCATCCAGGAACAACCTTGTATATGCTAATAGATTCAGCATTAATTAACTACTATACATTGGAACTGTGGCTGCTGCAGAATTCCAATTTCCAGCGTCCATTCCATCCAAATCTGAAGTTATTCGAATGCTAAAATCTGTCTATCTCTCTATTACACAGGGGGTTCTATTATAAAGGAAAGTATCTTAGGGGCACATTTACTAAGGGTCGAATTTCGAAGCTAAAAAACATAAAAATCGTTCCAAAAATGTAATCCTTCGAATCGAATGATTCGAAGGATCGTACAAAAAAAACCTTGAGCCAAAGACTCAGAGAGGTTCTAGGAGGTCCACCATAGGCTAAACAGTAATTCGGCAGGTTTAAGGTGGCGAAGTGTCGAAGTCGAAATTTTTTAAAGAGACAGTATTTCGAATGGTCGAATTTGTGACGTTTTTTGAATTCAAAACAAATTTTGGCCTATTCGATGGTCGAAGTACCCAAAAATTACTACGAAATTTGAAGTTTTTCAATTTGAAAATTCACTTCGCCCCCTTAGTAAATGGGCCCCCAAGTGTACATATGCAGGATGGGCTCACCTACTCTATTCACAGCCCATCCTGCCAAGCAAATACAGGGAAAGTGCATATCTTTGTGTTGGAATCATCCACTCTGATTTTTTCCACTGAGATGTTTGTTGGAGAAACAGTTCCAAACAGTTCCAAGGCTTTTAGTACGGAAGATAAATTGGTAGGTGATTAAGAAATCAAACCTGGTTGAGTGAATACACTATATATGTGAGCAAAGATAGTAAAGAGGAATGCTTTATGACTGAAACAGTAGTCTTGCTTCAGTCTACCACAGATTTTATTATCATTGTTTACCCTTAGCCCCTGTGACTGAAGTAGCTCTAACTGTGCAGGTTCTAGAATACTTACCCTCAATCTTATTAAACCAGCATCAATGATAAAAAGAGTATCCAATATGCCTAGACGACACTAAACTCCTGGCACAATGCCCATTCAGTCCTTATAGTTCATCCTTACACCTCCCCTCACATGACTTGAAGGGACTTTGTACTAACCAGTTGTATATTTTACATGGCATTTGTTGCTGGCTAAAACAAGGTGACTCAAATATCTGCTAAATCTATTGTATACATATATATATAGCAAAACCAGTAAAGTATTTGACTGTTTTATGATCTGAGCACATGATGCAGAATTTTAGTAGAGTCTCTAGAAGAGATGTCCTAGTCTTACCAAGACATTTAGCCCAGTGCAATATAATAACATATATCACAAAGTTACTGACAAGCTTTGTAAAAAATAACTGATTATAAATCCTATTTATAAATAAGGTGTTCAGTATTGGTATGTGCAGATGAGGATAAACCTGATGTAACCAGAACTTATGTGCGCATTCAACAATGTGTAAAAGTGTTGGTGCACTATAACAACCACAATGAGACATGTTGGAAATGTATCTGTCCCATTTCTAATGAGATGATTTCTGAGACTATATACTGACGTGTTTCAATTTTTTGTTGCCTAGAATGACAGTTCCTATTGTCATTGGTTGTCGTTGGTTGTTGTGTGCAGAATGTCCGTATGTGCTCAAGTAAGACTTTCAACGCTATATAAATAAATATAAATGATAATAATAATAATAATCAGAGGTGACCAATAATGGGCAACAGTGTTATAGTCCTTTGTATAAAAATAAGTTCAGTACACAAGCAAATGTGACTTTCCTAATGTTTTCTCATTTAGTTCACTAGCTCTTCAAAATAGCAATCCCAGGCTCAATTACGTATGTAAGACAATGCTTTAGTGAAATACCTACTTATCTAGCATAGTGAAATTCCTGTGCAATTTTAGCTTGCCAGTTTACACCCTAGTCAATCATCAGAAGGGCATCAATGCCCAATAATCTGTCAACATCTTATATCAAACCGTGTATGGGGAACTTAAGAATGCTATTAAAAAATGTACAATAATGTAGAATGATGTGGCACATGAGCTTACGTATTTTGGACAAAATTTAATACTAACTTTTTTTGTTACAATTATTTTTAGAGGCAAACTGTGCTATGGCAATCATTCTCCTTCTTGTAATGCTGTTATGGTGTTTAGAGCCTAAAAGATAGGTTTAATACCTACACGACCAAAGAACAGAAAGCCAGGTGTACACAGAGCAGGTAAGATTCGATGGAAGAATGTCTTGCAGGAACAGGGCTGCTGGCTCTAAAGTGCTGTGAAAGCTTTTATTGCATATCTCTGATATGGGTAGACTACAGCTCCTAGCAGGCTTTAACCTAATCTAATAATATGTTGAAGAATGACAAGAGCTGTAGTGCAGCAACATTTTGGTGCAGCAAACGTTGGACACAAGGCTTATGGCCCCTTCAAGAACAATCCAATTGCACGAGTCATTTTGTATCAACTTTTTTAAACACAGAAGATTATCACAGTGTTTTTGGCAGTAGAAAAGAATCTACTGTATGTAACAGTCATGGATCTGCATGGCAGGCACAATAAGGAGATTTTACAATTCTGGACTGAATACTTTCCTGAATGGAAATGGAAATTCATTAATGGAAGATGATGTGTTTGTGTCACAATGCCTCCCCAAACAGCAGCGGCAGGCACATGAATGAAATGCTTCCTACTTTCTCGCTTTAAATAGGTAGCAATTAGTTGCAGTTTACTAAACATTGCTGCTTGCAGTTATCAGTGGCGTGTGTCTAGCCTGGCAGGCAGCTAGCCAGGGATGAGTACAAATCCCTTCTCCCAGGTGCTTGTTTACTTTAGCTGTTTTCCACCTCCCAAAGAAGAGGGGGTGGCTGATTCCAGGCGTGTGTCTCCATTGTGTCATCACATCATGTTCTCTGTCCATCATCTCCCTTCATTCAAACAGGTCCCCACCCTTCCCAACAAAGTACTCAGCACACAGAAACATATTTTACCCATAAATCATTGCTGCCCCCTCTTTTTTAGTCTCATATGTCAGCGTGTAATGGATCAATATTTGCTCATTCTACAGGCTGGAAAGAAATGTATAGAAATAATACTTAACCTCTGTACTTTGGGCTGAGTTCTTTCATGTTTGATGTGTTAACTCCGTCCCAGTGCCGGCAACCCACAGCCATTATCTTAAATAAGAGTTTAAAAATGATCATCTACAAATCTTCTTCAAGAGATAATCTTATTGGGGTGCTTTTCCTGACTGATCTCATTCGAGATGAGAAAGCAAGGCAGTCGACTTTGCTATTTGACCTATGCCTTGGAAAGCAAGAGTGAGGCATTGGCACTAGCTAGAAGTCCCTTGGCAGCAGCCTTATATTATTAACCTTGTTACCTATTATTGAAGAAAGAGACAGGTGCTTATCCAGGTGCCAGAGGGCTGGAATTCCCAGTTAGAGCTGTCTGATTGCAGGGGTCTCTGCAACATTGCTCTGCATAACTGCAACTAAACATTGCCATCTACTGGTGACTAGGACAGTATTACCTGTACGCATACATGAAGGCCTACTAAATAAATATTATTTAGAGACAGAGGAGTATTGTTTTAATAGGGTAAGTACTGAACACGGGTGGAAAGCAAAATGATGGTTTCGCCTGCCTTCAGTGATTGGATGCGCCTGTGTGAGTAGAGCACTACTGGAGGTATTTTGTTTTGTGGTTGAATGCAAGAAAACTGACTGCAGGGAAATGCAGGGGCGAAATGCCCATTAGTAATAATCCTTACTTTTTACAGACTTTTTTTAGTAACATGACATAGTGCTGATGTATTGCTCACTGATTCTCTCTCATCTGTAACTGAGTTTGGGGCACCTACTTTAATAACTGAGTTAAGGCATTCAGTAGAACAATTTTCTGGAAGTTTTACTTTCCCTTTAAACAAATGGAAAGGACACTGCTTTTCCTTACTAAAGCAAAATCAATCCCATTCATAATTTTGGATTCCTGGTTTTTGGTATAATGAATACCTACCTCCTGTACCCTCCCAGTGCACAGTAAAGTGGAAATTGACATAGTTATTGAACAAACTCTTGTTTCAAAATGGAATTATGGTCCTTCAATGCATGTGATATGCTAGTCTTCTTAACCATTAACTAAACAAGTGACAAATAATTCATTATAATAGCCCCTGTCCACCTACAAAGGTCCGGCTGTAAATGGTCTAATGCAGATGGAATAATGAGTGCAAATATCTGATTGGCTGGTGTCGTTACTGCAATTTAGTAAAACTGCACCTGTCCAAATGTTCCTAATCTAAAAGTATTACTTAATTATGTTCTGTGGTAATGACAGATTGAGTTCATTAACAAAATTATAAGGAAGGAAATAATTCCATACCATTTTTGAGGCAAAAGTGTGAAGAGTGTATGTGACCAGTGCATATCTATCTGTCCACAGGAACTTTATATATACATAGTAGTTTGCAGGTTTTACAGTGCCACCTACAGGACAGGATAGATGAGAATTATCTCTACCAAAACCACATCATTGGAGGATCCCCTTGCACCTGTGTATGTTTGTGGTTCATGCTTTGGAGAATTTGGGCGCCAATGATGGAGTTTTAAGAAAGCTTTATTGCCATTGAAACATCCCCCAATGCATCTATATATATGCAGGATTGATTCATAAAGCAACAGTGCACAATTAAACTTTCCCAGTTACTCCAGGGCCAGAGAGAAAACCCTTCATTGAGATACCTGCTTGTTTTTTTGTACACACAGACACCAGTTCTTGCAATCGTCTCTGCAGGAAAGGTCCTTGTAATGCTTGGAAGGGCCAATTGCAAAATCTAGTAGCAGTTTTTATTGCCGCTGCCATTGCTATTATCATGTATGTAAAGCATTTAACATTACTCAACACTAGAGTAGTAAAACCATTACAGAAGTTGCAAGGGTTAACTGCACCAAAGCTTTGGAATCTAGTGGCACATATTTGCCATTTTATCACAAGAGAAAAAACAACTCAATGTATTCTGCATATAGTCCTATATAGACAGGGTTAAGAAATCGGTACTCTTTATGAGTTGGGACACAGTATGACCAAAGATAATTTAATTCTTCAGGGACCGTCCTCTCATCCATGAGGAAAATACTATACTTTTGGTTCAGAAAACATTGAGCTTCTACGTGCATGGCATGTGCTATTTCATGTTGCTACAATTCATTCATTTGGTCACAGAATGCAACTTTACACAGAGTGTCCTCTCATCTGCTCCACAAAAACAATTGTCCCCATTTCTGCTACCTACAGCCTGACTCCATTCTATTTGCACACTTAAATTTCACATTCCATAATGTGTCAGCAAATGCAACAAAACATTTACTTGGGGGTTTCCCAAAGTGATAATTGTTTCTAACCAATTAGATTGTAGCATTCGATAGAACTACTCAGCAGCAGTCTTTGGTATTGGACCAATATACCCAGGGGGATTCAAACATGCATACGTTTATGCCAAAATCCTACATCTGACCATATTGTTCCAAAGGAGTAAACATTCACCTAGGGGTTTTCAAAGGTGCTGAGCTTGACCAGCCACTAATTTACCCCAAATCCTACACCTCCCATCTGATTAATTAGAGACACTGAGGGCAACAGAGCAGCACAGTAAGAAAACATCTATTGTTTACCCCAAAATCATACACCTGCCTGCACCTTTCAATTGTGTCAAATAACTACTGAGTGGTGCATTGAGCTGAATAAACATTCAACTAGAGGTTTTCAAATGTTCTGACAAAATGACATACTTGATTGGAGTGCCCCAGACCACAGGGTCTGCTGTATGGTAGTCCCCCTCCTCAGTCACATCTTTTCTTTTAATGTATGGGCAGCCAGATGAGTTGTGGGGAAAAGGGGGTCGGTGGCTATGAGAAGTTGAATGCCGGCACATTACATGACTGAATTTGCACATCTGACCAATGAGATCAGCCCCTTTTCATAGTAGCATAGAATAAATCATCACTGCACTGTGGGAAAGATTTTCAAACATGCAGGGCTTCAATCTGCCATTTGTGCCATTCCAAAATCAAATCTGGCCATGCTACTAATTTAATTGTACCATCATAAGTTTCTGAAAGCTGCCTAGCGGGGCATTGTTTCATAGGAGAAACCATATACAAAGCAATCTTTAATCATGTGGAGCTTGATTTTGCTATTTGGCTCTAAGCCTCATTGATTTACCAGCCAGTTCTAGGTACCAACCCACCTATCTGACCAAGCACACTGGTTTATTCTATATTCTATTTATTTAGAGGCAGGACACTGAAAGAGACACCAGGAAAGAGCTTTTCTGGCCTTATGGTCATATCTAATTTTGTGTTCCACAATACAAAATGGGCTATCCATGAAAAAAAGTTGCAGAGTATTTTCTGTGTAGTTGGTGAAATTATTTGTGTGTGCCTGAATAGTGAGTTATTCTCTAGAATAATGTTTATCCCTAATAAGCTAAAGCATTACTATCACTATCTGTGATCAGCTGCACTTTTAGGGTAAGGTCACACTGGGCGTTTCAGGGAGATTTAGTCGCCTGGCGACTAATAGTCTCGTCTTTTATGGCGACCAATCTCCCCGAATGCCTTCCCTCACTCTGCGCTGGCTAAAATGAAAAATCTCCGGCGCTAATCACACACGGCGATTTGTTTTCTGAAGTCGCCCGAAGTTTCCTCGTAAGGCAACTTCGGGAAAACGAATTGCTGCGTGTGATTAGCTCAGTATGACCTTACCCTTATAGTTTTTATGTAATCCACATATGCTGAGAAATACAATCCCATGCTGTTGCACCAGCAATATGGCTTAAATCATATTGCTGTGGTTTGATGAATGTAGCTCTCTTGGGCCAGATGTTCTTTTTTATGATTGGTGCTAGAGGAATTAAACGAATGTAAATGAAAAGAATATATTAGGTCTTTTTAGATTTAGATCTTTTTATATTTTTACCAGTACAGGGTACAAATCAGAAAGCAAAATCACGCTCCTTTTTTATATAGTTCAAGCAGACATATAAAAAACAAGAATGCTCATTATATTCTTTTAAATATAGAAGGAATGTGTTTAGAAATGTGGTTTATTATTGATTTATTGAAAATGTCTCCACTTCCTGCTGCTTCCTTTCCAAGGCTGTGCAGGGTAGCCGGAGGCACTCAGCACACTGCACTGTAGGATAGGAACCAATCAGCAGCTAGGCTGACCCCATAGGGAACTGAAACTGTGATACTGCAGGGCTGTGATTGGTGCCCTCCTACTGTGCTTCTTGCAGGAACCATTAAGACACCCACCACTTAAAACACTGGGATAAATGGGACCATTTTTAAAAATGTAAATTTTTAGCCCAAGGTAAAACCAGCACCATATATTATTCATTATTGCCTCCAAGATCTGAGAGGGATTTAGTTATGCTATATGACTCTTTTCATGTCTTTTGAAAACCAAACCTGAAAACAATGCAAAGATCCTGTGACAACACATCAAATAAATTAGAATGTGAGAACCTCATATCTACAATAATAAAAAACAACCACAAGATGTCAGAAATGAGCAAAAACAACAGCATGCTTTTTTTCATTATAGCCAAGATGCAAAAGGGCTCATTAATGGACAGAAGTGCAAGCACAGGCTGCTAGTTTGGACACTGAATTTAGATGCTATTCACAAAAGGTTCTTTGGCCCCTACAACTTGCAGAAGGCCCAGCTATTCCATTCAGCTTGCTCTGATAAATAGAAGGCATATTGCACCCAGTGACATTAGGGAAGTCTGAAACTACCTCCAGCCTGGATGTGCCAGGGTACCCTTAGTTGCTTCAACAGTTGCAACTGACTTACATAAAGTCTATCAGACTTGCACTACTTGCCACAACTTGCACTACTTTGCATCCAAGTTGGTGCATCACGTGCATGTTGCTGTGCATACAACTTGGTGCTTGGCAACTATTATGGTATGTATTGTGGGTACAAAATTGCACTTTGCACATTGCACTGAGCCAATGAGTCAAAGGGAGATGTCCAGGAAACATAGAGCATATTATACAATGGCTAATTCTAAGCAACTTTTCAATCTGCCGTCATTATTTATTTTGTATAGTTTTTAAATTATTTACCTTCTTCTCTTTCCAGCGTTCACATGGGGGTCACTGACCTCATCCAAATTAGAAATGCTTTATAAGGCTACAAATGTATGGTTATTGCTATTTTTATTTCTCATCTTTCTATTCAGGCCTCTCCTACTCATGTCTCTTATTCAAATAAATACTAGGGATGCACCGAATCCAGGATTCGGTTCGGGATTCGGCCAGGATTCGGCCTTTTTCAGCAGGATTCAGATTCGGCCGAATCCTTCTGCCCGGCCGAACCGAATCCTAATTTGCATATGCAAATTAGAGGCAGGGAGGGAAATTGTGTGACTTTTTGTCAGAAAACAAGGAAGTAAAAAATGTTTTCCCCTTCCCACCCCTAATTTGCATATGCAAATTAGGGTTCGGATTCGGTTCGGTATTCGGCCGAATCCTTCGTGAAGGATCCAAAAAAGTGGATTCGGTGCATCCCTAATAAATACTAAGGTTATTTGGACCCTAGCAACCAGATTGCACAAAATTGCAAACTGGAGAGCTGATAAATAAAAAGCTAAATAACTCAAAAATCACAAATAATATAAAATGAAACCCACTGCAAATTGTCTTAGAATATCACTCTCTACGTCATACTAAAAGTAAGTTTAAAGGTGAACACCCCCTTTAACTAAAGATACATGTTAAAGTTTTCTTTGTTATAAAATCCTTACACTATTGCTATCCTTTATATTTTTAAGGACTCGTTTAGCAACATAAATTGCTGAATGTAACCAGTGCAGTTTCACATTGCAACCAGTGAGTAGTTAGTTATGACCAGCCAACTACCAGTTAGAAAATAAAAACAAAAGAAATAACATCCCCCTATAGGAAGGAATGTTCTGCTAATACAGCTAATTCAAACCATACCATGCAGCTAATAAAGAACATACCCTTTAGTCAGTTTTTGAGACATACCTGTTGCAGTTTTTTTAGAATCCTGTTTAATAATCACGTGCAATAAGGGACAAGTACCTTCCCTATGGATATTACGAGGAGAACTTTATAAGAGTCTTTCAAAAGAACAAAGGGCTTAGTACAAAATTTAGCTGCCAAACGCCATGTTTTTTTTAGCAACATGACATTATTTTTTTTCATTTTTTATTCACAAACCTATAAGGGAACTGTGGAATTACTTCCAGGACCAGACTAGTAATAGTTTTAGGATGCAAGTGGCATTGTGAATAGCATCAGTGATTACTCAGTTTTGCATCCCTCCTAGCACTTTGCATTTGTATACATAGCACTACAGAGTCAAACAATGTTGAGAACAAATCCCCCCCTCCCCCAAGGTATTGCACTTGTGCCTGGGGCATTGTTAAATGAGGCCCATAGTCCCTAGTGTAGTAGAAGATCTAAAACCCAGAGCTGTGAGAACATAGAAAGCTTCTTGTTTTGTTGCTTCCACCTAAAACAGGCTAAACTCTCTGATCGTGCAAGGAGATGGGGGGGGGGAATTGCAATGGGTTACCATTGGTTTGACTTTGGCAGAAACTTGAGGCTGGGGTTAAGGGCCCCATGGGGGGATGAGTTGGTAGCCCTGGTGGGCCCCAGACACTTCAGTCCAACACTGTCAGGGGAGATACATGAACAAGACGTGTGTCTCTTTGGGTATCATTCATTGTGTATCATTCCCGATCTGTAAGGCAGGAACTGCAGGGGATTTAGGGCATCACCTTATAAATTGGAATGTATCTCTTTACCCTGCATGTGGACCTGTGTTTCAATATGAAAACAGTCTGTGTTTGTAAGTTTTTCTGTCCTCCTTGCCCGCAACTTAATAAAATTGCTCACGTCCGCATCCAGCAGCCTGTATTGATAGGAGCATGCCTACTCTGCCTGGTCCCCTTTGAGAAGTCAGAGATGGGCAGATGCAAGTAAAGTAAATTCATCCAATAGTTTCCTGGAAGCTAGTACCAGTGGAACCTCATGGGACCAGCTCCCACTTTCCCTCATGTGTGCAAACACCAAACTGTCTGCTGCTTAATCTGCCAGTTTCTTAGGTTCCTGGGACCAAACCTAAGCCTATGCACCTACCCCTTGCCATTCCCTAGTGTTTACAGGGGTCACTACTAACCTTTGTGTTGGGGCCACAGTGATTTTTGCTAACTAGTCTATCTGCTTTCTAACCTCTAAAAGGAGCTGTAGCAGGTTTAACCTTCTTGTTAGCTAAACCTACAGGGTCACTTCATCCACAGGCTTGCAATGTTAGAGGTATCTACTTTTTAGCTGATGTTCATCAGACTGCAGATTAATTCTTAAAAGCCCAGTAACAGAAACATTTAAAAAAGTTGTACTGATAGTCTTGTAAACACCATAGTATTTGCTTCAGGAGCCCTAATATTTTTTGTATAAAGAGGCTACCAACCCATTAGATTATATGGCAAAATCATCAAAATGGTACAATATACTGAGATTTCACAGAGTTATCCTTGACATAAAATCACCTAAAATGCTCCGACAAATAAATCAGTTCTATTAGCACCTTCTATAAACAGGCCTAAGAGACAGTGAGAACATTGAAATCATTATGGTGATATTTTTATCTTTGGCCATTTTATGAGTGGAAATAAAATCTGCTTACGAAATCTGGCAAAGAATTCATGCTTAACAGCAGGAAGTACAATGTAGTCCTACAGCCTGCTATGTGCGTAGAAACGCAAGCAACAAGCAGAGGAACATTCCCATAAAAATATAAATGCATTTACCTCTAATTTTCATGCTTTGTTATGGAAGAATTAAATAAGAGGACTCCAGGGCCATTGTTATTCATGGTCATAAACCATGAATTTGCAGAACTAAGAACAGAATGCTTCCTTCTCTACACACTGGAAAATCACACTTCCATTCATCTTAAATGGAAAAATTTTTCCCTCTGTGTTCTGATACATTGTTTGGTACTCGGCTACTAATAATTAAAACAATAATAAAAATTGTCATTCTAGTGTGCTTTTACCCCTCCAATAAATGATAAAAAAATGTCAATGTCACAATAAGCAACTTTAAACCACAGGAACATGACTTGTGAACCAAGGGGCCCATTTACTAACAATCAAATTGCGATATTTTTTTTTCACGAAAAATTCATGTTTGTTTTATATATTTCTTAAAAGCTCTAAAAATTCAAGATTTATTAAGAAAAGACCACAAAATGTAAAAGCTGATCTCATTGGACTACTTTTAGAGGCACATTTACTATGGGTCGAATATCGAGGGTTAATTAACCCTCAATATTCGACCATCGGAGTTAAATCCTTCGACTTCGAATATCATTGTTCAGCGCTTTTTACTGTTCGGGATTTTTGTAATCAAATCTTTTAATAAATTTCATGACATTGGTAGTTTTTGAGAATGTGAGTTTAGTCATGGTTTCAAAAACCTCTAAAACATTTTTAATTTATTATTAGGCCTCCACGTGTCTGGCTCTTCAATACCATTCCAATCTCTTGCCAGATATGACCAGATCAATAGGACTTGCTGTTGAGACGCCCTGGACACAACTTCGGATTTTAGTGAATTAGCGTTGTCCTGGCGAATCTGTGCCTGGCGAAGTGTTGCAGTGTGAGCAAAGTGGACCCTAGCGCAAATTCGGATCAACTGCACTTAATGTATGTTATCTTTATCTCTTTAACAAAAATAGAACTTTTTTCTCTTACCCCAGTCAATGTATTAAACAACATGAAAATACTTTGTTAAACCCCTAACATGAGGTGGCAATGGGTTGTTAATACTACAATTTTAGCATCTTTGTTTTATTTTGCCTGAATTACTGTTTGACGTGCTTAGTGGTTTGTTTAGAGACCAGATTTGTTGCAAATCCCCTGCTGTGCCATTTTCCAGGCATTTGTATGTTAGCAGCCAATCCTCAGTTATTTGTATGTTCATCATGAATCAGCAGTATTGCCAGTATTTTCTAGTTGTGTGTTGTCAGAAATCTTCATGTTTGTTTTTGCCCTGTGAATTTACCCTGGGACATCTATGGGTTTGTGCGCAGAAACAAACAGATAGTGCCCCAAAAAATGTGTTTATGTATCTGTTTATGTAGATTTCTTTCCAGGTGTCCTCTTTAAACTCTGTGACAGAAAATTGGAAAAGACGTTTCTTGTTACCCCCATTACTACCTCTATGGCCGCCACTCACCCACCGCCAGCTCCCCCCCCACACACACACATGCACCGTCCTAAAACGTAACTTTTACACAATCAGGAGAGGGAGGGCATCGGAGGAGCAACAGAGGAGGCCAGGATTGGGTCTGGATTGAACAAGGGAGGGCAGCAGGGGAGGGCAGGATTAGGTCTGATTTGAGGGAGGGCAACAAGGGTCCATCAGAAAGACCAGGATGAGTTCTGGGTTGGCAGGGGTCCCCCTGGTTTTTTCCCATTGGGCCAGTCCAACCCTGATTACTACTGCCTGTGTTAAGATAGCCTTAATATTAAATTGCTACCTATGCATTCAGCTTTATTAAAAAAAGTGAATACAGCTTGTCACTAGGTTTGACCCTTTTTTTAGAAAAAAGATACCAGCCTTCCTATATTTTTATCTCTGTTCCTTTTTAATAGCATTTGCATCAGGTATAATTTGTGCTGGCCAGGCAAGTAAAATACTAGCTAGGGGACAACCCTAATAGTCACCAAAGCAGCAAATGATTTAAACAGAGAAACTGCTTACTTAAATAAACAAAAAAATAATAAGTAAGCATGAAGGAAGGAAGGAGAATCACATGGATCACAAGAACAACGAGCAATACTTTATATGTCCCCTTTAACTAATACACCAAATGACTGACGTTATCTCTTTACCCTTAATATCTTCCTGGCAGCCAAGAGACCAAATGAGAAGGGCTTAGCTGCGGCTCAAATTCAATAACAAAGACATAGCACACATGTAGAAAAGTATATTGGCAATTGTAAAGGTAACACACATTGCAAAGTTTGGCTGCTGCCTTATGACTGCCGGTGCCAATTTCCACTGATCCCAGGGTTCTCTGACAGAAAATGGGGACCCAAGCCATTGGCTATAGATCCACTAGTGCTGGGATCACAACCTTTTTTTACCAGAGAGCCACATTCATGTTTAAAAAAGTTGTAGAGCAGCACAAGCATGCAAAAAGTCCCTGGGGTGCCAATTATGGGCTGTGATTGGCTATTTGGTAGCCCCTATGAGGACTGGCAACCTGCGGCTGTTTGGGAGTACACCTGGTTTTTATTCAACTGAAACTTGCCTCCAATTCAGGATTCAAAAATAAGCACCTGCTTTCAGGCCACTGGGAGCAACATCCAAGGATTAGTGAACAACATGTTGCTCACGAACCAGTAGTTGGAGACCAATGCTATAATGCAGAACATTTGTCTTTTATCATGCCCATTGCATAAATACAGCAAATAAAGCCGAGATAAAATTGAGAAACATACATGACAACCATATTGCATGATCAATAAACCTGGGGGTGGGTAGATATTAACCCAGCTGTATTCTGTGACTCTTGGCCATTAGCACAAATTCCCATTTAAAAATACCCACCAGCCCTCCACTTCAGCCTGGGAACAACTGAAATGCCACCAAATATTTAAACAAAAAAAGGCACAATTTTTTCCCACAATTCCAATGGAATGTGCTCTATGCATCAAAACGATTGAAATAATTTGTGTAATTTGCGACTAACATTATCAGCCAGAATTGGATCACCTCTGGTGCGTCGGTGATAAAATTATGGTTACATATGATTTTTTGGGGCGCAATTCTGTTGCACCTTGTGTTCAATTCAAGAGAAGAGGCAGGATGAGCATAATTCTGCTTGGTGCAACTATATGGGAGTACAAGGAGTATGTTTGGACAAAAGTATCATTAATGAATTGTGTCAATATGACCAACCATTGTGTCTATTTTAGTGTGACCGCACGCTTTGGTTAATTTGTAAATTACCTTCTATACTTTAATACATTGTTTTAAAGGAGAACTAATCCGTAAAAATGAATATGGCTAAAAATGTTATATACTGAACTTATTGTACCAGCCCAAAGTTTCAGCTTGTCAATAGCAGCAATGATTCAGGCCTTCAAACTTGTCACAGGGGGTCACCATCTTGGAAAGTGTCTGTGACACTCACATGCTCAGTGGGCTCTGAGCAGCTGTTGAGAAGCTAAGCTTAGGGATCGTCGCAAATTATCAAGCAGAAAATGAGGTTGGCCTGTTATATAAGCTGATGCTACAGGGCTGATTATTAAATGTTGATGCTAGTTGCACTGGTTTCTCTGCTGCCATGTAGTAATTATCTGTATTAATTACTAATCAGCCTTATAATTTGACATTTATATTCTATGTGTACTGTATATTGTGAGTGGGTCCCAAAGCACAGTAAGTGACAGCAGCACAGAGCATGTGCAGTGAATCAGCAGAAGAGAAGATGGGGCTGTGGTTCCCTTGGGCTGGTACAGAAGCCCAAAACCTAATGTAAAACATGTCTAGCCTACTTCTTTAGTTAAAGGAACAGTAACACCAAAAATGTAAAGTGTTTTAAAAAAAAAAGACAATATAATGTACTGTTGACCTGCACTTGTAAAACTGTCTTGTTTGCTTCAGAAACACAACTATAGTTGATAAATCAAGCAACTGTGTAGCCATGGGGGAAGCCATTCAAGCACAGGAAACACAGTAGATAACAAATAAGTTCTGAAGAATCCCATTGTATACTACAATCTGCTGTGTAACCTATTCTCCTATAATGCCTTTAGTGACGATCGTATAATAATCAGTGGAGGATCCATGCACATAATTTGGGCCACTGGTCCTTAATAACTTGAGTAAATATGTGAATTACTGGCCAGGTGTCAACCCTAGTAACACCAATATATACATTATATTAATTTGCACTAGCATGCAAGCTAGTTCAACTGTATGCATGCAGGGCCACCATCAAGGGGTCACAGGGTGGACAGTTGTCCCGGGCCTGCAGGAGGCCCAGCCATGCTTCACTTACTTGATTAGCCGGGTGCCGCCCCCCCCCCTTTCAGCCTGCTGCACAGCAGCTCTGTGCACAGAAAATTTTCTCCTATTAAGATTTACTGTAACCTCATTGGTCCTTTAAGAATAAATCCCGGTAAATCTGCATTGGGATTGGATCCCCTTATCCAATACCTGCACAGCTTGACCGGGACTTATTCTTAAAGGACCACGAGGGT
The DNA here is from genome assembly GCA_038501925.1 of Xenopus petersii. Classification (NCBI taxonomy): domain Eukaryota; kingdom Metazoa; phylum Chordata; class Amphibia; order Anura; family Pipidae; genus Xenopus; species Xenopus petersii. The sequence goes on from CM076677.1 coordinate 35,762,674, forward strand.
ACAGGAAATAGGATAAAATCTTCCGTGCACAGAGACACTAAACCCTGGCAAGCAACTTTTTTTTAAATTTGGGGGGATCTGGACAATTTTTTTTTACTTGCTGTGGGGCCCCTGATCACCAATGGCTTTTTATAATTTGTGGGTGGGGGGCTAGGCTATCAATTTTTTTTACTTGCAGAGGGCCCCTGATCACCAATGTTTTTTTTAAAAAAAACTTTTATGGGGGGCCCTGGTTGCAATTTTTTTTAACTTGTAGGGGGGGCCTGACCACCAATTTTTTTTAAAAAAATGTTATGGTGGGACCTGGCACCACAGTTTTTTTTTTTACTTATAAGGGGGCCTGACCATCAATAGCTTTTTATAACGTGTGTGTGGGGGGGTTACCTTTTTAGCACTGACGTCTATGTGGTCTTTTAACTGTTGTAGCGTGAAGTGGGCGGGATGTGGGGCTTGGGGGCCGGGGTGGGCGGGGCCCAGGGGCCCTCAACATTTTGTGTACAGGGCCCCGTGATGGCGGCCCTGTATGCATGTAAAATGTTTTCTTTGAAGCAGAATTTCACATTGTTAGCACAGTGAATATACCATATGTAGGTGAACCAAACCTAGTTGGAGTACACACATTGTAGATAGAAAGGATCCACTTGCACTTATTGTGGTGGCAGACTGTGATGTCAAAACATTTTTTATGCTAAATGAACCGGAAAACCTTTTAAATTATTTATCAAAATCATGCTAAAGCAGAGTTCTTACTGTATGTTGTTTGGTTATGCATGATTATTCATGCTTCAACAATTCCAGTATAATGGAAGATGTGAAATTGAGCACCCTAATGTTTTTTTTACAAGAAGTTTCATGTAGATTTGTTTATTATATAAGAAACTTTGCTTACAAATATAATATAACAGCAATGGTTGTAATCCCCAAATCCCAAATTAAATTGTGTCCAGAACAGCATGTGCACAAATTGTGGGCAAGTCATGGTATACAATTTTTCCCTGTATTTTTATTAGAATGGTGACACTACTAATGCGAAGCATTAATAATGACAATATCATCCAATTCACCTAATGCAAATCAGTATCATCTACTGTATCAGCTACTGACCTAACCCACTAAAAGGATTGTGGAATTACCACCAGATCCAGGCTGACAGCAGTTCTAGGGTACCCTTGTATCAATGCAGACACTTGTATCAGAGCAGACTGAAGGGGTGTCATGGCACATGTGACACTTTGCAAAGAAGCATCTATGGATGCAATTACCTTTCTGAAAACCATAAATGTGTGCTAAATTTTGCTTCCACTTGCACCCAGGAATGGTACGGTATGTGGGCGTCTAAATGTAGGTCACTTACTTGCACATGATACTTGTGCTGTTGTTGTGTGAGAAAGAACACCCCTTCGCTTGCTGCAGCGTGTACCTACCCTATGGTAAATAGCTCTAAAAGAGTTTTATTTGTAGAGAAGCGAATAACCTTATGCTTCTAATCTCACTAGCTGAAAGTTCATTTGACCTGTTAACAAAATATTTGCTTTGTCACCATCTCCCTATTGCATCAAATCTCTCCCCACGCTTTGCCATGTCAGCTGGGTCAGGTGTTATGTTATCTTTTAACTTAACATCGTTGTATCCCACGCAATCAAACCCACGTGGGAATTTCAACCAGTGGTTAATATATTTCATAATTACAATCTATGGCATTTAGGAGACAAGAATGCTTCTCTCTCCTGATTATCAAGTGGTATTGGGAGGTAATGAAAAAGACAGATATATTTTTATTTCAGTATTTTTATTATTCTTGCATTATACTTTCAACGCAACATAGACTTTTAGTATAGATTTTTATCTGTCTTCACAGTACTTATACTATGGCTCCTCCTCGATAATGTTTTTCATCTAAAGCATTGTACCTCTATGTTTCGTAGTGGTACATATGCAGTGGATAAATGCTCCCCAATACCTTCATACATTAAGGGGCAGATTTACATATGGTCGAATATCGAGGGTTAATTAACCTTCGATATTCGACTGGCGAATGTAAATCCTTCGACGTCGAAGTCGAAGGATTTACCGCAAATAGTACGATCGAACGAAAAATCATTCGATCGAACGATTAAACCCTTCAAAACGTTCGAGTCGAAGGATTTTAATCCATCGAACGAACTATTTTTCTTTGACCAAAAAATTGCTAGGAAGCCTATAGCGACCTTCCCCATAGGCTAACAAACATTGCACCTTGGTAGGTTTTAGGTGGCGAAGTAGGGGGTCGAAGTTTTTTTTAAAGAGACAGTACTTCGGTTATCGAATGGTCGAATATTCAAATGATTTTTACTTCAAATCGTTCGATTCGAAGGTCGAAGTAGCCAAAAAAAACATTCGAAATTCTACGTTTTTTTTATTCTATTCCTTCACTCGAACTAAGTAAATGGGCCCCTAAGGGTCACATTTAATTTACTGGGGCACAAGTGCTAGAAAGATAAGGGCAACAAGAGTGTGCCCCTAAGTGATCACTGATCAAGCACTTTAAGGGGCCGATTCACGAAATTCGGGTGAAGGGTTCGAATAAAAAAAAAATTCGAATTTCGAAGCATTTTTTGGGTACTTCGACCATCGAATTGGTTAAATTCGATCAAATTCGATTGAATTCGATCGAATTCGAACGATTAGAATTAAAAATCGTTCGACTATTCGACCATTCGATAGTCGAAGTACTGTTCCTTTAAGAAAAACTTCGACCCCCTACTTCGGCAGCTAAAAGCTACCGAAGTCAATGTTAGCCTATGGGGAAGGTCCCCATAGGCTTGCCTGTGATTTTTTGATCGAAGGATTTTCCTTCGATCGTTGAATTAAAATCCTTCGAATCGTTCGATTCGAAGGATTTAATCGTTCGATCGATCGCAGGATTTGCGCAAAATCGTTCGACTTCGATATTCGAAGTCGAACGATTTTAGTTCCCAGTCGAATATCGAGGGTTAATTAACCCTCGATATTCGACCCTTCGTGAATCGGCCCCTAAGTTTAAAGAGCAGCCAAACACTGTGTGCAAAGTACAAAATAATTGCCAAGTGCAGCCTATTTTTTTAATTTATGCTCTGAAAATAGCCCCTAATGAGTGAGTTTTTAATCTGCCATACGCAGTGGAATGTATTGGTGTATATGTAACTGCCTCCTACAGTAATGCCAGTCTTGGCCTCCATGTGTTTTGAAATACAACCGTCTGTAGTCATTAGCTGGCTGCTGGCTGGCATATTTATTTTACAGCATTTTATTATCAGGTTGTTTCTAGATCTTACCATGACCGGTGCAACATTAAAGATATTCTTCATTACATTAGTCAGCATATCCACAAAAACATACAGCACTCTCGAAGTGCAGAATAGCAGATTGTTGATTATTGTTGCACTTAAATGCACTAAAAATTGGATCAATATCCTCTGTGGGATGTGCCAGATGAGAGACTGTTAGCTGGGACACATATTTGTAAACACTTTGCCTATTGAAACTGGAAAATGCTGAGCCTCAGACTATTTTGCTAATTAAAGGCAACCTCTGCAGTTTATTCAGATACGGTAAGTGATAAATAATGTGCCCTTAAATTGGCATGCGGGGTGGGGGTGTTTGCTGTAATTTAGAGAATTTGCCTGCTCATGTTCACACACTTACGCTGTTACTTGGTTTTAACCAGACAGGGTGGCATTACGCATTGGCCTTAAAGAACGACTCTACCCATATAATACAAATACTTTGTTGAGGTTTGATTAGATACCATTTCTAGTACTTTTATATTCAATTTGTGTGTTTGTGGACACCCCAATTCTTTTAGCTCTTGGCTATAACAATTATTGCTTTACTTTGCTTAGATTTTCGGGTATTTCTTGATTAGGAAGTTGTGACTGGAAATAAAGCTCGGCAAACACCAGGTCAGAAAGATGTTTATTAGTGAGATATGCTCAAAGGGTGACAATTAATGATCAAGTGAGTCCACACCATGATGCATGTGACATATAGCCTTTTTAAGAGCAAACTAAATCTTATACCTTTTTTTTGTGAATCAAGTGTTTATTCCATGTAATTCTGCTTAGAGTATTAGCCTCCTGAGATCCAATTGGTTTTTAATAGCAGCCCATTCTTTAGGACTTCAATGAAGAATAACTTTGCAAATTTTATTTCAATTCACCACATACACAGAGTTATTATAATCAAGGGTAGCTTATATTATACCAATACTTTGTTGCAGGGGTCTATTTACAGTTAAATTTACAGATGTACCATTACATGAGCCGGCCACAAATACTCTTCTAGCAGGAAAACTTTTTCATTTAATTTGGTAATTAGTAAGGCGTGTTGGATCTCTGATATATAACACATGTTTGCATGAACACATAAAAGAAAGTGTTCTAGAGTCCTGTGGGACTGCTGCTTTGCTGTATTGATGAGAAAAATGTGTATGTCTTCGTGCTTGGGACAGATACGGTTTAGGAGGAGTTGGCCACAGAGTGAGGTGGAACCAAGTCACATGATGGCAGCGCCCCCTCAGGAAAGGTAGTGATTGCAGGAACTTTGAAAGGGGTTGGCTATTTAACTGGACATCTGAGACGAACAAGACTTTAAATACATTCACTTTTGCTGGGACTTTAAACCTGAGCCTGCAGAGGTGCTGAACATTAGCTACTCACCTTCCAAAGAAGCAACATCTCATACTGCAAGCAAACATGAACAAGGAAACAAGCAAAATAAAAGGAGGCCACACTTTTGTAAGTTGGGATGATAACTGAATTGCTGGGTATCAGATATACGGAATAACATTAATATTAAGTCTGCAATAGGGTTGGTTATTTTTATGTTCACATTTTCATATTCAAAACAACTTTCTACATTGTTTTGCGCAGGATAGTATCAGCACATTCACATTGATGTCGATTTGGTAACAAGAAACTAATTTGGCCATTTGTTTTCTTTTTAATGTCTTTAAAACAATGCATTGATGAGATTATTTAAAGTACACGCCAGCCATGTTATTGATAGCAGATGTGTATATGGAGTTAGAGATCTGCAAATTCTTTAACCTTACATTTTGCTTTTATACTACAGCTCCCAGCACCCTTAGGGCTATTCCACACAGGGAGATAGCGACGCGTTTGCGGTCGCGGCGACAAAGCACCGCGACAGTCGCCGCGACCGGCGCAGGCGACAGTTTTGTATGGGCGCCTATGTGCTAACCACACGAGGCAATGCGCTTTTCAACAGTCGCCTGAAAATGCCTCGCCAGGCTTTTTCAGGCGACTGTTGAAAAGCGCATCGCCTCGTGTGGTTAGCACAGGCGTTTTTACATAGGCGCCCATACAAAACTGTCGCCTGCGCCGGTCGTGGCGACTGCGCAAACGCGTCACTATCTCCCCGTGTGGACTAGCCCTAAAAGTCCAACAATTGCTAGGGGTTAGAGGGTTACTTGACAAACCTGGGATATATGTGATATAATATCATAAATATAGATATCATATGTCTTCTTTGTGATCTAGACAAATAGCTATTGCTGTCTTCTTTCTGTTTGCCTTGAATGCATTGGCTGATAAAATGTATTACTTAAGTGTGCCCATCTGTTAGGTTCATTCATATACTGTGTGTATATTAGTTGTAGATAGAGAAAACGGGGAATGAAAGATAAGGGAATGCAGATTTAGCTATTTTACAGTCTTAAAGCATATGGTCAAGCTATCTTATTCTCAGTCACTATCATACAGCACATACTTATAGCAACACAGCATGTGATCCGCTTATGGTACTGTGCAAATAAAAAAGGATACATCATTGACAGAAAAATGACATGTTTACATAACACAGATTCACAGTCAAATGCTACTCTCTGCTATGGAGTGCTAATGCTCAGCAGTGCCCAGCATGTGGGAAGAAAAGGATTAATGAAATTATGCTTTCCTATATAAACTTTAAAAAAATCATTAGATATCATTATAATTTTTTACTTAAAGGCCATATTTATGTCAGTATTTTTATTGCATGTTAATGGCTTGGATATATTGTATATATGTATTTACCTCTGCTTAAAAGCGTAAGGATTCATTTGGAATGAAACATTTATTATTCAATGACTTCCCAGTAAAGTCGTTCTAACAGTATGCAGTTAACATTCAGTATGTTTATGTAATTCGTTTCCCTAAACAAAATTCGGTTTTATTCGCAAACCGCAAATACTTTCCTAAATTGGCCTCTTTAACAAATTCATCTTTCAATTTTGCAGGAGAAATGCAAGTTAATTATTAAAACCAGATGAGCAATGAGCTTGGCTCAAGGTTGTTTAACCTCTGCATCTACTACCGTTTAAGCCCTTTGATGTGTGTCTGCCAACAACAATCACTTTGATGTGTGACCTGTGATAGAACTTTGAAGAGACACCAGTGTTAAATTCTCAACCCTCTAGTAGTTCTGAGCTACATCTACAAGTGGACTAATACTAAAACAGACTAGTGCATTTGTATTGGTTGTCATAAAAGAATACCATTTAATGCAAACCATAAGTAGGATTTGACCTCAATGTACTTTTGGTAGCAGCATATTTTATTGATAATTGCATGTGATAGTTTTGCTAGGGCTGCTATGGAAGAATACTTTGACACTGAAAGATCTGCTTGTTTGGCAAAGTCACCAAATGAGTGGACCTTTCCACTAATGCCCACTGATAATGGGCTTTAAACTGATCATTGGCCCTAGGGCCAAACAATCAGACTGCAATGGTAGGAATAGGTGTAAGTACCACATTAACTAGTTGATGCTTTCCCCAATCCCATGGGAAAATCAAACCTGCTTGATAGACATCTGGCTGATTTTTGGACAATAATCAGATGGTGGGCTCGTTAAATGTCCTGATACACGTGCAGATAAACTGCACTGAAATCAGGCTTATCTAATCGTGGGCTCTAGGGCTCAACATCACAATGATAAAAATACAAGCATCAACAAACCAATGTTTAAACCTGCCCAATCGACATCTTCAGAAGGCCCCATACACTGCCCAATAAGCTGATCACTTAATCTGTACGCAGTTTACAATGGTCTGTGTATGGGGACCTTTAAGGTGGCCATACACGTAACAATTACAATCTTTCTTGGGAAAGATCTTTCCAAGACAGATTACACATGTCTAGAGTTGAATCATCAGGTATACAGGTAGAATTCTACCTGTATCTGATGATTCAGCAACAATGGCCGATGTTTGGGTGCCGTCAAAGGCACCCAATAAAAATTTTCCGTCCAGGCTGATTGATGAGCCGACCGATATCCAAGTCATCTGCCGATATCGGTCGGATCTTTTCGCACCATACACACACTGAATATCATATGAAAATTAGATTTGTACGATATTATCTGTGCATCTATGGCCACCTTAAGTCTGTTGTAGGGTGTCTATTGTAAAGCGCATATGCTTAGTGGCAATTACTAATGTTCATCTCCTTGGAATATAATGATGCTTTGTTTAAAGGGAAAGGAGTGGGAGATATACCCTAATAATGAGATTGTGTTTTGCCTTCACTTAGCAGTCTGTCTTCTGGTTGGAAAATGCAAGACAAGACAAGTTCATATAGATTATACTGTAACTTATTGATTAAGTTTTTTTCAGGAGATAAATGGTCTAGAAAACCACAAGGACAACAGAATTTCTTTGATTTTTTCCCTCAAAGAAGAAGTTGGAGCTTTAGCCAAAGTCCTGCGCATATTTGAGGTATGAATGCATACTTGCAACAAGCGATTTTCATTTATTTTATTTACAGAAAGTACAGTTTAACATCTCTAACTGCTTGCTGAAGTACAATGCTAACAAACTGATATGCCTCTGTCTGGTCCATAAGCTGATACTTGATGTATGTCATCCCTCTGCCCCTGGAAGTTCTATAGTTTATGTATATATAAGCACATTCCCACACCTACCATCACCCTATAAACTCCAATATACAGGAATTTGTTGAAATAGTCTTACCTCCTTGAACAGAGACCACCATATATGAACTGTTCCAGATGGATTATTCAGATGCTACTGGCAAAGATTGACCCATACCATATACCCAGGGTAATTTCCACTCATCCCAAAAGAATAACAGCTACAATTCAAAGGCAATTCCTATTATAATGTTGATTCCCTTGGGTGAGATTTCTTTGTTTCATTGGATTCTGATGTTCAAAGCATGATAGCCATATTTACTATTTTTAGTCTGTGATACATTTTTGAGTTTTTTTGTTTTTTTATCTCAAAGGATCATCAAAGTCAAAGTGATAAAGAACTCATATAATCAAGTAATAGCCTGGGGAAATCTTTTTCAATGACAGTATCCCTTAATTGCATCTTTATTGCATTCCTATGTTATGGAAAGGGTTTTCTTTACTGTGCTTCAGAGTATATATTGTACTAATTCTCTGATGGCTGTGATAATTGTTTTATTACCCTAACTAACTTTAAATCAGGGAAGGAGTAAGCCTTTATATTAGTAAATATGTCACTGGTACAGGTAACAGTTCTGCATGAAATGTATATCTGCTATAGTATGTCACAGCACTGTCAAAATGTTGTGCTGTGTACACACATCCAGCTATAGCCTGTTGTCCTTTATAGCAGACCCAATTCATAGATTGATTGGGTAACTGAACAAGCAGTTTAGGTACAATTTAGGTTCCTAGGGTTATTATAGAAATTTTATTGTATACACTAATGAACCTGAAATGTTTCACATCATTTAGAGAAGAAAGTTACTTATCAAAGTATTTATGGTTAACCACACAATGATGTTTACTGCAATGTCCATGTATTTAACCACCAGTTTTGCCTTGGCTCCAATACCTGACTTGTAATCATTAGTGAGAGTAAATGTACAAACACGTGCTAGCTAAAGATTAATGAATTTCTTCTGAAGCCCATGGAAGGTAAATACAAACTCTGCAGCATGTGTGAGTTTAGGATAATACAGAGCACGTTCCTCAAACCCTGCCACCCACATGTCATCAGTTTAAATGCCAAATACCAGTGTCATTTATTAAAAGTGCGCATTCACTAAAAGAGTTCAAAGTGCTAAAAATAAGAACCATTCTTTAGCCCATCATGCAACATTTGTTCCTGCAGTTCCAGCACGATCATACCAACAAAAGTTTGAATTGGATAGCAAAGTGTGATAGGCACAATAAGAAGAGCTGCCATCAGGCCCGGACTAGCAATCTGTGGGTTCTGGCAAATGCCAGAGAGGCTGCTATAAGGTCCCATAGAAAGTCAGTATTTAGTGGGCTGGTGGGGGCTGTGTTGGGCCTCTATGTGGGCTGATTGGGCCTCTGTGTACCTGAAATGCCAGGGCCTATTTTAATTCTGAGTCTGGACCTGGCTGCCATACAGAAGTTTGAGATGTCATGCCTAGGAACTCCAAGATTTAATAGCCAGGTGCCAGATTGCTTATCATTGGTAGTATGTGGCTCCACTAACAGTTAGTAGGGTACTTCTCTGAGATACAAATGGTATTTCTCTCTCTTTTGGAGTTTGTGCAAAGTAACACAGAAAATATATGATCACTAGCTCAGATCAGTTGACTGCTAGACTTCTAGCTTTCAGAATACAACTTATGATGATGATGACGTTCAAAGCAGTTCATAACCAAGTACTCACCCTTCCACACAGTAAGCTTTTCTACTAATATACTCAGGGCTCATTTGCCCAATTCGTTGCAGTTGTGCTTGGATGCTGTTAGTTGCAAAAAATGACATGTAGTAAAAAGCTCCATCCATCAAAGGTACATGGGCTAAACATGTTCTCCTTGAACTTCCATAAAGTTGTGCGTGAAGCAGCTGCTTTCTTCATGTTCTGAATTGAGAGCAGTTGCACCTAATGAAACCCTGGAGCTACTGCTACCTCGAACCAAACAGTAACTCCAGGTTCCCACAGTGCAATTGCATTATAAGAATCACGCATGAATGTCACTCTTGCTAGAAATTATGCCAACTATTCTTAAAACATTTTTGTATCCAAAATGCGTCAAAGTGCAAGCACAACTGCATGTTGATGTATCAGTAAAACTCCCCCCTAGTGAACACAATGATGCTGGAATTATGAGAAAAATTATGGAGCTCTGGTTAATGTGCCTTTGCATGTAATCTGTTGATGTACACACTGGACTATTCTAGACTGCTGCAGGATATGCCTTGCTGTATTTAAGTCAATGCTGCCCTAGGCCCATCCTCTTCTCCCAGTGATCAGCTCATGTGGAGACAGTCTGGTTCATCTTAGGCATAAAGCGATCACTGAAGAGGCAACTACCCCCCCACCCATTCCTTAGCTATGTCACTGCCTTTAGTCATAGAAATCCAGCTGCATGATGGGGAATTTTTAGGTACCTGAGGGCTACCATCCAAGGCATGGGCCCTCAGGTGCCTATATGGTAAATGTGGCCATGGAAATATATTAGTGCTTTATAAATGCATGTTAAAAGAATGTATACGTTGACTCCCGTGTAGCTAAAGTTTAAATACTCATAGAAGATTTGTTAAGTGAAAATAGGCCCCAAAGAAGCAGAGTACTACATTTACCCCACTTTTTATCAAGTGAGCATGCAAAGTATGCATCAAAATGGACACTGTGCTTGAGCTCTACTCATAATTGAGCCCCAATATTGTTTGCATTTATATGATAAATAGATGATACATCAGTGACTGTCCATACTCAGGTAATCATACGTCTTCAGCTCCTCATCTCCCAATAAGCAACATTTACAGTTACATACACGTTTCCAGTTTGTTCAGATGTCACTTAAAGAGGGAGCATACAGTCCCATCTTGATAATAAACTTCAGATGGTCTTGAACTCCATCCAGGGCTTAAGCAATAAATAAGGGGGTGGTGCTGCAAGTTCCAATGAAAAACAGAGAATTTGAGCCAGTTATCCAGACGTGGGTTCCATCATGAACCTATAGGATTTTAGAATGAACATCCACCCCTTTTGTCTGTGTTTCTTGCTTTCTTCAATTTCACTTCTTTGAAGAGTCAGAAAAAAGTAAATACTTTTGCCCATCCATAACAGGCTAACAAAACCATTTCTGTAAGCTTGTCCCAAACAAACTAAAACAAGAGGGTGCTTGCGTAGCCAGTCTGTTGTGTAGGTGTCACACGGAGTGACAGTTTGCACATTATGAGTATTCATATAGATAAAAGACATGTACAGTATTTTCTAAATAAAAAGATATTAGAGGTAATTTCAAAAGTTCAGTGTGCAAAGTACAATTTTGGATACAGCTTCCCATTCTTTTAACTTAGAATGCAATGTTATTCTTCCCACAATCTTCCATAATTGCAGCAACAAGAAGAGTTGTGCCTGACACAATTGCTTCACAATTCCCTTCAGGGGGTCATTTACTAGCAATTTAATTGTGCTTTTTTTTTTTACACGAATCTCTAAAAACTTCTGGTTTTATAAAAATTTGAGATTTCTTGTAAAAACCACAAAAACCTCTAACAAAGCTTTACCAGTTTAGTTGTTGAGGTCCTTTAGAAGTCAGTGGGAGCTGCGTTGATCCTATTTGACTGCTCTAAATCAATTCAGACTTATTTTCTTTCCCCTAGAAATTGTCCAAAAAAATTCCAAAACTTGTATCTTTAGCCCATTGCTCAGCATAATTTTCCGTACTTTTTTTATTCCGATTTTTTAATAAATCTCACGTCATTCGTAGTTTTAGTGCAGAACTACATGGGTGATTTACATGCGTTCCACCAAGAGGTGACAAAACGCTGGCGTCAAGTCGGCTGCGCCGCAATTAAGGTAAGGTATAGAAATGTCGGGTGTTTTGCCGCAGAGTGCATCCAACACGTCTGTCGGATGCAGACGCAACATACATATTTTTGGCGCATCCAAATTGACGCCATTGTTTTGTCGCCTTGTGTCAGAACGCATTTAATTCACCCGTGTAGTTCTGCCCTTAGAGTTTGTGAGTTTAGTTGTGGTTTCAAAAACCCCCAAGTGTTCACTTAACAAGCACCCACACCTGGAGAATGCTAAAATCAAGCTCTAGGGGCAGAGTGTTGCATCAGTGGGTGCAGGGCAGCCCTGTCCTTAGCTGTTGCAGCTGTTGCAGCCTGGGTCCTCTGTTGCTCCTTAACTTGTGTGTTTGAATGAAGTAGAAGTTGGGTAACAAAAACGGAGTTCCTGGGGGAAGCCTTTGTGTCTGCCCCCTATAAACAGTCAGCAACACAGTTCTAACTAATGCAGTCAGTGTTTTATTTGTGGTTGTACGTCCCTGAAAATAAAGTGTAGAGCCTTAAGCAAAGCAAAAAGTGCAAGAGGAAGTGTGAGAGGTGCACTTAGCACCCTGCCTTCTATTTCATAAATAATCACAATTAGTGGCTAAAGAGGATACATTTTTGATTTGTCTAGGCTTTTCTTTTATATGATTTATACCGAATACAGTCATCCAATGCTAAATAGTATAAAATAATTTCAAGTGAAAGATGATGTGCTGACTATGCAGTAATTATTGTTTATACCTTGAATCCATGTCTTCAGCCTTAACTACACTGTGTGAATACATTCAACAGATCTCCTTTATGTGTTTCCTTAAGTTTTAGGAAAGAAAAAAATTTAATTGATTGCCCTGTTGCCACTAGATGCGGCAGGTGTATTTTAAATAAAAAATATTATGAAGTATTGTATAGGTAAGAAAATGAAAACATTTATCTTTATCTAATTGCAGGAAAAAGATATCAGTTTGACTTACATAGAGTCCAGGCCTTCCCGTCTCAATAAAGATGAATACCAATTTTTTATTAACTTGGATGACAAAAGCACCCCTGCTTTGGATGACATTATTAGGTGCCTAAGGCATGATATTGGAGCAACTGTGCATGAACTATCCGGAAACAAGAGGAAGGATGCTGGTGAGATATAGTTTGTTTTTCTCTGACATATTATTTTAGAAATTAAAGTATAATGAAAGAATTTGAGTTTTTAGCTAAATCATGTTTTAGGGCTAAATTATGTTTTAGAATGAATTTGTCTAATAAAAAATATTAAAAGCTAAATGTACATTTATTATTTTACAGGCTTCTTTCCTGCTTCACATTTAGTTTTTGCCATTGCCTTAATGGAATGTTGTACGTAGCTTGAACATACCATAAATCTATGTTAGTATTGGCACATTCACCTGTTCTTAAAGCAGTTTTGCTGTAACTCTCAGGGGCACATTTACTAAGGGTCGAATATCGAGGGTTAATTAACCCTCGATATTCGACCATTGAAGTTAAATCCTTCGACTTCGAATATCGAAGTCGAATGGATTTAGCACAATTCGTTCGATTGGATGATCGAAGGAAAAATCGATTAAATCCTTCCAATCGAATGATTTGAAGGATTTTAATCTATCGATCAGAAATTGCCTAGAAAGCCTATGGGGACCTTCCCCATAGGCTAACATTGGTGCTCGGTAGGTTTTTCGGTGGTCGAAGTTTTTTTTAAAAGAGACAGTACTTCGACTATCGAATGGTAGAAAAGTTGAACGATTTTTAGTTCGAATCGTTCGATTCGAAGTCTTAGTCAAAGTTTGAAGTAGCCAAAAAAATACTTCGAAATTCAAAGTATTTTTTATTCTATTCCTTCACTCGAGCTAAGTAAATGTGCCCCTCAGGGTTTCCTGGTAGTGAAATATTTGCACAACGCATTGAAGTCAAGGGCGTCTGAATAATTTTGACGCGAGACAATTTTTATGTGCGCGCCAATTTTGACGTGCAACAAATTGTTTTTGGATGCGGCAGAATTTTCACTGCGGTTTTGCAAAAACATCTGCTGCCTCAGAAACCAGCATAATTAGCATCAGAATGTAATAATCAGCCCTGTAGCATCAGTTTCTTTGACATATAAACCTTATTTACTGCTTGATGATTTGTGACAACCCCTAAGCTTACCTTCTCAACTGACAATTATTCAGCAGAGGAAAACTATCGCACATTATTGCATAGCGTAAGTGGTATTCAGTTGCTTATGGCTTCTAAATTCTAGGCCCCTGGGGAGCCAACAAGCACAATCTCCCCAGGGACAACAGGCGATAATTGAAACCCCGTTGTGGTTCTAGCATGTACCAAGCATATTTCACTTTGGCCTCTGCAGTTACATCCAGGCCCGGATTTGTGGAAAGGCCACCTAGGCCCGGGCCTAGGGCAGCAGGATTTTAGGGGGGCGGCATGATGCCCAACCACACCCACTTTGGTTCAAAAATACTGGGGATGCGCTGGAGATACAATATTTTTTTAAATTTCCCCATTGATGATGAAAATTTGCACAAATAAAGGGGAGGGGAGAGGGGTGACGAACGGCAGTGGGCGTAGGGGTGCCCTCTATGTAAATCCGGCCCTGGTTACATCACCACGGCCCCAAAGCCCCTCCCAATAGATGAACATTTCGCATAAGCGTTTTTTCAAGACAGGGTCAGTATGGGTATAGGATACCATAATCGGATACTCATTATCTAGAAAGCTTCAAATCTTCAATTTTAAGCAAATGATTCTAATTTTCAAAAAGATTTCCTTTTTTTTTTTTGTAATAATAACACAGTACTTTTTACTTTATGGTAACCAAGCTGCATTAATCCATATTGGTGACAAAACAATCCTGTTGGGTTTATTTAATGTTTTGCATTTTTTTTATCATATTTAAAGTAAAAGGAAAGTCATGCTGCACTTGGGGGTTCCAAACATTAGGCACCCCCAAGTGATTGTATTGACTTACCTGAAACCCCAGGCCAATGCTCCTATCAGCAGAAAACGGCACCGGCAGGGGTTATACCAGTGACCACCACAGAGCGATCCTCTTCCACCTTCGGCTTTCTTCGTGCGGCCATGCGTGTGCAGTAGAACAAAAAGCAGAACTTTAACTAAAAAATCAGTTCTACGTTCTGCATGCATGGCCGCACGAAGAAAAAAGAAAATGGAAGAGGATAGCTCCGTGGTGCTCACTGGTATAACCCCGGCCCTAACATTTGGCACCCCCCAAGTGCAGCATGACTTTCCTTCTCCTTTAAGGTATGGAGATCCAAATAATAAAAAAAGATTCCTTATCTAGAAAACCCCAAGTCCCATGAATTCCAGATAATAGATCCTATCCCTGTACAGGTGCATATTTTTATTTTTAGGAACTTGCAAAATTTTTCCATGTTTGACATGACAATGGTTTTTTACAGGAATGTAAGTTTTCACACTATTTACACACTATGTACTAAAGCATTTCTCAGGTTTCCCTTTGAGTTGTTGTACTTTTTCTATATTGTCACAAGTTTGCTAAAATTCTTTCAGCAGAAATATTATAAAAACATGGTAGAAATGTGATATTTCGAGTTGTAAGATCTATGCATCTGCACTTGTTAGAATCCTGGTTTGGCTTAGCAGGACACGCCATAGACAACTTTGTCACTACATGTTATATCATTTAAATGTTCTACAGTTATACAACATGTCTCTTCTTGGATAATAGGAAACTAGAAGAGAAGTTCCAGGAATGTCGCAGTTAATATTCATCTCTTTATTGTATTCTTCACTGCACAGCATCAACAGGATTGGATTTCTAATATACGTTCTATAAATGATAGGAGATGCTGTGCATTTCTGTGATTCCAAGTGACCCCATATGGATAAGCCGCCTGTCAGGGAACATTCCCTACCTACCTCCTGTGGTGAGCATCCACAGTTTATAATGGAAATCACTGACAGGGCAGGTGGGCAGTACAGACAGATGTCTGCTCTTGGAGAACTGTGACTAATACGTCTTTTCCAGGTTACAGAAAACTATGTTGTAATCACAGATCATTACAAGATATAGAGAGACATGCATAGCAACCTATTATTTATTGTTTAAACGGTGCAAGTCAACCATATTCTTCAATGAATTCAGGAACTTTATTCTATTATCTTTAGTGTTTGCTGTCATTTTAACACACGTTATACATAGAGACTTTTTAAACTACATGAATAGTGATGGGCGAATTTGTGCAGTTTCGCTTCGCCGAAAAATTTGCGAATTTCGCGCGAAATTCGCGAAACGGCGAAAAATTCGCGAAACGGCGCCGGCGTCTCGTTTTTGGCGCCGGCGCCCGTTTTTTGCGCCGGCGTCCGTTTTTTCGAAAAAAAATTTTGACGCCGGCGAATTTTTTCCGCGAATCGCGCAAATTCGCCGCAAATTCGCGCCTGGCGAATAAATTCGCCCATCACTATACATGAACATGAAAAAAAAGTTCTATCCAGACGTCCCAGTTGCCAAAGGGTCCTGTCATTGTTCAATTTGCCCAATTTTTTCTGCCAGTACAGGCCAGCAGCTGGTCTTTTACAGGTTACCAGAACAAGAGCCAGTGATTCATTCAGTTGGTGATCACCAATGTGAGTACTTACACCCATTGCAGATGGTTATAAAAAGTTGGTTGTCTGGTTGGAGATGGAGATTTAACATATACTTCATAAAGACATATAAACTTGCTACTATGTATTATCCATCTGGTATCTGGTTGTCAGCTTAGCAGTATTTACAGTACTTTTGCCCTTTATAGAACTCCATTTACTGCTTATAAACAGCTACCCCCAAGGATAGCCCAGCAACATAGAGTCTGAAGCTGTGCAGATACTGTGTGATATTGTTCAGTTGCTGCCTAGAGTGAAAAATAGCCATTAAGCAAGGAGCAGCCCTACAAGGGACAAACTATCAAAATAATTCCTGTTGCAGAAATGGTTGAATTAGATATAATTGCAATACTTGCCAGGTATTTGTTTCAGGAATAAATATTTCCATTTTTATGGGAGGTCACACCACCTTGATATAGATCAGGACTAGGGATGCACCGAATCCAGGATTCGGTTCGGGATTCGGCCAGGATTCGGCCTTTTTCAACAGGATTTGGATTCGGCCGAATCCTTCAGCCTGGCCGAACCGAATCCTAATTTACATATGCAAATTAGGGGTGGGAGGGAAATTGCATGACTTTTTGTCACAAAACAAGGAAGTAAAAAATGTTTCCCATTCCCCACCCCTAATTTGCATATGCAAATTCAGATTCGGATTCAGTTCTGTATTCGGCTGAATGTTTCACAACGGATATGGGGGTTTGGCCGAATCCAAAAAAGTGGATTCGGTGCATCCCTAATCAGGACTAACCAAATTTTCACCCAATTGTGCATTCATGAAAACCAAGTCTGAGCTAAAGATGAGTGAAAGGATTGTGCCATTTTTAGAATCTAGTTAACTTTAGAGTTTCCATTTTGTTTGTTTGTAAATTGTTTCAAAAATGTAGAGCTGAAATTGTTTTGTCTTCATGTTCTTAAGTGGGGAAAATGAGAGACAGCATGTGGCTTGGACAATACATTTTAGCCTCATAAAACAGCTACTGTATATAGAGCAGCTAATCATATTTCCCTCTCCTGGGAGCCATTTCTAAATTGGAACAATGCTTCACTCATTTTAGTACAATGATGATGAAACGTACCATCAGTTTTGAGAAGTTTGCTCTCATGTACAAATAAGTGCAGTTGATTTGGTTATAGAAAGATGATAATGTGGGACATTAATACAGAGAAAGGTAAGTGGGGAATTTTCATTGTGAGGCATTAAAAAGACACTGTCAGGACTTTCACCAACTGACTTTATTTTGCATTCATGCAAATATATTGGGGCAGATTCAATGCAGTGAGAAACAGGTTTATCACTTGAAAAGTAATTTACTAGATTCAATATGAGATGCAATTCAATTCAGAAAAACTTATCGCATGGTTTATCACATGAGAACTCTATTGAAGTCTATGGGGAAAAAAAACTGGAACTGAATTTGGAGAAAAGTTTTTTCTCCTGAATTTGATTCTTGTCCATGAATTTCCATATGATAAACCATGAGATAACTTTTTCTCACTGAATTGAATCTGGCCCATTGTGTTCAAACATAATAACCTGGGTCCCCATCTATATGAATATTTGGATATTGAATTGAAGGCCTATAAGTAGCATGGTGGTAGTCCTTGTTCTATTGTGATTTCTTTAAAATTGTGGTAAATTCTTTGGAGAGCCAAGGCTGTTGACCTCTGCATGGGAATGCAAGTTTAGAGACCACCACCACTCAGACTCCTAGCTTTAAAAGAGGTAGGCAATTTGTCATTTTAAGCATGACAGTTTCTACTGTGCAAATCACCCGGCCTTTGGCTTAAATCAACCAAATTATTGGTTCACTGTCATTTTGAATTTGAATCTGAACCTAATATTTTAATCTATAAGATATACGTCTCAGTGTTTTAATATGGTGCTTCAAGATGTTTTGTAAAAGGCTTTTTTAGGTATAACATTGTCGAGGACATATTAGGCCTTTGTGTGGAGGTTAGTTTTGGTTAGTTGTTGTAGGGAAACAGCTGCTGCGGTCAATTATCATAGACCAATTGGTTAATTTATCTTGTTTTATTCAGTGTTGTTTGCATTAATGTGTGCTTATTATGTATTAATGCATATTTATTTCAATTGATTTATACATTAACCTGCTGCCATCTCCCCACCTATTCTTGTCTAAAGTGCTTTATTTATTATTTTATGATTGCAGTGTATGTGTGAGCTGTCTTCAGTTGTAATTTGGCATCTATAAATGTTGAGTTTCAGTTGTAAATGGAACAGGTTAGTAAAGACTTACATCATTTGAAGACCTCAGGGGCAGGATCAGATGAGCAGACAAGCAGTAGAAGTGCAAAGTATAAAAAATATGTTTAATGTTTTTGCATTTCACACCCTGCATCCCAGTCTAGATGAATTGGCACATGTCTCGGCACTCTATTTTGGAGCACAAAGACCTGAGGCAACCCCCATGTATTTATAAGGGGCAGATAAATATATGTATGTGTCACCCCTCCCAACTTCTACCTGACTGGTAACCTAAGCAGCATTCACACAATGGCAATTGAAGCAGGCCTCAATCAAGCCCAGCCAGACCCTGGACAGAAGTGCTCTCTGCAGAAGCACTAAGGAGCTCATTCTTGCACTTATGTCCAGGGTCTTTGTAAATTACCCTTAGCGTGTTCAAAGGCAAACTTTAACTTATGAGCAACTGCCAGAAACAACTGAATTGCCTGCAACAAAAACAACAAATTTGCAGATCACATTAATATAAGCAGCACCTATTCCTAGCACTAAACATGAGCACACAGTAATAAAGGCTAACCTCTCCTACCTATAACAACAGGGTAGCAAGAACATTGCGTTCACTTGTTGACATTTAGGGGCACATTTACTTAGCTTGAGTGAAGGAATAGAATAAAAAATACTTCGAATTTCAAAGTATTTTTTTGGCTACTTCGACCATCGAATTGGCTACTTCGACCTTCGACTACTAATTCAACTTTGGATCGAATGTTTCGAACTAAAAATCTTTTGACTATTCGACCATTCGATAGTCGAAGTACTGTCTCTTTAAACAAAACTTCGACCACCTACTTCGCCACCTAAAACCTACCGAGCATCAATGTTAGCCTATGGGGAAGGTCCCCATAGGCTTTCTAGCCAATTTGGGATTGAAGGAAAAACGTTCGATCGATGGATTAAAATCCTTCAAATTGTTAGATTCGAAGGATTTAATCGTTCGATCAAACGATTTTTCCTACGATCGTTCGATCGCAAGAAATGCAGTAAATCCTTCAACTTTGATATTGCCCCCCAACAATTGCAAGTATTCTTGTGCAATATCTTGTGTTGAAATAACCTACAACACTGTTAACAGTCAAATGAAACATCATTATATAAATAAAAAAGCCACGGTACTTATTGCATCACTTGACTCCAATCTTTCTTTAAATCCAAAATAGCAGACTAATACTTGTGGCGTCCATTTGCCTAAATTTAGCCTAAAGTCCATAAGTAGTTTGGAAGTGACGCCAGATCTCCCAACCCTCTACGAGTGCTTCACACAATATAGACATTCTGCCGCACTGGAGAATAGCTCATGTTAAAGAGAACTGAAAATGTCTGTAATCAACAAATATCCTATTCAGTCTGAACTTCCTCCTGTCCTCTGTTAATTTGATTATATTTAGGAAGACACATTAGTATGGTTGCTTCTAATCAGACAATGGTAGAGCCTTCCGACTTCTCTGCTGGTCTATTTCCTGTGCTCCAGTGTTTATGTCATGGTAAATAACTGCTGACTGCCGTCTAGCAAAACACCCAATTTATCAGATTCAATTGGCATAAAGTTAGAAACTGTCAAGACAAATCTTAAAACTACTGTTCTTATTAGAAAAGGCAGGTCTTCTGAGACACTGATCTCTATTCTTAATCTGGCCATTCTATTTTAAAGAGATAGGATTTACTTTGTCAAGCCAGCAGATGTCTCAGTCAAACCAATTTGCAAGGCACGTGCATTGAAAGCTCTTCTAATAGATAAAAGTGAAAAGTTTAAGGCTTATCTGACTTTAAGTAGAGCCTTTTATTTAAGGAGTTTAAAATACATTTACTATACCTTCTTAGCAGCCTAAAATCCTCCCGAGGTGTCAAAGTCCACTGACATCATGGCTTGAAACCTTTACAATCCTGTTTGATGTAACCATAGTAATCTTTTCTGCAACATGATGTATGCCTCTGGGGGCATTTGTTTCATCTTTAAATACATATACAAAACAAATATATTAAAAGGTGATATTTAGTCTGAAGATCCATTTGGTTTTGAAATGTACATCACGGATCACTGCAAATAATTCACTCTACAATATAAAATGTAATTCCTGAACCAGCGAGTGTATTTTTTTTAGTTGTAATATTGGTGTGTAGGCGCCATCTCAGGTCATTTTGCCTGGTCACGTGGTCTCAAAAAGAGACAGCACTTTAGGATGGAACTGCTTTCTAACAGGCTATTGTTTCTCCTACTCAATGTAACTGAATGTGTCTCAGTGGGACCTGGATTTTACTGGATTGCTTTTCTTAGATCTACCAGGCAGCTGGGTTAGGGAAACCTATCTCGTTACCTTCCCATTGTTCTGTTGTTAGGCTGCTGGGGTGGAAAGGGAGGGGGTGATATCACTCCAACTTGCAGTACAGCAGTGAAGAGTGACTGAAGTTTATCAGAGCACAAGTCACATGACCTGGAGCATCTAGGAAACGAGCAATATGTCTAGCCCCATGTCAGATTTTAAAATTAAATATAAAAAAATCTGTTTGCTCTTTTGAGAAACGGATTTCAGTGCAGAATTCTACTGGAGCTGCACTATTAACTGATGCGTTTTGAAAAAAAAAAAAACATTTTTTCCCATGACTTTATCACTTTAAAGGCCACTGTATCTTAACACTGTATATTTTTCCTTTTGACTATTAGAGGTCAGTTGGTATTAATGTTTTCTGTTGTATTTACCTAGCTTCTATAAAGCAGTTAGGAGCCAAGTCTAAATTTTGAGACCATAGCATACATTGACATTTTGCACAATGCATTTTTCTGCCTTCTAAACATCCAAAAACTGCACCCCTAATTTTGCTAAGGGGAAATGCAGCTGTAGGCAAGTTAATAACAATGAAATGATATATGCATTTCTGTAGCAGGTACAGAAGTGGAAGGTTGCAGATAACCAAAATAGAGAAGTACAGTCATTGTCTTAATTTACTTAAGATTTTTAGGGTACAAAGGGCATAACAAAGAAAGGAAAAAAAGGGATTATTGGTCCTACTGACCCATGCACAATCTATAAATGTCAGAGAAAATATATTCTTATGTGCTTGTACAAATACACCAAGTAAAACACCAAAAATGAGCACCATAGTCTTTAGGAAGCTGTGATCACAAAGTCTTTCAATGACTATGTGCATGTATGCAGCCTTTGAGGGTACTATAAGAAGGAGCAGATAAAATAGTGCATACAGGTTGCTGGGTTTGACAGTAAAGAGATGAGGAGGTTACTGGTAGTAAAAGAGAAAGATTAAATGGCTTAAGAAGACAGAAGCATAAAACAAATGTGCTATGTGCAGATGCATCAGTCTTAACCTAAAAATATTTAAGGGCATCCAAACCATGTTGTAAATCATTTTCTTGGTCCAAATTTGCACATACATCTCTTCAGATTGCTATATTTGTGGTTAGGCATAGTTGTTAAACAAAGACTACATTTTTAAAAAAAAATCAAGTTAAACTTTTCACTTCTAAACAGAGGACAACATTATAATTGTCTAACAACAGCTTCTTTGGAGACAGAACTTGAAGTGCACAGACATAACATACATATATTTCATTCTGTGATAGAAACACAGGCACTTCAGTGCACTCGGTTTAGGAAGTTAAAGAAACACTCCACAGATGCTTCATTCATGGGATCCCTCAGGCCTCCAAATTATTGGGGAAATTTGGAAATGGCGAGACTTTTCACTAGCCAAGCTATAAATTAATTAGACTTAAATGTAACCCTTGTTATCTCGATCCCTTAGAGTTTTACAAATGATTGTGTTTTTCTTCTTGACATACAAATTGCTAGATAATAGGCTATTGCGTTTTTGACCCCACTCTTAATATGGTTACAACTTGGGTGTTCAATGATAACTCCTATAACTCTTCTTTCATACATGGCAATCACATCAGTATTAGTCAAGAGAGAACAGGCTGCCTTCAGTTGTGCTCCTACTGTTGGCAATTTACCATCAAGGATGTCAGTCTGTCAGGCTTCATAAAATGGTAATAACTGGGGTGCTTATATAGCATTATAGCAATAATCATGGATTTTGTGGGTGTAATAAAAACATATAGCGTTAAAAAAAATTCAGGGTTTCAGTTTTATGTATAACTGGTTTCGATTTAAAGGGGTGCTCCACCCAAAAATGCAGGGCCGGATTTACAAAGCGGGCGCCCCTAGGCCCACTGCCGTTTGCCCCCCGTCCCCTACCTTTTATTCATGCAAATTTTCATGGAGATTGTATCTCCTGCACATCCCCAGTGTTTTTGAACCAATGTGGGTGTGGTTGGCCAGCATGCCGCCCCCCTAAAATCCTGCCACCCTAGGCCCGGGCCTAGGTGGCCTTCCCACAAATCCAGGCCTGCAAAAATGGCAAATGTCATTACAATTTTAAGTAGTGTCTGTCTGTTTATAGTCTCTTCAGTATTAGCTATAAACTCTGGCCAATACATTTGGCGGAGTTATTTATCAAAGTCTCAATATTTTCTGCTACAAACTCTGACAAATCCGCTCGAGTTTTTTACATTTATTTATTAATACAATTTCCCGAAAATTAGTTTTTCAGGAAAAATCCAAATTTCGCAATTTTTTGGGATTTTTCATCTGATTTTCAAGATTTTTCCAGATTTTCTCCTGAAAAATTCGGGGTATTGCACGAAAATTTTTTATATAAAATCCAGCTGTTGGGAATGAACTGTTACCTATGATTAAGGGATCTATTCCCAAAACGCGTTAGGTTTCACAGCAGCAACCCCAATAAACCTTTTCCAGAAGTGCCGTCTGCCTGTCTTGAGTCTATTTATTGCACGAAACCCAGCGCACATGAAAAAATCATTGGGATTTCTCCCATTGACTTATATGCAATCTCGACAGGTCTGAGATGCTGGATTTTCAGATTCAGACTTTTCCATCCTTGGGGTTTAATAAATTCCAAAAAAAATGTGATTTTTTAGAAGTCTGAATTTATAAAAAAAAAAAGCACGATTTTTTCTTGATTTTTGCAGAAAAAAGAGTTTAGTAAATAACCCCCTAGATATAGGAAGAGTATACAGCAGAATGTTGTTCTGTTGCAGTTAGATGCATTTTGCTGAATTGCCAAAGGTACAGTATAATTGCTGATAAATGTGTCAGTTTATTAAAACACTTATCAGGAAAATTATTAAAGGGGGTGCCAAATTGTGAGGCAATTCCCAGTGACTCGAATTGATTATCTCTTACTTACATGGTCTGCTGCTTCCACTTCCCCTTAGCTTACCTGGCATCTCCTGAACCCCCTTAGACCTGACACATGGGCCAGTACAGAACTTAAAAAAAAAAAAGCTTGAAATGCACATGCAAGTCTGAGGCTGATGCAGATAATGCCTGGTAGGGGAAGAAGGCACCACCACTAAAAACTATGCCAGAACATTGGGGACACTCGCCGGTCCCCAAGCTTTTCAAATCTATCAATGGTATTAGGTGACTTGCCGAAAATCCAGCTAAATAAATTTTGGGGGGCCCTTCAGGAATAGTAAGAAACCTATGATTATGCTCATACATGGAGAGACTCGATCACAGTCAAGACGGAAGGAGGCACTATTCCTTATTGGGGCTCCCTGCAGTCACAGGTTATGTAGTTACACCACTATCTCATATCTTTCATATTGTGATACTGTGTCAGTAAAGGCTACAACCACAATTTAACATTTTTTAACTTTGTTTTCTTCTTGCAGTTCCATGGTTCCCACGCACCATCCAAGATCTTGATAAATTCGCCAATCAGATTCTGAGCTATGGAGCAGAACTTGATGCTGATCATCCGGTAAGCACAATGGGGGTCATTTATCAACACTGGGCAAATTTGCCCATAGGCAATAACCCATGGCAACCAATTAAATTGTTTCATTCATTGTTCTACTTGCAGCTGGCTTTAAAAAGCTGATAACTGATTGGTTGCTATGGGTAACTGCCCCTGGGCAAATTTGCCCAGTGTTAATAAACAAACCCCATATGTCTTTACTTGAGTGGATTTGATATGGATTTTCCCTGCCCAGTGGTACAGAAGTTCTGCATAACCACAATATTTTAAAACATTATTAACAACAGCAATTATTTTACGGGAATGTTAGAAATTTTCTTAGGTTTCCTACTTGTTTAGTAATCCATAGCATTTACTAGTCCAATGTTTGAAATCAGAGACATCTGATTTATTGCTCTTGGTCACTAGATGTATTGGGTGAGAGATGCAAGGCATTTTATTACATTGCCCTGGCCTGATTCCTACATTTGTCACATTGATTCAATGAGTTGCAATGAGATGTTGAGTGGTATAAAATGCTGGTATTGTATTGGGTGAGAGATGTAAAAAAGTATATATTTATAAATACTCCAGCACAGAGTCAGTAGCACAGGATCTAGCAACAGCTCTCAGTGCAGAATATTTTGCTTTGAATTCTGGGGAACGCAGTCTAAAGCATCTGACAGACTAAGTTGATGATCATTTCGGGATCCACTTAGGGTTGGCACCTGACAGGTGTTATACAAGCCTGGTTGATGACAATGTTATTAATTGGGAAGAAACAAAAATGTAGGAAGGGTAGGCAACACTAGAGCCATGTGATAGCAGCAGCACACAATAATATAGGATAGGATATGTCCCTGGGTCCCTGGCAAATAACATTTATTGTGGTTCACATGCTATTCACCTTCCCTGCCTATTCTTGAAAAGCTGCTTGTTCTCCTAAGATGCTCCTCAGCCACGAGGTCTGTTCCCCCTATAATTATGCCACTTCTGAGCACTTTAGGGGCTTTCACATAGATGTCAACTAATCCCATATTATTAAAGTAATAGTGATCCACTCTCAGACATTCTAGAGACCTTTCAGCTGTTATCATTGTAAAGAGGTTTTACTTAGATGATGACATTCAATGCATTGCAAAAAAAAGGATTTGCAGAAGGGATTCTTCCATAGCACAAACGGTTAAAGAGCCGTACTTTCTTTTGCGGGGACCCACATTAAAAAGCGGGGCCCCGGTTTGTTGTTGTGAACATCTCTAATCTGCCATCTATGCAAAATATTCCTTTGAAATCGAAGTGCCCCCATTTAATTTGTTATTGCAGAGATCTGATGAGTTGCTCAGTTGTGTTTTATACAACACTGTGATTACCCAGAAAAGAAAACCCTGACACACTGTTCATTTATCACTAATGCACTGGGATAAATCAGAACCACCAAAAATGGTGCTATTAGTTTAATTGAGATTGGCCAATTATAGAAAATTGGTTCCTGGAGTGCCATATCCTGCTCTGATATGCATTAGGCATTATATATCTTGATTCATGATCTTCAGAGAAATATTATCAAAAGGCCTATAAAAGGGATGCAGAAATAAATTCCACAATTAAATCCAGATTTATCAATATGTTCTTCAAAAAAATGTTTTAAAAACCTTTGTTATGGATCAGATCTGTTGTTCTCTTCAAATATATTTATTTTTCAATTAAGAGACCTATTAAAGAATCTATTACATCTTTTCCCTTGAGCCTCCATTATGTAATGTTCTATGTGCTCACCCAAAAATGGCAGTTTTTCTAAATGGTATTAACCACTGGCACATCCTATATATTCTTCATGCAAAGGCTTTATTTATATGAAACAGGGTTATAAATATAATATATGGTATGTATACTGTATATGGTATAATATATTGTTGTGTGATAAATGTTTATAGAGACCTGTAATGGTCATTTTCCTTTAAATTAAATACAGTCTATCTGGCTACCTCAAAAAAAGGGAAATCAATTTCTTATGAAATACTTTGATGTGAATGAAAAGATCATTTTATACGGTAACATTTATTTTCTAACCCAGGGCTTCACTGATTCAGTTTATCTTGCCCGCCGCAAAGAATTCGCTGATATTGCTTATAACTATAAACAGTAAGTCTTTTATCTTATTGTTTCTCATTATGTGTTTTAATGTAAAATACCCTATTCACTCTATAGGCAATATATGTGGTAGATACAGACACAACTTCACACACATTAGTGCAGGGTCAGACTGGGCTGGCGGGACACCTCTTGGTACCCTGCTGACCAGGATCGATCCCCACCCGGCGTTCCCTCAAAGCTAAAAAGGAGTTAAATGGTCATGGTACAGGTATAGGATCTGTTATCCGGAAACCCATTAGTCAGAAAGCTCAGAATTACGGAAAGGCTGTCTCCGACTCTATTTTATCCAAATAATCCAAACTTTTAAAAATGATTTCCTTTTTCTCTGTAGTGATAAAACAGTACCTTGTACTTGATCCAAACTAAGATATAATTAATCCTCATTGGAATTAAAACCAGACTATTGGGTTTATTTAATGTATATATGATTTTCTAGTAGACGTAAGGTATGAAGAACCAAATTCCGGAAAGATCAATTATACAGAAAGCCCCAGGTCCCGAGCATTCTGGATAACAGGTCCCATACCTGTATGATGCAGCCTCCAATGTACCAGTCCAATGCTGCATTAAAGTATATTTGTAAGCTTTTGACAATAGTTGAGATATACCTTCCTTTAGTCAGGCTAGCAGATACAGCATTCTGTTATTTTTGCTGAACTCCAGGTAAACTAAGGGTAAACAGTGAATAGAGCATTTATCTTTATCTGATGACTTGGGACAAGCAGTAACAATTTACAGTAATGGAATATATTTTCTATGCAGATCTAATGGCTTGCTAAGTTTATAGTCCATACATATTCACCCACTCCCTTCTTATATGATTAGCACTGGCCAAGCAGATATTTTCAAAGCAGTGCTCCTGCCTTTATGATGTGATATCAGAGCACTCTATTAAAGGATTAATAAACCTTTAAAAATAGGTGAATGTAAAATTGATAAGGGTGCTATTCAGTGACGGAACTACCGGGGGAGCAGGGGGCCCGCACCCCCTCAGGGCCCCCTGGCAGTCCGTTCGCCGCTGAAAATTCGGCCGTATTTAGGGGGACGGGGCCCGGCTGCGCGTCATGCACCTGGGCCTGTCCCCCTCTAGGATTGCTACTGGTGCTATTCTAAGTGCTTTTGTCATTTACATTCATTATTTATTTTCTTTTGATTCCAAGATATTAGTGGATACATGTACTGTTAATATGAATGAATTTTCTTACAACAGCGCCACCTGCTTGTCAGTTTCCCACCAGTCTGACCACCAAGTAGTAAGGAAGTTGTTGGAGAAAGAAATAAAGTGGCTGCTCTGATGTTCTTCTGCTTAGAAAAAAAATTAGAAACCTTTCTCACATCTTCAGCAATTTCACATAGACTTATTTTAAAGGTTTACTTATCATTTAACAAATAGCAAAGCTAAAAAGAGAAAATCCTTATATGCAGGGAAACTATGTACGTTAAATAATAAAATCTGCACCATTTTATGAAAAAACACAATCCCTTGCCTCTTCACTCGACTTGTTCCAATTAATGATGATCAGCCATTCTCTGTGTTTGTGAACATCAGGGAATCAGCATGCAGGGATGTTTCATGTCTTTGCTTCTCACTAAAGCTAAACAGATTTTTTAATGAATGTATATTGTATAGATATGTTTTTCTTTTAATGGAAAACCTTTTAAAGTAAACGACCCTTGTATATTTCCAGTCGAGCCAGCCATACATTCTCTCTTTGATTTTTTAATGTACTAATTCATCTACAATTCCAGTGGGCAGCCAATCCCGCATGTAACCTACACAGTGCAGGAAAAGAAAACATGGGGCACTGTGTTCCGAGAGCTGAAGACTCTGTATCCCACTCATGCTTGCTATGAACACAATCATGTGTTTCCACTGCTGGAAGATTACTGTGGATACAATGAAAATAATATTCCACAGCTTGAGGATGTCTCCAATTTCCTACAAAGTAGGTTATATATAAGGTGTATGGGTGTATTTCTGAGGGTAGTTCTAAAGGGTACAAATTAATTTTGGTTTGTTTTATCAAGAGTTTTAGAAATAAAATGGGTGCCTTAAATTTTTTTTTTCTTTACTTGCTGACTTTGTTAAACAATAACACGTCTTGTTCTTGTTTTTAAATATTTATAGAATGTACTGGATTCCGTTTACGCCCGGTGGCTGGTTTACTGTCCTCTCGAGATTTCTTGGCTGGGTTGGCTTTCCGTGTTTTCCACTCTACCCAGTATATTCGGCACTGGTCAAAACCAATGTATACCCCTGAACCGTAAGCAACTTTTTAGATATACATATATTTCCAAACAGGCTTCTACTTCTCCGCTGTTTGTCACAGTTTTCCTGGAGGGAGAATCAAATTGAGATTATATTTCAGCACAATTATAATCTGTGAAATTTAAAAACAAAATTCAAAAATAATGGTAAGACAGCAATCCTATAAATTCATAATTTATACAGTCCATGCAGAGCTCCTTGTGGAATAATTATGAAGAAGCTTTAAAACTAGGGATGCACCGAATCCAGGATTCGGTTCGGGATTCGGCCAGGATTCGGCCTTTTTCAGCAGGATTCGGATTCGGCCGAATCCTTCTGCCCGGCCGAACCGAATCCGAATCCTAATTTGCATATGCAAATTAGGGGCAGGGAGGGAAATTGCGTGACTTTTTGTCAGAAAACAAGGAAGTAAAAAATGTTTTCCCCTTCCCACCCCTAATTTGCATATGCAAATTAGGGTTCGGATTCGGTTCGGTATTCGGCCGAATCCTTCATGAAGGATTCGGGGGTTCGGCCGAATCCAAAAAAGTGGATTCGGTGCATCCCTATTTAAAACACAAGTTTCTTATGTATAATATACAATTATCAGATCAAATCATAGGCAAAAACAAGTATCATATATATATTATATATAATGTGCTCATTTACTCTTTTCTTTGCCTCTTTTAACAGTGATATTTGCCATGAGCTTCTTGGACACGCGCCTTTGTTTGCTGACCCAGGTTTCGCTCAGTTTTCACAAGTAACCACCATATTATGTTTGTTCGTTTTTTTTTTATACAGAGATGCATCAAATCTGTTTTGTTTTGGGGATTTTTGGGGACGTGCCGTTGAATATGCAAATTAGCTAATTCACAGACAAAAATCAGCAAATGAAAAAAAAAACTCCACCTTACGTCATCCAGGGGTCAAATGTCACGTGATGTGGGTTTTGATTCCTTTTGACCAGGCATTCAAATATTAGGGCGTAGGGTCATGGATCACAGGGTTACTTTGGACAACACAATTTAAAGTACCAGAGAACAGGCTGGAAACATTTTTCAAGGCTACTTATAGTGGCAAGCACAGTCACAAGCTTGTTTTGAAATTCCCTTTCAGTTTTATGGGGGCCGTTTCACGCCCTTTTGTGCTTAGTGATGGGCGAATTTGGGGCGTTTCACTTCGCCGAAAAATTAGCGAATTTCCTGCAAAACTTAGAAAAATTTGCAAAATGGTGCTAACGTCTCGTTTCAGATGCCGGCGTCTGTGTTTTTACACCGGCGTCCGTTTTTTTGACAACGGCGTCTGTTCTTTTTATGCCAGTGCAAATTCGCTGTCAAAAATGCGCTGGCGTAAAAAAAAATTAATTTTTTTTTGACGCTGGCAAATTTTTGCGGCGGTTTTGCAAATTTATTTGCCGGCGGCGAATAGTGGGAATTCGCCACAAATTTGCGCCTGCTGAATAAATTCCCCCATCACTATTTGTGCTGCATTATCAGGCCACTAATATACACAGAGCTGCAACATAGGTAGTTTCCTTTAAAGTATTGCTATTGCAATCATTAACTTGAATACACTTTAGGAACCAAAAGGTATGATTTTAACAAAACTCAAATACAGACATGTCAACTCATAATTTTCGGGATTCGTCCTGATTTCAGCCCCCTGCAATAACCGATCTGTCACCAACTGTCAGTAATTTGCAACTGAAAGAGACCTTAGCTACTCCATTGAAATGTATAAAATCGTTAACCAGAATCTTCCGATATCTATCCAAAATAGTGGAGCAGCGGGGCAAATATGACCGGGGCAGGAAAACCAAGAGACAGGCATGAATACGATTCTACCAGATCCCTTTGCATCCAGGATGGCATCTCTGCAAATATTCAATCCTAAACATAATTTGTGTATTTCTAGGAAATTGGATTGGCTTCACTGGGAGCTCCTGATGAGTACATTGAGATGCTGGCTACGGTAAACTAACATTATTTTCCATCAGCGTAACTGTGTAAAAATATTTATTCTATACCTGTTTTAATACAACATTACATTACGTCAAAAATGGTCAGTATGGGTATTTTTTTTTACTTTTGCATCACCAATGAATATTAATCATACTATATGATTCTATTGGTGCTGTCCTTTATTCTTATATGCGTTTGGTTAACTGTTAGAACTTTTGTGACAGAAATGGCAACTGAGCCTGTAAAGCTCTGATTTTCTTGCAAGTTCAGCCAGAAACACAGCGGAGTAGAACATTCATACATTTTCTCAACTGTGACTTCATTTCCTTCACTGTTCTTTTGGATTCTTATCCACAGAAGTTGATAGCTGCAATATCCTTATGAGCTGTGGTTTCAATAGACTATACACTCACATATAAACCATTCCTGCACATGACTTTATAGAAAAGACAGTGGACCACGGTTAGTGAATGCTCATATAGGGAAACTTGAGTATGAGATTCCTCTTGTTGGAATGTAATTCTACAGAAGAACAGTGAGGAGGTACATTTTCTGCTTCTTGCCTTCCAGTATGCAATTTTTGTTTATTTCTTTTGATATTTGAGATGACTTTCAGTATCCCACCCCTCTCCTCAGCACCATTGTGGTCTATTTTATTGATATCCAATCATGCAATACTATACATTAGTCTAGCTCCACAAGTACAATGATTATGCTTCCGACAAATGTGCTATACAAAAATCTGTACAATGTTTATATGTTATATATTGATTTAGTTACCTAATCCAGCTGCATTGCATTCTATAATTCTAGGTGTACTGGTTCACAATAGAATTTGGAATATGCAAGCAAGATGGCAAGTTAAAAGCCTATGGTGCTGGCCTTCTCTCATCGTTCGGAGAACTGCAGGTTTGAATTCAGTTTTCTGTTACTCATTGAATTCATGTTTGGGATGAACTGTGTTTTTAATGTGCAAAAAAGTGCATGCTCTAGCATTAAACTATAGATTAATTTGTATTTAACTAAACACACATTTATTAGTATTAAGCATTAATGCTGTCATATAGTACATTCAGATTTGGCTGGCCAGCCTATCTTTCGTATGTACCAATTAAAACAATAAATAGCCACAATTCAAATATTTCTAGATAGCATTAAAATATATATACTGAGGAATTCATCAACAGTTAATTCATCAAATTTTAAAAAGCCCTCTAAAAAGTATTTTTTTAAAGATCCTAACTGGAGGCTGTTATGCTGACTAAAGACTGCAGGTATAAAATATACAGTAGTTGCTTCTAGTGCAGGACAGATTATATTTAAAATTCTTAGATCCTTTTAAAATCTAAAAAAGGACTTTTTAATATTTAATTTAATTAATTTAATTAGTATATATGAAGATAGGCTGGTCAGCCAAATTTGAATGTATTATATGACAGCATTAATTCTTAATACTAATAAATGTGTTTAGTTGATTTGCCATTTTTAGTAATTAAAGGAGAAGGAAAGCTACGGAGGCATTTTATTGCCAATAGATTAGCTGCAATAGTGCAGGCTAGAATGCTATATTTATTCTGTAGAATGTTTTACCATACCTGAGTAAAAAGCTCTAGAAACTCTCTGTTTGTTTAGGATAGGAGCTGCAGTATTAATGTGGTGTGACATCACTTCCTGCCTGAGTCTCTCCCTGCTCTGGGGGGAGGGGGGGGGAAGAGTAGCAAACTGAGCATGCTCTTGCCCAGGGCAATGAGGTTTAAGCTGAAGGCAGGAAGTCTGATACAGAAGCCCATGTGTACACAATAGAAGGAAAGAAATGCAGTGTTTCTTTTGACAGGGGACTCAGAGCAGCACTACTTTGGGGGTTTACTGGTATATTTAGATGGACCTTTCTGATAAGGCTTACTTAGTTTTAACCTTTCCTTCTCCTTTAAAGGTGGTTGAGGTGGGTAAGGTTCCAATCTGTTGGTATTAAGATTGGTGGAGTACCTTAACTGGAAAGAAATAATTAATATCATTCATTTCTATTTAAAACAAATTGTAGTATGATAAATATAATGTAATATTATTGTCAGTTCTTTACAGTTACAGTACAATGGTAGTTACATATACAGAGTCATACAGAGTACAATTACACTACAGCAATTTACATGTACATGTAAATAGATAAATATAAACACAAAGAAGCTTCAGGTCTGTTCTGCTGTGGAATTACAATTTTCATTTAAAGACCTGGACTGAAACTGAATTAGCACTATAGAAGAACAGGTTGCAGGTTACAATTTAGGAGGGTAATGTAATATGGCAACAAAATTAGCTGCAAGGCTAGAATCTCACACAGTTGTGCTTTTTAACCTACTAGTTGATGGAATATTACAACTGAAAGAAATTTGCAACTGTTACTACGCTACACCCCTATAGTAACATATTGTGTTGAGGTTAATAGTCCATTACTAACACTTTCTGTTTTCCTATAAATACATTTCCCGAATACATTGGGTGACGCTTTCAGAGCAAGGGTAGCATGGCATACTTACAAATTACAGGAGGGATTAAACTCACTTTTTAAGCACAGATTTATTTCTGTGTGATCTATATGTACAAAAGCCAATTTGATGAAAATTAATATTTGGTACACACATTAAGGGGCAGATTTACTAAGCTCGAGTGAAGAATTTGAATGGTAAAAAAATTAAAAGTAAATTGATGGACGTGATGTCACACCCAGTTAATGTGACATGACTTCCAGTTGGCGTGGCAATTGCTGCGGGTGGGGTGAAAATCGATGGGCTTCAAAAGGCGGGTAAGCTGGTCCAGGTACAGCTTAGGCTAAGGGGGTCCGGGTTGGATGTGGGTCTTAAAAATCAGACTGGTTCAGGTCTGAAAGACCAATGTATTCTGAGCAAGTTTATTTTTCAGTGCAAATTGTTAACATGTAATAATAGAGTGCCAACATATTTCACAGCACTGCAAATTGCCCATTGATTTAATTCCGCCATATGAATTGTCATTGTTTCTCAAATTTTTGGGCAAAGGCATCGCTCCTAGTTTACTGTTACTCCAGGGAAAGTTAATGAAATATAAACACTAATTATTAATATGAAAATTCTTAGATTCAATCAGTGTGTGCTATCCATTTCCAATGTTATTTAAATATGCACCACTATAGTTTATCATGTCAGCATTTGCTCCAGTCATGCTTCCAATAAATATCTGCCATATATTTGTTTGTTCAGTACTGTCTCACAGACAAACCAGAGTTCAGACCTTTTGAGCCTGAAAAGACCGCACTGCAGAAGTACCCAATTACTGAATTCCAGCCAATATATTTTATTGCTGATTCTTTTGAAGAAGCAAAGGAAAGAGTAAGGTAAGGTTAATTTATTATCTATTCTTAAATGGACCAGATGTTTTATTATATACATAACGTTGACATTTAACATTTTGGGTGCCATGTCTAAGTTTTACTGAAGTTTTACGGAGGTAGTTCACTTTTAAATGGCCCATTTTGCCCTCTATGCATCTGCTAGTTGTGGCAAACTGAAACAGGTATGACCAGGCTGTCTTTTTAATTGCTTTTTGCTAGGAGCCTCTTCAGTCCATGATGATCTGCTTTCAAATATCCTAATAGAGCACGTGAATCCATGAACATAGGAAGCTGTGGTGGGGCACACTTGGTCAAAGGAATGTGGGCTGATATTTTTTCCTGTTTGAGCTCTATATTGCCCATTATTCTGTTTAGGCCTTTTGTTATTGATATTTCAGTCTTACCAGAGCCTGGAGTCAGTAATCCTACCAATCAAATAAGACTTTCTGTTCCAAACTAAACAACAAAGACATTCATTTTATTAGTATGGTATTCTCTATGAACATATTCATAGTAAAAGTAAGGTAAACATCTCCTTTCTAAAAAAAATGTCGCTGTCGAAAACAAAATTTTGCCCATAGACCTTAATGCATTTCAGCGAATTTTCGCCGGCGGTGAATTTTTGGTGACGCGAAATGGGTTAAATTCGCCCATCCCTGGTCACAATGTAATATTCCTTAGGGCTCTTACAGAAGAGCGTTTTTACCTGTGCTCCCCTGCGTTTCGCTTTCTTCCGTTCAGCCGCAGGGAAGCACAGGAGTAGGCGCACTGAATTTTTGTCAATGGGGCTGCACTCACACAGACGCATGTAAGCACTTTGCATTTTACTTGCGTTCAGTACTTACATGCAGATGAATGGAAGAAAGTGCAACGCAGGGGAGCGCAGGTAAAAACGCCTTTTAACACCTGCTTGAAGTTTGCGTAAACTTTTGGAGCAAGTGCAACAACCTTTTCATTAAGAAGTTTTATTACATAACCTGCACACTATTGCTAAATATATAAATTTCGCAATCACTATCCTACTGACATGTGAGGGCAAAAATGCAAAAATCATTCACATATGCGAAATAAATGTTCGCAAAGCATTAAACATTCAAGCTTACAATAAAAACAATACGTCATTGCATATAATTTCAAATTTTATAACAGGAAATTTGCAACTACAATCCCCCGTCCTTTCTCTGTTCGCTATAATCCCTACACTCAAAGCATCGAGGTTCTGGACAACATCCAACAACTGAAGAATCTTGCAGAGAGCATTAACAGTGAGTTGCCACTATATCCCTGTGCTCTTATGAGCTTGTCTTTGGATTTGAGAATTCTGATCCCTGTGATTGTTGTTACAATGACAAAAAAATGTATGCTTTTTTGTTATTTCATGAGCTAAACTGGACAAACTGGGAAACTGTCTGAAGATACTCAATGTTTGTTAGATAATTAGATTACCAGGGAACAGATAATCCCCCTGCATAATGGATTCCTGCTAACAAAACAGTCACAACAAAGAGAAAAGTGATGGGATTGTATATTGGTTATCTACACCTGTAATAAATTAAGATTTAAGTTATAAATCAAGTTATATAAATAAATGCTTAGAAGCATTTGCCCATGTATATAGACAAGATTCTAACAGGCCCATTTACTAACAATCAAATTGAGATTTTTCCATGGATTTCAAAAAAATGTGTGGATTCCTGCTTCTTGCTCTGTATCTCTGAGTTAGTCAGAAAGTGGGGCCACGGTGAGTTTGCAATTGATCCTTAGCATGCCGCTCAGATTCAAACAGTTATGACATATGTACCCCCCCTCAAGTCACTGATTGGTTAATGCCTGGTAACCAATCAGTGGAAACCAAGAGAGCTGCAATAGAGAAAGTAGTGTTCTGTTCGACATCCAGTCACTCCTTTATACATTACATTTTTGGATATCTGTATTAAAATATATTTTTTATTTTGCACATACTATCTATTTACCCAGTTTTTATTTTTACATTGAAAACATATTTTAATGAATATTTAAGCCTAAATTGTGTGTTTTGTGTTTCTTGCAGGTGAAATTGGGATTCTCTGCAGTGCCCTTAAAAAGCTGGAATAGACCAGATCACATTTAATGTCCAAAAAGTGCTTCTTCACACAGGAATAAATTCTTTTTTATCTCAATTCTGATGAAAGTGAAGCAATCAATGCAACAATTGCATATCTGTATTCATTGTGTTTTGTGAATATTCAACTGAAAATGTTACATAAAGAGAAAATATATGTGTATTTTTCATAGAACCGATCTTGATCATGATCTTCAAACACCAGCAGAATGTAGGTTATTCCTAGCCTGTGCGTGAAGCAACGTTTTTAAGAAAGCTAGCAATTTCTTGTAAAAGAACTAAAGACTAAAAAAAGATCACGGGTATAAATATTTTATTATACATAATAACTACACAATTCCAGGCCTATCACAGTAATGTTTCTGACTTAAAATTTGACCAAAGCAGATTTGATCTTGTTATGCAATCTTCTGTGTGCCTTCGACTCTGCACATGCTCAGTGTACTCTGTGCTGCCTCTAAAACCACAGGCACAGGCATATCCTTGAGTATTAAAGGTATGGAGTGATATTGGTCTGGTACAGAGGCCCAAAACAAAAGTCTTAAGACTAAGGGTAGGACTCCACGAACGATTCCGGCGCGATCCGACACGCTGAGTTGATCCGACGCATCACGACTGTCGGATGCAGATGCTGCACGCTGCGTCTGCTTCCGACAGTTGTGTCACATTGGATCAACGCTGCGACGACATGCGACAATTCTATCTATTACCTTACTTTTGTCACATGCGACTTTACTTTTGTCGGATTACGCCGAAAACGCTTGTGGAGTCCTACCCTTAGACAAAAGAGTCTTTTTTCTCTTTAAAATATAAATTGAATATATTTTAACAGTTTCTATGGTCTTCAGCATTTGCCAAGCCATACACTCTATGATGCAAAAATACACTTACATGTATATAAATGTATTAAAAATGGTAAATATTTTTTACAAAATAAGACAACACTATCATAGTCATATAAATCCCCTAAAAGATAATGGGATCCATTTTTTATGTAATATATCTATGCTAAATGTTGTTAAATAACTTTTATGGCTTACTATATTATATTACTTACTATATTATGTGGCTTTATCACCATGCATACATAAATAATGAAATGTAAAATTGTTTTACTAACCCTTTTTTTGCCAATGTTTTACATTTGTTCCCAACAGAGAAGTGCAATAACTGACATAATCACATATACCGTGTCTAACTCATTGTATACGCTAGTAGAATAGAAGAGTGACCTGTGCATTAGAAATAGCGTGTCACTGGTATTTCTATATCCTTCTAAGGTTAAAGACTACAATAATTATGTTTCATATTTTGATATATATCCTTACTATTCTAATAAACTTCTTTCATGAAAATGTGTAGAACTTCCATGATATGTTTTACTCAACTGGTTTAACAATATAAAGCTAATGGTTATAATAATGACTCTTACTCTGTATTTGATTTTACTTTGCATGATGCCTCT
Source organism: Xenopus petersii (assembly GCA_038501925.1). Classification (NCBI taxonomy): domain Eukaryota; kingdom Metazoa; phylum Chordata; class Amphibia; order Anura; family Pipidae; genus Xenopus; species Xenopus petersii. Next base: position 35,800,424 of record CM076677.1, read on the forward strand.
GGGAACTAAAGGACCAATAAAAACAAAAAAATTTAATAATTTGACTATTTTTTGTATACTGAAAATGTAAAAATATCTTCAAAACAGAAGTCTGGATATTATTGGCATGTATTTGCTTTCAGTTGTGCTGTGTTAGTCTGCTGTCTAAACAAATCCGCACACACTGATGTTTTCAGCTGAGTTTTATCCCCATGGTAAGGAAGCCATAATGTGGCTCAAAAAGCAGCATCTCCTTCTCCTTTCATAGACTTTAATTGCAATTGCTTGACACTACCATTAGCAGTCTAAAAATACTAATCATAGCATTTTCAAGAAGCAACCAGCTGACAAGCGATTGTCTTTTAATGCTATAGAATGCAGAATTTTCATGTGTACACAGTGTAGAATAAGTCTGAAATACAGCCTGTGTGCTCAAGATATTAGATAAAAGATATTAATGACCTTTTCACAAAATCCCTGCCTAATACATCTATAGGCATTTTTAAAATATAAAATATATTTTCCTAGACTGTACATGTTTTTAGGGTATTTTCATTTCATTTCCTGGTATTACTGATGCTTTCAGATCTGCAGGGATTTTATTAAAGGAATTCCTAGAATTTCCTGGGAATGACTTGAGAAACCCTTGCGATTGAAGCCATTGATTGAGGATTGTTTGTTTTTTAATTTACAAAGTTTTAGTTGTTTGAACTAGACTTCCAAAAATATTTTACTTTTCTTTAACATGAAATCCATCGATATAAAGCCTATCGTTTACTTTACGGGAAAAACAATATTGTAAAGCCTATTTTAAATAGGTAAATATTATATCACATGTAATTTAAAGACAATAAGCTGTTTTTGTGGGGACATTGCTTTCATTGTTTTATACCATAATACAGTTATTACATAGCTTACAGTTTATAGTTAATGAAAAATAATGAAGATATATAAGGGATGCTGTTCCCCTTTTTAGAAATCACTATTAATTAGCAATGAATGAACATAAATGTGACCCATTCTTGGTCCAAAACAAGGTTTCTAGCTAATGTACAGCAGAACTCGCTTACGCTGTGGCCCACTATCTCAGCTGAGCCGTCACAAAGTTGCGAGGAGGGAGCAATGTTGTTGAAGCTTAATCTGGATAACGGACACCAGAGATTCTTGAACAAGTAACAGATGTTTTTGACGAGTCTTAATAATCTGGCATTTCAGCCTCCTGTGACACCCTGAAGCTGCCGAAACAATGCCGCATCTACCTCACCCTCCTCACTTTTTAGGGTGCCAAATATTTTATTTGCAGCACCTTGCAGAAACCACTAGCCGTAGTGAAAGACAATGTAATTCTAAGCAACTTTCCAATATATATTAATAACAAATGATCAATTATTCCAGTTATCTATAATGTAGATGCTATTGAAATAAGGATCTGGTCTAACACTGGTCTTGGCTGCAGTTATATTTACAAAGAGCTTTTTAACCATTGAAAATGTATGAAATTTGAAATAATTAATGTATATTGGAAAGTTGTTTACAATTACATTTTCTTATATTACACAAGAATGAATTTTAAATGGAAGACCTCTTTAAGGGTTATTTACAAACTCAGCCTGGCTTGCAAAGTGCAGATCACTAGTGATAATAAGTCAATAGGCATCAATTTTTTTGTTTTTTACAGGCAACAATTTTTTCTCACTCCAAATGCATTAAAGTCAATGGGCATTTTTCTTGTAGCAACATTTTGTCTCAACAACTTTTTTGCCTCAGTGATTTTTCGTCTCAATGACATTTTTGTCAAATGCATTAAAGTCAAGGGCGTTATTTCTTATGGTTACTTTTTTGTCTCCCGACAATTTTGTCCTGGCAACTTTTTTGATGTATTTTTTGCAAATTTATACCCATGATGCAGCATTTTCCCAGAATTGCAGCTGCATGGTGATTGCTCTCTTAATTTTCTGCAGTTGCACCAGATGCAATTAAATCTTTGCAATTGCATCATTCTCTGTGAATTTGGTGCCCTAGTACAAACCTAATATAAAAAAATTATTGTTTTCATAGGGGATTTTAACTGACCGTTCCTGTAATGCATGTTCACATTTGGTTATAATACACAGGTGAAAAATTCCAGCTGAATGTCCTCATTTCTTAGGAGGGATTTCCCCTTTTCTTTTAGTAAAAGAAGTCCATAGGTTTGTGCATAATATAGGGAATTTTACTATAAAAGTAATGGTGACATATGCACTACTGCTTAGAAACAAGTTTCTTAGGGTCAAATGAGAAAAGCAGCTTGCCTGAATCATAACTTTGGTTTGATGTTAAAGGGAGCAGAGAGGATACTCCTATATAGTTTAGGCTCATTGTCCTTTAATTAAAGCAACAGTTTTACTGTAGTAAATTCATAATTTTGGGGTGAACCCTGCCTTTGCCAGGAAACTACCTACAGGACCTAGGCCATTTAACAAGCTTGATAAACAGAACGCAAAGCAGACTATAACTACCTGAGCTTTCAGTTCTGAAGAACTGGCCATGGTGCTGAAGCCTTAACAAGACAAAAGTCACAATATATATACACATATCATAAAGAGGGAAACATGATTGTGTTCACTATTACCTGGAACATATGTATTGTTACACTATTAAAAGATAATCAAGAAAAAGATTGATTACAAAAGATTGTAATTGAATTACAAAATAAACAAATAAATTCTTCTTGAGCCAGAAATGCACAGGCTGAAAGAAGCATGACACTAGGCCTTAACATGACAATAGACCTTCCTTAAAAATACAGATTTTAATTCTGTGTTAGTATTTGTTCCTCTAAGCTTACATTTAGAGACAAAACTCTGTTTCCTAATCACATGTTTTAAGAAAACAAATTGTTTAAATTCTATCTTTGATGAAAAGCATTTAAGCCTTATTCAGCAGTATAAGTGGTAGGTTCTGGCAGAAAGCAGAGTCTTCTTGAAGATGCAAGAGAAGAGAATGGCCTATCAAATGAATCATCTGGCCTGAAAACCTCTGTCAAGAAAGAAGGTATTGATGAAGGTATCAGCACTCTGAATCTCATAGTCAGCATAAAGAATCCTTGTACAAGAGGACTTTCCACCTGCCTTGAGGTACTAAAGGCATTAACGAAACATGCAGTGCCAGCACTGATGGTAATGATTAGAAACTGTATTATTAATGTTATTACTGTTATCAAGAACAAGTTACTGTTTTATTATTAAAGAGATAAGGGAAATCACTTAGAATTATTCACTTAAAATTGACTCTATTGGAGATGCATTTCCTGTAATCCAGAGCTTTTTGAATAACAGGTATCTGTAAAATAGAGTACATACCTATTTTTCAATATCTATACTAACAAAAATAATTCCAAAGCTGTTAGATAAGAATTTTGAATCAGTCAAATTGAGACTCAACCTGTTGCAAAGTAGAAGAAAAGAGGGAATGACCTGGAGTGTTTTGTCAAAGTTTGTCAAATTTGACATTCACAGTTCCAATGAGTTCCAACGAGTCCTTTGTACATCTTAGTAATGTTATTCTATTCAAAGATCTAGGGGTCATTTACTAATAGAGGTGCAAAATGCACAAGTGTACTTGCCAACAGCAACCAATCAAGCAGGCTAGGAAATGGAAGGAGAGTCCTGATTGGTTTATATTGGCCACAGCACTTGTGCAATTTTGCACCTATGATCTTAAATAAACCCCCTAATGCATTAATCAAATATTGTGGTACCATTATCCAATTATCCAGTTTTTCACTTCGAATCAAAGTCGAATTTGGTCTATTCGATGGTCGAAGTATCCAAAAATTACTTCGAAATTTATAGTTTTTCAAATTTCAAATTTCACTTCGACCCTTAATAAATGTGCCCCCAAGTGTCCATAATAATACTGCAAGAATGTGCTCGATATCTTAAGGTGTAAGTTTGACAAGATGTCTACAACATTAATATCTGTAAAAAATAAAGACATAAATAATCAATAAAAACACTGTTTATATGTAAATATTTAAAAAACAATTAAAATTATCTGAAAATTGGGCTGAAGTCGTATTCTTTATTTAAGCTGAATGGCTCTAAAGTTTCAAGTTTTCTAATCCAGTATGCTTCTCTGTATAGTAATTCTTTTTGTTTATTACCTCCCCGTTGTTTAGTTTCAATGGTCTCTATTATTTGAAATTTCAATTGATTCACCTTATGAGCATGGTTAATAAAATGCCCAGCCACTGCCTGCTCCTTTGTTAATTACTGACTCCCTAATACGTTCACGGACCGTTCTCTTAGTTTGGCCCACATATGCAAGCCCACACGGGCATTTGATCACATAAATTGCATATGTTGAATTACAAGAATAGCGGCCCTTGAGCTTGATGGGATATCCCTTTCTGGGATGGAACACACTATCTCCTTGTTGGATATTTGAGCAGTAATTACAATTATAACAGGGGAAGGTCCCCACTTTTCCCTTCCTTATTTTGCATACACTTGTACTTTTCCTTATGTCCGAATCTACCAACATGGAACCCAATGATCCTCCTTTTTTGTAGGCTATGACAGGTGGTCTGTCAAATGCAGTGATCTGGGGCAAATTCTCTTCAGAAGCGGCCAGTGTCACTGTAAAATATTTGCAATATGCTTGCTCAATGTATTATACTGAGTCACAAACGTAACTTTGCTGTCCCTATTTTTTGACTTCTCTTTTAACATTTCTGTTCTAGTTTTTGGATCTCCTCCAACTGTGTCTTGAGATGGTTCTCTGGATATTCTCTCTTCTGAAATTTGTCACACATCTCCCCCAATCTTTTATCTACTGTTTCACTTGAAGCCACTGTTCATTAAACTCTACTTAATTGAGATTTAGGCAATGCTTTCTTTAATTGTGGTGGATGAAAGGATTTAAAGTGAAGCAGTAGATTACGATCCGTGGGCTTAACGTATAAATCTGTGAGTAACCCTCCTGGCTGTTTAAACACTCTTGTGTCCAAAAACTGAATCTCTTCCAAATGTGAGTTTAAGGTAAATTTTGTATAGGGTAAAGCATTGTTAATCTCCTGAACAAACAATTCCAGGGTCCAATGTGGCTCCGCCCACAATGCAAACACATTAACGATGTACCGCACCCATTTCCTGCAGTATGTTTTGAACAATTCATGTACATATACAAACTTAGTTTCAAATTGATTCATGAATATGTTTGCGTATGCGGGGGCCACATTGGATCCCATTGCTGTGCCACGTATTTGTTTGTAAAAAATCTTCCTCAAACTGGAAATAATTGTTATGTAAGAGGATTTCCAGACATTGGACCACAAATTTTTTCTGTGCCCCATCCAAACTGTCATCTCTTAACAACTCTACCATGACTGCCTCCACACCCCCATCATGTGGATGGAGGTGTAGAGGTTTTTCACATCCAGCGTTACCAGCAACAATCCCTCCATTTCAACAGTGTTATCTTTCAGTTTATTCAAGAAGTCACTTGTATCTCTGACATAAGATTGATGTGGCTCCGCATATGGTCTAACGATTTTGTCGACAAAAATAGCGATAGGGGAAAGCACTGAATCTATACAGGACACTGTTGGTCTACCTGGGGGACGTTCCAGATTTTTGTTTATTTTAGGAAGTACATAAAACAAAAGTGTGAGAGGATGCCGTTGCTGTAGAAAAGAAGCCAATTTAGCATCTATGATCTTCAATTGTATCGCCTCCTGGATCAGATTCTTAATTTTCAGCTGTATCCCGAACATGGGATTTTATCTTACTTTACGGTATGTGGTGATATCATTCAATTGGCATTGTATCTCAGCAACATAATCCTCCTTGTCCAATATGACCATATGCTTGGGTAATCCAAAAAAACACTTGCTACTCAGCTGCTTCAATCTATACAGGCCTGTCAAAAAAGGGGCCAAAAGTGCTGGAATATAGCCCCCAACTCCAAAGGGCACCCAAATCAAAAATTCAAAAATATATTCCCAGTCAATACTCTCAAAGTTAAAAAGTCACTCTTTATTTATCATAAATATTAAAAAGTAGGCATACAGACCAATTGATGCTCCGCCTTATGCGTTTCGCACCCACAGGCACTTATTCATAGGCATTACTGTTGTTACATTGTTGGTAAATTTATACTCCTGGAAATCCCTCCCCAAACGTTAAAACCAATCACGTGTTGCCACCTCACGTTTCTTTTCTTAAAGCAACATACATATCAAATTGGTCATATTAGCATTGTTTCTCTGCCTATACTCTGTTACATCTCAGAACTATGTTATATTAGGATACCCACATTTAAACAAGCATTTAAATGGCAATCACTGCCCCATTACATTATGTTCTCTCTCCTAATATTATTATTTGTATATGTCACATTCTCTTATCTGCCCCATACAACTCTATATGTCCACCTCGTTGTAAACATAGCCAATTACATTATAATTTACGTAAAACATGTTACATCAAATTCGTAGTTCAAACCAAGTGGTAACCGAGTATGCAAATAATAAATCCAAAACAGTTCTCTTTTTGCTAACAGCCCTGCCAAATTTCCTCCTCTATTACCCAATCTAACTTTTTCTATTACCTGTACAGAAAAATATGTTACATCACTTCCATTACATCTTGAAAAATGTCTCGTTATATTACTCTTTTCAACTGTTTTTGGATTTTTTATTTGACTCAGATGTTCCCGTATTCGCTCCTTTAGCGTTCTACTTGTGCAGCCCACATATTGTTTCTGACATTTCAGACATGTTATCAAGTAAACCACTGTGGATGTATTGCAATTAATATAATCTCTTATTTTAAAACTAGTATTTGTCACCGTAGACTTAAATTCTTTTGAAATTTTCATATGTTGACAAGTTATACATCTACGACTACCACATGGCTCCCTTCTACCTTCAAAAAGAACTGTTTACTATACCTATTTACAAATGGGATAGCCCCTGTTTTACTTTTTTCTTTTTCTCACCCATTGGATTCACACTTAATAGACTCCTCCTTTCTGTTTGTCTTGCTCTCTGATAGGCCCTATCCACAATTTTTCGTCCATACCCTCGATCTAAAAATCTCTCCTTCATCTCCTCTGCTTGTTCCTGGAATGTCATATCAGTGGAGCAGTTCCTCCGGAGCCTGAGGAACTGGCTCACAGGTATCCCACCCACCAAATTTTTAGGGTGGCAGGAGGTGGCATGCAGAAGTGTGTTCCCACTACATGACTTCCTAAAAATAGTGGTTTGTATTTCCTTATCTACCACCATTAGTTTCACATCCAGAAATTCAATTGTTTTTGACCTATATTCACTTGTAACCTTTAGATTTAATTTGTTCTGGTATGCTTCTGTACAAAGGTTATGAAACTCATTTCATCCCCTTTCCAAACACATAGTAGATTGTCTATATAACGTGTGTATAATCTCAAAGATTTCCTCATATCTGCAGAGATGTGGGTCTCCTCCCACCAGCCCATATAAAGGTAGGCGTAGGAGGGAGCGAATTGCGCCCCCATTGCTGTCCCACATCTCTGCAGATAATATATTGAATCAAATGTAAAATAATTGTGCTCCAACAGGAATCTAATGGATGCCAACAGGAACCCCTTGAGTTCAACTGAATAACCACTATACCTATCCAGATGATAATTTATTGCCTTTATACCATATTCATGTGGAATCGAGGAATATAGCGAGGCAACATCTAGTGTTCCCCAACCATATCCCTCCTCCCACCTGAATTGGTCCAACTTATTTAGTACATGTGTAGTATCTCTAGTATAGCTACCTAAGCGCTTGACAAGAGACTGCAAATGAGCATCCACCCATTCGGATAAGTGCTCATTGAGCGACCCTATCCCTGAAATTATTGGTCTCCCCCGTGGTGGTCTCTCCTTTTTATGGACCTTTGGAAGGTGGTAAAAGGTAGGTATTGTAACCGTTTTTGGAACTAAATAGTCTCTCACCACCAAATCAATCAAACCAGCCTCCAAACCTCCATCTACGAGGTCCACCAGTCTCTCCATAAAGGCTTTTGTTGGATCACTCCTCAACACTACATAAGATTCCTTATCATTAAGCTGCCTCAAAGCTTCCTCCTTGTATGTTACTGCATCCTGTACTACAACCATATCTCCCTTATCTGCATTCTTAATCAACAGACTTTTATCTTTCTTTAAATTCCATAATTCCTGTTTCTCTTTACTACTCAGGTTATCAAACTTGTTTTTCCTAGTTGTTACTTTTTCTTTCAAAGCCCATAAGTCTGCTTCCACCCTCCTTTGGAATTGCTCCACTAGAGGGCCTCTAAGTTGTACAGGGTAAAAGTTACTCTTATTTTTAAATATGCTTACATCCACAGGGTTTACTGCATCAACCATGTCATTAACATCATTACCTACCAAGGACTCCTCCTGTGCCACCTGCAAAAAATATTTCTTAAGTACTATCCTCCGTACAAGGTGATTAACATCAATTACTGTTTCTAGAATATCAAAGTCCCTATCCGGGGAAAAAGAAAGTCCCTTGCTCAGCAATAGGATCTGTACAGATGTTAATTCCTTGGACGACAGATTTAAGACTTTTTCGGATAACGATTTCGTAGACTGTATCCACCCCTTTCCTCTTTCCTGGCTAGTTCCTTCTCTTGCTTTTTCCAATGAGATTTGTTTGTTTTCTTCCGATCCCAGTTCTTGTCCTCCATTGATTTGTCCCGTAAAAAAGGCTGATCATTCACAAAGACCTCTTTGATTTTTTTCACCTCGGTTATTCTGTGAAGAAATAGGAGAATAGCCAGACAGGGAACTATCCAAAAAATCTTGGTCAGCACTTGAAAAACTCACTTTCTTAGGTGTACTTGTATCCTTTAAGATGGATCTATGTGTTGACCCTTTCTTATTGCTATTCCTCCACTCACGTCTATTCTGTGCCCAGTTATATACCTGATCTTTCATATAATCCAGACTGTCTCGATTAAATTTGTTCCTCTTGTTTTCCATAATTTCTTCCTCAATCTTTTTTACTTTCCTCTTTATAGAGTCATACAAATTCTCGAATCTAGTTAGATCTTTAAATTGTTCTACTTCTCTTTCAGCCTGTCTTAAATCAGCTTTGACTTCCAGATGTACTTTGGTCTTTTGTTCAATCATCAATTCCATAAGTCTGATGGAACAATCGGTTAAAATTTTGTTCCAACTGCTCATAAATGTTTCATTTTTATCTAGGAAGGATGGAAACTTTTTTATTCTCAACCCTCTAGGTATCATTTGTGAAGTAACATATTTCTCCAGTGAAGCTATATCCCACCACATGTGTAGTTCCTTAATTAAATTACGTTCAAAGTCTCTAAACACCTTAATTACATGTGTTTGATCCTGTGTTGTCTCCACTTGTGCCAAAATACCAAATTGGCCTTAGACAAACTAGCATTACTATCCCAAAGTGTCTCCATTTTTTGGGAGAAAAATGTGTGTTAAATAATATTAGTTTGTTTTTTTTTTTTTCTCTATATATATAACGTGAAGAAAAATTATACAAGTGCTGCTTAAAAAATTCACAATCCTATGGAATTGATATTCCCTCAAACTGGGAATCACCCAAAAAGTGGTCCTATACACTTTTAATTAACGTGTAATATACACTTGGTTAAATATTTCAATTCTCTCAATAGCTGATGTAGACAGACTGATTATTTGATCTTAATTAGCACTAGAAGAGTTAATTAGAATTCACTCAGAAAAGTGCTTGGGTATACTGGTCCATAGCTACCACATAACTGCTCAGATTCAAAACTGGAAAGCTACCAAACAAAAAGCTAATAATTCAAAAAACATAAAAAATTAAAACCAGCTACAAATAGTCTAGACTATGAATGTCTACATCATACTGAAAGCTCATTTAAAGGTGATCCACCTTTTGAATAAGTAATTACACCCATATTGGTTTCAGTGCCAGTCAATGGTGGGGTACTTCAGGCCCATTGTTTTGTCTGCTCCCTCGCTTGCCACCCACTGGACAATGCTGAATGATGCCTGCCTCAAAACTGCCCTAACAGGAAACCTTTCATAAGCAACAGATTGGGACTGCATCCTCTCTGAATACAGCGTGTGGCGGGATTGGACATGTCTGTGACCTTACCCTCCCAAGGCCACCCCACTCTATAATGGTGTAAATATAGACAATGGAAACCTTGTGCCTTTAAGACATAGATCGTCTTTGATACTGACCTTGTGAGACTATTGTTCAGTTTTGAAGATATCTACAATTAAGGGCTACTTATTTATGCTAAGGAAATAGAGAAAATCATATAAATGACTTATTTATAAAATAAACTTGTCAATAAAAATGTATGTAATGTGAATCGATGTTTTAGAATACATTGGGAGTTTTTTTCTAGAAAGTCTGACATGTCCTTAACTATTATATTATTATGTTATTATAGAATAATATATATAGTACATATATTTATTAATTATGATTATATATATATATATATATATATGTTTTCATACCTTAAATATTTCATTAAATATGTGTAACGTCTTAAACAGTTCCTTCTTTTCTAGAAAGTCTGACATGTCCTTAACTATTATATTATTAGTTATTATATAATATTATATATATATAAATATATATATATTTATTAATTATGATTTTCTATATATACATAAACATGAAGAATGCACAACCACCAAATGTAACCTGGGTTCCTAACCGGAACCTTCGTCAGGGAAACAACAAAGGTTCTGGTTAGGAACCGAAGCGTAGGATTTATTTAACCTCCACTTCTGCTTCAACTCTTGCTGTGTTGTTAAATTTCCTAGGAGTGCCGTCACTTGATGCAGAATTTATTATACTATTGGATTGGCACCCATGTTACATTTGGACATGTGGTTTTGTGTTCTTCATGTGTATATATATATATATATATATATATATATATATATATATATATATATATATATGTATGTCTGTAAATAGAAGTCGCACTCACAGGTCTTAGCAGGAACAAACTAATTTTATTAACAATGACCTCAAAGGCACAACTAACGTTTCTCAAAGTGCAAAAGTAAACACAGCCACCATCTTAAATACCCCAAATGGCGGGAACAAAACATGACGTGTAGGGGGGTGTGACGTGATCATAATATATACACAGGAACTGCCAAACAGTAATATCAAAATATATATTGAAACCAGTCAATGGTTTCAGTATATATTTTGATATTACTGTTTGGCAGTAAGAAAAAAAGAGAGAAAAAGAGACTTTGGCTTTGACAAATAATTTTTCACTATATGGTATAAGTATGGCACCTGTAACCCAGAAGGCTGTGGATCTGGGGCTTTTCATATAAGAGGTCTTCCTGTCATTTGGACCTCCACACTATGGGGTATATTTATCAGAATCAGAAGTTAGAGATCACCACAGTCCACTAGAGTGAAATACCGCCTCTCTCCATTCATTTCTATGGGATTTTTAAAGGTGTATTTATCAAACGGTGAAAGTTCATTTGATAAATACGCCTTTAAAAATCCCATAGAAATGAATGGAGAGACTGGAATATGAATAGGAGAGGACCTGAATAGAAAGATGAATAAAAAAAAGTAGCAATAACTTTGTAGCTTTACAGAGCATTTGTTTGTAGACCGATTCAGTGAACCCAATAAAGCCACCCCTGTTTAAAAGCTCGAAAGAGTCAGAAGAATAAGGCAAATAATTAAAAGACAAAAGAACGAAATAAATAAACAATGAAGACCAAATGAAAAATTGCATAGAATTGGCCATTCTATAACATACTACAAGTTGAAGCAATGGTGAACCACCCCTTAATGAATTGGGGTTTTATTCAACTTAAATGACCCCTGCTATAATATTAGATGCTTTTATGCATCAAAAACAAACTCATACAAAACATTATATTCTTTTATTTAGTCACATGTTGCCTTAATTTTATTGTTTTAATATAAACTGCAGGAATGTAATTCTCATATTCGCAATCATTTTTTCAAATGTGTCACAGCCAATTGCAATGGCACAATACATTCTCTACTGTAGGCTACTACTGCCACCCAGTGGTATAGATCTTTATTTGTCTCTCACATTACCAGAGCATCAGTGCCTTTTAATGTCAATGTACAAATGAGGCAGTATAAAGATGTGAAATACCAGGATTCTGTGACTCACACCTGCCAGTAAGGAGGGCCCAGTTTATAAAGACTCAAATCAGCAACATTTACTACTTTAATACTGTTTTCCAGTTTTCTGAGATGTTAGAATTGGCTGTGCTCATTAGCATAGCGTTAATCATATACTGTGAGTTAGTACAATTAATACTACTGTAACTTGGTTAGGAAGAGTCAGAGCATACTCAGAAGTGGAAGCTCAGGCTGTTCAGGATCATTCTGGCTTCATTGGCGGATACTATGATTAATCCTTACATTGGGTAAGCACTTGCATTAAAACAAAAAAAGCAGGAGCAGGAGTGATTTTTGGAGTTATGTTTGCAATAGTGACAACATAGTGAGAAAGCAATGGGTAAAGGCAAACTCCTCCTTTAAAGTATCAAAATCCCATAACTTTAGCAGCATTTCAATGATGTCAATGACATTATCAAAGGGTAGTAAAAATAATGATACTTTCTATTGCCCATTTTTTCCAAAAAGAGTTCTTCTTCATATGGGAAATAATGGAAGTTCACCATGTTTTAACTGACAATGTCATATTTTGGACAAAGCACAAATTATTATAATGATAGCATTCTTTTTCAATTATTTAGTGCCAACATTCTGCATCACTTTACACAGATTGATAATCATTCACATCAGTCCCTGCCCCAGTGGAAATTAAAATCAAATGGTCCCTATCACATTCACACACACGTCATATTAAAATATTGAAAATATGTTTTGGTAGGATTTATTCGTGCAAACCCCTGAATCCTTTGCGAAAGTTTCGGCCGAATACCGAACCAATTACGAACCCTAATTTGCATATGCAAATTTGTGGTAGGAAGGGGAAAACATTTTTTACTTCCTTGTTTTGTAAATGATTAAAAAAATTTGACTGTGTGCAGAACCAGTGGCGTAACTAGAAGTAACAGGGCCCCCCTGCAAAAGAAAAATTATGGGCCCCCCAACTGTGCAGCTGCTGGGACAGAATGCACTGTTATACAGATAGCTAGAATCTCAGCTGCCATAAAGAAGGGCATAAAGCAGGGCAGGACTGCTGCTTACAATTTGTAGGTAGGTTTGGCATTTGGTTGGTATTTTACTGGCCTGGCCGGTAAAAATGATGGTTAATCTATCATCTAAATGTTATTAATAGGGAATAAAGATAAATATATATGAAGGCCAGTGATATGATCCCAATTGTATTAATAGGAAACCAGTTATTAATGATAATAATTATTTTCTCTCCCTTGCTACAAAACCCCTTTACCTGTTTAATCTCAGTTCCTTTTCTGTTAAAATATCTCTATAGCACTTTTTATACTGCTTCCCTTTTGTGTTCTATCTGCTCTCTTCTTTCCTTATGATTTATTACTTTTTACATTTTTTTTTTTTACAATTTTCCATTCCCCAATTCTCTCCTCCATCTGTAGTTTGGTTTTCAAACTTTCAAAAATCCCCTCAAAACTTTGACCCTGCAGCATCGTATTCCCACACATTTTATTAGGTATACAGTACAGACAGACACAGCCAGCACCATCCACAGTCACACACAGGTACAAACACTGGGTCAGGGGGGGAAAGTGGGAAACGTATGGTACGTACTCGTCTCCACTCTCTGTCTCACATGCACAGCAGCAGCAGCACAGGCAGCTCCGAGTCCGACCAGCCCGCCCCGAGTCCAGCAGTTACGCGGTGCCAGTGCAGGCAGGCAGCCTCTGCCTAATCTTGCTTCTTCCGCTCTCCCTGCCTCACCTGCACCGTCCGTCACGTGACTCACGTCACAACGTGCGACGTCCACACAACGACACAAGAGGAAGAGGGAGGGCGGGCGAGAGGCGAGTACAGACGTCAGACGAGCAGAGAGAGAGAGGGCGGAAGTAAGAATGAGGCGGACTCGGGAGCAGTGGCGTAACTCGGGAGTATGCCTGGAGAGGAGGTAGAGCCAGTGGCAGTGGGGACAGATGACGGATCAAACACCTGATGCAATGCTGGCTGCATTCATCAGCCAGGAGCCAGGAGGACATCAATTTCGGCCGGGCCCCCTCTCCTCCCGGCCCCCCCGCAGCTGCGGGGTCTGCTTCCTCCCTAGTTACGCCACTGTGCAGAACAAAAACATGGTTTAAATACAATTTATATGTCAAAAAGTAGGAGATAAAAAAATAAAGCCTATTTGTGAACAAAATAGAAAGCATTCACATCAGTCTGGGTACATGTTTATATTAATCTCAGTTTCCCTTTAATTAGAGCACACACAACTGACTGATGCAATGGTAACAGCTAAAAATTTGAATGGTATAAAAAAGTAGAAAATGTAATAGTCTCTCTACTTTCACATTCTACATGTTCTATTTTACTGCTGACAAACCTATACTAGATGTGGTGATGGGGTTTTGAACACACTGAATGTGCTTGTGGGAAAGGCAACCAAGGGAGCTGCCACAGCTTGTGTGATGGATTCAATGAAACGTGGCATAACATACACAATATTTCTCACCCGAAAACAAGCCAGGCATACGGTAGAAAAGCATTGTATTTTGAATAATATCATTTTGCATTATAAAATCAGCAGAATTTCTTTCTGGAATTCAGCAAATAAAGTAACAAGTTTAACAGAATCATAAGCTTTAAATAAATATGATAGTCATAATTGTTCACACTTTTTTATGCAGTCCATTGTGGGTACTTCAGATATTTATTTTCTTCTTCATCTATCTTATTAAAAGTCTTTCCTATTGGAACAATGTGTTTGGTCTTGCCAACACAGTCCAAGCTTGCTCAGTTTTACTGAACCTTCCGCTTCATCATATACCGTCTTATAATATGAAAATGCTGTATCCCTCCTGAGTGCTTTTTTGGGTCAGATTTGACCTTTTTTTATATATGCACATCCAATATTAAGGTATCAAGCATGAGGTAGCAAGGAAAGAATATCCTGAGCTGTTAATGAATCCTTTTTGAAAGTGCAGAGCAGGGCCATACTTATCCTAGTATGGCACTACTTTTATGCAGAGCTGGAGGTCTTGCACCAGGAATCATGTTTTAACCTTTACAGATAATCGTACTTGAACATCATGTAGGAAAACATTCATGAAGTCTTGGCCTGCCTCAAGTGCAATCCTCTTGATTATCTGACCACCAGCTCCAAGTTTCTGCATTTCAAAAGGAAATAGAGAAATTTAATTACTTACCGTAATTTCTATTTCCAAGTCACCTACCATGGCAGCACTCACCAACATGAGTATTCCCCGCCCCTCAGGTCACTGGACAGGAAAGGGTTAACTCCCAACCCTATAACATCCGCTCTGCACCGCCCCCACCTTGTCTATGTTTCTTAGCTTCAGAAGGGAGGGAAGTTGGTGAGTGCTGCCATGGTAGGTGACTTGGAAATAGAAATTACGGTAAGTAATTAAATTTCTCTATTTCCCAAGCCACCCATGGCAGCATATCACCAACATGAGAATTTCCAAAGCCAAAAAGAAGGGAGGGACAACAACTGATGCTTAACATTTATTATGAATGCAATACAGCTTGCAAAACTTTTCTCCCAAATTTAGCTTCTTGGGAAAGAAAAACATTTAACTTATAATGCTTTATAAATGTATGCAAGGAGGACCATCTTGCAGCCTTGCAAATTACGTCTGGCGGCGCTCTGGCTTCCGCCGCCCAGGAAGCAGCCAATGCTCGGGTAGAGTGAGCCTTCAAGTCTCTAGGTACCTCTCTGCCTGTCTTGTGATAGGCGAACACTATGCATTCAACGATCCATCGCTTTAGATGGGGCACAACCTCTTCTAGGACCCCTCGGAATGACAAACAGTCTTTCTGACTTCCTCCACGCCTGTGCACGGGTCAGATAATAAGATATTATTCGAACTAGGTCCAACGTATGCCACTGTTGTTCACGCACTGTTTTGGGATCTGGACAAAAGGAGGGTAAAGTTATCTCCAAATTCATATGAAATTGTGATACAACCTTCGGAAGAAATTCAAACGCTGGTCTCAAGACCACTTTATCAGGGAACACCACTGTATCAGGTTCCTTCGCTGAAAGAGAATGAATTTCCCCCACTCTGCAGGCTGAAGTGATCGCCACCAGAAATAAAGCTTTCAGAGTAATATGCCAGTCCGAAGCCTTTTCCAACGGTTCAAAAGGAGCTGCCATCAAAACCTTTAGGACTAAAGGCAAATCCCATGGAGGTATTCCTAGTTGTCTTACTGGACACACTCTTTTAAGTGCATTAAACAGGCGAATGACCAATGGATCCTCAGCCCATGGTTTTTCAGTCAATGCCGACAGAGCCGAAACTTGTCCTCTCAAGGTGCTGACACTAAGCCTTCTCTGGTACCCAGCAAAGAGAAACTGCACCAATTCTGACGCCCTAGGACATCTGGGATCAAACCCTTTATTTTCCGCAAATTTGACAAAACAAGACCAGACACGATAGTATTGGCTTGACGTAGAGTGCTTTCTAGATTTCAACAGCAATTCTATTAGATCTTTGTTGAGGCCCATACCTGATAACCTCTGCCTTTCAACTTCCACGCCCTCAGAGACAGGTGGAACACCTCCTGAAATGGAACTGGGCCCTGCATCAGCAGATCTTTCATGACTGGAAGTTTCATTGGAGGCTCCACTGACATCTGTCTTAGAAGTGGGAACCAGGGACGCCTGGGCCAGAATGGGACTATAGCAATCACCTGTGTCTCCTCTTTGTCTATTTTCTTCAATACCCTCCAAATTAATGGAAAGGGTGGAAAGACGTACCCGAACATCCCTCTCCAGTTCTGATTTAGGGCATCTACCCCACTGGACATTCGGGACGGGTACCTTGAAAAAAACCTCTTGCACTTGTGGTTGTGATCCGAGGCCATGAGGTCTATTTCTGGATTGCCAAATCTCTTGGTAATGGTCTGGAACACAGCGGGATTCAGGGACCACTCTCCTGGCTCTAAGGAATTTCTGCTTAGGAAATCCGCCTGCACATTCATTTTGCCTGGTACAAAAAAGGCCACTAAACCTCTTAGGTTTGATTCTGCCCATGACATGATAGTTGACAGCTCTTGTATCAACCGCGCACTCTTGGTGCCTCCTTGTCTGTGTACATATGCCACCGCCGTGGCATTGTCTGAACGGATTTTCACCCACCTGTGTGTTATCCTCTCCGAGAAGGCCAGTAGAGCCATCCTTATTGCCCTTAACTCCAACACATTGGAAGGAAGATGAGAGACTTCCCACTGCCCTTGAGCTGTCAGATCGTCTAACATGGCTCCCCAGCCTGTTTGAGAAGCGTCTGTTGTAATCGTGACGTAGTCTGGTTCTGTCGACGGCATTCCTCTGGTTAGATTTCTCGGGATCAACCACCAGTCTAGGCTCATCATTACATGACTTGGAATATGAAGAAGTCTCTTCAGATTTATGGGATTGGTCGACCCTGAACCCAGAAAAAATATTTGAAGGGGTCTCATGTGCCATCTTGCCCAACGTACCATCTGAATGGTGGAGGAAAATAGACCCAGAATTGACATGCAATCCTTGACTGACACTCTGGTGAGCTGTTGAAAGGATCTCACTCGGTCCATGATGTATGAGATCTTCTGTTCTGGAAGAGACACTATCCCTTGAAGAGTGTCCAAGCTGGCTCCTAAGAAAATTATTTTCTGAGTTGGCACCAGATGACTCTTCTGCCAGTTTATCACCCAGCCGAAAAGTTGCAGAATTCCAATCGCTTTGTCTCTGTTTTTTACAGCTTCTTCCTCTGAGTTGGACACCAGAAGTATATCGTCCAGATAGTGGAAGGCTGGGACCCCCTTCACTCTCAGAAAAGCAATTACTGTTACTAAGACCTTTGAAAAAGTCCTTGGAGACGTGGACAGGCCAAACGGAAGGCAAGTGAACTGCACGTGTTGTTCCTGAAACACAAACCGCAGGTATTTTCTGTGTGGACCGTACACTGGAACATGGAAGTACGCGTCTTTGAGATCCAGGTTTACCAACCATGCTCGAGGCGGAATTGCTGCAATTATGGATGTCAGGGACTCCATCTTGAATTTTCTGCAACGTATAAATTGATTTAGTGGACGAAGATCCAGAACCGGTCTGAAGGCCCCTGAGGATTTTTTTACTAGAAAGAGTTTGGAATAAAACCCTCTCCTTTGGAACCTTCGGCACCAAAGAAACTCGATACACATCGTATCTTGAGATCCTGGAGAATTCGAGATGGTAAGCTTCCATTATAATCTCTAAAACCCAACGATCCCGAATATTCTCGGCCCAAACCTCCTTGAAGAGTGCTAGACGCGCTCCTACTGCACAGGTTCGAGCCGGCCTGATCTCATTGTGTTCTGTGTGAGGAGGAGCCGAACCCAGTTGCCTTTTTTGCAGGTTGTCGTGGCTCCCCTCTAGAAGATCTCCATGGAGACTGTCTGCCTTGAGACCTCCCAGGTCTGTACTGCCTTGAGTTACGAAAATTCCTATTCTTAGGTGATTCCGCTCTTGGCCCCTGACGTCTGAATTTCCTCTCCTGTGGAAGAAAAACACTTTTTCCACCAGACACCTTTTTAATAATCGAATCCAGACTTTCACCAAACAATCTGTCTCCTTCGAAAGGCAACTGGCACAAATTGGCTTTAGAGGCAGTGTCTGCTGACCAGGACTTCAGCCATAGTGCTCTCCTTGATGCTACTGAAAGAGCCATTGACCTTGCTGCTAACCTGACTAAATCGATGGAAGCTTCTGCCATGAAATCAGTAGCTATTTTTAGATCAGACAACATCTCTCGCAAGACTGATCTTTTGACATTTGAAGAAATGGCATCTTCTAGATTGTTTACCCAGATCTTCATCGCCCTAGAGGTTGAAGTTAGTGCAACTGCAGGCCTGCAAGATGCCCCGGCAGAGACAAACGCTTTCTTCAGATCTAATTCCATCCGCTTTTCCATCGGATCTCCGCATCGTCAACCGGAAGGGTAGTTTTTCGAGCCAATCGAACCACTGCCGCGTCAACTTTAGGTGGATTATCCCACAACTTTGCATTAGCCTCATCCACAGGGTATTTCTTTGCAAATTTACCTTGAATAACTACTCTTTTTTCCGTCTTCTTCCACTCTGAGCTAATTAGCTCCTTAATTGAGCCATGAACCGGAAAGGTAGATGAACGCTTTTTCACAGACGGAAACAACTTGTCTGCAGAAGAACTCTTTGGTGTCTCTTCAGTTAAGCTTAATGACTTCCTAACTGCCTTCACCAGACCCTCTACTGTCGAGGCATCAAAGGCAGACTCATCCTCAGAAAAAATTTCACCTTCTTCTGATAAATCCGACTGATCATCCGCCGGATCATAATATTCATCTTCCGAAATGTCCGAAAGGGACTCATACAGCATTTCCCGAGACCTCTTAGGCCTCCTGTTTGAAGAGAATGCTTCCTGCACTCCCTGCACCACTGCTTGCTTAATTAGGGAAACTAAGGCATCCAATTGGGGTGCTGTAGAAGTTTGAGGCTCAGCCGTTAAGGGTTGTTCTGCCACCGGCTGCTTTCTTGCTTGTTGACTTTCCACCTTCTGTGCTTCAGTAGAGGCAGAGAGGCTAAATAGGAAAGAAACAAGCACCATTAGCCTCCACTCTCTCCCCAACAATAACTCCGTTATCGTTCTCTTACCTAGAAACTTTTGGCTGCACTCCTCTGCCAGAACCAGACTGATCCATCTTGTCTGTAACCTATGAGACAGGCAATAGTAAGCACCCTTGCGTCCAAATATTGAAAATTTATGTTCCTCCATGCTCACCAACACACCACGCTTCACTTCCAATTCCGTTGCGCGTCGTGACGTCAGACGCCGGCGCACGCGTCCGTCGCTCCAGAAATAACGCACGAACGGAAATGACGCGCGACCGAAATGACGCGCGACCGGAAATGACGCGCACATCCGCCCGGTGGAACGCAAGAATGCCTGGTTCTGGGAGAAAATGACGTACTTCCTGCGTCTTGTTAGAAGCGGTTTACAGAGGATCCGCACTTCGCCACCAAACAACACGGCCAGTATTAAACTGTGGGCCTGATAGGTGGAATGTGACCCAGCCATTGGTCCTTCTCCACCGCGATCCCCTCCGGGGAGCATATGGGAAGCATCAGGGCAGAGAGAGAGCAGAGAGACCCTGGAAGCAGTAAGCTACACAAGTGACCTGGACAGGAAAAAGACAAGGTGGGGGCGGTGCAGAGCGGATGTTATAGGGTTGGGAGTTAACCCTTTCCTGTCCAGTGACCTGAGGGGCGGGGAATACTCATGTTGGTGATATGCTGCCATGGGTGGCTTGGGAAATATGTATTGTGAACTCACACCCGGTCAACATTACCCTGATAAAAAAAATCTATCCAATGATAAAGAAATAATAAGCACCACATGATTTTCATTTTGTACTAACAAGGTCTGCAGAATGACTAGTTCTCCACCAGGACCTTCCTCCCACAAATCTGTAATCTAATGACACTAATAAAGGAATCAAATAAGGGTGTGAGATGTTCTGTAGATTAATATGTGATTACGGAATATGTGGTTCTGTCAACATTGTACATCCAAGCCTGGGATTTTTAAAGCACATAAGTGGAGATCTGTGGTTACCCAATGCATACTCTACCCATTACTAAAAAAAACATGTTTATGATACTTCACATATAAATTGCCAGACATCTTACATATGCTGTGATGCCCTAATGCACTAATAGAGGCTTTTTAAATAAGAAGATTACTCCCTGGTGCTGTTCTAAATGTTCCTATCCAGACATCTTACATATAGGGGCACATTTACTAAAGGTCGAAGTGAATTTGAAGTGAATTTTCTAATTCAAAAACGTTGAATTTCAAAGTAATTTTTGGGTACTTCGACCATCGAATAGGCCAAATTCGACTTTGATTAGAATTGAAAATACTTTGAATATACAACCATTTGAAAATCGAAGAACTGTCTCTTTATAAAACTTTGACTTCGACACTTTGCCACCTTAAACCTGCCGAATTGCTATGTTAGCCTATGGGGACCTCCTAGAACTTATAGCCAACATTTGGCTAAGTTTTTAGAAGTCAAAGTTTTTTTTTGAAAATCGTTTGATCGATCAAATCGTTCGAATCAAAGGATTTAATCGTTCGATAGAACGATTTTACTTCGATCGCATATGGCCATATTCGATCAAAAAAAACTTTGACTTTGAATATTGTAGTACTGCAATTCGATGGTCGAATTTCAAAGTTTTTTCTCTTCGAAATCCGACCCTTAGTAAATGTGCCCCTTAATGTCACATTGCTGCACTAAGCTTGTACAGTACAGTAAAAATTGGTTCAGACTTTTTTCTGTTTGGGTTATAGACTTTAGGCAATTGTAACTTTTCACTGGATACAGTATAATTATTTACATTTTATATTAGAGAAGCAGTACAAGAGCAGTATTGTTAATACAAACATGCAGGTAAAAAGCTCACAGTGGGAGCTATTTGGTGCCAATTCCCTTGCAAAAATGGATCACACTGCACAAATAAAGCAAAATAAATAAAGAAATATAGACTGACAAGAGACAGTTACTCGAACATTATATGGAACTTCCTGTGGCAGATGCTCCAGTAGCTTTTCCCATATAATATTGTTTGCCTAATAAAAGAAAACATAATTCTAAACAACTCTCCAATATAAGTTTATTAAAAATATTCAGTATGTTTAACATAGTAACATAGTAAGCTAAGTTGAAAAAAGACACATGTCCATCAAGTTTAAAGTCTTAATATAACCTGCCTAACTGCTAGTTGATCCAGAGGAAGGCATTTGAAGCCTCTCTAATTTGCCACAGAGGGGGGGAAAAATCCTTCCTGACTCAAAGATGGCAATCGGACTAGTCCCTGGATCAACTATACTATCTTCCACAACACTGTATTCCCTCCCTTGCTAAAAAGCCATCCAACCCTTTTTAAAGCTATCTAATGTATCAGCCTATACGACTGATTCAGGGAGAGAATTCCAAGGAGAGAATTAGCCGGAACCAGGCCCGGATTTGGGGTAAGGCCACAAAGGCCCGGGCCTAGGGCCGCATTGTAAACGCAGAGTTTCCCTGCCCTATGGTAAATCCCCTTGCAGGAGGTGCAGGCACCAGGACCGTGAGGCCTTGGGGTGCCGCGGACAGAAACCCAGGCCTGGCCAGAACCTTCTTTTTTCTAATCGGAATGACCTTGTTTCAGCTGGAAAGCAGTAATGTCCTGTTTGAGCGCTGGAGACCAAAACTGTACAACATATTCTTGATATAGGTCCTTTTCAGTTATGGATTTGCCAAGAACAGTCCCATGAAGGGTATAAGTGGTTTGGATTCCAGGTGCATGACTTTACATTTATCAACATTCCCAGTTTGCCAAGATCCTGCTGCAAGAATACCACATCCTGGATGGGCTGGATAGTTTTGTGTTATCTGCAAACACTGATACATTACTTATAATACCCTCCCCTAAATCATTAAAGGGCATGTAAAGGCAAAAAAATAAAATCCCATTTTTACTTTCTTTAATGAAAAAGAAACCTATCTTCTATATACTTTAATTAAAAAATGTGTACCGTTTTTATAAGAAACCTGACTGCATGCAGTGAAATTCTCCCTTCATTTACTGCTGTGGATATGCTTTGCCAGATGGTCCCTAAAGGTGGCCATAGACGTAACAATTACGATCTTTCTTGGAAAAGATCACACACACGTGTAGAGCTGAATCGTCAGATATACAGGTAGATATACGGGAAGAAACAATAGAATTCTACCTGTATCTGACGATTCAGCACTAACAATGGGCGATGTTTGGGTCCCTTCAAAGGCACCCGATCAAAATTTTCCGTCCACCCCGATCGACGAGCCGACCAATATCCAAGTCTTCTGCCGATATCGGTCGGCTCTTTTTCCACCATACACGCAACGAATATCGGACGAAAATTAATTTCGTACGATATTATCTGTGCGTCTATGGCCACCTTAACTGCTGAGCAGGGAAACAATCATACTTGTGAACAGCAGGGGGAGCCCCCGTCTTACATCCCAGCCATGCAGAACTCAAGCAGCTTTGTTTATGATGATCCCTTAGCAGCCCAGACCTCACTGAGCATTTGCACAGTCTTAAAGATGTTTAACAAAGTTACAAGATGGTGACCCCTTGTAGCCAACTTTGAAAGCATAAATTATTTGTTTGATTAGGCTTGTGGTGCAGTAAGTTCATGTTTATATTTAGTATACAAAATACAGCATTTCTAGCCTTATTCTATTTTACATGCCCTTTACATGCCCTTTAATGAACAAGTATAAATGTGGACCCAATACCGAGCCCTGAGGGACCCCACTAAGAATGTACCAAGGAAGTTGCATATATATATATATATATATATATATATATATATATATATATATATATATATATATATATATATATATATATATATATATATATATATATATATATATATAATCTACAGTCTGGTCATTTTCCTATGGGACCAGACTGTAAATTATATCCCTATAAACGGCGCGTTCTGACGTCAGAGCGCGCCGTTTCTAAGATAGAGAGAGTGAGCACTTGCCGCTGCTGCTCTCTTCCTCCACTCTGCCCCCCTTCTTTCGAATTCCCTGCCTCAGCTCTTCCTTACCACCGGCGCGCTCCTCCTGTCTCACTATCTCTCGGCTGCTTCACTCTCAGGTCCTGCTCTACCTGCCCCCTCAGTGTCTGTTTAGTCTAGGTCCCGCCTCACACGATCGATTAATGGGCTCCCTCCTGTTCACACAGTGCCTCTCCGTGTCTCTCCTTATATCGCTCCCCCTCCCTTCCACCCACCACCTTAACTTTGACTTTCATGGTCCTCCGTGTCGGCTCCTTTAGCTCCCCATTCCAGTCTCCCTCACACAATCTCCGGGTATTGCTCCGCCTCCAGCCCTCATTCTCCAGTCCTCTGACACTTTCCTTCCCCTCACCTTCCCTCTCCCCTGCAACTAACGTGAGTCGTGACCCAGAGCAGGATACAACGTATATTGGGAAAAAACTGATGGAATTCAAAAACAGGTACTTTTCCGCAAAAAAATAACTACAGGGATAAAATTAAGTAAGTGGGTGGGGAAGGAAAACAGCATTAAAACCGTAATTTTGCAGCACATAGGGCAAAGCCAGTAAAATACTACACATATATAGGAAGGAAGACACTGGACACAAAAACTGTAGATTATAATGCATAATGTACCCCCTACTTAAATTTATACAGATATTAGTAGTCACCTCGTAGTTATGTGACCTGTATAAAAGCACTCGGCCGCTAATAATATCTTTATAAATTACAGTAGGGGGTACATTATCCACTATATATATACCTGTATATATATATATATATATATATACACACAAGGTTCTCTTAGCCTCTGCTAACTCACAACAATGTTAAATTCTACACAAGGTACATGTGTTACCATGGAGCAAAAAAAAGCCTGCAGTTATAGTTTCTGCATAGCATGAACCATATGGTGCCACTTTTATCATCAAAGTCTTTTTCCTCCTCGCAGAGTAGGTGGAGTGTATGAAGTTACTTTTAGAACCACTTTGTTGGGTCAGCTAGTAAACTGCTGATCTGTATTCATTGGCAGCTGTCCTCTGTGCATGCAAGTTCTGGTCATCTGCTATTCCTATTCTAGAAAAGTATTCCCCCAAACCTTTTTAATTGCATACTGAAAGAAAGTGCAAATTAATAAAGATTTATTTAAGTTTTAAATTGAAATTATATTTTCAAATAACTTTTAATAAATATATATCGAAAGCTTTTCAGAGTTACATCTTTTATTATGCAAAAAAATGTTTGAGTGGTTGTCCCGATGCATTTCTTTTTAAAGCAAGAACTGAAGATCAATCGCATGCCATATTTTGCCAGATTGCTGTTTTTGGCAACAGTGAACCTGACAATACACATAAAGATCAGCTTGTTTGGTGGATCATTGTGCCCCAGGCCAACAACTGGACATGTGCAGGCATGTTGGGAAAGGAGAGGACAAAACCAATGTGGCAACGCAGTCCTTGCTGATGGGGTTTTCAAACTTGCTCCATAGATATACAGTATGGCCAATT
The DNA here is from genome assembly GCA_038501925.1 of Xenopus petersii. Classification (NCBI taxonomy): domain Eukaryota; kingdom Metazoa; phylum Chordata; class Amphibia; order Anura; family Pipidae; genus Xenopus; species Xenopus petersii. The sequence goes on from CM076677.1 coordinate 35,825,685, forward strand.
TTCAGCTAGATCTGTGTAGAGGAAACAGATGGGCAGGGCCCATCTTGACTCTGTGGCCTATCTTTAGACAGACCCCATGACTGCAGTGGGGCCAGTAAAGAATTAGATCTTCCTCACACCTTCCCCCATGCACCTTCTGATCAAATTGCTCCCAGGCGGGGGATATTCAGGGCATAATAATTGTACATGTAGGTACATTTTCACCCTTTTGGGAAAAAAATACTGGCCTTCCTATGTTTTTTATCTTTTTGCATCAAGCATCATCTCTACCAGCCAGGCCTATAAAATGCAGGCCAGACAGCAGCCCTTAATGGAGAATGACCCAATACTGTTTCTTTTACAGGGACCTGGGACAGTATTATGCCATTGCCTGGACTGTCAATCTGGAAATTCTGGAAATGCTAGAGGGGTTTGCCTTAAAATGTTAATCTATGTTGGATGGGATTGCCACCTTTTCTGGAAAAAAAATACCCAGCCTTCCTATATATTTATATTTTTTCCCTATTAAAGGAGAAGCAAACCCTAATGTAAAAAAAAACTACCTATCCCCCTACCCTACATAGACCCCCCTCCCTCCAGCCTAGCTACTACCGCAGGCAAATGCCCCTAACTCTTTATCAACCCCTCGATGCAGATTCTGTCCAGCCAGCTGAGTTCATGGCAGTGATCTTCTTCTCTTCGGTAATCTTCGGAATGAGACCATTGTACGCATGCACTGAAACGAATGAAAATTACTGAAGCGTCGGTCTCATTTCAAAGATTACCTAAACTGCTGAAGATGGCGCCCAAGAACTTCACTGGACATAATCTGCACCGAGGGGTAAGTACAGTGTTGGACTGGACTGGCGGGACACCGGGAAAAAAAATTTTGTCGGGGGTCACGGCACGCATGCACACGAACAGGGCACTGTGCGTAGTGTTGCCACCTTTTGCTAAATATTTTATTGACTGGTGGGGGGCGGGAACAAAAAGGGACAGGTGTGACGTCAAAGGGGGTGGGACTATGATGTAAAAGGGGCGGGGCACGGCACAGAGATTTCCGAACAGAGGACAAAAGAAAAGTTTACAGGGGATTGGGGGCTGGCCAAGGGGTCTTTTTAAGGGTATTACAAATTTTATGGCAGCTACATTGCCGGTAAATTTGTAATACCGGCCCCGACCTTGCCAGGTGGTGGCAACTCTAACTGTGCGTATGCACAGACGCAGCGCGCCAGAGTGGCGGGGGGAGGAGGGGGGCCTGCACCAGTAGTACTGGTGGGCCCCAAGCCCCCCAGTCTGACCCTGGGTAAGTAAAGAGTTAGGGGCATTTGCCCGGGGTAGCAGCTAGGTTGGGGGGAGGAGAGAGCGGGGTCTATGTAGGGTAATGTTTTTGGTTTAGTTCTCCTTTAATAACATTGGGCTCAACCATCATTTTTACCAGCCAGGCCGGTAAAATACAGGCCAGGTGGCAATTTTCCTTAATACAATTGACATTATGTACAGTACGTCCCTAAGGTATGAGAGACACTCCCATTTCGAATTAGCAGTAGTTAGTCACACTTTACGTCCTGACAGAAAGGCAGACAGACAGGCTGAGAGGCGGTTGCCTGCTGTTCCCTTAGGTGTCCTGCCTGTCACAAGCCCTCCTTCAGCAGGTACGTGTGATTAATTGTAGGTGCTGATGGAGTCTTTATGCTTGTTTACCCTCTGTGACAAAGCAAGCTGACCATTATGTGAGTCACGTCACGAGAACACTGGAGAGAGAAAGAGAGAACCATAGGGTTGTTACGTGGCAAGTAGGGCGACATGTTTTATCCCCACGTGACGTAATAAGTACTGTGTTAGCTTTATGCTTATGGTAACGTTGATGACAGGAATTATTTTAAAACTGTTCAGGGATTTTAATAGTTTAACAAACTAGCCTACACTTTTTTAGAGGATGCTGGAAGATAACCAACTACAGACAGAGACCGCTCTGGCCCCACATATTGTCGCAGGTTGTGTGGACAGACCCTTTCAGGGCACGTGATAGCGTGACACCTTTTAGGGAGATGGGCACGTGATAGCGATGGCACGAGCTGGTTGGTTACGATGGGCGGTGACGTAGGTGCGCTTTGTGGCCGGCAGAAGAGCTCTCGCTAGGATTAGCAGTCGGCGCTTGCTGTTGTCTCGGTGTGGAATCTCGGAGGTGTTGCATTAATATCGAACAGCAGAATGGAGGCCCAGGACCCAAGCAGGTGAGTTAGGAGAGAGAGCTATTTTATATCTGTCGTATGTACAGAGCTGCAACCGGGCCGATTATCTCGTATAGAAGGGTGGGTTTCTGCGCATGCGCGGAGCGTAGTGCGGCCCAGGCTCTTGTGTATAAATAAAAGGAGGGAAGAGGCAGCCATTATTTACAAAATATTACAGCGCTTTGTCTGCCTCACAGATCATTTGTACAGTGACTGATCTGCTCTGTATGTGTAAATTGTAAACTCTTGCCAGCTGGTTCTTTAATCCTGTACTTGTTTTCTGTCACCATTGTTTATCATTTCTACGGCCCCTGCTTGTTTCTTTTTAATAATCATTTTTAGGTCACTATAAACGTAAAAAATGATCATAGTTTGACCGCTACAAACTGTTGCAGAAAAAGCTTATGTGCCATCCATAGGGTTATGGTTGAGTCCCAGTGCAGGCGCCAAGCATAGATTGTAAGCTCTGTGTCGGAGAGGATCCGTGTTCTCCATTAATAGAGGTTCATAAAAGCACAAATGGATAGATGGGTCACATTACAGTGTTGCCATAATGCTTTGTTTTTAGTGTGTGTGTCTATATATATATATATATATATATATATATATATATATATATATATATATATATATATATATATATATATTATGCAATTCTCCTCAATTATATTGTGACAGACATGCTCCTATTAGCAGAAACACTGAAGCACAAAGCAGTAGCCAGGGCTCATTAAAAGTGTGATATTTTAGGGTGATGTACAGATTCATCTACCAATAAATCTATATCCTGCAACACAACACAAAGAAAGTTGTAGCCACGTGTGTGAACGTTAGTGCAGACACCGGTAGGGATGTTTCTCATGAGACCCTTAAGGTGGCCATACACGATAAGATCCGCTCTTTTGGCAAGGTTGCCAAACAAGTGGATTTTCCCCCGTTATGCTCACCAACGGTTAGGGGTTATCTGGTTAATCCGATCTTTCAGCACTAGGGCAAAACAATCGTATTATAACGAAGGACCAGAGTGCCAGTGGGTCGAAAGGGCCACATCAGCTAGCCAATATTGTCCTCCATCGCAAGAAAAATCAAACCTGCCTGATCGATATCTGACAACCAGAATGGAACAGCACCAGTTATCTTATGAATAATAAAAATGCCTTTAATGCAAACTGTTTAGGTCCGTTTCAGGCCACATTTGGCTTGATAAAGGGCCAAGCGTGGCCTGAAACATTGCAGCATTGCCCTTAAAAGTTTACATTAAAGGTATTTTTATTCTTCATAAAATAAGTGGTGCTGTAACATTCTGGCTGTCATCTATATACCAGTGGGAAGTGGACATTGGAGAAACCTGCACTACGCAAAGTTCTGTGTATAAACTAGAGGCACTGCCACATGAACAGATGTTTGTGTCCGACACAGGTAGTTAATTGGGTTCTGGGGGAAGAAAAGGCATTCATTTTAATTGTAATAACTTGTGAAACAAGTTAGATTTAATAAATGATGTTGTTTGGCTGCTAATTAAGACATATTTAGCTTTAGTTGTATTATCTTGCATTTAAAAGGATTTGTGTGTGTGGAAAATATACTACTAGCTTGTATTTTTGTTTTTCCTCCTTTAGCTACTACCTGCTTCAACCAGCCCAACCATACTATCCATTTTCATACCATCAAATGATGAACGTGCCTTCAAATATGGATCTTGGAAACGAGCAGCAGACTCTACATCCTCTAACTGGTGTTCCAGCCCACGAGCTGCAGGCTTTCTCTGGGATGGCTGCTAATGAACCTCAAGTTCTCCATACACTGACTGGAGTGCCAGCCCAGGAACCTGTAAATGGAGAGATGCCAATCCCAGAGATGATTCCAAATCCTGCTGAAGGTATTCTGATTTCAGTTAAATGTAAAATATTGAAAAAAAAAAAAAAAGACCACAGCCTGTGTTAAATAGTTTGAAAAAATGTGTGTTTTCTTTTGTTAAATATGTTTACATGTTTTTTTGTCTAGTAGCTATGAAGATCCAATTACAAAAAAAAACCCTTTTTCAGAAAACTCCCAAGTCCCGAACATTGTAAATAACAGGTCCCATACCTCAATGCATTGATCAGTTATTTTTGCATTAATTATCAAATAGACAAAATGCCATATCGTTGTCCTTTGTGCAGCAGAACCCACAACAGGCAAACGAAAAAGGGGCAAGGCTCCATCAGAGCCAAAGCCAAAGAAACCAGCTGCAAAGAGTGCAAAAGCTCCAAAATCAGGGAAGCAAGAGAAGATCACAGATGCTTTTAAAGTTAAAAGAAAAGTGAATCGATTTAATGGGGTCTCTGAAGCTGAACTCTTGACCAAGACTTTGCCAGACATTCTGACTTTCAACTTGGATATTGTAATTGTGAGTATGATTTTCTACAAGACCATTTTTAAATATGTGTTTAAATACATATGTAAATTTCAATATTTTAATCTGCAGATTGGCATCAATCCAGGTCTTATGGCAGCATACAAAGGCCATCATTACCCGGGCCCAGGAAACCACTTCTGTAAGTTTTTGTGGCATTTACACTACTCTTTTATTAAACTAATGAAAACATCTATCCCTTTTGAAATAAAGGTGATCGACTCACAAATACTGTACTATTGAACTACCACCTTTTTAATACAATTACCTGCAGTCCTCAACTAAGAAATTCAGTCTTGGGGAAAAATGTCAATGGAAAATGCTTTACAATACTACTTATCATGCTGTGTAAAAAGGGGAGAAAAACGTTAGCAGTGATGTTGCTGAAAACGAGCAATCACCAACTAGATTTCAATAGTTAAAAAAGAAAAGCAAAGCTCTGATTGGTTGATATTACCGGTAATGTTTTTCTCCACTTTTTACACAGCATGATAAATATACTCTTTCTAATAACCTCAATATTTAAAACAGATGGTACATTATTCCCTATATATTAAACAACATATATATTGTATTGCATTGTCCCTAAAGGGGAAAAACAACCCATAACTGTTTACAACAAGGGGGTACATTATTTTTTATAATACACAAGTTTAAATGGGTTGTTCACCTTCCCAACACTTTTTTTTCAATAATAAATGTATACAACCAGCTCTAATCCTTGCTCTATAACTGACTGATCAAATAATTAGCATGGAACCATATATCTCCGAGCAATGCAATAGGCTGTAAAGTTGAACTGCTGCTCACCCGAAGGAAAAGATGACCTGGGTGTAAAACCCCAGGTCTGTGGCCTTCACATTCAATCTATGCAGTGTATGTGATGAAAATAATATCTGCTTCTATCGCACTCACCATGGACGGGAGTTTGCACGGGTGCAGTGCCCCGAATCCGTAGCTTGAGGTGAGGATATAACCAAACAAACGAGCATGCACTCCTGGATCCAGCCATAAACAAGGTTTATTCCATATTAATAAAAGTTACACGTCCTAACGCGTTTCGTATCCGTAGGCACAATTAGCAGACTGCTAATTGTGCCTATGATTACGTATGGGCAGATATGAAACATGTACTTTATCGGCTGGCTCCAGGAGTGCTTGCTCATTTTGTTTGGTTGTAGCCTCACTTTTTTTTCAGTTCAGTTGTTTTCAGATTGTTCCCCAGAATAAAGACTTTCTTCAATTACTTTCCATTACTTATTTTTTACTGTTTTTTTCAAAATCAAAGTTTAAAGTTTAATGTCCCTGTATCTGGTGTTTGAGTCTGGAAGCTCAGTAATTCAGGTGCAGACGCTAAACTGTTAAAATTTTGCAACATTTCGTTGATACCGTATATACTCGAGTATAAGCCGTCCCGAGTATAAGCCGAGATACCTAATTTTACCTCCAAAAACTGGGAAAGCTTATTGACTCGAGTATAAGCCGAGTATAAGCCTAGGGTGAGAAATGCAGCAGCTTCTGGTAAGTTTCAATAAAAAAATTGAGGGTTTCTGCTCCCATTGGAGGTGCCAGCATCTAGTTTTTGGAAGCCGGCGACCATTCTTGGATGCTGGCGACTATTCTTGGATGCCAGCGACTATTCTTGGAGACTATTCATGGACGCCGACGACTATTCTTGGACGCCGGCGACCGTTTTTGCGTTTGCCCCGAGTATAAGCCGAGGTAGAGTTTTTCAGCATATTTTGGGGGCTGAAAAACTCGGCTTATACTCGAGTATATACGGTACATTTCTCAGCGGCATCTCTGGAGTATTAGCAACTATTGTATTAATTCTAACAGCAGCCTGTAATGAAACTCTGATTCTGCTCAGCAGGGACAAAAAATAAGACGTGTATCAATTTAGAACAGTTTAGAGGGTCAGCGATCCTCCCCCCCCCCTCCCAGAGCTGCTTTAGAAGGTGAAAAATTACACTTTATTAGAAAAACAGTCACACATGGAAAATAGAAAGTAATTGGAAAAATTCTTTATTTCTGGTGAACTATCTGAAAACAAATAGGCGTTTGAAGGTGAACAACCTTTTAAGTGATTGGGCTGAAACAATATGGTGAAGACTCACTCTACTGTGGTGTACACTGGTACTTTTGTGTCATTTCTGTAGATAATACTGATCTACCGTATGCACGTTTCTGTAATCTACTGATCTACTTCCCTTAAGTCAAAGGGGTAGGATTTTCCTAGACGCTGTAAAGTGCCAATTTTGTAAGGCTTCCTACTTCAATCACTAACTTGTAAAAGCTTGCCAGTTCTTTAAAACCTTTGCTGGTCCTGTTAAATTTTCTTCAGAGACAAGGTGGTTTCCTGCTATCTTAGTTGCAATAGCTCTGATTGCACATGTGCATTATATAATTTCTACTGGAGTGGTGCCTAAGCAGGGCTGCTCCCTGCTCAGCTCATTGTACTACCCAAGTGCAGAGTTGGAGCTGCTACAAGGCAAAATTTCAAGATGTGGGCACTGGCTAGCAAATACAGGCCTCTGGGGTCCCCAGAATGTGTTTGTGCATTTTAAATACTGGAATATTTTTTCTTTAACTTTCATTTTCCTCCAAAGGGAAGTGTCTATTCTTGTCTGGACTGAGTGACAAACAGCTTAATCATCTAGATGACCATTCACTTCCAGAAAAATATGGTATTGGGTTTACTAATATGGTGGAGAGGACGACACCAGGGAGCAAGGACCTTTCAAGGTAAGCAGAATTGGTGGTTCAATATATTTGCTCCACACCAATAGTCTTTCGGTTTTTAATTACTTTTTTCTTGTGCCATTCTTAGCAAGGAATTTAGAGAAGGAGGGAGAATTCTTTTAGAAAAGCTGCAAAAATATAAACCTCGGATAGCAGTATTCAATGGAAAATGTGAGTCGACAAACATTGATTTACCTTCCTGTTTTTCCGTAATATCGAGTTCAGTTTTATCAAGTGATCTAAAATGAACTATTTCACCTTCTTTACAGGTATTTATGAAATTTTTAGTAAAGAAATATTTGGGGTAAAGGTTAAAAAAATCGATTTTGGAATCCAGCCACACAGAATACCTGAGACTGACACTGTGAGTAGACTAAAAAATCTGAATAAAATACATGGAAAACTGTCAGTGTCACTGTTCTTGAAGCACTTTTCATATAACCGAGATCCCATTTTATCACATATGTAAATGCAGTTCTGTTCCAAAGTATAACTGAACTGGGCAGACATAAGGTACATCTGCTATCTGGAAACTTGGGAAATATTTTTCCTTCATTTCAACCACAGTGTAAAGTCACCTGGACAGTGACCCACAGCAGTTTTCTGTTATTGTTGTCCTATCCGCATCTGGTGAACAGCCAATTGATTGCTAAAAGTTACTTGCTCATAAGCAAATTTGCCAAGTTTTTGCAAATGATCTTGTGTGTGACATATTAATATGCCTGTGTTTAAGCAGGGATGTCAATAAATCCTGGCCTGCTGTGTTGGAAGCCCCTTAAGGGCTATGGCACTCTCCACATCTTAAACGTTGCGGGTTGCCTCCCAATGCCGGTAAAAGTTTTTAGACGGAATCGTCTTATTTGTAGTTAACCCCATCACTTTCATCTCCGACTGGTTCTTGCTTAAGTATGAAAAACCAGCCCTTCCATGCATATTCTTAAGCTGTTTGACAAAATAGTTGTTGTTTTTAGTTGACTGTGGTTCTGTTTCATATAGTGATTATTTGTTGTTAGGTCTCCAGTGGGCACAGGGGCCGTCCTCATATTTAATGAGGTTTAATCCTGCGCTCCCCTTTGGCTGAATGTATGAAACCGGAAAGCAGGGTAGCGCAGCTCAAAACGCCCTTCTGTAAGGGCCAGGACCGGGCCAGGCTGGCCAAGCACCCTAGGCAACCCACCACACCACGCACGCTTGTATCCGGGTGCGACTAAGAGAGATGAGAGCTTCGTAGAGGAGGGAGCCGGCTCGACTGAGAGTAGGGAGGGAACTGAGAGCAGGGAGGGAGCCTGCTGGCTTGACTGAGAGAGAAGAGAGGAGAGTGAGGGAGGGGACAGCGAGGGTCACAGGAGGGAAGGAAGACTGAGGAGTGTGGACTAGGGGTAGGCAGAGGTCAATTTTAGAGGTAGCTGCCCAGCGCCCCCCTATCACTCCGCCCTAGGCAGCTGCCTCTTCTGCCTACCCCTAGTTCCGGCCCTGGTAAGGGCCCTTAGTTTGCTTAAAGGAACAGTAACATCAAATAATTAAAGTGTTTTAAAGTAATGAAAATAGCACGTACCGTTGCCCTGCACTGGTAAAACTGCCGTGTTTGCTTCAGAAACTCTACTATTGTTTATATGAATAAGCTGCTGTGTAGCAATGGGGGCAGCCATTCAAAGGAGAAAAGGCTTAGATTACACAGCAGATAAGCTCTGTAGAACATAATGGTGTTATCTGTTATCCATTATTTAACCTGTGCCATATAGACTTTTTTTAATTTCCGACTTTGCTACACAGCAGCTTGTTTATATGAAATATAGTAGTGTTTCTGAAGCAACCACATCAGTGTTACCAGTGCAGGACAACACTACAGGATATTTTCATTACTTTAACCACTTTGTTTTTTGATGTACTCCTCTTTATGCTGGTCCTGCTTGGAATGTGACCTGCGTTGTTTATTTATTTAATGGGGGAAAGAAGTAACAAACATATACAGCTAATCATATGTGCAAAGCAAATGGTACAAGCATTTTCTGGTCCTTTAAAGTCTCTTTTTAGAATCTTTTAGTCCCATTCGCTCTTTCACTCAGCTTGGTCAGATTAGATTCAGTCCCATTGGTGGATTTCAAACAAAATACTTTTTCTTAGCAATACTATCCATCTGTCATTGAACTATAGATTTCTTTCCACTGACCTAACTAAGTCTGCAGTGTGACCAAGTGCTTATGAATATAGAATAAGGTGCTGTGAAACTAAACGATGTGTTGCTGAATGCAAGACCGTTCTCATTGAGAGTTTATGGAATGCTCATAATGCTCATACAAAAGACGCTGCATGATTTATTAATCTGCAGATGTGTTTCTAAAGGGTTTCATGAAACGTTGAATGTTGGGAACTATCCTGCAAAAATATATGGTCATATGATAATTGTGTATGTTTCTCTTCCATCCTCTATACAATCAGATTTGCTATCTGATGCCCTCATCAAGTGCTCGATGTGCACAGTTTCCAAGAGCTCAGGACAAAGTCCATCACTACATTAAGCTAAAAGAACTCCGAAACCAGCTCAGGGGAGTAGAAACTAACAGAGAAATTCAAGAAGTGCAGTACACATTTGACCTGCAGTTGGCACAAGGTAGGGTTCTGCTTACCTTAGATTAATGTGCTACGGTGATTCTTTTTTATGCTGTGGATAGTGTAGTATTGTTGAAATCCAAAAACCAGCATATTTCGCTTCTAAAACTGCAGCTCAAGCTTTTTTAAATAGAAAAACTGGACACGTTGGCCGCATTGAAATTGAGTAAAATTATTGGGATTTTACTATTTCTTTGTAATTTCCATTCCAATAAAGCTATTGCTTATTAAAGGACCAGTAACATCAATTTAAAAAAAAAAAAAAAAATTCATTGGTATAGAACGAAAAAAACAACAAAGACAAATGAAACTTTTAAATCGCTAAGTCTTTATTAAGAAATAACTTACCAAAACTCTGCTTGTGCTCCTCTTCAGAAAAGGCAATCTGGCGATCCATCATGTGGCACTTGATTTCTCCTCCCTGGCTATCTCCTATAAGGAAGGCAGGGAGGAGAAATTGAGCGCCGAACGATGGATCGCCTTTTCTGAAGGGGAGCGCAAGCGGAGTTTCAGCAAGTTATTTCTTAATAAAGACTTAGCGATTTAAAAGTTTCATATGTCATTGTGTTTATTTTTTTAAATTTGTTACTGGTCCTTTAAGGTATATTTATTAAAGGTTTGCCAGAGGGTATTTTACAGTGATCTGTGTATTTGTCAAAAGGTAACATTTTCATCGACTGAATAAAAAAACCCATACAAGTAAACAGAGAGCTATGAAATCCCCTTTGGTGAACTGCAGCAAGCAATGTATCGCCCTTTGATAAATACACTCTAATTTGGCTTTCAGAAATACCCTGGGCTGGTGCAACTTTTAGCAAACAGGAGCACTGGCCCAGGGTATCAGGTAAGAGATTTTTAAGCCTAACCTTTTGGCACTCCCCAGTGATTTAAACTTAAGTTTTCCTTTAAAAATACTTTTATTACAAATACTGCATTGACCATATATTAAAAATGCATGCCTCTGGGGTCCATTTAACCTTTTCCCTGCCAAGCACGTAGGTACTACGTTCTGCCATGAAAATGCTCTGTCTGCCAAGCACGTAGTACCTACGTGCTGCGCAGTTCAGGGTCCCTCGCTGCACTGGCGGGTTTAACCGCCGTGCTGGCGAGTCTGCGGCGTCCCAAACCCCTTAGGCAACGAGCTAAGGGGGTTCCTACATCGGTCCTGCGACGCGATCGTCGCAGGGCCCGACTTACCTAATGCAGAGTCGCATGGCAAGTCGCAGACCTCGTGGGACACGATCCAGCGCCGCCCACTCACTTCCTGTGAGCGATCCTGGGCCCTCCAACGCTGCCAAGGACTCCCCCCAGCCACAGAAACGGTAAGTGGCGTTTCTTTACTGATTTACACACTCACATGTATGTACACACACACACTACACATGTAACAAAAGGTAGGTGTTTTTTTTTTTTTTTGCTTTTCTGGATTTTTTTGGTCTTTTGTACACTTACATACTTTTGCACATATATCTACACACTTGCATACACATAGACACATTTACACACTTTTTAGAGCTGTACACACACAAGCACACACGTATATATATTTTTTAAAATTTTTTAAAATTTTTTTTTTTTTTTTAGTTCTTCATTTTATCAGTTTTCCACTTGTTATTTCGCTAAAAACTGTTTATTTCACAGCGTGACTATTGGATCAAGCATTCTGACCGCTAGCCACGCTGTCGGATCAGTTATTTTGTTATGACATTGATTTGCCTAATTGTTTTTTATTTTGTATGATTTTATGCTTGCATTGTTATTTGCATTGTTGTTTTTTCTAGCGTCGCTTGTACGTTGATCAATTGGAGTACAAACAAATTTTTAGCAATTTTGAATTCGCCACAATGTGTACTTTACAAAAATATATGGTTTTGGGGGGTCTTTCTGCTGTTAGAGGGTCTTGGGCACATAATATTCAGTCCAGGGTCTATTTTCACAGAAGGTGAATCGGCAGTGGCGAAAATTCATATGCACTATTTTTATTTGGGGTCCGCACATGGCTTTGGTATATCTATGCATATTGGGCATCAAACTGTTCCGTAGACTCTTGGCGTCGATATTTAGGGTGTTTTACAATTGTATGTAAGAAATTGGGTGAGATAAATGTGACCAATTGCAATATTTTTAGATAATTTTCAGAAATGTCAAAAATCGCTGCCTTTAGCGTTGCGTTGCAGTATGGTAGTTTGGCGTAGAAAGACATAATTACCTATGTTGGATTCGGCAGAATGTGTACTTTCCAAAAATATATGGTTTTGGGGGGTATTTGTGCTGTTAGGGGGTCTTGTGGCTCAATACGCAGTCACTGGTCTATTTTCACAGAAGGCGAAAAGACAACAGAAAAAAATCAAATACACAAATTATTTTGGGGGTCCGCACATGCCAGATGCTTTGGTATATCTATGCATATTGGGCATCAAACTGTTCAGTAGACCCTTGGTGTCAATATTTAGGGTGTTTTACAATTGTACGTATGAAATTAGGTGAGATAAATGTGGCCAATTGCAATATTTTTAGACAATTTTCAGAAATTTCATAAAAACTGCTGCCTTTAGCGTTGCTTTGCAGTATGGTAGTTTGGCGTAGAAAGACATAATTACCTATGTTGGATTCGGCAGAATGTGTACTTTCCAAAAATATATGGTTTTGGGGGGTATTTGTGCTGTTAGGGGGTCTTGTGGCTCAATACGCAGTCACTGGTCTATTTTCACAGAAGGCGAAAAGACAACAGAAAAAAATCAAATACACAAATTGTTTTGGGGGTCCGCACATGCCAGATGCTTTGGTATATCTATGCATATTGGGCATCAAACTGTTCAGTATACCCTTGGCGTCAATATTTAGGGTGTTTTACAATTGTATGCAAGAAATTGGGTGAGATAAATGCGGCCAATTGCAATATTTTTAGATAATTTTCAGAAATGTCAAAAATCGTTTCCTTTAGCATTGCTTTGCAGTATGGTAGTTTGGCGTAGAAAGACATAATTACCTATGTTGGATTCGGCAGAATGTGTTCTTTCCAAAAATATATGGTTTTGGGGGGTATTTGTGCTGTTAGGGGGTCTTGTGGCGCAATACACAGTCACTGGTCTATTTTCACAGAAGGCGAAAAGACAGCAGAGAAAATTCAAATACATTTATTTGTTTTGGGGTCCGCACATGCCAGATACTTTGGTATATCTATGCATATTGGGCATCAAACTGTTCAGTAGACCCTTGGTGTCAATATTTAGGGTGTTTTACAATTGTATGCAAGAAATTGGGTGAGATAAATGCGGCCAATTGCAATATTTTTAGATAATTTTCAGAAATGTCAAAAATCGTTTCCTTTAGCATTGCTTTGCAGTATGGTAGTTTGGCGTAGAAAGACATAATTACCTATGTTGGATTCGGCAGAATGTGTACTTTCCAAAAATATATGGTTTTGGGGGGTATTTGTGCTGTTAGGGGGTCTTGTGGCTCAATATGCAGTCACTGGTCTATTTTCACAGAAGGCGAAAAGACAACAGAAAAAAATCAAATACACAAATTGTTTTGGGGGTCCGCACATGCCAGATGCTTTGGTATATCTATGCATATTGGGCATCAAACTGTTCAGTAGACCCTTGGCATCAATATTTAGGGTGTTTTACAATTGTATGCAAGAAATTGGGTGAGATAAATGCGGCCAATTGCAATATTTTTAGATAAGTTTCAGAAATGTCAAAAATCGCTGCCTTTAGCGTTGCGTTGCAGTATGGTAGTTTGGCGTAGAAAGACATAATTACCTATGTTGGATTCGGCAGAATGTGTACTTTCCAAAAATATATGGTTTTGGGGGGTATTTGTGCTGTTAGGGGGTCTTGTGGCTCAATACGCAGTCACTGGTCTATTTTCACAGAAGGCGAAAAGACAACAGAAAAAAATCAAATACACAAATTGTTTTGGGGGTCCGCACATGCCAGATGCTTTGGTATATCTATGCATATTGGGCATCAAACTGTTCAGTAGACCCTTGGCGTCAATATTTAGGGTGTTTTACAATTGTATGCAAGAAATTGGGTGAGATAAATGCGGCCAATTGCAATATTTTTAGATAATTTTCAGAAATGTCAAAAATCGTTTCCTTTAGCATTGCTTTGCAGTATGGTAGTTTGGCATAGAAAGACATAATTACCTATGTTGGATTCGGCAGAATGTGTACTTTCCAAAAATATATGGTTTTGGGGGGTATTTGTGCTGTTAGGGGGTCTTGTGGCGCAATACACAGTCACTGGTCTATTTTCACAGAAGGCGAAAAGACAGCAGAGAAAATTCAAATACATTTATTTGTTTTGGGGTCCGCACATGCCAGATACTTTGGTATATCTATGCATATTGGGCATCAAACTGTTCAGTAGACCCTTGGTGTCAATATTTAGGGTGTTTTACAATTGTATGCAAGAAATTGGGTGAGATAAATGCGGCCAATTGCAATATTTTTAGATAATTTTCAGAAATGTCAAAAATCGTTTCCTTTAGCATTGCTTTGCAGTATGGTAGTTTGGCGTAGAAAGACATAATTACCTATGTTGGATTCGGCAGAATGTGTACTTTCCAAAAATATATGGTTTTGGGGGGTATTTGTGCTGTTAGGGGGTCTTGTGGCTCAATATGCAGTCACTGGTCTATTTTCACAGAAGGCGAAAAAAACGCAGAGAAAATTCAAATACACAAATTTTCTTTGGGGTCCTCACATGCCAGATACTTTGGAATATCTATGCATATTGGGCATCAAACTGTTCAGTAGACCCTTGGCGTCAATATTTAGGGTGTTTTACAATTTTATGTATGAAATTAGGTGAGATAAACGCGGCCAATTGCAATATTTTTAGACAATTTTCAGAAATATCATAAAAACCGCTACCTTTAGCATTGCTTTACATTATGGTAGTTTTGAGTAGAAAGACACAATTACCTATTTTGGATTCGTCAGAATGTGTACTTTCCAAAAATATATGGTTTTCTGGGGTGAACATACATTTCTGTACTTTTACCCCTTGAAAAATGCTATAAATGTGCTGATTTTGCAGTATCTGGAATTATAGAACTGATATGGGGTGTCTTCGTTCTGGGGCCCCTATACGCCACATACTTAGGTGTACCTATGCATATTGGGCATCAAACTGTTCAGCGGCCCCCGGGCTTTCGGATTTAGTGTGTTTTATCTTGGTATGTATTGATATGTGGGAGATACGATGCTTCAGAGTTGGAGTATTTAGGCGATTTTCGGAAATGTCATAAAAATTGCCAAATGTCGGAAAGCTTTGCGGCTTGGTACTTCGGAGTAGAAAGACATGCATACCCATTTTAGATTCGTTAGAATGCGTACTTTCCAAAAATGTATAGTTTTCTGGGGTGAACAAACATTTTTGTAGTTTTGCCCCTTGAAAAATGCTGTAAATGTGCTTATTTTGCAGTATCTGGAATTACAGACCTGATTACTCGTATGGCGTGTCTTTGTTCAGGGGCCCCTAAACGCCACATACTTAGGTGCACCTATGCATATTGGGCATCAAACTGTTCAGCGGACGCAGGGCTTTCAGGTTTAGCATGTTTTAGCTTGGTATGTATTGATATGTTGGAGATATGATGCTTCAGATTTTTAGTATTGAGGTGATTTTTGGAAATGTCATACAAATTTCCAAATTTAGGAAAGCTTTGCGGCTTGGTACTTCGGAGTAGAAAGATGTGCATACCCATTTTAGATTCGTTAGAATGCGTACTTTCCAAAAATGTATAGTTTTCTGGGGTGAACAAACATTTTTGTACTTTTGCCCCTTGAAAAATGCTGTAAATGTGCTTATTTTGCAGTATTTGGAATTACAGAACTGATAACTCATATGGGGTGTCTTTGTTCAGGGGCCCCTATACGCCACATACTTAGGTGTACCTATGCATATTGGGCATCAAACTGTTCAGCGGCCCCCGAGTTTTCGGATTTAGTGTGTTTTATCTTGGTATGTATTGATATGTGGGAGATACGATGCTTCAGAGTTGGAGTATTTAGGCGATTTTCGGAAATGTCATAAAAATTGCCAAATGTCGGAAAGCTTTGCGGCTTGGTACTTCGGAGTAGAAAGACATGCATACCCATTTTAGATTCGTTAGAATGCGTACTTTCCAAAAATGTATAGTTTTCTGGGGTGAACAAACATTTTTGTAGTTTTGCCCCTTGAAAAATGCTGTAAATGTGCTTATTTTGCAGTATTTGGAATTACAGAACTGATAACTCATATGGGGTGTCTTTGTTCAGGGGCCCCTATACGCCACATACTTAGGTGTACCTATGCATATTGGGCATCAAACTGTTCAGCGGCCCCCGAGTTTTCGGATTTAGTGTGTTTTATCCTGGTATGTATTGATATGTGGGAGATACAATGCTTCAGAGTTGGAGTATTTAGGCGATTTTCGGAAATGTCATAAAAATTGCCAAATGTCGGAAAGCTTTGCGGCTTGGTACTTCGGAGTAGAAAGACATGCATACTCATTTTAGATTCGTTAGAATGCGTACTTTCCAAAAATGTATAGTTTTCTGGGGTGAACAAACATTTTTGTACTTTTGCCCCTTGAAAAATGCTGTAAATGTGCTTATTTTGCAGTATTTGGAATTACAGAACTGATAACTCATATGGGGTGTCTTTGTTCAGGGGCCCCTATACGCCACATACTTAGGTGTACCTATGCATATTGGGCATCAAACTGTTCAGCGGCCCCCGAGTTTTCGGATTTAGTGTGTTTTATCCTGGTATGTATTGATATGTGGGAGATACAATGCTTCAGAGTTGGAGTATTTAGGCGATTTTCGGAAATGTCATAAAAATTGCCAAATGTCGGAAAGCTTTGCGGCTTGGTACTTCGGAGTAGAAAGACATGCATACTCATTTTAGATTCGTTAGAATGCGTACTTTCCAAAAATGTATAGTTTTCTGGGGTGAACAAACATTTTTGTACTTTTGCCCCTTGAAAAATGCTGTAAATGTGCTTATTTTGCAGTATCTGGAATTACAGAACTGATTACTCGTATGGCGTGTCTTTGTTCAGGGGCCCCTATACGCCACATACTTAGGTGCACCTATGCATATTGGGCATCAAACTGTTCAGCGGACGCAGGGCTTTCAGGTTTAGCATGTTTTAGCTTGGTATGTATTGATATGTTGGAGATATGATGCTTCAGATTTTTAGTATTGAGGTGATTTTTGGAAATGTCATAAAAATTTCCAAATTTAGGAAAGCTTTGCGGCTTGGTACTTCGGAGTAGAAAGACGTGCATACCCATTTTAGATTCGTTAGAATGCGTACTTTCCAAAAATGTATAGTTTTCTGGGGTGAACAAACATTTTTGTACTTTTGCCCCTTGAAAAATGCTGTAAATGTGCTAATTTTGCAGTATCTGGAATTACAGAACTGATTACTTGTAATGGGGCGTCTTTGTTCAGGGGCCCCTATACGCCACATACTTAGGTGTACCTATGCATAATGGGCATCAAACTGTTCAGCGGCCCCCGGGCTTTCATGTTTAGAGTGTTTTATCTTGGTATGTATTGATATGTAGGAGATATGATGCTTCAGAGTTGGAGTATTGAGGTGATTTTTGGAAATGTCATAAAAATTTCCAAATTTAGGAAAGCTTTGCAGCTTGGTAATTCGGAGTAAAAAGGCATGCATACCCATTTTAGATTCGTCAGAATGTGTACTTTCCAAAAAGATATGGTTTTCTGGGGTGAACATGCATTGTTGTACTTTTGATCCTTGGAAAATGCTGTAAATGTGCTTATTTTGCAGTATTTGGAATTACAGAACTGATAACTCATATGGGGTGTCTTTGTTCAGGGGCCCCTATACGCCACATACTTAGGTGTACCTATGCATATTGGGCATCAAACTGTTCAGCGGCCCCCGGGCTTTCGGATTTAGTGTGTTTTATCTTTGTATGTATTGATATGTGGGAGATACGATGCTTCAGAGTTGGAGTATTTAGGCGATTTTCGGAAATGTCATAAAAATTGCCAAATGTCGGAAAGCTTTGCGGCTTGGTACTTCGGAGTAGAAAGACATGCATACCCATTTTAGATTCGTTAGAATGCGTACTTTCCAAAAATGTATAGTTTTCTGGGGTGAACAAATATTTTTGTACTTTTGCCCCTTGAAAAATGCTGTAAATGTGCTTATTTTGCAGTATCTGGAATTACAGAACTGATTACTTGTATGGGGTGTCTTTGTTCAGGGGCCCCTATACGCCACATACTTAGGTGTACCTATGCATATTGGGCATCAAACTGTTCAGCGGCCCCCGGGCTTTCATGTTTAGGTGGTTTTATATTGGTATCTATTGATATGTTGGAGATACGATGCTGTAGACTGGACACTTTGAGGCCATTTTTCAAAAATGTAACAAATTTTTATAAAACTGCTAATTTTAGGAAAGAATTGCAACTTGGTAGTTTTGAGTACAAATATATATTTACCCATTTTGAACTCGTTAGAATCTGTTCTTTCCAATAATGTGCAATTTTTTAGGGTAAACCTACTGTTAGTGGAATGTTTGGCCTTGAAATCAGATGTATGCAGTTTTGTGGAGCAGTGCTGTGGAAATTTGGTTGTTTGCTGCTTCTAGATTTTGATCTATAGAAGTGAGAAATCTCCATAAAACGATATATATTTGGTATTGGCGCGTTCAGGAGACACAGAACTTTCCAAATCTGCTGTGTTCTCGTACATAAAATAAATTATGATTCTGATATTTGCGTTTGTATCATGCAAACCTGGTTTTTTTTTGTTTTTTTATACACTTAGAAGCCCATATCTTTTTACAGAAGTGGAATTACAACAAAATTCTAGCATATTCTGAAAGCTTAGGTTGTCCTGAAAAAAACAATATCTTGTTTTCCTGGGTAAACTAAAAGACCCCCCCCAGGAAAGGCCCCTAAAGTGAAAGAGCACAAAATGTTCAAAAATGGCCTGGCAATAAAAGTATCAACTTGGCCAAATTGGCTGGCAGTGAAAAGGTTAATAACAATCTAATCGCAATGTTTTCCACAAATCTCAAAAAATGTGTGGTTTCTCTATATTTTTAAAAAGCTCTAAAAATTTTAAATTTATTAAGTGAAAAAACCATAAATACTTTTAATACCAAACTTTGCCATGTAAAAGCTGGTGAGGTGCTATAGAAGTCAGTTGGAAATGCACTGATCCTATTGAACAGTTTTAAATCAACCCAAATTTTAGAGACTTTTGGATTCTTTTTTGTTCTGTATTGTCCGAACAATTTTAATTTTTAGAGGTTTTTGAAGTATTTGTATCGCATCATTCTGAGCTTTTTTTTTTTAGCACTATATATATTCAGATCTTTTAATACATTTAATCTGTATCTGGATTTTACAGTTTGTGAGTTTAGTCCTGGATTCAAGCCCTAAAATGTGACCTTTAATAAATATATAATAAACCTTTTGAAACATTTTATAATCACCTTTTATATAATAATTTTGTAATTGTTCTGGTGTGTTTTGGACCAAGCCTCAGAGCTAAGCTCAGTGAGAGGTTGACACATTAACATGAAATAGATTTTAACTTTGTTTTCCTTTGCAGAGGATGCAAAGAGACAAGCTATAAAAGAGGAAAAATATGACCCCGGTTACAATTCTGCCCTTGGAGAACAATTCAATGAGCAGACAACAAGCGGAGAAAGTGGAATGTGCAACTTCTCAACAGACGCCACAGGTATTCTTCTATCTTTCTTACTTTATACATAATGTACACAGAACATTTTGACCTGTAGACCGTTTTGGAGAAATGTTTGATAAAGGAATAGTGCTTTAGGCATTCAGCCCCAACATTGCTAGACCATATCTCCCAGCATGCCTTAAAGGGATACAGTCATGGGAAAAAAAATTTTTCAAAATGAATCAGTTAATCGTGCTGCTGCAGCAGAATTCTGCACTGAAATCCATTTCTCAAAAGAGCAAACAGATTTTTTTTATATTCAATTTTGAAATCTGACATGGGGCTAGACATTTTGTCAGTTTCCCAGCTGCCCCTTGTGACTTGTGCTCTGATAAACTTTAGTCACTCTTTACTGCTGTACTGCAAGTTGGAGTAATATCACCCCCCCCCCCCAGCAGCCAAACAACAGAACAATGGGAAGGTAACCAGATAGCAGCTCCCTAACACAAGATAACAGCTGCCTGGTACATCTAAGAACAACAATCAAGACTCTGAGACACATTCAGTTACATTGAGAAGTAAAAACAGCAGCCTGCCAGAAAGCATTTCTCTCCTAAAGTGCAGGCACAAGTCATATGACTGGGGGCAGCTGGGAAATTGACAAAATGTCTAGCCCCATGTCAGATTTCAAAATTGAATATAAAAAAAATCTGTTTGCTCTTTTGAGAAATGGATTTCAGTGCAGAATTCTGCTGGAGTAGCACTATTAACTGATGCGTTTTGAAAAAAACATGTTTTCCGATGACCGTATCCCTTTGACTGACAATATGGGAAAGTATGCTGGGATTTGGGTGGTGAGTACTACTGTGTAAAGTTTATTTTCCCTTTAAAAAGACTGTATGATAATATTTAAGCTGCACGTTTGCCTGTATAGTAATGAATGAGCAGAGCTAAACTAATGGAAATGTTCTTAAAGGAGAGCTAAAAGCATAACTAATATTTTGCAGGCAGTATAAATCCTGATGCGTCTGATGGCATTTACAATAAAGGTTATAAGATCTCTTAGCTTTAAGTCACTGTTCTTGGTTGAACATAAGTTTGGACCCCCTGTTAAAGGAACAGTAACATCAAAAATATATTGCAGTGTTGCCCTGCACTGGTAAAACTGATGTGTTTGCTTCAGAAACACTACTATTGTTTATATAAATAAGCTGCTGTGTAGCAATGGGGGCAGCCATCAAGAGGAGAAAAGGTTTAGGGTACACAGCAGATAAGCTCTGTAGAACATAATGGTGTTATCTGTTATCCACTATTTAACCTGTGCCATATAGACTTTTTTCAATTTCCACCATTGCTCAACAGCAGCTTGTTTGAAAAATAGTAGTGTTTCTGAAACAAACACAGCAGTTTAACCAGTGCAGGGCAACAGTACATTATATTTTCATTACTTTCAAACACTTCAATTTTTTGATCTTTTATTTTAAATAAGAGCGACTGAAAATAAAAAAGTTAAACCGGCAATACTTAAAGTCGCTCTTGAACTTTTTCCAGTTCTGCTCAGGGATATATATTGTCCGTTAAACAATGTGTCTCTGACATCTAGGCCTCACTAACAGACTGTTTCTTATATAAACAGTTCTACAGAATAAACGAAGGAAACACTAAACGGTAAAATGGTTGTTTTTATTGATAGCATGTACCATAGATCACCTCATGACTAGTGATATGATTCTGTTTTTGTTTGTAACAGTACCGAGCAATGCAGAGTTTAATGGGCAAGCTCAGAATGGACAGTGGATTCCCCAGCCTATTGCTGAGCAGATGTCAACTTATAACCACAGTGGTGACCAACAGCAAGGAGGCGGCAACGCTTGAAACTGCTCCGAGTTCCAAGCTATGCAAACACACTGCAGTTTTATTGCAGTCCCAAGGAACCGAACCTCAGTTATGTAACTGAAGCCTTTCTTTTAGTTTTTACATTTTACCTCTCATTTTTATTCTAGTGAAATATTTAGATGTAGCGCTTACCTGAAATTAGGTAGTTTTAATGAATTATACTACATTTTTTTTTAATGAGAAAAGAAAAAAAAAATTAGAATAGTGTTTTTCGGGTTTTTTTTGTACATCTGTTTTGTATTTAACTTCAACTGTGCAATGCAGTTAATCCCAAACTGCATGTTTTGAACCTTTTGATAAAATGCTTGACACAAGGCGGCTGCCACTTGGAATTCAACAGGTGGAGCCTTTGTTTGGATATATATGAAGTAGGGATGCACCGAATCCAGGATTCGGCCTTTTTCAGCAGGATTTGGCCGAATCCTTCTGCCCGGCCGAACTGCATACAAAACAAGGAAGTAAAAAAGGTTTTCCCTTTCCCACCCCCTAATATGCATATGCATATGATTCATCTGAATCTTTCGCAAAGGATTCGGCCGAATCCAAAATAATGGATACGGTGCATCCCTAATATTAAGATGGGTGCTATATTGTAAGGGCATCACTTATACTGGATATTTGAGCTACATGTTCTATCTGGTTCAGTAGGATGTAGTTTGCTGGGCTGAAGATAATGAGAGTTATAGGGAATGACAGTAGAGCAGCCATGATGTATTCCAGTTGATAAACATACAGCAGATTCACATAGTAGTATTTGACTGGACGTCTAGTTTGTAGCCTGTCCAAGGAAACAACTGCAACTTTTGGAAGATGTTAAAAGCCACAGTCTGTGGGAAGGGGCTGGGTATTAAAGATGTACAATAGTTTGTAGGAGCACAGTTTAGACATTCCTGGAGTAGCCTCTGTGTTTTGAAGAAAACTATACCCCCCAAACAATGTAGGTCTCTATAAAAAAGATATTGCATAAAACAGCTCATATGTAAAACCCTGCTTCATGTAAATAAACCATTTTCATAATAAAATACTCTTTTTAGTGCCATTGGGTAATCCTAAATAGAAAATTGCCATTTTAAAAAATAAGGGCCGTCCTTATTATCCTAGGATTCACGGTGCACACAAACAAACCATACATGTTAGGTCACATGAGCCAATTAACAGACAGAGTTGTGTCTTTTGCTTCCTCACTTCTTCCTGTTACAGTTGTAATATTTGTGGTCAGGTGATCTCTGAGACAGCACACAGACCATCACGAAATGGTGGCTCAAGGCAAGAGATGTAAAAGCAATATTTACTTAAATATATATTCCAGTTTGGTAAGATTCTTTAATATGCCACTTAATTTGATCTGTTCATTTTGGGGGTATAGTTTTCCCTATAGAGTGAAATGCCGCAGAATGAGTGAAAAGTCCTACATACTATGTTTCTCTTATTTACTAGTCCTACAAAAGTCTTCTGTGTACTTGAAATATATATATATAAATATATAGCAGAATAATTTAAAACATCTGATTATTAGTTTTTTTTACTGTTCTTTTAATCATTCAGTGCGGGTTCCTATTTATTGTCTTAAACTTGCAGGGTATGAACTTCAGAATTGAGTTTCAAAGGATGAACACCGAGAAGCAAATGTTATTGCTGTTTCTGCACAGTCTGAAATAACGGAGCCTTCCCAGCTTGGTACTATTTCATAGTGACCATTTCTCTTATTTCATGTTGTCCCCACCAGGCACATTGATATAAAACTAAATCTATTTTATTAAAGTAAACTTTAGCCTGAATTTTGCAGGTCTTTATAAAAAATATTAGGATTTGGCCTTTTTCAGCAGGATTCGAATTCGGCTAAATCCTTCTGCCCAACCAAACCGAATCTGGATCCTAATTTGCAAATAAGGGGGGGTGAGGGAAATCACTTGACTTTTTGTCACAGAATAAGGAAGTGAAAAATGTTTTCCCCTTCCCACCTCTAATTTGCATATGCAAATTAGGGTTTGCTATTCGGCCGAATCTTTCGCAAAGGATTCAGGGGGTTGGCCAAATCCAAAATAGTTGATTGGGAGCATCCCTGATAAATATAGAACAAGGTTTAGACGTCAGCTTTTATGGTGCAGTGTATAACTAAATTGAATGGGTCCAAAAAATGAATGTAGAGGATTTATTCCTATATTTACCACCACTTTCCCCCTTATCACATAATCATATTACAGATGTATGTTTTTGTGTCTAAAAGTCACCTGGTTTCAAGGGTTGTCAGCACTGATAATAAGCATTAAATATAACCCTTACTTTACGACTTTGTGATGCAGATGTAAGAACGCTGGCTGCACAACAAAACGAGTCTGTTAGTAAGGCCCAAGTGAGGGCATCTGTCTTGTATTGATCAGCAGCTATTGATTTGTATTGGGCTGCATTGAGTCTGGCACCTCCAAAATACACACAATCCCTGCCTATGACAGTGATGTGTAGACTCTAACCTGAAATATTTCCCTTCACTCTTTTCTGAGGAAAAAGATCATTTAGTAAGTTGGTTAATCCACCTCTCAGGAGTGACGTTGCATCTGGTTTACACAGTGCCTGGGTGTGTATATAGTTAACTCCATGTGGGCTAATGTGCTCCATGACAGGTCTCTGTAGCCCCACTATATCATCTGATCATTGACCCTAAGCCAACAAACAGCCAGATTTGTCCCGGTGCATAAGTGCACACATGGGACAGAGATTAGTGTTAGTGATGGGCACACCCAAACCTGCCCTCACTCCATCTTTGCCTGACTTCAGGTTCCTTTTGTAGACTTTCCCTGCTCCACCGATGATGTCATGGAAGAGGCGATTCCTTTTATAGACCCACCCGACCAAAGACATCACAAAAGTGGCGGGCCGAGCAGGCACGCTGCTATAAAACTGGAAGTCGGAAGCCATCCATGTAAGGTGGCGGGAGGGGAGAGTAGGAAGAAAAGCTTGACCCGGACCCGTGCGAGTTTGGCCCGAGCCCGACCCACCTGCAGGTATTAGGCCAGCCTGCACATCACTAGTTAGTGTATTTTGCCATCTTAAAGGAGTTGTTCACCTTGCAAACCCTTTTTTCGGTTCAGTTGTTTTCAGAAATAAAGACTTTTGTTTCCAATTACTTTCCATCTTTTATTTCTTACAGTTTTTCCAAAACCCTAAGTTTAAATTTTAAAGTTCCTGTATCTGGTGTTTGAGTGTGGCAGCTCAGTAACTCAGGCGCAATTTTGCAACATTTAGGGTCTGGCCACACGGGGAGATTAATCACCAGGCGACAAATCTTTTCTTCGCGGCGACTAATTACCCCGATCTGCCTTCTGCCGGCTAAAGGTGAAAATCGACTGGGGGCAGGCACTTGGACCGATTCATTTTTCGAAGTCGTCCGTAATTGCCTCACGAGGAAACTTCGGGCGACTTTGGAAAACAAAGCGCTCCACGTGCCTGTCCCCAGTCGGTTTTCATTTTAGCTGGCGGAAGGCAGATCGGTCGCCTGGCAACTAATCTCCCCAAATCTGCCTGTGTGGCCAGACCCTTAGTTGATACATTTCTCAGCAGCATCTCCGGAATATTAGCAACTATTGTATCAATTCTTACAGCTGCCTGTAATGAAACTCAGGGATTCTGCTCAGCAGGGACAAAGATGACAAATGTATCAACTAAATGTATCAATTTAGAACAGTTTACAGGGTCAGCGACCCCCCCCCCATGCCTTTAGAAGATGAAAAATGACACTTTACACTTCAATATTGGAAAATGGAAGGTAAATTGTAAAAGTCTTTATATCTGGTGAGCTCTCTGGAACCAATTGAACTGAAAAAAAGTGTTGGACGGTGAACAATCCCTTCAACTTGTGATATGCATGAGAACGTCTCTTGTTTATAGGGGGGTGTATACACACAGTATGTGTCAGCCTCATTAAATCATTCTGGTGCTCTCTGTATGCAGATTGTGTTCTGTGCAAACCAAAAACGATGGCTGGCTAGAAAACATTAAGGACAGCAATGTTATGCCTACATTCTTTTATATGTGCAGAGTACGTTTTGTACAGGTTTTGAGAAATAATATGCATTAATTATGTTCTGCTAGCTTGAGCAGATGATGTCGATTATTCCTGGAAAGGTCTATGTACCCTCTTCATGTTTGGAAATGGGTACATCGCACTAGTTACCTCTATACAGGTATGGAATCTGTTATCCGGATTACAGAAAAGCTGTCTCCCATAGACTCCATTATAATCAAATAATCCAGATAATAAAACAGTAGCTTGTACTTGATCCCAGCTAAGATGTTAATTCATCCTTATTGAAAGCAAAACCAGCCTATTGGGTTTATTTAATGTTTACATGATTTTCTAGTAGGTATAAAGTTCCAAATTTCGGAAAGATCTGTTATCCGGAAACACCAGGTCCCGAGCATTCTGGATAACGGGTCCCATACCTGTACTTACCTCTTATGTGGTGACCAAAACCGTAGTTTACAGCTTTATGGAGTAAGATGGTTTGTGCTGAGTAGCAATACCCAATGAGATATAAGCTAATAATGGACATTTAATATTCCTGTCTCGTGTAATAAATCAGTAGGAAATGACCCGTGTGTATGAATTAGTGCAAGCCCGGTGATGTACAACAGACACTGCTATCGGAGTGATACTGAATTGGAAACTGAAAACCGTGATTTTTGTGACTGTGTTTATACCTTTGTGCAATAACAACAAACCATGCCTAGAATTATTTCCTAATGATACACATGTACTGTTGGCTTTCCATTACTGAATTACCACTGTTACTGTTCGGGAACTATTGTAAATGTGTTCAGTCATTTTTTTTTTTTTAATAATAATAAAAACATTCATGCAACTGTGGATTTAAATTCTGTATTTTATTTTATTTTACATTTTGTGTCTTTAATCTATAACCTTGTGTATAGCAGTAAGAGAACTGAATTGTGTCTTTGTGCTGTGGCTCCTTCTGCGTTTTTTTTTTCAGACAGCACAATAGTGTGAATCGGAGACAGGGCTGCTGTTAAACCTTTTACCACATTCAGCATTAAAGGAGAACTCCACAAAAACATAACTTAAGCTTTTTGAAAACTAAACATAATTTCAAGCAACTTTGCAATATACAACAATTAAAAAATATGCAGACTTTTCATGATTTTTAATGGTTTGGAACAGGTCCCTAAGCCTAGCCCCCTGCTCTCCTGCTGATCTGTCTGACTACTTTGCTGACTACTGTTACTTTGTATCAACAGCCACCAGTCCTCAGCCTGCATCCTCCAAACCCCACAATTCCCTGTACACGTGATTTCAATAAGGAACATCTCAGTGCAATGCATTGTGGGTTATGTAGTTCCTGTATGATGTCTGTAAGCTGTGGAGAAGTTGTTACAATTTGTAACATCTGTGTTTAGTCCCTCCTTCCCTGCCAGGATTTCAAATGATGCAGAAAGAGAAGAACTGTTAAACAGCTGGATTTCAGCATAGAAAATGACATTTATTTATACTTTTTTAAAGAAACAGGTAACTGTGATGGGTATATTAAGGGTCTCTGTGTTATGTGGCCTCTTTATCAAATTTAGGTTTCCCTTTAATAAATATTGGTGAGTACCCTGGTATAGGGAGATCCTACAGCCATCAAATATACAACCCAACATTGTGGGTTGTATATTTTGAGAACTAAATGATGCTACAACTTCCTTTCACATGTATATAAATCAGTAAATAAAGGGCACACATGATGAAAGTTTAAAGGAGTGGTTCACCCGTAAGCAAACTTTTAGTATGTTATAGAATGGCTAATTCTAAGCAATGTTTTAATTGGTCTTTATTTTTTATAGTCTTTAAATTATTTGCCTTCTTCTGACACTTTCCACCTTTTAAACAGGGGTCACTGACCCCAACTAAAAACAAATGCGCTGCAAGGTGACACATTTATTATTATGACGTATCTTTCTACTCAGGCCTCTCCTATTCATATTCCAGTCTATTATTCAGATTAATGCATGGTTGCTAGGGGAATTTTGATTAATTTCCAAACTGGAGAGCTGCTGAATAAAAAGATAAATAATTAAAACCCAAATAATAAACAATGGAAACCAACTGCAAATTGATTCACAATATCGCTCTCTATATCATATTGAAGGTTAAAGGGGTTTGTTCACCTTTCAAAAACTTTTTTCAGTTGTTTTCAGATTGTTCACCAGAAATAAAGACTTTTTTCAATTGCTTGCCATTTTTTATTTTTTTACCGTGTTCCCGAAATGTAAGTTTAATGTTCCTATCTCTAGTTTTTCAGTCTGGCAGCTCAGTGATCCAGGAACATCTGAACTGTTACAATTTGCTACATTTAGTTAATACAATTAGGTGATACATTTTTCAGCAGTATCGGTGGAATATTGGCAACTATTGTATCGATTCTAACAGCTGCCTTTAATGAAACTCAGGGATTCTGCTCAGCAGGGACAAAGATAAGAAATGTATCCACTAAATGTATCAATTTAGAACAGTTCCAGAGTCGGTGACCCCCCCAGCTGTTTTCAAGAAGATGATGAAAAATGGTCACAAATGGGGTTGGGCAAATTTGACCCGTTTTGTTTCGCCGATGAAAGTCTGTGGGTGTCAAGGTGTAACGATTTATCTGTGATCCACCAGAATGGCAGAATTTTTAATGTAAACAGACCAACATACGTGTCCATATGGCTGAAATTAGACAAAGCACCCAAACAGATCTGGTATGGCCAGCTTTATAGATAAGAAAAGGGCATTTCTGATCTCTTTTGGTCACTATTTTGTTGTTATGCTCGGTAGTAAAATATCAAATGATTATGAAGGAATTGTAGGCTTGGTGTTTATTTTTAGGCAGCATTTTGAGTTCTAGGTGTTAGAGTTTGCGTATCTGAAAGTTTCCGGTGGGATCAGGGACAAACCATTTGTCCCACAGATCGGCATGGGAATGGGCATGTTGCCAAGGCTTGTATCTTCCGTTCCAATGGAGCAGTTTTGCTTCCCGAAGAACATTCTCAGGGATAGGGCTATCAGGGCTCCAACCTTCACACAAACAGAATGGCGCATGGTTAGCAATAACTGAAGCAGCCGGCAAATCCATTGAAAAGGGAGTAGGGGAGGGAAAGAATGAATTATATTATGATTGAGACAATGTATCATTTCCCCAAAGCTACCCTTGGGTTGCAAATGATTTTCAAGCTCCTGCTTGAACAAGAACTAAAATAAAGCAACTATTTTCAGCCTCAGTGTACAAGCTCCCTAGGCTTCTACCAATCCGCATAACACACACCTTCCCTAACTTATCTGTTCCCAGCTCTGTGCAGCACTGTTGGTTCCCACTATGTTTGGCCATTTACAGTATTTATTATAAATAAAGTCTATCTCTTTTTATTATAAATAAAGCCTATGTGTCACCAAAAGATTCACAAGCAAGCAATGTATTCTGACACCTGGGGGCCCATTTACTTCGTTCGAGTGAAGGAATAGAGGAAAAATAGTTCGAATTTCGAATGTTTTTTTTGGCTACTTCGACCATCGACTTTGAATTGAACGTTTCAAACTAAAAATCGTTCGACTATTCGACCATTCGATAGTCGAAGTACTGTCTCTTTAAAAAATTCTTCGACCCCCTACTTTGCCACCTAAAACCTACCGAGGCCAATGTTAGGTCCCCATAGGCTTCCTAACAATTTTCTAATCTAAGGAATATCGAACGATTATTCCTTCGGTCGTTCGATTGTAGGAGTAGCGCAAAATCCTTTGACTTCGATATTTGAAGTTGAAGGATTTTACTTCGACCCGAGGTAAATCTGCCCCTTGCTGAAATAACTAATATTGTTTTGGTTCCTCTGTACCACCCACTGTGATATTGGCCTTAGGCCCCTGTAACTAATGACCAATAAAGATGCACCAAATCCACTATTTTTCGCATTCATTCTTTGATTATTTTTGGAATCTTTCAGTCAAGGATTTGTCCAATTTACAACCAAATTAGGCTAAGGAAGGGTTAAAAAGAAACACACAAGTAGAGTTCAAACCCCTGCCCCGTAATTTACTTGTTTGTGTTACAAAAAACCATTTGAATTTGGGAATTTAGTTGGGCCCTTGGATTCAGCTGAATTTCTGCCAAAAAATCCTAAACCAAATACTGGATTTGGAGCATTCTGGGCTGGAAGGAAAAACACAGTTTATTACTGTATTACAGTAAAATTTAAGTAAACTAATAGAAGCCATGGGACTCATTTATCAGGAGCCACAGGTTATATGGAGTCCTCTGTTGGCATCTCAGCAGGTGGCAGCTGTCAGCCTTATGTTGCTTGCCCCAGGCACAACAATCACTTTCACTCTGCGCTTCCTAATTGTCACTGCCCTTCTCACAATTATCTACTCACAGTCAATAAATGTATTATAACCAGTGTACAGGCATCAGCTTGACTTAATAAGTTTCCAAAATATTGTGTCTGCCTGCTTGCTGTGATTGTGAATTTCCCAGACTGAAGGAACCAGTTAAATAATCGATAGTAGAAGTAAAGTTTATTTTATTTAAAGGGATCCTGTCATCAGCAACATTTTTTTTCAAAACACATCAGTTAATAGTGCTATTCCAGTAGACTTTTGCACTGAAATCCATTTCTCAAAAGAGCAAACAGATTTTTTATATTCAATTTTGAAATCTGACATAGGGCTAGACATATTGTCAATTTCCCAGCTGCCCCCAGTCATATGAGTTGTGCCTGCACTTTAGGAGAGAAATGCTTTCTGGCAGGCTGCTGTTTTTCCTTCTCAATGTAACTGAATGTGTCTCAGTGAGACATGGGTTTTTACTATTGAGTGTTGTTCTTAGATCTACCAGGCAGCTGTTATCTGGTGTTAGGGAGCTGCTATCTGGTTACCTTCCCATTGTTCTTTTGTTTGGCTGCTGGGGGGGGGGGAAGGGAGGGGGTGATACTCTAACTTGCAGTATAGCAGTAAAGAGTGATTGAAGTTTTTAAGAGCACAAGTCACATGACTTGGGGCAGCTGGGAAATTGACAATATGTCTCGCCCCATGTCAGATTTCAAAATTGAATATAAAAAAATCTGTTTGCTCTTTTGAGAAATGGATTTCAGTGCAGAATTCTGCTGGAGCAGCACTATTAAATGATTCATTTTGAAAAAAAAAAAATATATTTTCCCATGACAGTATCCCTTTAACAAACACAATAGAAAAGATCTGGAATTATTTCATGTGACATGTCCCCTTTAGCCAAAATGCTTTGCTACTGTACTTACCCAGATATCGAATGTGCCAGTATGGGGTAACAGGTGAGTATTTTTCATGAAACACAATGAGCATGGGAGGAGTGGCCACACCACCACCAATGTTGCTGCTATAGAGATTTTCTCTGTTAAAACATATCAGGGAACATACATTATCAGTAACAGTATCAGTAACGCAAACATCACCCTAATTATTACAACAAATACACTTTTACAGCAACACACACACACACACATATATACCGTATATATATATATATATATATATATATATATATATATATCTGATTCTCAACCTTTTTTTTCTTAGTACAGGTATAGGATTTGTTATCCAGAATGCTCGGGACCTGGGGTTTTCCAGATAACAGATCTTTCCACAATTTAATTCCTGAACCAGCAAGTGTATTTTTTTAGTTGTAACACTGGTGTGTAGGCACCATCTCAGGTCATTTTGCCTGGTCATGTGCTTTCAGAAAGAGCCAGCACTTCAGGATGGAACTGCTTTCTGGCAGGCTGTTGTTTCTCCTACTCAATGTAACTGAATGTGACGCAGTGGGACCTGGATTTTACCATTAAGTGCTGTTCTTAGATCTACCTTCCTATTGTTCTGCTGATGGATTGCGGGGGGGGTGATATCACTCCAACTTGCAGTACAGCAGTAAACAGTAACTGAAGTTTATCAGAGCACAAGTCACATGACTGGGAGCAGCTGGGAAACTGACAATATGTCTAGCCCCATATCAGATTTCAGAATTAAATATAAAAAAATACTGTCTTTTGAGAAATGGATTTCAGTGCAGAATTAACTGATGTATTTTGAAAAATTTTTTTTGACAGTATCCCTTTAAGTCTTCTAGAAAATCATGTAAACATTAAATAAACCCAATAGGCTGGTTTTGCTTCCAATAGGGATTATTTATATCTTAGTTGGGATCAAGTACAAGGTACTGTTTTATTGTTACAAAGAAAAAGGAAATCATATTTACAAATTTGGATTATTTGTATAATACGGAGTCTATGGGAGACAGCCATTCTGTAATTCAGTACTTTCTGAATATTGGGTTTCCAGATAAGGGATCCCATAACTGTACAACAACATGATTGTTTTTGTTCCTGACAAATAGAACCCAACTGCTTTCAGGAAATTCATTATAAACAATGCAGATTATTATGATGGACTGTGTGTGCCAAATGAACATAAGCAGAACAT
The DNA here is from genome assembly GCA_038501925.1 of Xenopus petersii. Taxonomy (NCBI): domain Eukaryota; kingdom Metazoa; phylum Chordata; class Amphibia; order Anura; family Pipidae; genus Xenopus; species Xenopus petersii. The sequence continues at coordinate 35,857,696 of CM076677.1, forward strand.
ACAGTATGTAGAATTGTATTTGGAAAAACACACACACACCAGTTTAAAATACACAACATTTTAATTAATCAATCAATACCATTGTACAATATCTAGAAATTTAATTGGCCTCTGCCCCACCCATTTTGCACCCCTTTGACTTCAGCACCCTGGCCTAGCAACATTACCTCCTCACCCTCCCACACCCACCGGTTATTAGACAGCAAAAAAGTGACAACCCTGTAGCTGAGAGAAGGAGACACTTAGGGGCATATTTATCAAGGGTCGAATTTCGAATGGAAAAAAACGTAGAAATTCGAATTCAAAAAGACCAACCGAAATTAAGTCGAAGTTTTTTTTTGGTTGAATAGGTCCATTTTAGTTCGAATTGGTCCGTATTCGGGCGAATTTGAATCGTATGAATCGAAGGAATAGCGCATTAGCTCGAATTTGATTCAAAGTTTTTCCCCAAAAAAAACTTTAGATTTTTCAAAGTCCACCAATTGATTCAGAATAGATTCTAGGAGGTCCCCCATAAGCTACAACAGCAATTTGGCAGGTTTTAGATGGTGAATGGTCAAAGTCGAATTTTGAAAGAGACAGTACATGATAAATTTCAATTTTCAAATTTTCGAATTTTTTTCAAGTTCAAATAGAATTTGGACTAATCCCTAGTCGAAGTACACAAAAAATAGCTCAATCTCTAATAATCTGCCCCTTAGTCTGTGTTAAATGCCTGTGCAAACTGAGCAAGCTGGCACACTAGATCAATATGTGCCCCAACATGGCTGCCCACACCAGGATCTCCCTCCCAGTGTAGAGGAAATAACGCTTGCTAATAAAATAATAATGTTTCCCCCATCTGTAGTGTGACAATTTTGAAGTGAAAGGTGCCATTTAGGTTGCATTAAAGTAGGAAAGTAGAATACTTTAATTAAAGGGGTGGATCACCTTTAATTTCACTTTTAGTATGTCATAAAATGGCCAATTCTAAGCAACTTTTCAACTGGTTTTCATTTTTTTTTTATAGTTTCTGGATTCTTTTTCTGACTCTTTCTAGCTTTCAAAAGGGGGGGTCACTGACCTCATCTAAAAACAAATGCTCTGTAAGGCTACAAATGTATTGTTATTGCTACTTTGTAGTACTCATCTTTCTATTCAGGCCTCTCCTATTCATATTCCAGTCTCTTATTCAAATCTGAGCATGGTTGCTAGGGGAATTTAGACCCTAGCAACCAGACTGCTGAAATTGCAACCTGGAGAACTGCTGAATAAAAAGTTAAACAACTCAAAAACCACAAATAGTAAAAAATGAAAACCAACTGCAAATTGTCTCAGAATATCACTCTCTACATCAGGGATCCCCAACCTTTAGAAGCCGTGAGCAACATTCAGAATTAAAAGGAGTTGGGGAGCAACACTAGCATGAAAAATGTTCTTGGGGTGCCAAATAAGTGCTGTGATTGGCCGTTTAGTGGATTTTTGTGGATTGCCAACCTACATTGAGGCTCTGTTTGGCAGTGCACCTGGTTTTTATACAACCAAAACTTGCCAATAATCTCCTGCTTTGAGGCCACTGGGAGCAACATCCAAGGGGTTGGAGAGCAACATGTTGCTCAGTTTCCTGGAATGAGTGGGTAAAATGTTTGTCCAACCCCAAAGCTCAGTGTTTGGGAGGAAGTAAAAACCTTAAGGAAACACATTGGAACGTGGTCCCCTATTTTTACAATTTCATTATTTTATATTCTTTGAGATACAGTTTTTATAAATATATTTTGGGCATAATGAGCAAATGGCTCAGTGGTCCTATTCTGGCTCTCTTACCCCAAATTAGAATAGCAGCATCTTTTCTTTTTCTTCTTCCCAGAGATCGCGCATATGCAATGATATCTCATTCAGTGCTACGAGGCTTCCTCTAGCCTATGGAATATTTAGGTCTTTCATCGTGAGTAAAGGAATCAAAAAGTGCACTTGAATGAATTGCCAGTGACTGGTAGGACATTTAAAATGTAGGTTCACTCTTCTGCAACGGAGCCTTTTGCTCCAAGAAAAAATGACTAATAATGTAATGTACATACTCAACATTTTTCTTCATCCATTTCTCCAGCTGTTTGGTGATATGTTGCTCTCTCCACTCTGTCAAATTGGCCACAAACACTCCTGGGTTGAATGAGCAGGTGCTTGGACTGATGTGAAGATTCTGAATGGCTTTTTTTCTGTAGTCGAGAAAACCCATATATGTGTTCTGTAAGGCATAAATGCAGCTGGGTTTTAAACACACACATACATTGCATGTTAATGTAGCACAGCACCAGCATCTGCATCAAAGGCAGGAAAACAGAGTTCAAGCTACACATTGGGGGGAATTCACAACAGTGTCAGGAACGAAAAAATGTCTTTAAAATGTAGTAGAAAGTGTCGTAGCAACAGCCAACAAATTCACAGAGCATTTCTCCGCCAATTATCCGACATGTACAACACTTTTGAATTAGTGTCGTTAAAACTGGGCGTGGTTTTTTCGGCGCCACTTTTCCCGACATTTTTATGAATTACTCGGAAACTCATTTTTTTTACCGAAAATTTTTGAGACACATTAGGCTCTCCAAAATGAAAATGTCGGTCAAATTGTCTTTTGAAAAGTCTTGGTAAATGCCATTTGTACGATGAAAATATATACAACATTTTAGAAAATTGTCGGACTTACAAGACATTTACAGACGATAACATCTGCCTTTGTGAATTTGCAGTTCTTACGACATTTTACAAATTTGTCGACCGCCACTTCTGGGTTACTTATTTTACCGACACTTTTGTGAATTCCCCCCATTGTGTTAAATCTACATGTAGTCTCCCTGCTGCTCTATTAACTATATCAAATTCATTTGCCATGCATACAGTATATGGAGCTGAACATTTTCAAGTTTTTTATGGCCAAAAATGTCAAATTCGACTAGGGAATTTTTAAAATTCGATTCAAGTTTTTATAAAAAATGCTAATAAAATTTTCGAAATTGAACATACACTGGCCCTTTAAGAACTCAAATTAGGCTATTCTCTACCTTAAACCTACTGAATTGCTGTTTTAGCCTATAGAAGACGTCCAGGAATAAATTGGAGTTGTTTGCAGTCTTCCTTTTTTTGGAGAAAAAAGTCGAATCTAATTTGAATTCAATATAAGTTTGCCGGTTGATCCTATCCACCTGAGTTCCAAATATTTGATTTTCTTCATAAATTGCAATTGGTCGAATTTCGAGTTCATGGGGAGTTTTAAATAACTCCCATTTGACTCTTGATAAATCTGCCCCTTAATGCTGACATACTATTACTTATGTTCTACAAGAAACATATATCATATATCTTAAAAGAGACGTTTATGATGTAGCATTCCTGTTCTTAGACTGTGTGCAACCGGTGCTTTATCTGCATTTCTATTCTGTATCTTATAACCTCAGCATTAAAATGCTATGTGGTTGCTAGGTTCAGCAATTCTTGGCAACCAATAAGCATATTCACTGTCAGCTTAGAGCTTTATTAACTTAATATTTTATAGTTTGTCCCTTTCCAGTCTTTCACTGAAATTGCTGCCTGGTTGCAAGGGACAAACGTACTTGATCAACTAGATAAAGCTGCAGAATAATTAGAAACTCACCATTATTACCTTCATACCAAAACGTAACAAGAAAAAGCCGCCCACTGACTGGGCCGCAATCAGTAAATTAAACAGAAAGTTATCCAGAATTTGTATTAAGCATTATGTTTATATATATATATATATATATATATATATATATATATATATATATATATATATATATATATATATACCTCATTGAAGAAGTTGCACTCACAGTGTTTTCTCTACATCACGCAAACTATGTTGTATTTCGGAAATCAGTGGAATAAGTGTAGTTGGGGGAGGTCATTTTTTTAATCCACTTGTGATGGCAAAAAATCCTATTGGCTTTATTTAATGTTTTAAAGGTATCCAAAATACAGAAAGATCCCTTATCTGGAAACCCTCATGTCCCAAGCATTCCAATTTTGCAAGGAGTGTCAGTGACTGGCACATAACAATTAGCTTCAGTGTAGCAAGACATTTTATATTTGATTATCTGTCTTACCTGTATGCCTTCTTTGTGCACTATTTCCTGTGCTGTACGTAAATCACAATCCTCAGAAAATGCAGCTGCGTGTCCTCTAGATATTTTTGTCTCGTAAAGCTCCTGGATGTTCCCTGGTATGCCAAAAGTACAAAAAAACGTCTTTATACATTTTTTGTTGATCATTTTTACTTATACAGGTAATATTTAACTGATATTGTAACAATAATCTGACTAGGCAGACCAAAAAGGGGTTAATATCCAGCTAGTTGTTAGAGCATGGGTTACATGCTACTCAAAACACTTCAGGCTAGGGCCTTCGCTACATGGAAGATTTCCCAGATGGAGTAGTTAAACTACAACTCTCACGCTACTTCATCAGTGATCACGCTATCAGGCAAGGTAGTCAGGTAGTACATCAGTTTTCTTCTGCAATATACCTCAGAGTGGTCCGGCTCCCACCCTGTGGAGTGGTCAGGGAGAACACCTTTCTAATCCTGACACCCTATCCACTTTGGCCCCTTCACTCTAGGCAATTCAAAAGCCTTGGGAAGCTACTCCCTTCTACAATCCTCGATGGAGCTCCAACTGCTCTTACTATCTGTCCTCTCTACCTTACTCTCCTAGAGAGTCTATGACATCACCTCTGATGAAGTGCCAAAGAGAGGCACGAAACGCGTCAGGTGACTAGACACGCCATGGTTTAGTTGAACAGTCTCAGGAGAATGCCTGTCTGTGGTTTTAAAGATGCTTGGAAATAAAGACATTTTTTTATCTTAACACTACCCGTGGTCATTGGCTCCAGTCTATCTATTGTTGTCTTGGATGCTGCCAATTTGCCAGGAGCGGAGTCCGGCTGACTGAGGGCCACCACGAGGGCAGATGCGGACCAGTCGCGTGTGAGTAATGAATATATGTAAAATATGACAGAACTAACCCTATTCACAGGGTTCCCTGCTCCCCGACTTAGACACTAGAGGACCCAGTCCTTCTAGGCACATGGCTTTCTGGGCCTTGCTGTACCCAGGCTCCCCTGGGCACACCAGAAAGAGAGAGAGAGAGAGAACTAACCCAATACATAGGGGGTTTTTTTACTTAAAGTCCAAAAGTTAAACATGAGAAATTCAAGTTTTTTTAACTATAAAATTTGAATTTATAGTGGAAAAAATACTCAAATTTTATCGAGATTTATTTTACCCTTGGGATGGAAAAAGACAGAATCCAAAAATCCGGCATCTCAAACCTGCTTAGGTTGTATATGTCAGTGAGAGAGGTCCCTAAACTATTTGGAAGTTTCTGTGGTCTGTGCTGGAATTAGCCCGAAAATCTGACTATGTGCAAAAATCCGGAAAAAACTCATACGATTAGGGTTTTCACTCAATTTTATCGCATTTGTCCCAGATCCGATTAAATTGTGCTTTTTAAATTATAAATACAGTCACGTCGTGGATTCTAGTTTGGTCAGACTTTTTTTATTTAAAAAAATCGGAAAAAATTGGATTTTAATAAATAATTATTCCCTTAATGTATAATTGCAAATATATATCAATAGATGTTGTATTCAGCCACTTGATAGAGCATGCATTAAATACATTCAGCAAAGAGCCACTTCTTCTTCTAAAATCTATGGATATAACCAACCAACCCTTTTAGCAATCTTATCTTATCACTCCCCTTTAGATGAACTACAATAACTTGCCTCTATGAATTTAATAGATATATGGCAAAAATGTGTATTTTCCACTTGCATATGAGAAATTCCTGTCACCTCCTGTGCTGCTTGTCTTTGGATTGAATAGAAATTGCAGTGAGAGGCAAGACAGGCTTTGATAGGTTGTTCTCCAACCCTAGTAATGTGGTGTAGAGAAAATTCTTTGTTTGTTGTCAATAAGGCCAGAAGAGGTCTATGGCAGGAGAATACACATAGAAGACATGACTAAACTATTGCTTAGGCAACGCCTCTTCCATCAAGCAAAAATAATACAGCTTTTTAATCAAAATAAAAGATCATTTTATGAAGGAAAAAACGTAAAGTTTCACGCTAAAAAAAAATGATAGCGCCCTAGAGTCTCTTTAAGATAACTGGCCCATTTGACACTTGCAACTTAAAAGCAAGCTCTCAACGTGAAAAACAAAAAATAGGGGGGGCTTCATTTGTGATTTTCTTGTAGACTGTCAATCCACATAGGGACTACCAAGGACCACCCAGGAACATTGTTCATGTGTTGCTCCCCAACTCTTACTACATCTGAATGTTGCTCCTGGGTAATAAAAGGTTGGGGACTCCCTCATTAACCTATACAACCCTTCTGCAACGTCAGAAAGTGCCAGGTTCCAGTCACAAAAAAGAAATAATGTGAGGTGAAAAAGGTTTAATCAAAATATCTTTACATGCATTAATGGCAGAAGAACATACCTAATACAATGACATCATCATCCAGATAAATCACCTTCTCGTGTTCTTGGATGAGGAGTGGTAAGTAAAAACGAACAAAGTTCAACTTTTCAAGCGTATTTTGAAAAGGAAGGAAACAAAAAAAATGTAAGTGTTATGAACTTGTCTTTTGTTCTTCTCATAACTTCTCTAATATTCCCCACTACTGACAACTGTAAGCAGTAAATTGATGGGTCCCTGGTACCGTATTAACACATATTGTAACAAATACTAATACATTTGTCATTTACTGAGACTAAACAACCAACATCTTTTTAAATGACTGTTGTATAAGACTCCCCACACCATTTGCCATCCACTGCCACATGTTTTTCACTGTATTCAAATGGAATTCTGTCCAGCGGAGTTCACGGGCACCATCTTCAGCCGCTTCAGTAATCTTTGGGTCGAAAATTTCCGTGACTTTCGGCAAATGCACGGTTGTCGCGAAACAGAAAATTGATCCAACAGCGCATGTGCCGATAAGGCACTTACTTCCCGAAGATTACCAAAGAGAAGAAGATGGCGCCCGTGAACTCTGCTGGACAGAATCTGGACTGAGGGGTAAGTAAAGAGTTCGGGGCATTTACCAGGGGTAACAGCTACGCTGGGGGGAGCAGGGAGGGGGGTCTATGTAGAGTAGGGGGGTAGGGGATTTTAGGTGCAAGGGTTTGTTTTTAAGTGTAGCACAACAGAGAGTAGAGATCAGCCTGAAAATGCATGCTTTTTTTTTTTTTGCTTTTGTATTTTTCAGGCTGATTTCTGCCTCATGTAGCTGCCTCAGGCTAACACTGTGCCTTTGAGTGGAGATTCACACAGGAGCGTATAGAAGTGCCTTAGGCATTAAGTAAAAGCAGAGCAGTAGAAAAAGACTAATCAGACAGGTGCAACGGAACTAGTGCAACTGGAAAGGCTAAAAAGGTTCAGGATTTGTGAGTGGTTTGGCTGAAGTAAATAGGTTGACAAACAAGGTAGCAAATACAAGTTAAAGGGGTTGTCTGCCTTTAAGGAGAAGCTTAACTAAAGAAGTCGGGCAGAAATGTTGTACATTATGTTTTGAGCTTCTATACCAGGCCAAGACAACAACAGCCCTTTAGCAGGGAGTGAAAAATGACATCCCATAGTTTTTTGGCTTCCAGGGTAAGTGACCCCCCATTTGAAGGCTGGAAAGAGTCAGAAGCAGAAGGCAGATAATTCTAAAACTATAAAAAATGAAGACTAATTGAAAAGTTGCTAAGAATAGCTAATTCTATAACATAATAGAAGTTAATTTAAAGGTGAAAAAGCTTGGCCTTGCAGACATGACAAGAACAAAATAAGGCGGTACATGAATAAAGGTCACTAAATTTAATAGCAACTGAGAAAAGCAAAGGGATTTCGTCTGAAGTTGTTACAATAGCTTTAAAAGCGTCCTGTTCTTATGTGTTCATGTTCTTAAAACTCAGTTTGGAAAGCTTAGAATTTCAGTAACTGATGCAATTCAGCATTTTCTATGAACAAAGTACTATATCCGTAGTAGTAATAGTATTTTAATCATAACAGCTAAGAACTTATAGATGTAATAGATCTGTTTTTGGTTTGTCTGGAAGATATTCATGTTATGTAGAAATGTACATTTTGGATAAATACACATTTGTAGAATATACTAAAATACTAAAATAAATGTGTCTCTTCTAAAAGAAAACATAGAACATCAGAACATCACAGCCACAAACTATTTCCTTTAAATGTGGTGACTAGGCAGGTTTTTTAGTTTAAGTAAGACAGTATTAAATGCTTTGCAAATTATTGTGGGTTTCTATATTTTGCTAATTTGGAACATCACCAAATCAGAAGTTGAAAACACATTTTTAACCTGTCAGTATTAACAGGCAAGAGTTTGTCCAAGTCCAACAACCTGCAACAACCATCAGCTTTTATCCAGTAAGTACATTTAGAATAAGAAATTAAAAACCTCATTGGTTGCTGTAGGTTACTGGACTGGTAAAAACGTAATTTTTTTTTTTTACAAAATAACGTATACAGACAGTGTGTCACAATTCCCTGTGAAGCAATTTATTAAATACCCCGTGCCGGCTTGACGAAAATCTTCACTTACAGGCTGGAGAAGCTCAGGGAAAGCTGCATCAGGTCTCGCTTTGCCTTTAAGCACCAATGGATTGAATTCCACTACTTTAAAATGTATTTTATTTAACCAAGTGCCCTCAATCCATTTCCTAAAAAGAGAGAAAACAAATGAAAAAAATAGAAATGGGAGAAAAGATGAAAACATTGTGAGCAAGTAATGACAAGCAGGCATTTAACATTTCAATTTTTATTGGTTATTATTTCTGAAATTGACTTAATATTTAATTAATTTTGATTCTCACCTAGCCATAAGAGATCTTGCCATAAATCACCCAGAAACATACATTTTATGGTAAATCGGTCTACTGCAAGCAAGCGCTAAAAAACCCTGGTGCAGAATTATTCATTTTCTCTTATTTATATAGCTCCAACACAGTTTTGCTGCACAGATTGTAAATCATTCACATGAGTGTATGTCCCAGTGAAGCTTACAGTCTAAGGTCCCTATCACCACAGTTGTATTCCTGTCCAGGCTCTGGATCTCAACCTGCCCCCTCAGCCTTTGCTGAATAACCTGCTGTACTGCACATGCTCCAATCAAGGCATATGGTAATTTTTTAATTTACCATATAGGCACCTAAGGGCCACCCGCTCAAAGCTGCCACCCTAGGCATGGACTCTTGAGTTCCTACATGGTGAATACGGCCCTGACTATAACACTCACACACAGTAGGGTCAATTTTATCAGGAGCCAATTAACTTACCTGTTTTTTGGAATGTGGAAACTCACACAGACACAAGGAGAATATGCAAACTCCCTGGAGTGCCCAAGCTGGAATTGAACTCAGGACCACCCCCCCAGCCAGCTTCTGGGTCTTTGTGTCTTTTTCTGACGATTCGCCAATCTTCGTCCATTTTGGCGCATGCGCAGTTGTCACAACCCAAGAATCTGCTTCAACTACGCATGTGCCGCTTCGCCGGTCTCAGATTACTGAAGACACTGGATGGCCTGAATATGCACCAATGGGTAAGTAAAAAGTTAGGGGCATTTCCCCTGGGGGGGATGCGGGAGGTAGGGTTTTTTTTGTTAAAGGAGAAGGTAAGCTACAGAGGCATTTTATTGCCAATGGATTAGCAGCAATAGTGCAAGATAGAATGCTATATTTATTCTGTAGAATGTTTAACCATACCCAAGTAAACAGCTCTAGAAGCTCTCTCTGTTTGTTTAGGATAGCAGCTGCAGTATTAGCTTTGTGTGACTTCACTTCCTGCCTGAGTCTCTCCCTGCTTGATCATAGCTCTGGGCTCAGATTACAGCAGAGAAGGGGGGGGGAGAGGAGCAAACTGAGCATGCTCTTGCCTGGGGCAAGGAGGTTTAAGCTGAAGGCAGGAAGTCTGATACAGAAGCCCATGTGTACACAATAGAAGGAAAGAAATGCTGTGTTTCTTTTCACAGAGGACTCGCAGCAGCATTACTTTGAGGGTTTACTGGTGTATGTAAATAGACCTTTCTGATAAAGCTTACGTCATTTTAACCTTTCCTTCTCCTTTAAGGGTTGAATTATCCAACTCTTTGCACTGTTTGGTATAAGCGGTCACAAAAGCACATTCAAATTGCATCAATGGAATGAATTTAGACTACACCAGTCTTTAATGTTCCTATAAGTGATAGGTGTTGTTGTATAAGATAATTTCTGACAGCTATCTTTATATCAGATTAAGTCAAGCTTATTATATTAAAGCAGGGGCAACAGAAGTGTATCTGTGAACACCTACAGTATAGTGGTTATAGAAGAAAGCTACTTTATTCAAAAACCTTTTCTAAAATATGGTAAGAGGGAACGAGAATTCTTGGTTGGACTGATGAAATAATTATTAAGCTATTTGATTTTTAAATACACACAGTACCTAGATACAGGAATGGATTTTGGAATGTTACCTAAGAAGCACTGTACTTACAGAGAAGGGAGACTTTGCATCTAGAGTACATAGCTTTAAATACAATGTACAGATTAACTGAATATGATAAAAACAATAAATACCTTATGTGCACTACTGAATTTTTCAAGCCAACTATATAGAACAGCACATTGGCTTCAGTGTTACTGTAGATGCTGTTGATTGCAGCTATGGTTGCCCCCATGCGATTCCTGGCAGCGCATATAACAACTGGAATGACATCTTCCTCTGTTTCTTCATCTGCATCTAAATGTAAGAATTATTATATTATTTATTATATATTAGTTGCTATGGAGGCTGGAGTTTCCATTCATCAGGCCAATAGTATGCCCAAAGTGAGGGTGCTATTATCCAAACCCAATATGTTTCTCTGCAACCTTCGTGTATTGGTACACAAAGTGATTTCAAGCATTACTTTAGGTGTGGATGAAATGCACAAAATCACCACCCCCCCCCCCCCCCCCATTCACTTTGACTAGAAATCTACAGCAATTGTCCAATGCAGTGAAATGACAGGCACTTACATCTCAAAAATGTTCAGTGACACATTTTTGAAGGCTAGCCTCCTATCACTTTACTGCACTTGAAGGTGAACAGGGGACAATTTTGTCAAGTGAAAAAAGTTGCCTGGGTATAGGGAAGGAATGTTAGAAAGATATTGGTGTAAAGAATGTATTCACTAAGAACTACACGTAGTCCTAAATCTGAGATTGCCAACTCAGAGTCTCAAGTGTTGCAGAATAGACAGTTTTTTATATTGCTCATATTGGTACAATGATGAAATTGTTTCTTGGAGGCATAGGTGATTTCCAATATAGAGGGGATATTGGCTTAGAGCAGGCAGTGGATCAGTCAAGATAAGTGATCCCCCACAGGGTTGCTCTTACCATTCAGTCTGGGACCCACCAACCACTGCTACATTTTCTGTAAAGTAGGAATTCATTTTCCACTCACCTTCATCCTCTTTGTGTCTGGAAACCTTGTATACTGTACTGTACCATATTGCAAAAAATGCCAATACAAGCAGAAACAGAAGAATCTGGTTAACTGAAATAAAAAAGATAATTGCTATAATAAAAGAAACAAAGCTATTTCAACCAAATTCTACTGCAATATTTAACATTTTAACAACTAACTAGTACAACTTCAATTTATTTTTGATTTGGTTACCTACCAATTAAGCTTTTATTATCATTAATACACTACAAACCAAATTAAATATTAGTGGGCAATAATGCTATTGAAAGCACCATTACAAAGTTTCAGAATATAATTTAATTTAATAAAAAAGTTAAAGGAGTAGTAGGTTCTTTATTTCATTTCTTTATTCATTATTGTAAATTTTATCACAAAAACAAGGGTCAAACTCAGCCAAACCTTTTTCTTGATAACCCTATTCACTTTATTACAGGTATGGGTCCTGTTATCCAGAATGCTTGGGACCTGGGGTTTTCTGGATAACGGATATTTCTGTAATTTGGATCTTTATACCTCAAGTCTACTAGAAAATCATGTAACAGTAATAAACCCAATAGGCTAATTTTGCTTCCAGTAAGAATTAATTATATCTTAGTTTGGATCAAGGACAAGGTACTGTTTTTTTTATTACAGGAAATTATTTAAAAAATTTGGATTATTTGATTATAATGGAGTCTATGGGAGACGGCCTTTCCATAATTTGTAACTTTCTGGATAACGGTTTTCCGGATAACGAATCCCATACTTGCATTCTAGTTCATCTGGTGCACTCCAGAAATACATATTCAGTGCTGTCCAGGACAACACGGACACATTCACTGTGTTTTATGCTATAAATGCAACAAAAGCAAGGCTATGGTGATATCCCTCACATACTGTCCTAAAAAGAATATGGACATCAGGGAAGGGAAAGATTTCTTATTTGAACGATTCGAACTAAAAATCGTTCAAATATTCGACCATTCGATAATCGAAGCACTGTCTTTTTAAAAAAAACTGACCCCCTACTTGCACCTACCGAGGTGCAATGTTAGCCTATGGGGAAGGTCCCCATAGGCTTTCTAATGTTTTTTTTGGTCAAAGAAAAATCGTTCAATCGATGGATTAAAATCCTTCGATTCGAAGGATTTAATCCTTCGATCTGATGATTTTTCATTTGATCGAACTATCTGCGGTAAATCCTTCAACTTAGATAATTGAAGTCGAAGGATATACATTCGGCAGTCGAATATCAAGGGTTAATTAACCCTCGATATTCGACCCTATGTAAATCTGCCACTCTCATTTATTAAAAGTTTTTTTTAAAAAAAAAAACTTACTTCTCTTAAAAACAGCCATAAGGACAAATTTAACTGGATCACCTAAGAAACAAACAGAATACAAGGGATATAATAAATAACATGGCAAGAATAAAAATATTTCCTTTATATGGATAAACTGTATTCAACTTTATCTGTACAGTTAAACCAAAAGTTGAAATTTCCTTCTGATGTACAAATTGTATTTCCACTAAGCATGGGATATGGAATAAATATGGAATTAGGAACACCATGGACATCCTGATGTAAACCATGGTAATGAAATCATGACATGATTAAATAGAGTAGCCTGAGTCATGACATGTAGTACATATAAATGGTGAAAAAAGATAGTTCATATAGCTCACAAAGACATAATAAATACATAATTTTCACTTTAGGAAGGGGGTGGTGGCCTCCTAAAATGCTGTGCATGGTGGCCGCTTCATGTACACGTGTGACATTAGCCGAAAGTAACAACCCTTCTACTGTTAGGGCAATGTGGGGAAAATAAATTGATTATGGAAATGGAAAGCTATACCCCTTCAACAGCTCATGTAAAACTCTGCTTCATGTAAATAAAACATTTTCATAATAACATACTTTTTTAGCAGTATGTGCCATTGGGTAATCCTAAATAGAAAATTGTCATTTTAAGAAATAAGAGTCCAATCCGCAACCCGGACCCGCAACCTGCATTCTTACACGCTTGGACCCACTAGCCGACCCACGACCCGCTGACCATCAAGATCCAGGAAGTGATGTCATTGTAAACTGGAAGTGACATCATCAGAAGTAGCTGTGATCAGAAAAAAAGGAGTAAAACAGGAAGTGCTGTCATTGTAAACCGGAAGTGACATCATCGGAAGTAGACTTGATCAGAAAACAGGAGTAAAAATCGATATTGAGAAGACCCGCGGCCCGACCCGAGATCCGATTTTATACCCGCACCCCGAACTTCTACCCACAGGGTACCGCAGGTTTTTGCTGGTACCCAACCACTGCAGTACTCTAATTCATGGTGCACACAAACAAACCATATATGTTAGGTAACATGAGTCAATTAACAGACAGTTCTGTCTTTTCCTTCCACACTTCTTCCTGTTACAGTTGTAGTATTTCTGGTCTGAGGCAGCACAGAGAATATCAAACATGAAATGATGGTTCAAGGCAAGAGATGAAAAAGGGCAATATTTATTAAATATATATATATATACCAGTTTGGTAAGATTCTTTAATATGCCACTTCATTTGATATAAACTGTTGCTTAAGTATTCATTTTGGGGGTATTGTTTTCCTGTTTTAAAAGGGGCAGGGGTTCAGCTTTAGGTTAACTCATTCTTTAACATACTTTCCCTGAAATGCACGCAGACGTTTTACACATTTTCTCTACAAATTTGTGATTGCTTTAATGTGCTGTATTTAAGTCTTCCTCATCCTCGGCAAACAAATACAGTATACAAAGCAGAAATAAAAAACATTATGGTGAAACTAAGACATGCTTCATATGTATTTTAGATTTCCACTCCACTTTCAACAAGTCCAGTCTTCAACTTTGTTCTGCATCTCTGATCCTGACTTGGCCTGTTGCCACTTTTGACTATATGCAACTGATTATATACAGTTTCCGCTCCAGTTATGACTCAGCCAACTGAAACTGCATTCTGTGTATGTTTTATTTAATAAATAATCATTTAATGTTCTACAGATGACTCAGCTACATATTTATATATATATCCTCCAGATCTGACAACATGTTTGTTGAATAACCAAACAAATAGTTATTATACTTTAAGTTTATCATATCTATACTTATGCTACAGTTAATGCTTCTTCGTTGTATTCTCTGTTTAGTTAGCAAACCCCCACTAATTTGCTGCATTACTGCACTTTTATACTCCTGGTTTGCTTCAGGATTAGGTGTAAATGTAAATGAAATTGTGGATAGCAGACAGTCCTACCAGTTTGTAATCCTCTACCTACTACTTGGGAATGAGAAGAAACACTGACATGGTTTAAAGGAGAAGGAAAGCTAGCAAAGCAGTTTATTGCCAATAGATTAGCTACAATAGTGCAAGTTATAACACTATTTATTCGGTGGAATGCTTTACCATACCGGAGTAAACAGCTCTAGAAACTCTCTCGGTTTGTTTAGGATAGCAGCTGCCATATTTTCTTGGTGTGACATCACTTCCTACCTGAGTTCCCTGCTCACTCATAGCTCTGGGCTCATATTACAGCAGGGAGGGGGAGAGGAGCAAACTGAGCATGCTCAAGGCCGTGCCCTGGAGGTTTAAGATGAAAACAGGAAGTCTGATACAGAAGCCCATGTGTACACTAAAGAAGGAAAGAAATGTGGTGTTTCTTTTGACAGAGGACTCCGATCAGCATTATTTTGAAGGTTTACTTGTGTATTTATATAGACCTTTCTGATAAAACTTACTTAATTTTAGCCTTTCCTTCTCCTTTAAGGAGAGTCCTCACAACTTGTGTTACAAGACAGCTGACTGAAAAATTAGTTAGGATGATAAAAGCTAATAATGCTGGCAATGAACTGGCGGGTAGGGCAATTTTTTTTTTACTTTAGGAGAATAATACAGGAGAATTAACATTTGGTTATAGAGGTCCCTATATAAACAAGAGCTATAATACTGTTTACCTGGGTCTGAGTACAGCAGCTGGAGAACTGGCCACGGAGTGTATAAATGGTATCACCCTAGACTTGAAGCTACTTGTTCCCACCTTAGCCAATAGTGCATGTTTTAGGATGCAATAAATCCAGAGGACTAGTCATACTTTGGTCTAATAAATGTTATGATATACCTTAACATATGTCAACTTCATTCCACTGGACATGTCTAGACTGCAAAACTGATCAGAGGTTTCCAGTGTAGCCATTCATCAATTTTACTTTCGGGCACTCCAGACTACTTCTACTGAGTTCATGTGGACATCTTAAAAAAGGATAGCCAGGGCAATATATTTTATTTGCATTGTGGCACTGCATAATGGAGTGCAGTTAATACATGACTGAGGAAGGTGATTTTGAAGCACTAAGACACTGAATAAACAATCTGTAAGCAAGAGAACTGTACAGACCACCTCTGTAATTGTTTTGCCCTTCAATAACATAAAGAAATTCAGGGTGTACTTCAGTTACTGCGCTGCGGTGGCACAAACACAAGACAGACTAGAACTGTGCCATATGTTATCATATTTCATTTCAGGATATCTACTCATCTTCTAGTCTAAAGTGTCCAAACGTTTTGGGTTCAGTCACTTACTTATGAAATCCAATAGGCAGAAATTTAAAAATATGTTTGTAACATTTACCTAAGTATAATTATAGTTAGAGAGAGCGAGACCATTAACTACTGCGCTGTATAGGTATCAGCATCAAACTGCAAGAGCTGCGGTGTGAAAATGAAAATGAAACAAAAACCCAGATCCAAGTCTGATTTCAAATTCTCTATATCATATTAAAAATGACCTATACATGATCGAACAGTGATTCTTTCATATTGTAGAAATTATACTGAAAATTAAAATATCTTTTACCTAAATGTTTTTTGTTTTTTTTATCAAAATTTTTTTTAAATACATTTAAAAAAGTACTTAGCAACCCCAAAACATATAGAGGTCTCAGTTTCATAAATGAATGATCACTATCCCTAAAGACTCCTTTCCAAAACATATATCTATATATATATATATATATATATATATATATATATATATAGATATATATATATATATATATATTCTGTATTGGGAAACAGTGATGGAAAATGAACTGTCCTTTCATGACTGGGAAGATTTCACTCAAACTAGTGGTGTGCGTTCAACTAAAAGAAAGTGTTTACAAGGTTACGATCAAGTGGTATCTATACACTGGCAGACTTGCAATGATATATCCCAGAACATCTTCATTAAGCTGGAGAGGGTGCTCAAGTAAAAGATGTGTAATTTTATATAATCAGTCTTAAGGATTCTATTACTTACAGCGACTGCCTCATTTTTCATTGGTCATAACAACATTCAAGCTGAAAGTGAATCAAATTACTATAGAGGCACAACAATCTCTTCTAAATGGAAATCCAATAATGTTCTTTCAATCAATTGAGTTGGTTTCTAGACCTGAGAGCAATAAACAATTTGAGGAAATGACAGCTTACTCTATATAACTGTACCCTCACTGTGTAAGTACTTCTTTATCTATTTAGGATGTTTATTCTTGATGGAACCATGCTATATCTTTCATCTTTTATTTCGTTCATGTTTTCTTTTTCCATTTTTAAGCATGCTATTGCTAATGTTGATATACATAACAATACTACTGTGTGTTATGTTTTGTATTTATTTCTCAAAATCAATAAAAAATGGTAACCTACAAAAAAAGTACATGTGCCTTAATTAAGTTTGCAATATGCAATGAAAGGCTTAAATACATTAGTGAATAGAAATAATATATGTGATTCAAGCTTAAGGGAAAGGGGAAATATGCATATTTTATACTGAATTGTCTAATTGAGGGCTAAAACAAATAGTTCATCAATTATTTTAATAAACGTAGTTGTAACTACAAAACATATGCATTTATTTTGGAACACTGACGTTTGATGCTTCTCTAGCCAAATGAAAAACTGTCTAAATACTGTGTTATACATACCAATGATGATTCCTTTCAGGACGGTCTTTGGTATCAGACATTGTTTCAATAATAAAGTTGATTTTCTTTCAGTTCAACCTCCGTAACTGCATTTAAAAACAGTAAAAGTTCTTAAATCTGCAGTGGGTGTTCTGTGTACTGCCGGCGAATAAGTTGGTTCTTTGTTCAGTGCAGGTTGATGTGCTGCTCCGAACAATAAAATGCTGCATTTGCTAATGGAGACAGCCAGGGAAATGAGTTCCAGATGTGAACAATCCAACCTCTGCACAACTGTCTGGTGATCTACATATAGATTTCTGCTTTCCTAATATGACAAAAAGAACAGCAGAAACAAACAATTATTCAGTTAACAAGGGCACAGAAAGTGAAATAATTGGAACGCCATCACTGCCGGAGTTGTGCAAAAATGCTTAGCACACTTTTTCGTGGGTATAAGGCTCATATTACAAGTGCTGTATCGTGAGCCTACAGTACATTAGAGCTGTGAATCCAATGTGATTGGCCCATTATCTTATCCTATTAAAGTAATGATGCAATTTTAAAAAAGAAAAAAAAAGTCTGGAGTGCTAGGGCTGGCTGGGAGGTATAATAAAATCCATGGAAGACTGCATTGGTTCCTCAAACACCCAGATGGACAGGAAAAATAGAAAATAAAAAAGCTTGCATCTTTATGAATGAACACAGCAGTGACAGACAACACATTCTTGAGTATACTACAAAAACAAACTATTATTAAAAGATCTGAATCTAAAAAGTATGAACGGAAAAAAAGCGCAGAAAAAATACGAATCTCTCTAAAACCACCAAAAATTCGGATAATTACTAGCAATGAAAAATTATAAAACCTCTAAGTCTTAATGGTTAAAAAGAAAGTCCAAAAGGACTTTAATGTAGTATTAGAGTTTCTTGTAGTTTTTTCACCTAACAAATTTTTAGAGAAAAAATACAATTCATGAAAAAAAGGAAATCTGAATGTGAGTAAATAGACCCCTAAAATGAGAATTCTTTTTAAAGCTCATAATAGTAGGCCTCATTTACCACAAGGGGGTAAGTGCAAGAGTAATAAGGGATGCAAGAGCAAACCCCTTAGTGCTTCTTCAGGAGACATTTTTTCCAATTGTTCTTCAAGCAGATTAAAAAAAAAACATTGCAAGGTACAAACTGGAGCATCCTCTGCCACTCCATAACTTAGGAGGTAGAGGTGGTAGGTGCTTCCCCGCCCTTCGTGAATACAGAGTTGCTGAACACAGCAGAGTAGCAGCACTGTGCCAGTTTTTTGCACTTTGCATACTGCTTTCCCAATAATAAATGACCCATAGGGTCGAATAGGTCCGTTTTTGATCGAAATAGGTCTGTATTCGGCCGAATTCGAATCGTACGAATCAAAGAATAGCACATTCGATTGAATTCGATTCAAAATTTTTCCCAAAAAAAACTTTAATTTTTTAAAGTCCACCAACTGACTCCAAGTAGGTTCTAGGAGGTCCCCCATAGACTAAAACAGCAATTCGGCAGGTTTTAGATGGCGAATGGTCGACGTCGAATTATTAAAGAGACAGTACATGATAGAATTCAATATTTAATTTTTTTTTTCAAATTCGAATTGAATGTGGACTATTCCCTAGTCGAAGTACACAAAAAATAGCTTGTAATTCGATTTTTTTTCATTCGAAAATTCACCTCGACCTTTCATAAATCTGCCCCATAGTGTCTTCTATTAAATTCTACTCAAGAAAACTAGGGAAATTTACTAGTAGAGGTAGATACAAATTATTAAAACATGAAAAGCAAAACAATAATACTACAAGCAGACCATTTAGTGCATTAGCCATTATAACTTTATTTATCCTTTATTAAAGAGGACCTGTCACCCAGATATAAAAAATTGTATAATAAAAGTCCTTTTAAAATTAAACATGAAACCCAAATTTTATTTTCATTAAAATGCATTCAAATATTTCAGCTGTCAATCATATATTGCTTGCCCCTCCTCTACGCCTTAGGCATAGAGGCAGGGCAAGCTATGACTTTCACTTTCCATTCTGCATTTCCTACATGTCACTGTACTCCTCACATTCCCCCTTCCCTCATCACACAATTGTGTAGCCAGTGCAAAGGTACGAGCATCAGGTCCCCCATTCTGGCGCATTCTTAATAACACAAAATGGCTGCTGCCTGCTTGCTGTGACTTCAAAGGCTAGTGGCAATAAAGATTTTAATAATTTTATTATTTGAAATTTATTTTGCTAAACAAACTATAGATAAGAATTTGGAATTATTTCTTAGGGTGAAAGGTCCCCTTTAATAAACTTTTTTAGGAACACAGTTTTCTTTTAAAAATTACCATGACTACAAAAAAAGTTAGCCCGATTTTAAAAGTATGCCATATAATTATTTTCATCACCTTTCCTATATTAGAGTTTAATATATTTTCTGAAGCATGGTTAAGTTTTCAAGGAAAAGTTCAGCTCTATTTTCTAGTTTGTATTCTTAATGTATATAGGCTTTATTAACCTCATCCCTAACATTAATGTAGAATGCACCTGGCTGAAAAGTCAGTTCCACAGTAGCTGCTGGCAGACTAGCGGTTATGGTATAAATAATTTTCTGATGAAAGTAATGTAGGTAACTTTGCAATTAGCCATAATTCTTATAGCATTGGAATTACTTGTTGTACAAATCTCAACAACAACCATAAAAAAGTGACTGCTAGACCTGATTTTCCATTTCTATGGTCTTTTATTGCTTGTCCTGTTTAGCTGCATCCTTCCTTCTCATCCTTGATTCTCACCTTGATTATTGGTTTCCAATATTTTTTGGTCATACGCCTTGTTAGCATTTAAAATGTAAAATGATGAACAAATAACTCAAAAATCATATCAATTAAATGCAAAATGCAATGTTCTTAGAATATCAATCTACATATTAAATAGCAAGTTTAAGGCTTCACCCCATTAATTTATAGGTTGAAGTAAAAACACAGAACAGAAGTGGTTGTCATTTAAAATGATATTCAATTGTTACTGTTGTCATTTTATTTACTTAAAGGAAAACTATACCCCCCAAACAATGTAGGTCTCTATTAAAAGATATTGCATAAAACAGCTCACGTGTAAAACCCTGCTTCATGTAAATGAACCATTATCATAATAACATACTTTTTTAGTAGTATGTGCCATTGGGTAATCATAAATAGAAAACTGCCATTTTAAAAAATAAGGGCCGCCCCCTGAGATCGTACGATTCACTGTGCACACATACAAACCACATGTAAGGTCACATGAGCCAATTAACAGACAGAGTTCTGCCTTTTGCTTCCTCACTTCTTCCTGTTACAGTTAGTGTTGTAGTATTTCTGGTCAGGTGATCTCTGAGGCAGCACAGATAGAGTCACGAAGTTCAAGGCAAGAGATGTAAAAGGGCAATATTTATGTAAATATATATTCCAGTTTGGTAAGATTCTTTAATATGTCATTCAATTTGATATAAACTATCTGTTGCTTAAGTATTCATTTCGGGGGTATAGTTTTCCTTTAATAATTTGTTTAATTTAATTAAATCTGTTGTATTTCATTCCTAGACCCCAACGACCATTCCCGTAAATTAATGATCAACCTTTGAAAAGAAAACATAATTCACCTTCTTTGTGCATTTTCTAGTACTTTTTGTGGTCAAACCAGCAGAAAAGTTTATGTTAAAAAGTTAAACATTTTACAGAATATTTTGGATCTTTTGGATTGTGCTGTAAATCCAGAATATAATGGAAAGTTCTTCCGCAATCTGCTTCCTCAAGATGTGAAGTTTTTGATACAGTGGACCATAAACTAAACCAGGAATTTTGTGATTTAAAGGGACAGTGATATATGCAGGTGTAAACTGCATTGTTCTAAAACTGCCACCATACTGGCCTGTATCAATCAGTGACACA
This sequence comes from Xenopus petersii, assembly GCA_038501925.1. Lineage (NCBI taxonomy): Eukaryota > Metazoa > Chordata > Amphibia > Anura > Pipidae > Xenopus > Xenopus petersii. The sequence goes on from CM076677.1 coordinate 35,879,109, forward strand.
GTTTTTCCCAGCAGGGGCAAATAGGTGGTGGGGGCAAACGGAGTTTAGAAGGTGGTTGTTTTTTTAATGACTGACACATTACTGGTAAAATCTGAAATGTGTCAATAGCCCCTTTTTTTGGTATTTATAAATAAATCTTTATGCTTCATAGAAATTGGAGGAAAGTTAATATGTTGGAATCATTACCATATCTTATATGCTTTGAATTGTGTTTTACCTACAGAATGTTGAATGTATCCATATATCCTGGGATATACCCTCTTCACCCACGGGAAATATTATAGAATATTCAGCCTATTTAGCCATGCGCACCTCAGAGCTTGCTGAGACTGTAAATCAGCTGGTATTCATGAAGATTTACTGTGGCCAAAGAACTTCTTGCATTGTGACCACAGCTGTGGTGTTCAGAATTTCTGCAAAGAATGAAAAAGGCTATGGCCCAGCTACTCAAGTGAGGTGGCTACAAGGTAAGTAAGTTGCTCCATGGCATGTCCTGTCATTTGCCTTGATTGGTCACACATCACACAAGGCAGGAATGAATAAGGGACATATATAATATAGGGCCTTCAGTAGGAGCTAATTTATATGTTCCCTATCTTATCTGCAAAAAGGGAACACATTTGTTCAATATGCTTTGTACCCATGCCCACGCCCACCCTTTCACCCCCCAAGTGAAGAAGATTGGTCATATATAATATTCAGAGATTTGTGGACGTACAGTTGCAACATACATTACAATCAGCTACGGAAAAAAGTTAAAGGGATACTGTCATGGGAAAAAAAATTTTTTTCAAAATGAATCAGTTAATAGTGCTGCTCCAGCAGAATTCTGCACTGAAATCCATTTCTCAAAAAAGCAAACAGGTTTTTTTATATTCAATTTTGAAAACTGACATGGGGCTAGACATATTATTAATTTCCCAGCTGCCCCAAGTCATGTGACTTGTGCCCTGATAAACTTCAGTCACTCTTTACTGCTGTACTGCAAGTTGGAGTGATATCACCCCCTCCCTTTTTCCCCCAGCAGCCAAACAAAAGAACAATGGGAAGGTGACCAGATAGCAGCTCTCTAACACAAGATAACAGCTGCCTGGTAGATCTAAGAACAACACTCAATAGTAAAAACCCATGTCCCACTGAGACACATTCAGTTACATTGAGAAGGAAAAACAGCAGCCTGCCAGAAAGCATTTCTCTCCTAAAGTGCTGGCTCAAGTCACATGACCAGGGGCAGCTGGGAAATGACAGAATGTCTAGCCCCATGTCAGATTTCAAAATTGAATATAACAAAATCTGTTTGTTCTTTTGAGAAATGGATTTCAGTGCTGAATTCTGCTGGAGTAGCACTATTAACTGATGCGTTATGAAAAAAACATGTTTTCTGATGACAGGATCCCTTTAAAGGGGCCCACAGCAACTATGAATGGGCTGCCCCTTGCATGTTGTGCACTTCTGTTTTATATGTAAGTAATCTGCTGCATATGTTATTTATTCATTTTTAGGAAGCATGAAACTGTGATATCTAGTTTAGCTGTATTTTCTTTTACCACTTAGATTCATCTAAAAATAAAAAGGAAACAAAGGCTGCAGAAAAACAGTGTGTACCTCCATCACAAAGGTATTTCTTTTTTTTTTCTTGTTCCCATGATTTATAAGAAGCTGAAAACTGGGGGTGTTCCTAAATGGCAGGATAAGGCCAGGTCGGCCAGGCGCCCTAGGCAACCTGGTCGGACAGATTGCCCCCCACCCCTTGCACGCTCGTCAGAAAGGAGGGAGGAGCCAACCAGTGCAACGGAGAGGAGGGTAGAGTAGACTGCTGCAACTGAGAGAGGGAACGGTAAGAAGGGAGGAGCTGGCCGGCTGGTGGGACTAAGAAAGATGGGAGAGAGAGGATGAAGGAAATGGAGAGGAGGGAGGCAGCTGGCCGGCACAACTGAGAGAGGGGAGACAGATGGAGAGGAGGCCATGGAGTTATCTCCAGGATTTGTACAGCAGGTTGCTTAAATTGGCGCATCAGACTGCACCCAGTGAATTGGTTGCAAATGCTATATTGAAGCTTCTACCTGGAAGTGGCTGGGGGGGATCTAATCAGATTGTGTGAATGAATGAGATTAACTGCCTATTAACTACCTGATACAATCTCGAATTATCTTCTCAAAATAACGAATGCCCTGTTTTACAGCAGAGAAAATGTAATGCTCAAATTGGAGAGTCCGTAGCAAGATATGAAGGAGATATCCACATTCTGAAAGGCATTTGTCATCGCAACTGAAAGGATTTCATGCTGTCCCTGTCATACTGTTTTCAGTAGGTGTAGGTTTCACCTTTTGTAATATTTTGTAAATCTCAAAATGTTTATTTTTGCATTATGCTTATAAGACTTACTGTATAAATACATATGTATAAATATATGGATATATATATATATATATATATATATATATATATATATATATATATATATATATATACTTTTTAATATGCATAAATGTGCTCAGGAGGAGTTACTTGGTAACATTTCTGTTTGTAAGAAACAATTTGCTTCCACTTTGTAACCACTCACCTGTACTTTTAAATATCTGGTGTTAAGCAATAAAATGCAAAGGGATTGGAGGGATAACATGCAATACCATAGGCCCTGAGCATTTGACAATGCAGTGGGGATGGTGCCAGTTTTACATAACAGAATAAGGAATATCGAAGTGTAACTTATGATTTTATTATAGATTTTTAAAGAAGAAACAAATCTACATATTTAACTTTTTTTTTTTTTTAAATATCTGACTATTTTAAATAGTTCTACATAAATAATCTATAATAAGCTAAACAACAAGGAAGCTATAATTCAGCAGAAAGATGGTGATAAGGCAGATTGATGAAATGTATGGATTGTTAGTGAACATGTCACAAGTTGAAGTTATTTCTCTTTATTGTATAGGATTATATTAAAGGAAAACTATACCCCCAAAATAAATACAGTACTTAAGCAACAGATAGTTTATATCATAACATGTGGCATATTAAAGAATCTTATCAAACTGGTCTATATATGTAAGTAAATCTTGACCTTTTACATCTCTTGCCGTGAACCACCATTTCGTGATGGTCTGTGTGCTGCCTCAGAGATCACCTGACCAGAAATACTACAACTCTAACAGGAATTAGTTAAGGATTTTAGGGTAGATGCTATCTATATAGTAAGAGCCGTGCACAGGTCCACTTCAATTGTAATACATTAATTAAAGACATACACAGTTTCTTACTTAAAACATTTATTTGTGCATTTTAACCACAGTAAATTTGCATATCAACACATTTTACAAACATGCCACAGTGCAGTGTCTTCCCCCCCAGTCTGCCTACCTTGTGTTAGCCACACCCTCCTGACGCGTTTCGTGCTATTGGTGCTTCATCATGAACAAAATAGCCACCATGAAGCGCCCAATAGATCGAAACGCGTCAGGAGGGTAGGTAGGCAGACTGTGGTGTGTTTGTAAAATGTGTTGATATGCAATTGTGCTGTGCATGTCTTTAATTAACTGTAACAGGAAGAAGTGTTGAAGCAAAAGACAGAACTCTGTCTGTTAATTGGCTCATGTGACCTAACAAGTATAGTTTGTTGGTCGGTTTGTGTGCACAGTGAATCGTAGGATCCCAGGGGGTGGCCCTTATTTTTTAAAATGGCTATTTTACCCAATGGCACATACTACTAGAAAAGTATATTATTTATGAAAATAAATTATTTACATGAAGCAGGGTTTTACATATGAGCTGTTTTATGCAATATCTTTTTATAGAGACCTACATTGTTTGGGGGGTATAGTTTCCCTTTAAGAAATGGTGATAGTCACAGTCCTGCAGGCCCCCATCATCTTATCTGTGCCTAAAGCCTTGTACTTATTATAACTTATAGATCCTGACAGAAAAAAAATCAAATTGCTTCCTACAAGGAGGAGAGCAGAAACCTAGACCATATGTTGCAGTCGGTGTGACTTACCCTGTATTTTTGCTAAAGCCATTAAACACTACTGCATGGAAAGTGACTCATTTTTACTGGCTGGAGCACATTTACTTCAGTCTCAATTATCAGTTCCTTCAGTCATTATTGACCTGTGTGCCTTTTCTCTCTTTGTGCAGAGTATTGAAGGATGACCTTTTCTTGGCAACATCTGAGTGCTTTGATATACAGTAGCTTCCACATCTTCATAATCAATGCCCTCTGGGACATCCAAACCTAGTATATTGTTATGTTCCCTTTTCCTCATTATATATTTGTATGATTTTATATGTAATAGAATGCTGTTTACTTTTAAAGCTGTTTTTTTTAAGATTGACAGCCTAAGTCAGGGGTCAGCAACCTTAGATATCAAAAGAGCCATTTTGCTCCCTCTTCCACTAAAGTAAAATATTCTGGAGCCGGAAAACATAACACAGCTTATAAACTTGCCTGTCACTCCTGGGACGTCTATACAGTCCTTACTGGCAGCTTTCTGAGTATGTGAACGCAATAAGCTACTGTGGTCGCACACTCAAGAAGCCGCCAGCAGGTGCGAGGGCTGTAAATACGACCTGACAGGCAAAGGCGCAAGACCGAGCCGCAACAAGCAGGATGAAGAGCCGCATGAGGCTCTGGAGCCGTGGGTTGCCTACCTCTGGCCTAAGTAGTGACCCCTTAATCATGGCAGCTATTTTAATAAGTCTCTAGTGGGGTTCTAAGGCAACTGTGCCTTATTTTTTTTCACATGCATGTGTTTATACTGGTTATCCTTGCATCTATGAGCGCTGTGCTCTAGAGTCCTGCAGCGGGTCGGGTACTAGCGGGTTACCCGCAAAAACCTGGTGTACCGTGCGGTATAATTTCCGGATGCAGTTATAGATGCGGGTTGGCAGTTCTGAGGGTCGCGGGTTGGGCCGCGGGTCTTCTCAATAGCGATTTTTACTCCTTTTTTCTGATCATGTCTACTTCCGAGGATGTCACTTCCGGTTTACAATGACATCACTTCCTGTTTTACGCCTTTTTTCCCCTGATCATGCATACTTCAGATGATGTCACTTCCGGTTTACAATGATAGCACTTCCTGATTCTTGATGGACAGCGGGTCGCGGCAAAGTATTTGCGGGTCGGGTAAGCGGGTAAGAATGCAGATTGCGGGTCCAGGTTGCGGGTACGGGTTCCAAAAAATGGACCCGCGCAGGACTCTACTGTGCTCTGCACCTGATTTTCACTCATTGCCAAGGTATAGGGGCAAATTCACTAAATGGCAAACTTTCGTCTGTGAAGACTTCGCTACACTTTGCACCACTACGCTAATTCTCAACGATGGTGAAGTTTCGCTAGTGAAAGAGTACATAGCGAAGAGTAGAGTAAAAAAACTCACATGAATTCGAAATTCGACCCTTGATAAATGTGCCTTCCAATGTTGTTTTTTTACACCCTTGGACCTTTTGTATGGGGCATAAATATTTGTGCCTGGTAGAGAATAGTGCACTTGTAGGTGCAACTTATGCCAGACATATATGAGGGACATGATATAGTGCACCTGAGGAAAGTGCAACAGTGGATGTACCGCTCTGTGCAAAGGCTACAGTTTTGTGCCTCTTAGTGGCATATTTATCAAGGGTCGAATTTCGATTGAAAAAACTTCGAAATTCGAATTCAAAAAGACCAACCGAAATTAAGTTGAAGGTTTTTTTGGTTGAATAGGTCAGTTTTCGATCGAATAGGTCTGTATTCGGCCGAATTCGAATCATACAAATCGAAGGAATAGCACATTCAGTAGAATTTGATTCAAAGTTTTTCCCAACCACCAATTGACTCCCAATAGGTTCTAGGAGGTCCCCCATAGGCTAAAACAGCAATTCGGCAGGTTTTAGATGGCAAGTGGTTGAATTTTTATAGAGACAGTACATGATAAATTTTGATATTTGAATTTTTTTCAAATTTGAATCGATTCCCTAGTCGAAGTACACAAAAAATTGCTCGAAATTAAAAAAAATTTCATTCGAAAATTCATCTCGACCTTTGATAAATCTGCCCCTTATTGTGCAAACACCTGTGTTCATCACACTGTAAATGAGCCCTAAAAGCCTATTGTAGGATCGGTTTTAAGTGATTATGTAAATAAAACTTACTATGACATTTAGGGGCAGTATTATCAAGGGTCGAATTGAAAATTCTAATTTTTAAATTCAAACTTTGAGTTTATTTTAATGTAATTTGACTAGGGAATAGTCCAAATTCGATTTGCGTTTAAAACAAATTCGAAATGTATCATGTACTGCTCTTTAAGAATTAGAATTCGACTATTCGCCATCTACAACCTGCCGAATGGGTGTTTTAGCCTATGGGGGACCTCCTACAATCAATTTGGAGTCGTTTGTTGGACTTCTGACTTTTTTTTTTGGTGAAAAAACTCGAATCAAAGTTTGCGGGTCGATCCTATTTGCGGGTGTTTACATTTGCACTTTGAAATAGAACATGCTGACCAGAACCAGAAGTTGATGTAAAATAAAGTGAGCTTTATGTAGACATATATTTTTGGATTGTGATCAAGTCTAAGCCATTAAATTAAACACACAATTAATGCCATTATCTCAAAAGAATGAACACCCCTTCCCTTGTATTATATTTCCTCATGAAGTGTGTTTGCAGTGTGATTTCATTTATTTAAGCCTAACTTTTATTATGGATAAATCCTATCCTTAGGGGCATATTTATCAAGGGTCGAATTTCGAATTGAAAAAACTTTGATATTCAAAAAGACCAACTGAAATAAATTTTTTGGCAGAATAAGCTGCCGACTCAGTCTGTCGGCAGCTTTTATCGGCGCATGTATGGCCACCTTAAGTCATCCAATGTGTCCTTATAAGACTATGGGTCAGGCCACACAGGGCGTTTTGGGGAGATTTGGTCGCTTGGCAACTTCAGAAAACGAACCGCCACGTGTGATTAGTGCCGGGGTTTTTTCATTTTAGCCGGCGCAGAGTCAGGGAAGGCGTTTGGGGAGACTGGTCACCGCAGAAACTAGCCGATTAGTCGCCAGGCGACCAAATCTCCCCAAAACGTCCTGTGTGGCCTGACCCTTAAGGACACTAAAGACATCAATGCAATATACATTGAAACTGTTGTACTTGCAACATGATATTCATGGCTAGTACTACCTATGACTGTTATTGCTCAGTGGAAGTTTAGGATAAGGACAACTTCAATGGTTAACATAAGTCACCACACGCCATTCAGTTGGAAGACCAAGTTTCAGTTGATCTAATCATGAGAATATGGGTCCTGTGTTTGGAGAGGATTTGTTTACGAACATTGGAGATACATAACTGGAGAGATTTCTGGAGATCAGATTTAAACAGCCACCTATAAAGGCTTTAGCACACTGGCAGATTCAGGGATAGCTAGTTGCTTGGCGGCTCTTCTGCGGGGCGACAATCGCCCCAAACTGCCTTCCGCCTGCTGTAATGAGAAAACACCAGCGCCAATGCATTCACGGCACTTCAATTTCCGAAGCCGCCCAAAGTTGCCTCACGAGGAAACTTCAGAAATCGAAGCGCAGCCAGTGCATTGGCGCTTTCTCATTACAGCAGGCAGTTTGGGGGGATTGTCGCTCCGCAGAAGAGGCGATTGGTTCCAGGCATCTAGATCTCCCCGAATCTGCCAGAGTGCTAAAGCCTTGGTAGGTGGCTGTTTAAATCTGATTGGTGATTGGTTGCCATGGGCAACATCTCCAGATGTTTATTTCCAATGTTAGTAAACCTGCAACAAATGTAATTCTCACCCAAAGTAAGTTTTTTTTTTTTTAATCTGAAAAGCATTTGCCATTCAGATATATATCTGGCCCTGATTGATTCCCCGTGGGTCAGATCTCAAGCAGAACTCTGAGTCAATAACTTTAGGCATAAGGCAGATGTTGTAAAATCACTCACCAAAACAGAGACGTGGCCCAGGTGCTCCAGCCCCAGGCCCTCAGCTCAGGGGAGCGGACAATCCGTGTACAAAAGCGTAAATGTTGGCACCGGGCACACTGGCACATATTGATCAGACCAGAAAAATGGTAGATTAAAAATGTAATCTTTATTACATCGTAATCTTTCGCCTGATGCGTTTCATATCACTAGGATACTTAATCATAGGCTTCAGATCTCAAGCAGTCATAATATTAACCATGAGGCATTTCATGCAAAGTATTAGCTTTCACCCACTGATAAATAGTAGGCATACACCGAATCCAGGATTTATTTCGGGATTCGCCTTTTTTTTTTTTTTTTTTTTTTTTTTCAGCAGGGTTTGCCCGAATCCTTCCTCCCGGCCGAACCCGCATATGCAAAGAAATCGCGCTACTTTCTGTCAAAAAAACAAGGAAGTAAAAAATGTTTCTCCATGCATATGCATATTAGGGTTCGGTATTTGGCCAAATCTTTAGTGAAGGATTTGGGGGGGGGGGGGGGGGGGTCGGCTGAATCCAAAATAGTGGATTTGGTGCATCGCTAATAAATAGCTTGGCCACTTCTTGATTCAGAAGTGAAGAAATGTGCACGTCCAATGAGTTATTGCACGTACACAAGATTATACATTGGACAATCTACTCCAGCAGCAAAGATGGTAGAACAATATGGCGCTTACCTCCAAAAATATAGCAGAGATTTGGGAACTACATAGAGAGGTAGTGGAGGTCTAACTTCTATTGTTTATATATGCGGTTGACATGTCCCCTTTAAAGGGCATGTAAAGTGTAAAATAGAATAAGGCTAGAAATGCTGTATTTTGTATACTAAATATAAACATGAACTTACTGCACCACAAGCCTAATCAAACAAATGATTTATGCTTTCAAAGTTGGCTACAGGGGGTCACCATCTTGTAACTTTGTTAAACATCTTTGCAAGACTAAGACTGTGCACATGCTCAGTGTGGTCTGGGCTGCTTAGGGATCGTCATAAACAAAGCTGCTTGAGTTCTGCATGGCTGGGAAGTAAGTCGGGGGCTCCCCCTGCTGTTCATAAGTATGATTGTTTCCATGCTCAGCAGTTAGGGACTGTCTGACAATTCCTATCCACAGCAGTAAATGAAGGGAGAATTTCACTGCATACAGTCAGGTTTCTTATAAAAATGGTACACATTTTTTAATTAAAGTATATTGGAGATAGATTTCTTTTTCATTAAAGAAAGTAAAAATGGGATTTTATTTGTTTGCCTTTACATGCCTTTTAATTCATTCCTGATAAAAAGGATGTGTCTGTGATGAGAACCTTAGATGTAAGCTCCACTGAGATTGTGTAATATGTAGGTATGCACCAAATCCACTGTTTTGGATTAGGCCAAACCCCCGAATCATTCATGAAAGATTTGGCCGATTACAAATTAGGGGTGGGAAGGGGAAACATTTTTTACTTCCTTGTTTTGTGACAAAGAGTCACACGATTTCCCTCCCCGCCCCTAATTTGCAAATTCGATTCAGCCGGGCAGAAGGATTCAGCCTGAATGCGAATCCTGCTGAATCCTGGCCAAATCCTGGTAATATGTCAGCAATAGTGTGATAAAGTTAGTGGCATTGTGCCCCTTTTTCTTCAAGAACATGTACAATATTTTTCTATGTAAGTCTGATACAACTGTATTTAACACAAACGAATAACAAAGGGTTATGTTTTATTAAAATGGAAACAGCGCAAATGAAGCATTTTTTCTTTATTTGATTTACAAAAGAAGTTACACAATTCAATATGAAAATAAGAAACTGTCTACAAATCTCAGACAGTAATAAATCATTAATTTACAATGCATACAGGAGCCAGAAGAACAACTCTTGTACAAAAAAAAAAAAAAAAAAAGTTACTGAAATAATGCATTTAAAATCCAATTCTTAAAACTAACCAAAAATAAAAATATACATATATATAACAGTGGGTTTTATCTCCCATATGACATGCCTGAGAAAGCTACATTACAGCAACATAATATACAAAAAATTAAATAAAAAAAAGGGGGAGGGGGAAAGAAAAAAAAAATGACAACCTCACACACCATTGTACTCCATTGCATTCAAATTGCTATAGCTTTCTTCCTGACTCATGTTTGCACATTGGGATTTTTCCGTCAAAATCAGGAGAACTGGATTTGTTGAACACCAGATATCTGTAGAGGCACAGTTTGTACACATTAGTTTTTGAAGAGGAAACCAGGAGGATGACAGTAGTGTATAAATATTAGAATAGCGCATTAACATCTTGATGGAGTAATCTTGCTTACATCATTGGTGATGTCATAAATGGATTGCTTATTTCATTACAGTAAAATGAGCTCAATTTACATTTCCTTTGACTGTGTCAAACTATGGTTCAGAGTAGGGATGCACTGAATCCACTATTTTGAATTCGGCCGAACCCCTGAATCCTTTGCGAAAGATTCGGCCGAATCCGAACCCTGATTTGCATATGCAAATCCCCTGAATCCTTTGCGAAAGATTCGGCCATGATTTGCATATGCAAATCAGTGAGGGGGAGGGTAAAAGAGAGCAGCGCATTTTACTTCCTTGTTTTGTGACAAAAAAAATCACATGATTTTAAGGATTCGGTTAGGCACAAGGATTCAGCCGAATCCGAATCCTGCTGGAAATGGCAGAATCCTGGATTTGGTGCATCCCTAATTCAGAGTATTGTCAACTCGGACAACGAAGGATACCAAGAAACGTTACTGTGCAACTGTCTGTGCTGCCTTCACTAGTCTTGCGTCATTTCACACTATGTAGGTCACTTTGGGAACTAAAACATGGGACTTACAAGCTCCAGTTCTAAACCTGCAATGACACTTAAGTGGGTAATTTATCAAAATCTGAGTTTATCTTATTTTCTGAAATATACTCCGACCAAATCCACACGGGTTATTTCCCCTTATTTATCAATACATTTTCCAGAAAAATTGCAGTTTGGGAAAAAAATCTTATGAAAATTCTAATCATACAATTTTTTCAGATTTTTCCACCGAAAAATTAGATTTTTGCATATTTTTACCCGAAAACTACGAAATATTCGGATTATTACACGAAACCCAATGTAGATTTTTGCCCGAAAACCATGAAATCTTCGGATTATTGCACGAAAACCAGCGCAGATCAGGATATCTTCAGGACTTCAGATAAACAACCGTGGCAGGTCTGAAATGCTGGATTTTAAGATTCTGACTTTTTCCATCCTCGGGGTATAATAAATCCCGAAAGAATTGGAGTCTTTTTTTTTCACAAAAAAAATCGTATTTTATAGTTTAAAAAAAAACAAAAACCTTTTTTTAAAGGGATCCTGTCATCAGAAAACATGTTTTTTTCAAAACGCATCAGTTAATAGTGCTACTCCAGCAGAATTCTGCACTGAAATCCATTTCTCAAAAGAGCAAACAGATTTTTTTATATTCAATTTTGAAATCTGACATGGGGCTAGACATTTTGTCAATTTCCCAGCTGCCCCCAGTCATGTGACTTGTGCCTGCACTTTAGGAGAGAAATGCTTTCTGGCAGGCTGCTGTTTTTCCTTCTCAATGTAACGGAATGTGTCTCAGTGGGACATGGGTTTTTACTATTGAGTGTTGTTCTTAGATCTACCAGGCAGCTGTTATCGTGTGTTAGGGAGCTGTTATCTGGTTACCTTCTCATTGTTCTTTTGTTTGGCTGCTGGGGGGGAAAAGGGAGGGGGATGATATCACTCCAACATGCAGTAAAGAGTGATTGAAGTTTATCAGAGCACAGGTCACATGACTTGGGGCAGCTGGGAAATTGACAAAATGTCTAGCCCCATGTCAGATTTCAAAGTTGAATATAAAAAAAAATCTGTTTGCTCTTTTGAGAAATGGATTTCAGTGCAGAATTCTGCTGAAGAAGCACTATTAACTGATGCATTTTGAAAAAAATGTTTTTTCCCCATGACAGTATCCCTTTAACTAATTTATCAGCACAGAGGGCTTCAAAATAAAAATAATCTGAATATTTGCCCCTTTGAACAAACATGGAATTTAACCCCCTAATAATCCCTAATTGTCGGACTGAAGTTTATCAGAGCGCAAGTCACATGACTGGGGGCAGCTGGGAAACTGACAATATGTCTAGCCCCATGTCAGATTTCAAAATCAAATATAAAAAAATCTGTTTGCTCTTTTGAGAAACTGATTTCTGCTGCAGCAGCTCTATTAACGGATGCATGTTTCCTCATGACAATATCCCTTTAAAGCAATATGCCCCAATGCTTGCACCATTCACAGGCAATGATGATACAAATGTGTTATTTTAGATTAAATGTGGACATATGACAATTTAACAAACATACCTGCTGATATGATGTGGTATAAACCATAACATTCTGTTGCTGTCCATCTGTGGTTATTAAACCTGCTGGTATTTGGCTAGCTGTAAAATAAAACATCCAAAAGTTGACTTTATATCTTTACTCCTGTATTACCACAAAGGTGAGAAGAGACATTTCTCCTTTCATTATTTTTTCCTCTTGCCAGAAAAATGACACTTACTGAAAGGTTCTTCTGAAAGCTCTTCACCTAGACCATCTGCTGTGGTAACTGTACCGCCAATACCTTTTTCCCCTTTCATTGCCTTTACAAGAAAAATAGAACATTTATATTAGTATTTTGTTGCGTGTTCTGCGTGTGCATTTTACACCCACAACCAGTATTGATTGTTTTAAAGGAGAAGGAAAGCTAGAGAGGCATTTTATTGCCAATAGATAGCTGCAATTGTGCAAGCTAGAATGCTATATCTATTCTGTAGAATGTTTTACCATACCCAAGTACAAAGCTCTCTGTTTGTTTATGATAGCAGCTGCCATATTAGCTTGGTGTGACATAACTTCCTGCCTGAGTCTCTCCCTGCTCACTTACAGCTCTGGGCTCAGATTATAGCAGAGGAGGAAAGGGGGAAGAGGAGCAAACTGAGCATGCTCAAGCCCGGGGTAAGGAGGTTTAAGCTGAAGGCAGGGAGTCTAATACAGAAGCTTATGTGAACACAATAGAAGGAAAGAAATGCTGTGTTTCTTTTGAGCAGCATTACTTTGAGGGTTTACTGGTATATTTAGATGGACCTTTCTGATAAAGCTTACTTAGTTTTAACCTTTCCTTAAAGATAGGGCATCAGAATTTCTGTATATTCAACATAATAAAAAAAAGCACTTCAGTTACACAGTACATTTTTATTAGAAGGAACAAATGAAGCCCTTGATTATTACTTCTAATTTATCCACGATAGTAGCGGAGGTCTCATTAAATATCAGTGTAGGGAGACCAGTTATTGTAATTGATAGAAGCTGGGTGCTTTTCTCTCTATCCTCTAATTAATTTATGCAGTATATTATCATTTTGTTTGTTTTACACAAGTCATATAGCTTTTCATACCTAACATTAAGATTAACTATAAAACTATCTCTGGATATCAGTGTCATACTAAATAAGCGGGGACACGCATTTTTGTAACAGTGGGTATTAACAAAGGTATTTAATCACCCTTCAAATAGGACCCACAGTAACTATCCCAACTTGACTTATACTGCAGGGAAGATTCCCACTTCTGACTAGTGCAATGCAAAGCAGGTTAATGAATAATAAAATACTAAAGGCTTGAGATATCACTTGATGAATGGATGCTGATTATGGGTTTGATGAATGGGTGCTGATTATGGGAAAACCCACCTCTCTGAATTTCTGAAGATACAACTTTAATGGCTCCACGTAACTATCAAAGCCTAGCGTTGACATAGCAAACAGAATATCCTCTCCATTGATGGTCTTTCGTTTTTCTTGATGGCATCGTTCACTTGCTTCAGATGTTATGAAGCTAATAAATTCGCTTACGCATTCCTGTACACACTCCTTTGCGTCTTTTGCAATCTGTCGGAAGAATAAAAGGATACATTATTTATTTAGTTATTTGGACCCTCTGAAAGGGGCCAGGGCACATTCTTTCTATTTCTTTCCGTCTAAGCAGTGAAATGATTAAATCATCACACAAATACATCTTCCATTAATAGCTCCACTGAAGGAAAACACTTTTCTGCATTTAGGACACGTATACTTGGTAATATTGGGGTTCGGTTGCACTATGCAGTTCAACACAGCTAATAGACAGTCCAAATGTCAATATGCTGTGTGTGCTGTATTTACTAGATAATAAAGCGGAGGGGAATTCAAAAACCAGGTGCCGTTATATAAAACCCATTGTAATTGGCATCCTTCTCTTAAATTCAATTGCATTAAGACTGGTTCCTATAGATTGCTAGGGTTAAATGGCACCCTCTTGAAGTTCCCCCAAAGTATTCATTTTTAAAATTAACACATTAATCACACTAACATTTAACTACTTTGTCTGCAAAATAAAAAGAATGTGTTCTCTTATGTGGAGGGTGGATGACCTCTTTAATTCACTAGGCAGCCAAAGCACAGAAGGACTGCAGTTCATTTCAACTGTATTGTGAGGATGGCTGTATGGGGAGTGTTCAATTTCCAAAGACCCACCAGCACACCCTAGCCTCTCGAATTACAGCTGGTCCGGTGCTCAGTTAAAAGGGATCGGCAGCCCTTGATTAACACACTTAGAAAAGAAAAACCGGCACTCACTTAATGCGTTAAACAGGCAGGGCTTGGCCCACTTGCATGGAGTCCTGAGTGCCGGTTTTTCTTTTCTGTGTATGAGGAGTGTTGTCACAGAGCTTACTATTTAGTAACTATATATCTGCCCAATGTTATTTTTCCTGTTAAAAGGAGAAGGAAAGGCAGTTTATTGCCAATAGATTAGCCACAATAGAACAAGCTAGAACACCATTTTTATTCTTTAGAATGCTTTACCATCCCTGAGTAAACAGCTCTAGACATTGTCTCGGTTTGTTTAGGATAGCAGCTGCCATTTTAGCCTGCTGTGACATCACTTCCTGCCTGAGTCTCTCCCTGCTTTCTCATAGCTCTGGGCTCAGATTACAGCAGGGAGGGGAGGAGCAAACTGAGCATGCTCAAGCCCTAGAAGTTTATGTTGAAAAAAGGAAGTCTGATTTTTCATTGTAAATAGTTATTTGTATAATACTATAATAACTATTAAAAATGCAGATACATATGAGGCCAATATAACACACTTCACTCCCACAATAAGAGCAATGCATCCCTGAAAGTATAAAATATTTCTTGGGTACATCAAGAAAATTTGAATGTATGGTATTGGTTTATTGGAATATTGGTTGTTACTAAGAGGCATTGGCTTCTGTCAGCTGATTGTTACTTTAATTCAAAATGGAATGTAGCAGTCCCAGGAGCAGAGAAATGTATAAAATGAAGCAGTGCGGTCAATAAGAAAGTAAAATCTGTGAACATTACTTTTCCCGTCTGTGGTACAGCATTTTTCATTATCCTTGCCACATTAGCGATGGGAAGATAAATATCTTGCTCTCTGAAACTATCTTTAGATCCATTTGTGTCATCGGGGTCATTTAAACTGTCTTCTGTGTCCCCTGAAACACAATAATATCACATATAAAAAATGCATTGGTACAAAATATAAATACTGCCGTCATACTGTCTGCCGTGGAAAGGTTTTCTGTGGCTTGCTAAGCTTTCTTAAAGGGATACTGTCATGGGAAAACATGTCTTTTTCAAAACGCATCAGTTAATAGTGCTGTTCCAGCAGAATTCTGCGCTGAAATCCATTTTTCAAAAGAGCAAACAGATTTTTTTATATTCAATTTTGAAATCTGACATGGGGCTAGACATAGTCAGTTTCCCAGCTGCCCCCAGTCATGTGACTTATGCTCTGATAAACTTCAGTCACTCTTTACTGCTGTACTGCAAGTTGGAGTGATATCACCCCCCTCCCTTTCCTCCCAACAGCCTAACAAAAGAACAATGGGAAGGTAACCAGATAGCAGCTCCCTAACACAAGATAACAGCTGCCTGGTAGATCTAAGAACAACATTCAGTAGTAAAAGCCAAGTCCCACTGAGACTGATTCAGTTACATTAAGTAGGAGAAATAGCCTGCCAGAAAGTAGTTCCATCCCAAAGTGCAGGCACAAGTCACATGACTGGCAGCAGCTGCTGCAAAACTGACAATATGTCTAGCCCCATGTCAGATTTCAAAATTGAATATAAAAAAAATCTGTTTGCTCTTTTGAGAATTGGATTTCAGTGCAGAAGTCTGCTGGAGTAGCACTATTAACTGATGGCTTTTGAAAAAAAAAAAAAACATGTTTTCCCATGACAGTACTTTATCTGCACAGAGGGCTTCAAAATAAAAAGAATGTGAATATTTGCCCCTTTGAACAAACATGGAATTTAACCTGTTGACGGGCACTTGCGAATTTGAAATAAGCAAATGATGTAACTTGGCGAGAATGCAATTGTGTGACAAGACTTACCATCATGGGGCTGTATTACATAATGGCTCCCACTAATGTAGTCTCCAGAAATCCCTAACTGAGAAGTATCTGTTGTAGCGCTATCACCATCCATCTAAAAATGAAGAACAGAGAGAAAAAAATATTTATATACAAATTCAAACTGGCACCCAAAGTGTCCATTATTGTTTAGGTACTGATTAACTTCAGTTAGCTTCCAATTGTTATCTTCAAATTTACCATCTTTAAAGGTCTAAAATAGAATAAGACTAGAAATGCTGTATTTTGTATACTAAACAAACTTACTGCACCAGAAGCCTAATAAAACAAATGATTTATGCTTTCAAAGTTGGCCACAGGGGGTCACTATCTTGTAACTTTGTTAAACATCTTTGCAAAAACAAGACTGTGCACATGCTCAGTGTGGTCTGGGCTGCTTAGGGATCATAATAAATTATCAAAACAGCACAAGTCAAATAATATCTACCATAGAAGCCGATACAGCAAGACCGATTAATAAATATGCAGACTGCACTGGGTCCTGTGTTGTGATGTAATCTAATTTGGATTTTATAATTTTTGTATTGTTTAATACAAGCTTTCTCCAACTCTGCAGAACCAGTGACTGCAGAAAAATAATCCTCCAAATATAATCCCAATTTGTGTGTTTAAATCTGGCTCCATGATCTTTGTCCCTGCAGCTGGAGTTGGAAACAGTAAACAGTCGCCGACTGCTGTACACGGAAATAAACAAAGCTGCTGGAGATCTGCATGGCTTGGAAGTAAAGCGGGAGCTCCCCCTGCTGTTCATAAGTATGATTGTTTCCCTGCTCAGCAGTTAGGGACCATCTGACAATTCCTATCCACAGCAGTAAATAAAGGAAGAACTTCACTGCATACGGTCAGGTTTCTCATAAAAACGTTTTTTTATTAAAGTAATTGGAGATACAGTAGGTTTCTTTTTCATTAAAGAAAGTAAAAATTGGATTTAATTTTTTTGCCTCTACATGCCCTTTAAATGTGGCCATACATAGAGATCCGCTCGTTTGGCGATTTTGCCGAGCGGGTCTCCGCCCGATATGCCCACATTGAGGTGGGAGGTATTGGGCTGAATTGATCAGGGTCAGACTGGGGGGTCACAGTACAGGAGCGGGGGGCCACTGGGACTGCTATCCAGGGCCCCCCTTCAGCCCCCCGTTCCAATACTGTGTCGCGCCAAGCATGAAGACGCTGCTTGCGGCGGCGGAAAAAAAATTTCACTGCGAATATCGGGAGAGGTTTTTTTCCCGGTGTCCCGCCGGGCCAGTCCAACCCTGGATCCGATCATGGGCCCTAGGGCCCAACGATCACATCATAATAAAAGGTATGCGGGACCACAGATGCAGTCCACAATCCGACAGGATTTTTTACCCGTGCCCAATCGACATCTGGCAGACTCTCTTGGCCAAATATCGATTGGGGAAGCCCGACGGAGGGCCCAACACACGTGCCAATAAGCTGCCGACTCTGTATGGCCACCTTAGGTACATGTTTTGCCTCATGTCTTATCATTATAAAAGAAATATGTTTCTGGAGTTAAATAGGGATTATTTAATTATCTGCCTCATGAGGACCAAACTCAGAGTAGCCTTACTTTCCCTATTTAGCTCATAAAATAACTAAAAACTTTTTTTTTTTTTTAATTAAAACAACTGACAAAAAGTATGATTGGCACAAGCCCTATTCATTGCCCTTAAGTTAAGTAACTGGGATCTAGATCTTGTTTACTGGAATTGCTAAAATGAAATTGCAACTGTACAATTCAAAAGTAAAAGTCTGTTTTCTGTAAAAATTTTATATATATATATATATATATATATATATATACATATACATATATATATATATATATATATATATATATATATATATATATATATATATATATATATATATATATATATATATATATATATATATATATATATATATATATATATATATTTCTGCTAGGAGTTTATACAGGTAATTTTTGTCTCAGATATAACAACTATTTTGGGCATTCAGCCATAGTGCCAAGAAAGTTCTGAACAGAAAAATCATTGTTCATATAAAATCTCACCCTAACTGACCTTCAAGCTGAGCTTCCAGGGGTTCCTAGGAAAACAAATATACATTTCCCACCCATACTGGCCTTCCGGCTAAACCTTCCAGTTACTGGACCTGGTCCCTTGGGTGTTCCAGTTGCACAGTTTTGGAACCTCTGAGGGAATGCCATTTCTTACAGTGCAGCCATTGCTTAGACGATACGTGTCTAGTTCTGGACTTTGTTATCTGAACCTGAGCCAGGGGATTTCCTCAGTGTCTGCTAGCCCTAAACTGAATTTCATGGGTTACATATTTAATATATATTAAAGGGCATGTCAACCCCACCAAAAAGGTTTTTTAACTAATAAAAGAAAACATAACTCTCAGCAACTTTGCAATATGCATTGATTACAACCCAACAGATTAACAGACCTGTTTTGCTGAGTGGCTTTTGCAACGTTGTTTAAAAAGTAACAACCTGGAGTTAAGCAAATGCTGCTTTCAATAGCAATTGTTTTTACAAATAACTTTGAAAGCATCGACATTTTTTTTTTTAAAACAAGTATATTGGAAAGTTACTTAGAATTACGTTTTCTGTTATATTGATTACAGTTTCAAGTGGTAAAATGGATTGGGTTCAGCCGGGCAGAAGGATTCGGCCGAATCAGAATCCTGCTGAAAAAGGCTGAATCCAGAACCAAATCCTGGATTCGGTGCATTCCTAATTATTTTATATGGGTGTAATGAGAAGAATGCATTCTTTTAACTCTGTGCCCAGTGCACTGAATTTTCAACTGAAAAAGTACATGTTATGGATGACAACGGAGAAGCAGATCAGTAAATGGAATATATATTTCAGCAGATGTGTATGTCAAGTCAAGCATGTCCCACAGGTGAGGGATAATGGTATACTGTAACTATAGCAGTTTCTCAAGTACTGATAAACGTATCTCCAGGCCTTTGCCCAAAGGAAGAGGGTACCCAAGTACTTGTCCATATCAAGAGATACGCCCGTTTTTTCAACTCCTGTTGAATAGTTCAGTGAAACGATAGTTTTTCACAGAAATAAGGGCTAAAGTGAATGTGTCACAAAAAGTGATTGGTCAGCTAGGCCAATAACATCTGGCAGAGCCCCTTCAAGATACTGGCCAAGGAGGCAATCATTTAGTTCTATAAACAGACCAATGGCAACTCAATTAAGTGTGAACAAGTTGCCAAATCAGCCTGTGCTTGTCCAAATTTGACCTGCGAGTCATAGACACAAAACAGCAAGATTGGCTGTCTATACAGATTGTATGGAATCAAGCCACGTGGAATATGTAACCAAATACTAGCTGAAATTAACTTTCAATATGATATAGAGAGCGATTCCCTCGCTGAAATTAACTTTTAGTATGATGTAAAGAGTGATTTTTTTTTGAGACAATTTGTATTAGATTTTCATTGTTTAAAGAGATACGGACATCAGAAAATAACTTTTTTATTATCTATCATAACATTGGTCTTTCAATGCTATTTATAATAGTTAGAAACAACTAACTGACAGTGGACAGTTAGGTTGGCAAAACAGTCAGGTTTAGGAACTTCAAGTGACACTTACAAAAGCAGAATTATCAGCGAAAAATAAAAATGATCTATAGGTAACTTTTAATGTAGATTAATATTTTGAAAAAATTTTTTTTGTGTCAGTATCACTTTAAGATTTGGGATTTTGTGTTATTTTGACATCTTTGTCAGCAATCTTGTTCCTAGGGTCCAAATTACCCTGGCAACCATGCTTTGAATAGGATACAGGAATATGAACAGGAGAAGGGTCAGAGAGTTGAGCAATACAAATAGTAATAATACATTTTTAGATTTTTAAGATAACAATACATTTTTACAGGGGGTGGCAATCTGAGAACCTGGACCTGTGATTTGCGTCTCTAAAGCACACAAACACTGGAGAACCTTTTATTAGAATGCTCCCATCTGCTATTTCTCCAGGGATCCCTTGTTCTGCCCTGGAAAATTTGGATTCAGTGGTTAAAATAGAGTCTACGGGAGACATCCTTTCTGTAATTCTGAGCCTCCCGGATAACGGATAAGGCATCACTAGAAATAAGATGATTGCAGTAATGTTATTAAAAGTATCCTGCTAATAGAGAATTTGGTGCATTAGTGATGGGGTGGGTCACCTTAAAGCTAAGTTTTAGTAGATTATAGAATGGCCAATTCTAAGCAACTTTATAATTGGTCTTTATTATTTATTATAGTTTTTTTTAATGATTTGCCTTTTTCTTCTGGCTCTTTCCAGCTTCCAAATGGGGGTCACCGACACCGATCTAAAAACAAATGTTCTGCAAGACTTATTGCTAAACTTTATTACTCGTCTTTATATTCAGGCCCTCTCCTTTTAATATCCCGGTCTCTTATTCAAATCAATGCATGGTTGCTAGAGTAATTTGGACATTAGCAACCAGACTTTTGACATTACAAACTGGCGAGCTGCTGAATAAAAAACAACAAATAAAAACCAATTGCAAATTGTCTCAGAATATGCCTCTCTACACCATACTAAAAGTTAATTCAAAGGTGAACAACCCCTTTATTATCCCTATGAACGGTTATACGAGGGAAAAAAGGTTAATATAATCATGGCTAAAATAACCAAAGACATGTTTTGAATGAAATGCGCTTTTATAGACATTTATAAAGCAACATTGTTCCACCTTTGCAAGAAATTCTTTCAGTTTTAAGAGAATTATTTTAATGGCTGGCTATGGGAAAGTCTCTCTTGGTTGATAACATTTGGTGCACAGAAATGAACTGTTGCTAATAATAGTACTCAGACATATTTTTGTTTGGCAAGAAAAGGCAAAAAGGGTCAAGGAATTTTGACAAATCTGACATTATAAATTAGACATAAGGAGGGGAGAAGTTTTCAATATGGTTATCATCTGGGCCAGTCAACGTCATCCTATGGCAGCATTGGACTGGCCCACCAAGATACCAGGAAAACTCCCGGTGGGCCCAGGTGTCAGTGGGGCCTCTTGTTTGTAAGCCTTTGTAACAATTTCATGTTCATTTCCTAATTCTGTATGGGGAAAAAGGGACCAAATAGATGGAAAATAGAGTATATCATGTAAAGAAAAAATACTAAGAAAATAAAAAGGTTGAGTGAGAAGTGAAAGAAAATTAGCTTGGGGAATGGGCCCAAGGTTTTCTGGTGGGCCCCTGGCATCCCAGTCCGACACTGTCCTATGGTCCCCTAGCCATAAAAGGAAAACTATACCCCCCCAAACAATGTAGGTCTCTACAGAAAGATATTGCATAAAACAGCTCATATGTAAAATCCTGCTTCATGTAAATACACCATTTTCATAATAATATACATTTCTAATAGTATGTGCCATTGGGTAATCAGAAATAGAAAATTGCCATTTTAAAAAAAATAAGGGCCGCCCCCTGGGATCGTAGGATTCACTGTACTCACAAACATACCAACAAACCATACATGTTAGGTCACATGAGCCAATTAATAGACAGAGTCTTTTGCTTCCTCACTTCTTCCTGTTATAGTTAAAGTTGTAGTATTTCTGGTCAGGTGATCTCTGAGGCAGCACACAGACCATCACGAAATGGTGGCTCAAGGCAAGAGATGTAAAAGAGCAATATTTACTTAAATATATATTCCAGTTTGGTAAGATTCTTTAATATGCCACTTAATATGAACTATCTGTTGCTTAAGTGTTCATTTTGGGGGTATAGTTTTCCTTTAAACTAGTGGCTGTCACCCAGTACTCTGAGCTGCAGTTAAGGTGGTCATAGACGCACAGATATCGTACAAAACTCATTTTTGTACGATATTTGGCGAGTGTATGGTGGGAAGAGAGCCAATGGATATCGGCGTGCTTGTCGTCTGGACGGAGAATTTTGATTGGGCGCCTTTGAAGGCACCCGAACATCGACCATTGTTAGTGCCGAGTTGTCACATACAGGTAGAATTCTATTGTTTCTACCTATATATCCGACGATTCAGCTCTACACGTGCGTGTTGAAACGAACGATCTTTTTCAGGAAAGATCTTTTCCAAGAAATACGGCCACCTTAAACACATACTTGCAAATATTTGTGCGCTGCCAGCTTAATGGAAGAGAAATGTAGCAAGAGATCTGAAAGCAGGAGAGCAAATAATAATAAAGGCGGCAGAGCACATAGAGCCGCACAGTGGGAACCTGGCCAGCATGGGAGACTAGCAGATGGCTGCTGCCCGGGGCAACGGGAGGAGGGGAAGGGAGACAAAAGAATGTCCCCAGCTCCTACATATACCGTGGCTAGGGTTGCCACTTTTCTGGAAAAAAATACCGGCCTTCCTATAGATTTATCTTTTTTCCCTATTGATAACATTGGGATCAACCATCATTTTTACCAGCTAGGCCGTAAAATACCGGCTAGGTGGCAACCCCGTGGCACAGTAATGCACTTACACTAATCCAGCTCCAGTCCCCAATAAATATGAACTACAGCTCCCAGCATCCCCCCAGCAGCTGCTGTCGTACTACAGTTCCCAGCAGTGCACTATCGCCTTGCAGCTGAGAAAGGCTGGATGCTGGAATAGGCAACCGCTGGTGCACATCCATGGGCACAAGAAAGGCCTGAGTAGGCTTGCCAGCTGCTGGGC
This sequence comes from Xenopus petersii, assembly GCA_038501925.1. NCBI lineage: Eukaryota > Metazoa > Chordata > Amphibia > Anura > Pipidae > Xenopus > Xenopus petersii. Next base: position 35,902,209 of record CM076677.1, read on the forward strand.
ACATATACAGTGTCCTTTGTGTACGGGCGGCTGAGAAAAGCGGCAGTAGCTGCAGCCGACTCCATGCAGAGAGCCACTGTACAGACAGCCATATTCAGTCGCAGCAAAATGAACAGCCTGTGCTTCCCACACCAGAACACAATGCAGCAGATATAATAGTACTGGGCCCACACTGATCCCATACAGCGGGCAGAGCCAAGTACACACGACTTGCTGCTGCCAAGAAGGGCCCGTCCATATTATCCCGGGGGTCGGCTGCTTCAGTATGTACTGACCCACGCACAGTCCCATAGCCAGAGCCGCGCACATAAACACAGCGACAGTCCCTACGGTGACACTAGAGGGAATAAAATGGTCGGGGCCCTTGGGATTTTCCCCCCGATACGGTGCAGCCACAAGCCAAGCATCAAGACGGGCGATGTACACACAATGTCGGCTCCGGACCTTTCATTCGAGCTGAGGGAAAGAATCGGTTAGCGATCATTGGCCGAAGCCAGGCACAAACCTCCAGTGCGGCCCTGGTTGGTTCCCTGCACGAATCGGCTGTTTGGTTGGACAGAAAATGGCTGCGAAGGAGCCAGTCCCAGCGCGGAACGGCGCTTCCGGGACCTGCCTTCCACCCTCCGCTCACAATCCAGTGCTGCTGTTCCACAGACAATGCGTCACTCCCTCCGCTAGTCAGGGTGCGCCAGCGTTTACCGAGCAACTGACCTATAGCGCCTTCCCAGCCAATCCCTTCTGGCTCTTCCTGCAATGTCACCCTCCCTCTGCTGCCAAAGCGCGCTATTCTAACATGTAGGATTTTCCCTCGTTTTCAGAAATTGTTTTTCCTTGCCTCCCCCGCTCGAAAAAAAAAAAGACTGCACTGGTATTTGCAGCGGGTTGAGAAATCATTGCAGATATATATTTTTATTTTCCTTTTATCTATAGGGGTTGTCTACCCCCCCACGTGGTTTGCACAGACATTTTTATTTAACACACTGTTCGCTTCTCAAGAATAAAGGCGTCGCTCCCTTACATCGTGAAAGGTGGGGGGCTCTTCCATCCCACGGTGACCACCCCTCCGTTGACTAGCGACTTGCAAGCGGCCTAAATTTCAAGGTTTGCGGGGAAAATATAGTTCCCTACATTCTCCCGCTTGAAATATTTGCCCGTGGCATTGTGGGATATGTAGTTCCTTGAGCGCGGTCATGTTCATTGTTGTAAATCCTTGCAAAATGGGACACTATGACTGGGCAGCCTCCCACCATAGGCCCAATAAATAGTGACGATTCACCATGCCATAAATGCCATTTTACTGGAGCCCTTTGCATTTGCTGGGATCTACTTATAGTCAGTCCGGCACAAGTGTGTAAATAAAGCATATTATCTGGCTTTTAGGTTGCTAAGTAACATTTTTCAGACAGGTTCACAATTGCAGGAATGGACTGCCATATAGCTTAGGCTGCTGTGCAGTATATTTTTATTAGCGACAGGGGCGCTCCGCCAATGAGGCGAGCTGAGGCACTCACCTCAGGTGGCAGTGCCCGCCCCCCCCTGGTTGCCAGGGGCAGCAAAAATGCAGCTTCTGGTAACTAAGAGCTGAATTTCCAGTTTTAAACCGGGAAATTCGGCTCTTCTAGTGAAGAGAGCACAATTGCGCTCTCTGAACTAGCGACTTGGACCCCCCGCCGACCCCCGTCTGGTACTGAAGGTGAGTGACGGGGGGGCGGCATAAACGAAGGCCGCCTCATGGGGCAAATTAGGTAGGATCGCCCCTGATTAGGGATGCACTGAATCCACTATTTTGGATTCGGCTGAACCCCCGAAAGATTCGGCCGATACCGAAACCAAATCCTAATTTGCATATGCAAATTGGGTTATGGAAGGGAAAAACACTTTTTACTTCCTTGTTTTGTGACAAAAAGTCACACGATTTCCCTCCCTGCCTAGGGTTGCCACCTTTTCTGGAAAAAAAATACCGGCTTTCCTATATATTTATCTTTTTTCCCTATTAATAACATCGGGATCAACCATAATTTTTACCAAAATACCGGCCAAGTGGCAACAATATCCTGCTGAGAAAGGCCGAATCCTGAACCGAATCCGGGACTCGGTGCATCCCTAATTTTTTATTCATAAAGTTCTGGTCAAAAGCACTGTGCAGAGAAATTCATTCAGGTTTATATTCCAAATCTGTATGAGTGAGCAATACCTAAGAGTATCTAAGGTAAATATTTCTTGTAATTACTTAACCAGCAATATCTCAGTGACAATAATAAAACAGCTATTAAAAACACATAGTTGCCCTTAGTAAATTAGCTTTATGCTTGATCCAATTGCTCATTCAGCAGTTTCTCTGCTGATACTTCGGGGCCGATTCACTAACTTCGAGTGAAGGATTCGAAGTTAAAAAACTTTGAATTTCGAAGTTAAAAAACTTTGAATTTCGAAGTTAAAAAACTTCGAATTTCGAAGTTTTTTTGGGCTACTTCGACCTTCGACTATGACTATCGAAGGATTCAAAGTAAAAATCGTTCGACTATTCGACCATTCGATAGTCGAAGTACTGTCTCTTTAAAAAAAACTTCAACCCCCTAGTTCGCCATCTAAAAGCTACCGAAGTCAATGTTAGCCTATGGGGAAGGTCCCCATAGGCTTGGCTAACTTTTTTTGATCGAAGGATATTCCTTCGATCGTTGGATTTAAATCCTTCGAATCGTTCGATTCAAAGGATTTAATCGTTTGATCGAAGGAATTATCGTTCGATCGAACTATCTGCCCTAAATCCTTCGACTTCGATTTTCGAAGTCGAAGGATTTTAGTTCCTAGTCGAATATTGAGGGTTAATTAACCCTCGATATTCGACCCTTAGTGAATCGGCCCCTTCAGGTCCCCATAGACGCAATGTTTCTTCTTTGGTGAACGAACGATTTCAGTGCAGTCCGACCAATCTGTCAAATTATCGTGTGGTTAGTGGGTTTCGAACGATCGTACATTTTATGATTTTTCGGCCTACATTAGTCAGAAAATTGATCAGCCAGGTTTGAAAATCTTTAACGGTCCCAGTGAAATCTATGTTTGCAGGGCCAATCAGGCAGCTACCCTCAGTTTTGCTGGCAATATCGCCTGAAATGGTCTTTTTAGTTGATGGACAAATCGTACATTTAAAGGATCATTTCGAGATAATCGTTGATCCACTCGCCTCATGCGGCAGCGCCCCCCCCCCCGATTACCAGGGGCGGCAAAAATGCCGCTCCTGGTAACTAAGAGCCGAATTTACAGTTTTCAACCCGGAAATTCGACTCTTCTAGTGCAGAGAGAGCAATTGCAATTATTTTACTACAATTTAGTATAGAAGTCTTTCTTGTCTTGTAACAATACAGACAGCAGCTGCTGGATTTCAGGTTTAATACTATATACAGATTTGTGAAAACGTATATAATATAAACCTGGTTTTTAAAAAAACCCCAAAGGAAATGAACATTGTTTAACCAAAGGCTAAGTCTAGCCCATGCATACAGTATTGTGTACAACTGATGAACGTAATTATCAGATAAGCACAATTTTTTCTAAATATAAACATTTAGAGAAAAATGATGAGTCTAGTGATGAATCTAGGTGAACACCTTTGAAGATTTCAGCATAGCCAACTGAAATTACTAGCCAACAAGCCTTCAAAACACTCACATTTTTTAAAAAAGGGACTTAAGAGTTGATAAATGCTATTGCTTATAGGAGCAATGGGATGTTACACTGATCTTATTGAACAACTTTAAATCAAGTCAGACTTTTAGAAGTTTTAGATTTTTTTTCTAAGGATTGTCTGAAAATGTAGAATTTTTAGAGGTTTCTGTATACTTTAGCACAGGGGTAGGGAACCTGCTTCTCTAGAGCCGCATGCGGCTCTTCATCCTGCTTGCTGCGGCTCAGTCTTTCAGCTCTGCCTGTTAGGTCGTATTTACAGCCCTCGCACCTGCTGGTGGCTTCTTGAGTGTGCGACCGCGGTAAGCACACTCAAGAAGCCACAGCAGGTGCGAGGGCTGTATAGACGTCTCAGGAGTGACAGGCAAGACTGAGCCACAGCAAGATGATTCATCATGGTCCTTACCACGGTCGCACAGTCAAGAGAGAGACGATCAGCATGGAGCTTCAGAAACAAAAGTCACATTAAACAGATGAGAACACTAGCATGCCATTTAATAGGGCTATTCAGTGTTTAATTTATTTCAAAGTAGCCCTGCATATACACACTGCACTTCTGTTTGTTGTATTCTGTTGTTGTAACAGTTAAAATTAAAAAAAAGGTTAAATAAATTTTATAAGCTGTGTTATGTTTTGTGGCTCCAGACTATTTTTCTTTAGTGGGAGAGGGGCAAAATGGCTCTTTTGATAGTAAAGGTTGCTGATCCCGGCTTTAGCACATCGTTCAGTGCTTTTTTCCATACTTTTTATATTCAAGTCTTTTAATAAATACAATGATAATCTGAGTTTTAGAGTTTGTGAGTTTAGTCGTGATTTCCTCTAAAACAACTAAAATCCGACCTTAATCCGATAATAAATTAGCCTCTCTGTTTGGGAATTGTTCTCTAAGAATACTAATAAAGAAAGGTTTAGCTATTTCTTACAGAACTCACTATAATGTAAAAGTTGCTAACACTGTAGCTGTGACAGCCTTACATTTGGTTAGCGAATATGTACATATTTATTGTGCAGTTTTTGATAAATTTTGACCATTATGATCGTACTTCATGTTCTACACTAAATTGTGTCTTAAAGATTTTCAGTCAACTTTCAGTTTGTAGACCTTGCTTGACATTGGAGCACATCCCTCAATTTTTGGCATAGTACAGGTATGGGACCTGTTATCCAGAATGCTCGGGACCTGGGGTTTTCCGGATCATGGATCTTTCCTAATTTCTTAGACCTTAAAGAAAAACTATACCCCCAAAATGAATACTTAAGCAACAGATAGTTTATATCAAATTGAATGACATATTAAAGAATCTTACCAAACTGGAATATATATTTACATAAATATTGCCCTTTTACATCTCTTGCCTTGAACCACCATTTCGTGACTCTATCTGTGCTGCCTCAGAGATCACCTGACCAGAAATACTACAACACTAACTGTAACAGGAAGAAGTGAGGAAGCAAAAGGCAGAACTCTGTCTGTTAATTGGCTCATGTGACCTTACATGTGGTTTGTAAGTGTGCACAGTGAATCGTATGATCCCAGGGGGCGGCCCTTATTTTTTAAAATGGCAATTTTCTATTTATGATTACCCAATGGCACATACTACTAAAAAAGTATATTATTATGATAATGGTTAATTTACATGAAGCAGGGTTTTACACATGAGCTGTTTTACTCAGTATCTTTTAATAGAGACCTACATTGTTTGGGGGGTATAGTTTTCCTTTAAGTCTACTAGAAAATCATGTAAACATTAAATAAACCCAATAAGCTGCTTTTACTTCCAATAAGGATTAATTATATCTTAGTTTGGATCAAGTACAAGGTACTGTTTTATTATTATTAATATTACAGAGAAAAAGGAAATCACTTGAATTTGGATTATTTGATTATAATGGAGTCTATGGATGATGTCCATTCTGTAATTCAGAAGTTTCTTGATGACAGGTTTCTGGATAATGGAACCCATACCTGTATAGTGTTGATAATTGTTAGGATTACCTAAAGTAAAACTGAAACAGATCAGTCCAATATAAACTCACTCCAAAGATTGAATCAATTGAATAAAATGCTTTTATGGCTGATTATATACAAACAGTAGATTATAGGTGCTAAATTGTAAAATGGCAGTTGCTATTAGGAACCGATCAGAAATAAGCTTTATAAAATCTGCTACAATAAAAAAAATTCTTCCAAGTAAAAAGTCACTGTATTCCTCCAAATAAAATTTGGGGAGGGAGAGTAACAGAAAAAGTTATATAGTGTAGTATTTTATGAAAACTTTATCACTGACCCCCTTAGTGACTTCAAAACAACCGTGCTTTGCAATTCACACTATATTGTGTCACCTGATATCACACTTGTGTCAAAACTCAAATTAAAACAACAGTAGAGAAAAAAATAAAATAATTTTTTTTTTTTTGTGAAAAATTTCATTAAAGGGTAACTTGGTGACCACACAGTTAATACATGCAGCCCTTACTGCTAACTTTCCACCCTATGCGCACAAACTGGTTACGTAACTTTTAAACAGAGCTGGATGTGACAGCTCTAACCACTGTTGTAATGGTGGCCATAGATGCAAAGATCCGCTCGTTTGGCGATGTTGCCAAACGAGCGGATCTTTCCCCGATATGCCATTAACAGGCATGGCTATATCGGGGGTAATCTGATTGTTCGGCCGAACGATCAGATTACGATGTGCCATGAGCTCCGGCGGAATCGGTCGGGTCAAAATCAAACCTGACCGATCGACCAAACGACCGATCTCCGTCGGACGAAAGAAGTCGGCACATGCCACACACGATCCGAAAATCGTACGAATCCTCGATTCGTACGATCGGATCTGTGTGTCTATGGCCACCTTAAGACGAATTGTACCAGTAGCACAAACCACTCACCAGACGTATATAACTATATAACTATATAACTTTTTTTCTGTTTCTCTCCCTCCCCAAATTTTATTTGGAGGAATACAGCGACTTTTTACTTGGAAGAATTTTCTAGCAGGTGGAGGAGAACCTGAGTTAACGCTGGACTTTGGGAGTGACCTAAGTTTCCTCGGATTCAAACTATATTTGGACAAGAAAAAAAATGAAAGATCTCATTGATTGCAATGAGTAACTGCACTGGTGCAACTTTGCCATTTGTTCTGCCATTTGCTCAATCAGCAAATGGAAATATATAACATATCATATATAATATCTGAACAAGAACATGTTGTGCAGTGCTGAATCTCATTTTACAATGCCATGCACAAGCCACCCAGTTCCAGGGGCAGCAAAGCAACCCCAAAATATCAGAAATTTTTTCTTTCATGTCCTCATTTTCTCTGGCCCAACATTTAGATGCTATCTTTGGTTTCTCTGTCTGCATCCAGATCTTCTGTGTTTCCTACCATAGATTCCCATTTCACTGAGTTGGTAATGAACAGTTCAAGTTGAAACTGTTGTATTTCATGCTGAAAGTCAACTTGACATTCATGAATGTTCTTTCACCATCACCAAAAATGTTTTCTTCTGCATCGATGTCCAGGGAGATTGGCTTTAGTGCAATGGACCTCAAATGTAACATTTTGTATTGTGGACACAGGGACATTATTTCTCTAGAGATGGACTTGTAGACTTAAGATTGTCCATGCTTTAAAATATACAAAATTCTGTCGCACCTCCTAAGACAGTTTTCTGATTTTCTTTCTTTTTTCCCATACACAATATACATTGGTTGAATATGTGTTTCTTATATTCCAGGCTCCTGCAACTCATCACATTTAAAGGAGAATTTAACGCTAAAAATGAATTTGACTAAAAATGCCATATTTTATATACTGAATTTATTGCACCAGCCTAAAGTTTCAGCTTCTCAATAGCAGCAATGATTCAGGACTTCAAACTTGTCACAGGGGGTCACCATCTTGGAAAGTGTCTGCGACACTCACATGCTCAGTGGGCTCTGAATAGCTGTTGAGAATCTAATCTTAGGGGTCGTTGCAAATTATCAAGCAGAAAATGAGGTTAGCCTGTTATATAAACTGATGCTACAAGTCTGAACAGCCTTATACCGTGACATTTATATTCTATGTGTACTGTATATTGTGAGTTGGTACATAAGCTTAGAGCATGTGCAGTGAATCAACAAAAAAGAAGATGGGGATTTGGAGGCATAGATCTTCCCTGCTAAAGGGCTTTGATTGCCTTAGTTTGGTACAGAAGCCCAAAACATAATGTACAACATTTCTAGCCTACTTCTTTAGCTAAGATTTAGTTCTCCTTACACATGAAAGGAGAATCATTGGTAAAATCCAAATTTTAATTCCAAATCCTGACATTATATTATTTGCAATATGTGTTGTGAAAATGGGTAGTAGTCTACTTAAGGAAGACCTGAAGCCATGTATAATACTGTGTTGGAGAATTCTGCTGGAAAAGCAGCTTTTGGTGTTTCTTTCTGGAGGTGTCAAATAACTGAAAATCTGGAGAGATGTCATCAGCTTTTATAGGTGTGTGGCCCTCGAAAACAATTATAGGTATACAGAATTAGGCAGATGATGTTACTATGTGCACTGACACAAGGCTTAGGTAGATCACGTAGAAGTGTAAGATAAAAATAATGTGATTGGTCAATCACATGTTTTATGAACCTTGTTAAAAGGTCATGTAGCTAGATCCTAAAATTTTCTGTTCAGTTGGTTTCCCATAGATCACCAGAAAGAAAGACCTTTTCCAATTACTTTCTATGTGTTACTGTTTTTCTAATATTGAAGTGTAAAGTTTATTTTTTCACCTTCTAAAGCACCTCTGGGGGTTGCTGACTCTTTAGCTGTTCTAAATTGATACATTTAGTTGATGCATTTGATATCTTTTGACCCTGCTGAGCAGAATCCCTGAGTTTCATTAAAGGCAAATAGGTTACCCATAGTGAATAGTGGTTTAATTGTCTTTTAAAGTATGGTTTACAACTCTGGCATGTGTATAAGGTTATTGCCCACCCCAGTCATGATGAGCCTATGTGCCAATCAGTTAAGTACGGGTTGGTCATCCAACCTGCGACTCCACAAAGCAGGTACAGTTCCACTAAGATTAATGACAGGAGCCATTATTTTGCTAGGACTTTTAGAGCTTAATTATTTCAGAAAGGCTATATATAATGAATTGATTCCACTCATTTCCATGTGATAAAACTTCTTTTTAGGCTCAGCCGGAAAGTTGCTCACATAAAAATATTGAAATCAAAAATCAGTTTACTTTCTGACAGTAGCACAACCATTAGTGTTATTAATATATTTAGTTTAGTTTTAGTATTTTGATGGAAGATTATATTCTGCTGTTCACAGGTTTGTTACTATCTTGTCTTGTACCATTACAAAAGATGGCACGCTGAGCTTTCAAGATGTTTGAAACTTTTCCCCAAATTTACAATCATGGTTGGGTAAAAATGTAAACTATTTCCCAGTTAATCCTGCTGTCCAAGTAATGCTGCTGCTCTAGGACTTTATGCTAAATAACCAAGCCACATCCAAAACACATGGTTCATCTTCTTATGGTGCAACAATCTGCTAGGACCAGCAGAGGTTGCTCTCTACAAATATAAAGAGAGGCTCTAGGTTTTCATCACACCAACCATTGATGAATTGCTTTTCTTTTAACCCACAACAAAGGGACTGTATCTGAACACCATGTAACAATGATACAGGAAATAATCCACCTTGTGTTGCCTGTGTTGATGGTCTTTTCCCAGTGCTGTGTTACTAGGGATATTATTCCTTTGATAACATAATCATGCAACTGGTCTATCTACAGGGCTGAAATATAGATGTGCATCAGTTTCAGGTACAAAGGTTTAATTAGTGGTTTGTAAAGGAAGGAAAAGGTGAAAGCCATTGCCGTATGTTTTTTTTGCTTTGTCATTGTGGTAGCTAAGGTTAACTAAGCAGGTGCTGATAAGAGAATATAAAGGAGAGCTCCTGGCTTCACTGTGCAACTGCTGGGGATGATGGTTCCAGAGCTTCACAATGGGCAATTCTGTGAAGAAAGGGAAAGCTGTATTTGTCGATCAGACTCAAGTCAAGAGCATGCGGCTCTACAAAGCAGGTATAGATCCATCATAAAGGATGATAGGATACACTGTTTTGCTGTGAGCTGAATATCTTACAGAAAACACATTTAATCGATAATGATACTTAGTGTTATTCCTTGGGTAGACTGCACTATAACCAGGATGGAATTTACTGAATTTACTGTAAATGATCACATTAGCAATTTATTTGAATGTGTACAATGCAAAGCCATAGACTCTCAGAGAACCATGTCGTGCTTTATTTTACCTACTCCTGCATACAACAGTACTAGAATGCTGATACTTCATTTAAAAAAAAGCAGCAAATTAGAAGGCACAAAACTGTTTTGAATTTGTAACCCATAATGCTAATCATATTCATTTAGGCTGTTTGATTTAATCCAATCATTTATTTAATGTGCAATGCCTGTCTATTTAACCCCTGTGTCATTTATGACCCTAAAGACAATGTCAGCATGGTGTACAGATTTAGGAAGGCTTAGCTTTTCCAAGAAAGAAACTCATTTATATTCATATATAATTTTATGTTGCCCCATTGAAATCCTCCCCAAACAAAACATTTACCCTCAGCCCTTTGGATCTAAATGGTATAATAAGGTTTTCGGTTTGACCATGCCTCCCAACATTTTGGAAACGTAAAGAGGGACAAAAACATTTGGTGCATGAAAATTTTGTGACCATGCCATTTGTCTGGCCACACCCCCTAATTACCATATTCATTTTACAAAATTTGGCAGGTTATGAAAGTTTGAACACATTTCTGTGTTGTTTATGTGTGATTTCAGTTTTGCTAATGAAGGTGAATCGCCCTTTAAGTTGCAAGTCACCGTTTCCCCAAGAGACCTGCTTATCTTGAATTGTTACAATTGTTTCTTTGCTTATCTTAAATTGTTACAAATGTATCTAAGTGCACCTGCACATATTCTGGGCTCTCTGCCAAAAGCCAATTAAGTTTGAAACTTTGTATCTTTTTCTGGCTGTTCAGTGCAGGAGATCAGAGAGAAATTCAGGACATTTCAGTAACAACCCGGGACTGCGGGTTGAGCAATTAATAAAAAATAAATGGCTAGAGTGGATTTGATTAATAAATGGTGATTATTTGGATATGTATTTGTTACCAAATTTTGCAATGTGGGCTATGGACATCTAGTTAAACCTCTGCCATAGTAATTTAAAATGTAAGATTATGTGATCTCTTGGGCTTCAATGCTTGTGAATATATATGCTTTTGTAAATGATGTTGCCCTGTCTTGGCATCATAATACATTGTTTCTGAGTATCACTACCTCTCTCTATGGAGTTAAGGTCCAGGTGCTTATGAGCTTAATCTTTACACAAAATTGGATTGTGTAGCTAAGCACATCTGAAATCACGGGCCAGATATGCTTGCCAACTCCCAGAACTGGGGGCACAAATCCCCCCCCCATTCCAAAATGCATGGGCCTGTACCTAATGAATTAGTGTGCTTTATATTTACACATCACACCCTGCCCTACATATAGAAAATGACCCCCTTGTGTCAGAATGTACCTCATAGTCTATAGTCATAGTCAGCCCACAGCCTCATGCCTTTATATGGTCAAATCAGCAGGGACTCAGTAGTGACACTATGCCCAATATAATGCATGTAAGTGCAACTCCATCATGGCTTCCATTGTATGGTTTTTTTGCCTTTTTTTCTCCACATGAACTTCTTTGAAATTGTTGTCCTTTCTAGCAATATATGTGTTACACTCCTTTGTGCATATCCATGAAAGCCCTCATGCAGTGCTTGCATCCATTAAGCATACATCTGCTGCTCTTGTACCTTGCTCAGATTAGTCAGACTAATATCTTTTTGTTCAAAGTCCTTGGCCACAGTTCTTTGGTCACACAGAGTTGTATTACTGTGTATCTCTGTTGTATTACTGTGTATCTCTGTCTTTAGTGATGCTTGCATCATTGTATTCCATATTATAGTGGCAGCAATTATGCAGAGGTGATAGCTGTGATCAGGCCGGAACTAGGGGTAGGCAGAAGAGGCACCTACCTAGGGCGCAACGACAGGGGGTGCTGGGCAGGTACCTCTTAAACCTACTACCGGCTATCCCTAGTCCATTTTCGCAGCTCTCCCCTCCGCCGCTTTCTCCCCCTTCCTCTCCCCTCTGTCGCTCTGCCCCCTTCCCCTTTGTCGTTATTTGATAGTATTATTTATATAGCTTATTGCAAGGTTGTTATTATGTATGTATCATCCTTACATTTTATTGCTTATTGCAGGTTTGCCAGAGCTTTACAAGGATAAACCTAATTGCTCATTTATTATAGGCTTATTTTGACCTGGATTCTAGAATTGTTATTTTATTCTTGTTTCATCCAGTATGAGTACTTCTGCTTAATGATTTTATAATTAAACATAAAGACACACTTTGCAACCTTACATTGCTGATACCTTATCAGGAGGCATAGCAATAAGTATATGTCTATGTAATTTGCCCATACATGATCATGGCCAGATTGCATTGGTATCTGGCATTTCTTCAGTCAGATTTGCTATAACCTAGACAGTTTCTGGCCATCTTATGGCCCTACAATACTTTTGCAAGTGGAATATTATAACAGATGAGTTAAAATATATTTTTACAGCTAAAAGTCATTGATGAATAATGAATTTGGTTTATTTTTTATAAATGTATAATTCATAAAATACAGTTTAAATTTAATTTAGTAGTCAAATAAGACAAGAGAGAGAGAGAGAGAGAGAGAGAGAGAGAGAGAGAGAGAGAGAGAGAGAGGCAAAATATACTGACATTCTTGACTTCACTAAAATATTTGATTAAGTTGTAAAGGGACATTTTGTTTTTAATCCCTGATATATCAGACTTAGTGCTCAATTTGGCAATAACACATTTATTTTCGGTGCTACCGTGGCCCTTAAAACGTCTGGCCCAGTTTACTAAGGAGTGTTTTAACAAAGTGTATTGCTGTGTACTTCCATAGAGGAAAGCAGGCAAGATCCTAAATGTCTCCACCACAAATATGGTGTTTTTTTGTAGTTGTTTAAAAAAAATGTGTCTTAAAATGGCATGCTAGGGATTTTTTTAAAAAAATGTCATTATAACTTATAAAAGTCTTGGATACGGTATGTTACTTATTTTTTTTAGTAGCGTTTCACGTTAAACTAGTAAAATGACAAAGCCAATTCCCGCAGTGGCATTAGCAATGTTTAAACTGTCCCTTGGGTGGATGCCATGGCTCTCTCTGTTTGACTCCACACTCATCTACTTGAACAGTTTCTTTATGAACAGCTGTTTGCGGCAACAGCTGGCTTACAAAAATATTTCTAATTATATAACTGTGTTTCCTGTTCAGCTTTAGAAGATCAGTGCGGAAAATCACCAGAAATAACCAAATTTAAAACTAATGAAAATGATGACAATGGATGGAGAACAGGCAAGGAGAGAAGTGGCCTTAAAATTGAAATTGAGGAATACATCTGTTCCAGTGATGTTGTGATCTTCAGCAAGACATCAGTCGACAGCTGTGCCAAAGTACTTTTTCTTGAGCCTTTTAAACATTCTGTTTACGAGCCTTGCTACGTTTGTCTGGATCAATTGTGGAGGGCAATGAGACACGATAAGGAAGATTGTGAATGTCAGCTTCTGAATGTCAGCTTAGGCAAGATTAGTACTCAGCCTTAGCCTGTAACATCTTCTTGGAAAAAGATGAGGGGCATTAAAAGGCATAATCTCCTTACATTTTCAATAGACAAATATAAAGGGAAAAAATAATGTATAGTAGTTGTCTGTGGTGTGCATGAGTTCTTAAAGAGTGGAAGAAGTGGAACAAGATTTGTGTTACTTGAAATCTTTAGTCTATAGCAAAAACCTGTTTTGTTGGTCTAAAGAAATATTAACCAACCCCCAATTAACCAATTGCTTCTAGCAATTTATCTCCCTGGATCAATCCTTGCTGATTTAATAATATTACAGGAACAGGTGAAAATGGGTCTTAAAAACAACTTTCTTACTCTAGGGCCATGCTTGCCACCAAACAAATCTGTAATTTACAGGTGAGGGGAAATATGAAGATACCTACAAACTTTAGTGGAACACAACTTTGTAGAAGAATACTTCAGTAAGATTGAGGGAGAGTGAGTAAATAATTAGCTATTTATCACTTCTTTGCACAGGGGTTTTCTGGACAGGTGTAGAATGAATTAATGTGTGGTTTTAGGGTGAATGTGGGCAAAGCTTAGACAAAGTGCAAGTTTGTTGGTGTGTGCACAAGTTCTCATACCTATAGAATCTGACCAGTATGCCAGAAGACCTGGTTTGTTTTCCCAGTCTACAGTCTTCAAGTCAGACCCAGCATGACTATTTCTAAAAAGAGAAAGAAGATGACTTAAAGCTGTATTGCTCCATTCCTTTTCCCCTCTGGACAATATAACAGGATGACTGGGGAACTGGCAGCTATGCTCTCAATCTCAGCAAGGCACCCCCGCTCCAGGTGTAAGGTATATGCAAATCAACAAGAGGGCTGAGAGAAAGCAAACAAAGAGGCAGAGCTTGCTGCTAAGTGCTCTTTATTGCACACAACATGTTTCGGGCCCAAAGCCCTTTATCAAGTGTACAAATCATTATGTGAACAGACTTTTAAGGTGTAAAAACAGGAAGTGAGATCGAAAAACATCATATGTTAATCAGAAGTGACATAGTGCACATGTCATCATAATTTAAGTTAATAAAAATAATATAATACAATATCCTTTTTTGCATCGTTGTTATAGTTCAACCGTGATACAGTGTTGATATCATCACAATATGTGCTCATAAAATCAATAAAACATTGTAAAAATAGTACAAAAATAGTCCAGATGGTCTTTTGACTTCATTTCAAGGTAACGAAATTTACATAAGTATTGCACAAAGGTTGTATCTACATAGTGTTTCGCTAAAGTGCTGATATGCTAATGGACACAAAAGGAACTGCCCATTTCTGGGCCTACCACTAAAACAACAAGATCACATGTCTATTTTACATAGAAGGAATCCTCAGTATTCTTACCACTAGTTGTACATATAATGTAACTATCTTGGGCTCAGTAATTCTGTTATCTGCAAGGAAACAAATCATATATAAGTTTCAAGGGAGAATAAATTACAAATTTATCAAAAAGAACGTCTCGCTAGGCTGTAAAAAAGTTAAAAAGTTATCAATCGTCGTTTTCACAAAATAGAGATAAGGGATGCAACAATGTAGTTATAGGAAACATTTTACACTCCAACTATCATTCATGCCTTTTGGATAGAGAGTATCCAATTTTTTAATCCAGTATGCCTCCCTCTGTGACAATTTTTTCCTCTGATTGCCTCCTCTTTGTAATGGGTTAACAACTTCAAGTATAGCCCATCTTGACTGGGACTGGTTATGATTGGCAGTATTAAAGTGTCTAGATACTGTCGTGTCGGTGGCTGCGCCTTTTTTAAAATTCCTTATATTCCCTTTATGCTCCTTTATGCGAGTCTTAACTGCTCTTATAGTTTGACCAATATATGCTAGCCCACAGGGACATTTTAGCATATAAATCACAAAGCTTGTGTCACATGTAGCAAAATGATTTAGCTTAACAGGAGTACCATTTGCTGGATGTCGCAAGGTTTCTCCTTTGATGATAGCAGAGCAGCAATTGCAGTTTAGACAGGCAAATGTTCCCACTTTCGGTTGGCCCAAAAATCTCTGGGTACCCAGTATACGGGGCGGGTTAACTTCCGGTGGGCACAGTATATCTCGAAGACACTTTCCTTTGTTGTAGCTAAATATTAGAGGTTTCGTCAGGGAATTCCTCAGTGATTTTTCCTGTAACACCAGTGGCCAATATTTGTGAATTATACGTTCTATATCTTTACTCTTGGTACTGTATTGGCTTACAAATGGGAAGACTTCCTTTCTGTCTCTAGCTTTATATGTCAAAAGCTCTTTCCTGGGTATTGTGCCTACTTCCCTGACGCAATTTTCGATATTTCTAGGTTTATACCCTCGTTCGATAAATCTATGTTTAAGGGTATTTGCTGTGAGGGAATAGTTGGCCTCTTCAGAAGTAATTCTACGTGCCCTTATAAACTGGCCCTTAGGGATTGCTCTCATTACTTTAGGGGCATGGAAACTAGAGGCATGCAAGATATTATTTTTCTCCGTGGGTTTACGGTACAGATTTGTACTAATGTTACCATCACTTAAAGTTATGGTAACATCAAGGAAGTTGATGCTCTGCCCCCCCTGGTCGGTGGTGAATTTAATAGTAGGGTGTGCCCCATTTGCTTTATTAACCATTTCCGTAAAGGCAGAGTCTGAGCCTTCCCACACTATGAGGATATCATCCACAAATCTATAATAACCCAGTATGTATTGTAGATATGGTGCTGTCAGGAATAATTGCTTCTCGATTCTGTGGACAAAAATATTGGCAAATGATGGAGCGACGGCTGCACCCATCGACGTCCCCTGTCTTTGCCAATAGTATTCCCCAGAGAATCTAAAATAGTTCTTTTTTAAGACTACCGACAAACAATCAATGATAAAATACAGTAGTTGATGAGAGACATTTGTTTCTAATAATGCTTCCTCCACATATCGTATACCCTCTTCTTGCGGGATAGACGTGTAGAGGCTCTGTATATCAATACTATACAATTTAGCATATCAGCACTTTAGCGAAACACTATGTAGATACAACCTTTGTGCAATACTTATGTAAATTTCGTTACCTTGAAATGAAGTCAAAAGACCATCTGGACTATTTTTGTACTATTTTTACAATGTTTTATTGATTTTATGAGCACATATTGTGATGATATCAACACTGTATCACGGTTGAACTATAACAACGATGCAAAAAAGGATATTGTATTATATTATTTTTATTAACTTAAATTATGATGACATGTGCACTATGTCACTTCTGATTAACATATGATGTTTTTCGATCTCACTTCCTGTTTTTACACCTTAAAAGTCTGTTCACATAATGATTTGTACACTTGATAAAGGGCTTTGGGCCCGAAACATGTTGTGTGCAATAAAGAGCACTTAGCAGCAAGCTCTGCCTCTTTGTTTGCTTTCTCTCAGCCCTCTTGTTGATTTGCATATTCCTTTTCCCCTGTTTATGCTAAATTAAAACCATCTTGCACTTGTTTACATATTTATTCAGTGCTGACATAAAGGTGTATTAGTTATATAAATACTGTGATGCCAGGGGCCCACCAAAAAACTTTAGACCATAGGCCCATTCTCCAAACTGTTTCTACTGTTCCTTTCCTCATTCAACCCCTATTCTCCAAGTCTCCTTTTTTCTATTCTATAATCTAGTATTCTATCTTTATTCTCATACAGAAGTAGGTAATGACCATGAAACAAGCCAAATGGTAAGAAGCAAATGGGCCTGCTGATACTTGGGCCCACTGGGAGTTTCCCTGGAATCCCAGTGGGCCAGTCTGACACTGGCTACAATGCTAACAAATGCGTTTTTGGAAATAAGCATGCTGTGTAGGAAGGACACACCAATGGTTTTGTTTGTTTTCTTTGTACAGGTAAAGGATCATTTTGACAAAATGGGAATTACATATCTGACAGTAGAGCTAGACCAATTAGGTAAGACTTCTTTTCTTATTAAAAGTTAGTGTTCTTGGCACCATAGAGGTTATGTATGTCTGGTTAGTAGGGGATCCTGTATGACATTTTGTGCTGGGGCCAATTGTCTCCTAGCTTCAGCCTTGTTAGTTGGCAACATATGTAGACCTACTCATAAGCTTGATAGTTAGTCTTCTTGTCCATCAAGTATGGTTACATTTACCTATACCATAGGAGTGTTTCTGCAGGTGGCAGCTAAAATCGTTTACAATTGTGTAAAACAGCTGGTTTTGGGTGGGCATAGGCCCTGGGTCTATAGAGTGCCCCTTAGTTAGATAATACCATAAAATTACAATCAATACGTTATTGTATTAGATCACATTGTCATTGCTGAGATTTATTGCTCGAACAGTTTTAGGTTTTGACCACACATGATGAAGGACTCAGCTGCTCTCAGCCTGTGTATTTTTGCAGGCTGAGAGAAGCAGATTTGCTCAGTGCCCCCTGCTCCATTGAATTGAATCCGATCAGCCTGTGTGTGGCCACACACAGCAGAGATGAAGCTGAGTTCAGCCCAAATACATGAAAGGAGACATCTCTGGGATGACAATGGCTTTAGCTTTGCTGTTTGTGTGTGTGTGTAAACTTTTGTGACTTAAATATTTTTATCTAAAACTGAAGACCATGGACTTCCAACATTTCCTGGTGCTCCCTATGTCTAATTCCATCACAGATTTCAGGTGAATCCACAAGAGAAGCCTGTTGTCATGGTTAAGAAATGCCCAATTTAGAATAAGAATTGATGGTTATATGTTAAGGAATTGTTTTAAGAGAAGAAAAACTTGTTCATCAGGAATTAATTGCATTTGAAATTCCCTTTTTACATTATAAGAACAAGGAAACATTCATTTACATTTTGCTATGTCATGCTGAACAACTTACTAAGGTGAGCAGGTGTCAGTTATTAATCAAGTTCCATGTGAGGGATGTAATTATAGAGAGTGAGGTAAATAGGTGAGGTTGCACAGACACGTGCCTTTTGTTGAAAGAGAATTGTGCTACACATTTAAAAATCTGTACTTGATAACAAGCAAATAGTCTGTTACACTGTTCATTTATTTTAGAAAAAAAGACATATACAGGTAGGTAGTACAAAAGTTTTATACCCTTACTTGCCCTTAGTCATTATTATAGCATAGGGTAACTCAATCATTTGAAAAATCAGACCCACTTTTAGTAAATGCAAATCGCTCTGCTGTGCTGATCACAAATGGATTGCATTTAGGTTAAAGGCAAACAGCCCTCTAGTAGGATTTTCTAGACATGTCCCAGATTTTTCATATGATTGAGCAACCTTAATTTTGTTAATGGCATAGCAATTGATCATACAGAAATTCGCAGACCCCCCATGCACTTTGCCTCAATTGTGCAGGGAATTCTATTTGGAGTATTAAAACCAGAGCAAATATGGTTTTAGACTTTTTCTAAAATGACTGGTAAAAAAAACTAAAACCATGGAAGTTATATGGTATATGAAGGTAGTAAGTCTTGTGTTACTAAATACCTTCTAAAATACAAAAATGTCGTATAAATAAATAATAAATAATAAATAAAGATGGTAGCCGTTAAACAATACCATATATAAAAACATAACAATTGGACTAATAATAGGACGTATTTTTGTTTTACAATGTGCTAGTCATTTGTAGTGGATTGCAAAGAAGCAGATTTAATTTAAATTAAGGCCAGCTGGAAATCTGGCCATGCAAGGTCAAACCTTCTTATATACACAGGTCATCATATAAGCAGATCTTTACCTGATATGTCTACCCAAAAGTATTTCTTTGAAATATTTCTTTATGCACAATTTAATCTCAACAAGCCCTGGTTATCAATTAGGCAGAATCTATGAGATACTAAATAAATGATCCGGGCAGGTGGAAAACTTAGGACAAGAGTTTGACAAGGATTATAAACAGCAGTATGTATGTCTGGTTAGGAGGGGATCCTGTACGATATTTTGTGCTAGGGCTAATGGTTTTCTAGCTTCACCCTTGTTTGTAGGCAACATGTGTAGACCTACTCATAAGCATGATAGTTAGTCTTCTTGTCCATCAAATATGGTTACACTTATCTATACCTTAGGAGTGTTTCTGCAGATGGCAGCTAAAATCGTTTACAATTGTGTAAAACAGCTGGTTTTGGGTCGGCATAGGCACTGGGTCTATAGAGTGCCCCTTAGTTAGATAAACAGCAGGCAAACCAAGTATAGGTACTGTAGTAGTAGGTTATGTTATTGTAGCATCACCATTATGTACTTAAAAATTAGCATGGCCAAGCACAGTGGGAATGTGCAACTTATATGGACTGATTAAAGCGAGACAATGCTAAGGAGCAAGAATTCTTAATGTAATCTGCTGAAACACTTAATTCTTGTACTTCCCCTTTGACTATACCTTTCCTATAAATAATGCAAGCTTCCTCTTATTACTTTGTTGAACAAGAGACTGGATTCTAATCATCCTTCACGATATCACCCAAAATATAGCACCAGTTCTGCCAAAACATGTATCTAACTGGAGTCATGTGGGATATTTTTCTGTATCATCTAGAGATCAGTACTATACCTTGAGAAAGTGGGACGTCATTGTTGCTTACATGTTTTATAAAAACCTGGTATTGTGCCATTCATTGAGGAGTCATGATTTATAGGAAGTGAGCGTTGTGATAATTGAAAAATGAAATTCTCCACCTCTTCTGGCAACTCCTAGCATGTTAGTTTATAAATGGAGAGGTCTCTGTTTGATTTCACAGACAACGGCAGCAAGCTGGAAGAACTGCTGTACGAGCAAACCATGGAGTCATCTTTACCCAGTGTTTTTGTGAAGGAGAAGCATATAGGAAGCTATGAGGACATTTTAAAGGTAAGATATGCTCTGTGTTAGGTGTCCATATTAATCTTTTTATGGCACAAGTTTTCACTCTAAAGTAGGCTGTCAAGATTTTTTTCATAACCAGAAATAAGAACATCAGTCATTTTGGTCTCTTGTAACATTTCTACTTCTACTAGTGGCAGTTTCTTCTGATAAATTTGCTGCGTACATAGAACTGAGCTTAATGTAAATTCTCCATTAATTCTGACACGAGCACACTGTACACACAAGTTGAAAATGGTAGCACAAAATAATTTTTCCCCCTCATATCTAAGAAGGAATTAGAGGAAACATTGTTCATCTACCTTCAAGAAAGACTGCTAGTTCTTCAGCTAGCCCAATTGGCATTTAGTTTGGCAACAACAACTATGAAAAATAGCACAGTTGTAACCTTATTGCTTTACAATTAATAACAGCAATAAACACCACTGTAAGAAAGAAATCATAGTTCAATCACACAGGAGTTCTCTGGTGGGATAAATTCCATCAGACAAAGGTTGTATTAACGTTTCGTTTTCATGATTGTCCTTTAATTACATTTTATAGAACAATATATCCTTGTAGCTAAAATATTGAATTGATGTAGAGTACATAGTATAGGTATGGGATCCGTTATCCAGAAAATGCCATAGTCTCTAGTATAATCAAATAATGGAAATAAAAGTATTTTTGACAATGATTTTTTTCTCTTTAATAATAAAACAATTCCTTGTACTTGATCCAAACTAAGAAATAATTAATCCTTATTGGAAGCAAAAGCAGCTTATTTGGTTTAATTAAAGTTTACATGATTTTCTAGTAGACTTAAGCTGGCCATAGTCCCAAAGATCTGATCGAACGAATCGAGGATTTGTACGATTTTCGTACCGTGTGTGTGGAGTCCCGACATTTTTCGTCCAGCGGAGATCGGTCGTTCGGACAGGTTAAAAGATTTCTGTCGGCTGCGGGTAATATCTTTGCATGTATTGCCGATCATACGATTTTCAGTGGGAGACTGTCACTAGCTTTGGTCGGACATAACTTTCGTACAATTGCTGTCAGGGGCAGAACATCGGCTGATCTGTTCTTTTGTACTTTATTTGATCGGAATGGTTAGTGGCAGGTCGGGAGATGGGGAAGTTCGATCATTCGAGGATTCATACGATCGGATCTTTGCGTCTGTGGCCAGCTTTAAGGTATAAAGATCCAAATTATGGAAACATTCATTATTTTGGATAACAGGTCCACAGCATTTTGGATAACAGGTCCCATACCTGTAATTTAACTGTTTGAGGGATTTTAGTGACATACCATATACAGTATCTGCAATTAATTTACACAAAAGATCTGTGACAGTTGCTGACCTTAAACCAGTTTAAGAGGTGGCAATTATCTCTATTCTCAGTTAGTATAATGTACATATCACGCCCATGATTTAAAGTTTTTTTGCATGAGTTAGTAAGATTATGTATGCAGTTAGCTTGAATCAAACATTTATTCATTTTTTTATTAAACATACATTTATTCATGTATAGTTAAATAGTTCATCTACAGTCTGTGGAATGTCCCATCATGTGCAGATTTTCATTGGTCTTTATTTTTAATTCTTAACTTGCAATTTAAAATGCTTTTAGGTTGTTGGGGGGTCTGACTCCAGCAACCAAATCTTTTTTCTTTGAGGCTACAATTGCACTGCTATTTTTACTTTTTATTACTTATCAGACCCTCTCCTATTAATCTGTCATTCAAACCACTGCCTGGTTGCTAGGGCAAATTGGACCCTAGCAAACATATTTCCAACTTTTAGAGCTGCTGAACAAAAAGCCAAACAATTTAAGCCACAATAAATAAGACACCCACCTCTTCTGCTGACAGGAGTCATTATTGATGATTCTCTTCCCACACTCCAACCTTTTTATAAAGCACAGGTGATAACGCAGAAAAATGCAACAAGTTCACCCCTGTGACCAACTAATTTATGGGGACTCGATAATAATTAATTTTTAAAAATTCCTCATAACGTAAACTTTTATTTTGATCATTGCTCCCTATTACTTGTATTTTTTCCAGTTGTTGTTTGTTTATTGTTTTACATTAGTTGAAACCAAAAAATGTACATGAAATGTACAAAGACAAGAAGAAGTCTTATAAAGCTATATATCTAATATGCCTGTCTATATTATTATTATTATTAGGTACTAAGACCTGTTCCAATATTTTACATAACAGGTATTAATTTACCTTCAACTTTAACTATTTTGTAAATGTAAAAATTGAAAACATTAATTATTTAAGACTCTGTCCTATAAAGAAAGCACATTGCATACCTAATCTCAGGACTGGAGTAAATCAGCATAGTATATCCGAGTTGTTGTGCCAACATCATAATACCCAATATTCTTGGAAATTAAGGCCACACCTAAAATTATGCCTTTGGGATGTTTATCAGTGTCAGAATGTTATTTGCATAGTTGGAACTTTTTATGAAATACCCATCCCACGTCGACTTGTAAAAATACATAGGATACCGGAAGTTATATGAGTCAGACGATACTGTAGAATTTTCTGACATACTGTAAAATGAATTATACTTCTTATAAGATTAAATGATATTATATTAATCACTAGCATTGCATTCATATTTTGATTTCAAGTTTTGTGGCCTGCTTCCCCTATTTCTATTCTAGTTGTCTAAAGAAAACGTGTTTCAGAAACTTCTAGAAACTAAAGAAGATAATCCCGACCAAATCACATATGACTATGACCTGATAGTTATTGGTGGTGGATCAGGAGGGCTGGCTGCTTCTAAGGTAAATAGATAGCCAACTAATTTATTGCAATTTATTAAATGAAAAAAATATTGAATACATAGGGGCAAATTCACAAGTGCAAATTGTTTCCAGCAAACGCTCCATCACACATGGCGCCACTTCGCCAGTCGCAAATTCGCTACATCTACGCTCATTCACTAAAATGCAAAGTTTCATCTCGGCAGCCGAACGCTGGTGACTTTTTGCTAGCATTACTTCGGCAGTGTGAGCATTTCATAGCAAAATTTTTGCTAGCATTCATTTCTGCCTAGCGAAACTTCATTAGTACTCTAATGCTTAGGTCAATTTGAATAGGGTGGTTACATAAAAGTCATATGGACATCTTTATTAAAGGTGCAAATGCTTAAAGTGGCCACTTATTATTACAAATGTCCAAGGAAGCTAAAAAAAAGTCAAAAGAGATCCTCTAATGCCCTAGACATGGGCCCACCCTCAAACAAATGTGGCATGCCCCTCTTATGGTTGGAAAAGCAATGTTTGCACAAAAATCTTTAATAGTTAGGACTTTTGAAGGCAAACCCACTGTAAAAATTGAAAAGACTACTTTTTTACAACTTTTATGAATTTCCGGCATATAGGATACAGTATGTCACTGACATAAGTTGAGGAGGATGTAGCTTCATCTTATCAGTTTGCCTGGTGGTGAAGGAGGTAATGTTCTGTAAAATTCACACTTTAGTGAAGTTGCGGAGTAACAACGGTTCACCTGAGCGAAAATGCGCTTGGCTATAAGGCACAAAACTATGCTAGCGATGGTCTCTTTCACTAGCGGATTGTCATCTATGCTTGTTAGTAAATTGGTGATGTCCCTGTGGATGAGATTTCTGGCGAATTGTCGATAGCGACAACCACTTCGCCCTTTGGTAAATCTGCCACATAGTATACAGGCTTATAGAGCCACTAAGTTTTCTCTGTATAGACTATAGAGTATGCAGAGGTTGTCCCTCCTGCATCAAGGCTATATAATACAAATTTATGGGTCTTTCTATCTGCCATTAGACCATGAAAACCTATTTACTTTTGCCAAGAGATTATAAAACTAGAGGAGTCACTATAATAATGTCTGTGGCTAGCCAATATAGAATGTAGTCTTCAGGGGTTCTGTTGCCATGAGGTGAGTTGAGAAACTTGCCTCAGGCAACAGCAGCCCCAAGTTTCCAGTGGCGGCAAAAAGACACTCCTGGTAAATTTAATAGATGTATTTCCAGTCATTAAACTGGAAATTTGGCTCTTCTAGTGCAGAGAGTGACATGGTGCTCTCTGCAATAGCCATGTGCCCCCCCACCCTGCATTGCAGGAGTCGCCTCAGGCAGCAAGAGGTAAAGAATTGCCCCTGGTAGTCTTAAATCTTCATACAACTAAAAGATCAGATAATTTGGCCCTAGGTCAATATTCGATTCCCATGGATGGCCTATACAGATCCATTTCCCAAAATGTTTTTCCCTACCACATATCAGTCTGTTAGGCTGGTGTTTTAGCTACAGGCTAAGCTAGTAAGCTACCCAGTTAGTAAAGAGCAACTGAGTAGTCTGGCAATATCATCCAGAAGCTCCCAAAAAAACATATGAAAGTCCCTTCCCCAAGCATATCAGGAAATTACAAATGAAAACATCTTAGTTGGCAATTGTATTTGAGCAATATTTCTTCCTCAATGTCTTAGTAATAAAATCCCCCCTCCCCGCCACTCTTCTCCTTCAAATTGATTTGTTCGCCTTTACAATCATCCAACGGGGGGGGCGCAACCAGCAGAGTGGCGCAAGGTAATCCCCACGGGGCCCCTTCAAATTTTCTATTGCTTCTTGTTTCTCCACTGGTCTTACAACTATATTTGAGAGTGTAACTTTGCATACTATGCTTGAGATTATATCGCTTGGGTAAGACTGGCAAGTGGCAAGAATACATCAGCTCAACATTACAACAAAACAGAAAATGTGCTGTGGATTTACCATAATCTTACAGTTCTTGTTGTTCCCTCCACAGGAGGCTGCAAAGTATGGCAAGAAAGTGCTGGTACTAGACTTTGTGACTCCATCACCCCTTGGCACAAAATGGGGTATGTTACTGCAAGAACTTACAAGCTACACCCACCACCTTCTAATGTTTATTGATGTTTGTATAGAACTAAATATGGATAATTTATAGGATCAGTGTCTGGTTTGACAGTTATATTTGGTAATGGGGGATGCATATGGTAAAGCAGATAAAAAATATTAAAATATGAGATATGTTAAAAAATCTTTAGGTCCATTTAGAGACACTTCCTAAACCAATCCCCTTAGTAACTTCTCTGCTGACCAGTGAGATTCCTTGTTCCAAAGTCTATCCTTGCCTGGAAACAAAGGTACATATAACATTCCTTTCTAGGCCACCCTTGCCAAAAATGCCCTGGTGGTAATGTAATAAATGGTGTTCAAAGATGATATATATATCTTGATTGATGATAGATAGATAAATAGATAGAATGTATAGCTAAACAGAATAGATGGTTGGATAGGGCAAATAGAAAAATGCTTACTATATCCAAATTTTCAAGAGTTTTCTTTAGTAATAAATCTGCAGCATAAACATCTGCACTGTGCATTATAAATCAGTACTGAGAGGGACAATGCAAAATGGATAGTAATGCAGTTCAGTATTCACAAATAGGGACAATATGGCAGCCTTCAAACCATTATACACTTCATAGTGAACAAAATCATCTTCATTCTTCAGTCACCACCTTCCTGACAAAGATAGGAAGTGATATTCAGCTTGAAAAAAGGAACTAAAATGTTCTGAAAGCTTGCTATGATTATCTTAGTTAGCCAATAAAGGTATCACCTTTATACCATCTTTTTCTTTATTTTTAAGCCAGATGAATAAATACCCTGTTCTAATTGTATCATTACTGTCTGTGTTGCTTTTAATATTGTGAATTTATTTTTATCAGGTCTTGGAGGAACCTGTGTAAACGTAGGCTGCATTCCCAAGAAGCTAATGCATCAGGCGGCTTTGCTAAGACAGGCTTTGAAAGATTCTCAGAAATATGGATGGCAGATAGAAGACAATAGTATGTATTGATATGACCATTTTATAGGCAATTTCGTATATTCCAGATTGCATCTCATTGTATATATATCTGTGGCTAAAAGATTAAAAGAGAAACCCTAATCATTTAAATTCTAAATAGGTTAATATAGGAAACAGGATTTATATTTGGGGACAATTAACAGTGAAACAATGACATGAAAGAAAATAATAGTCCCAGAATAGTCGATTTATCTTCCAAATACATGGATTTAGGACGTATTCAGATGAAGATACATACCCATGAACACAGAAAACTGTTCTTGCCTTTTGCAGTAAGAATTTAAATAAGCCTTATAATGGTAAACATCTACCCGCCTACCAGCCATGAGGGGACTTGTTACAAACTTATTTACACTCTTGTTTGTTCCTGTTGAAGGCAATGAACAGTTGTGTGAGAACTTTTTGATATGCAAGCTCAGGTCATCTTTATGGGAATCACATGGATATAATTGACATTTTCAAAACAATAGCATTATGTTGGGTAGAGATGAATTTAATACCAGAGAGGAGCCTTACATCCCCTTAGCTCAGATATGGTATTAATAAACATTTTATTTAAAAAGTAAAGTATAACAAAAAACATGAATTACAACACACAATTATATATTTATATATTTTATTTGTATCCCAATTAATTAACTATGTTTCATAATTTAAAAAAAAGCATTACATTGTTATTGTTGCTATCATTATTATTTAACTACGTACAGCAATGTACTGTATATTACTGAGAGGCACTTATGCTATTAGAAGTTTGTTAGTGGGCACCATGTTCCCTTTTTCATTAATGGCAATGTGTTTCTTTATTACACTGTATGGAATTAGGGCATTTGAGCATTTGCTCATATGACCCTTGTTATCAGGGCCGCCATCAGGGGGGGACAGGGGGGACAAGCGTACCGGGCCCGGGCATGAAGGGGGGCCCGGCAGCGCTGCATTTTTTGAAGATCCGGGCCCCCCTTACGAGCGCCTGAGCCGTACGTCTTGCCTCTGTGCTGCCGAATGCGGAAGTGCCGAAAAGCCGAAGCCGATGCGCCGAAAAGACCCGAAGTCACGGAAAAAGCCGAAGTCACAAAGCGCCGAAAAGACCCGAAGTCACGAAAACAGCCGAAGCCGAAGTCCTGAAGCAGCGCAAAGACCCGAAGTCACGAAAACAGCCGAAGTCCTGAAGCGGTGAAAAGACCCGAAGTCACGAAAGGAGGTGAAGTTGAAGTACTGAAGCCGTGAGTTCAATTCTACTGAACACCAGTTTGTGTATTTTTTTTTTTTTAATCTCCTGGCCACCAATGTATTATTTTAATATTCTATAGGCCCCTGCAACCAATCTTTTTTTTTAAAACATGTTTTTTTGGGGCCCCAATTTTTTTTTTAACTCGTAAGGGGCCCCTGACGCCAATGTTTTTTTTTTTTCAAAAAATTTTTTTTTTTTTTTTTAAATTTTTTTTTGGGGCCCCAATTTGTTTTTAACTTGTAAGGGGGCCCCTGCCGCCAATGGTTTTTTTTTTTTTTTTCAAAAAAATTTTTTTTTTTTTTAAATTTTTTTTTGGGGCCCCAATTTGTTTTTAACTTGTAAGGGGGCCCCTGCCGCCAATGTTTTTTTTTTTTTTTTTCAAAAAAAAATTTTTTTTTTTTTTTAAATTTTTTTTTGGGGCCCCAATTTGTTTTTAACTTGTAAGGGGGCCCCTGCCGCCAATGTTTTTTTTTTTTTTTTTTCAAAAAAATTTTTTTTTTTTTTTAAATTTTTTTTTGGGGCCCCAATTTGTTTTTAACTTATAAGGGGGCCCCTGCCGCCAATGTTTTTTTTTTTTTTTTCAAAAAAATTTTTTTTTTTTTTCAAATTTTTTTTTGGGGCCCCAATTTGTTTTTAACTTATAAGGGGGCCCCTGCCACCAATGTTTTTTTTTTTTTTTTTCAAAAAAATTTTTTTTTTTTTTCAAATTTTTTTTTGGGGCCCCAATTTGTTTTTAACTTATAAGGGGGCCCCTGCCACCAATGTTTGTTTATTTTTTAGTTTTTTTTACATTTTTTTTGTTGGGGCCCCAAGTTTTTTTTAACTTATAAGGGGGCCCCTGCCACCAATGTTTTTTTTTTAAAAAAAAAATTTTAATTTTTTTTTTTGGGGCCCCAAGTTTTTTATAAGGGGGCCCTGACCATCAATAGCTTTTTACAACTTGTGTGGGGGGGGTTACTTTTTTAGCGCTGATGTCTGTGTGGTCTTTTAACTGCGATGTGGAGTGGGCGGGAAATGGGGTGGAGCTTGGTCGTCAGTGTGGGCGGGGCCCAGGGGGCCCCAAAAATTTTGTTGTACGGGGCCCCGTGATTTCTAATGGCGGCCCTGCTTGTTATTACCTGCATGTTCTGAACTTCAAAATGTAAATCAAAAAGCTGTGTGTCAGAGAAACCATATGATTTTGGGACTAACGACTTTTCACCTAAGCGCTGACATTTAGACAAATTAGGACAAACCTGATTATGAAAATAACCCACCTCAATTCATTCAAAAGTCTGCTGCCCGTAATTAGGAGAGATCACATATTAAATCTCATAAAATACACTGGAATTGCATGGCATAAGAATGTGTGTTAAAGTGACACATTCTTATGCCATGAACAAGTGTATGTTCTAAATACTGTATATAGCATCAGGGTCAGGGCCAGAGTTCTCCTGGCAGTCTAATTATTTTCCAAGTCAGCTTCAAGTTTCAATCCTTATATAATTTCTGTGGAATTGAAACAAAGAAACTCTTACTGCATTATGTGACATAATCATACATGATGGGAGCTAATTAAAATATAAAATATTATAGTTTATATACTGTTAGGTGAACACATTTGTGTCCGCAAGTGCTATTTTATTGGCATGCTCATACTTGGTTGATGTAACTAAGGGTTTCCTACATTCATCCTCAGTTGTTAAACTGCAATTATCAGCATCCTGCAAAAACCTTAAACTTTACTGATGTTCAGTTTTACGAATGTAAAAAATATTAACTTTTTATTTATTGTGCGCCAACAGTACAGCACAACTGGGAAACAATGACAGATTCTGTTCAGAACTATATTGGCTCTCTAAATTTTAACTACAGAGTCGCCCTAATGGAAAACAATGTGAAGTATGAAAATGGCTATGGAGAATTTGTAGGACCACATACAATCAAGGTAGGGCGAGAACAATTGCATAATAATCAGCACAGCAGATACAGTAATAGTAATAGATCAAACATATAATCTTGGAACTACTTAATTAAATAGCAGGGCTAATTTCAAATTCAGAACAATTTTAATATAATTTTTTTTTCTTTTTTTAAAGTCTACAAATAGTAGAGGAAAAGAGAAATACTTTACAGCAGAAAAATTTCTCATTGCCACTGGTGAACGGCCACGATACTTAGGTATTCCCGGAGACAAAGAATACTGCATTACAAGGTACAAAGAGAACAATTTGAAAGTATAACATTTTTGCTGTCTAAAAACACTTCTAGCAGTAGGACACTTAAAGGAATTGTTCAAAAAGAAAGCGTAAAAAGAAAAACTGGATAAATAGATAGACTGTGCAAAATAAACAATGTTTCTACTATAGTTAGTTAGCCAAAAATGTAATGTATAAAGGCTGGAGTGACTGGATACTCTCTTGGTATCCATGGATTGTTTACCAGGCAGTAACCAATCAGAGACTTGAGGGGGGGGGGCACATGGGTCATAACTGTTGCTTTTGAATTTGAGCTGAATGCTGAGGATCAATTGCAAACTCACTGAACAGTTATAACTGTATGTCCCATGTGGCCCCCCTTATAGTCGCTGACTAACTCAGAGTTAGAGAGCTGAAAATGTGTTCTGTGTTCTCCAGCCTTTATACATTACATTTTTGGCTAATTAACTGTATTAGAAACATTTATCTGTTTACCCAGTTTTTATTTTCACACTGAACTGTTCCTTTAATTTGTGTGAATACAATTTATCATGTTTCGATATTTTTTACTGAACTGGTTAGAAAAAAATCTGGCATTTCAGAATAAATATTTTAATTTCTGCCCCAAAATGTTTTGTTCCAGCACAGAAAAATAATTGACAGAATCCTTAATCCCTGGTTAAAATGTTTGACTGAGATGAAAGATTCAGAGGGGTGTTCCCCTGCTGAGCTTTTACTCCCCATAATGCTGAATGCTGTCTAAAATGTTCATAGCACTTGAACACATTACAGCAAATGTGTCAGTTCATTGAAATGTTCCTAACAGTCAGCAGGCCTGGACTGGGAGTCAAAATAGGCCCTGCCATTTCAAGTACACAGAGGCCCAAAAAGCCCCCTACCAGCCCACTATAAGGTAACTTTCTATGGAACCATACAGCAGCCCCTCTGGCATTTGCCAGAACCCACAGATTGCCAGTCCAGGCTTGGTTGCCACGGTCAGGATAGTGTTGCTATGTAGGAAATCCTTTCGGATTCGCCAGCTTGATATATATGATAAATTTGCCCCTCAGTGTTAAATAATTTTCACAAATTACTACAAATTGGTATCTCTTTTTTCTTATTTTTCTTGCAATTATAACTTAAAGTCTTTTTATACACAGCAGACTGAACACATTTTTCAAAGTGTGACCCTTATACAGTTATATTTACAGTATCCCAATTTGTCAGATTTTGTGAAGTGAATTCTTAGTCAAGTAGTATACAGTCTTTAGTGGCACCAGTTATTAGTAAGCAAAAGTGATGTAGTAGATGAAATCCAAAAAAATATTTTATTCTTTTCAAAATGCAACTGAATTGACTATGACTTAACAGTATAGAAGGACTGAGGCTCCAGTTCCATACCTTCCTCTCTATTGATCACATCAATTCAAATTTGATTACAGTTGATTTCTAAGCTAAAGAACTGTTTTATTATTATTCCTTTTCCAGTGATGACCTCTTCTCGCTTCCTTACTGTCCGGGGAAGACTCTGGTGGTTGGAGCATCATATGTTGCCTTGGAATGTGCTGGGTTTTTGGCAGGACTTGGTCTAGATGTTACCGTTATGGTGCGTTCCATTCTCTTAAGAGGTTTTGATCAGCAAATGGCCAACAAAATTGGCGAATACATGGAAGAGCACGGAGTGAAATTCATCAAACAATTTGTGCCAACTAAGGTATGCCCTCCACTATATAAATCTTTTCAGTTAAATTGTATAGATTTTACATACAGATAGGGTTGCCACCTGGCCGGTATTTTACCGGCCTGGCTGGTAAAAATGATGGTTGATCCAAATGTTATTAACAGGGAAAAAAGTTAAATAAAATTGGAAGGCCGGTATTTTTTTCCGGAAAAGGTGGCAACTATACATACAGACAATATAAGTAGGTAGGCATATTTTATACAATAATTGGCTGACCGCTAATTTGCTGCTGAAGGTGACTGAATAAAATATATGGAACCATATACAGTAGAACCTCAATTTTACATCCCATGATTTATGTTTTTCCTCATTTTACATTGTTGTTTTGTGGTCCCACCTATATATTATACATAATACATTTCCCTGATTACATTTTCCTAGATTTTACACCATTTTTTTCTGGTCCCTGAAAAACTTAAAATGGGGGTTCTACTGTATATTAATATCATTGCTGACTGTATAGTTTTGAGTAAAATATTATGTAAATATCCAGTATAATCTAAGCCAGGGGCGTAACTACAGAGGAAGCAGACCCTGCGGCTGCAGGGGGGCCCAGGAGGTACAGGGGGCCCCACGAGGCTCTCATTGATGAGCAATTTGAACATATATTGGTAAAACAGGACAAACACTGGATATGTTGGGGGCCCTAAAATCAATTTGCTGTGGGGCCCAGCAACATCTAGTTACGCCACTGAATCTAAGCCATGTAAGTGGGTTGCTTTCAGAATCAACTACCTTTGAAGCTATGCAATTAAGGGATTGTGCAAATAAAGCTGTACATTCAGGGCAGACATAATGCAGTTTTATCATTCATTCATTCAGCCTGATAAATTAATTGCCTGCATAGCTGATGATGATCAATATGATTGTTAAAGGCATAAGCTATGGATATTTATTTATAGTTTCCTATCTGCACCCAGTCATGTGACTTGTGCTCTGATAAACTTGTCACTCTTTACTGCTGTACTGCAAGTTGGAGTGATATCATCCCCCTCCCTTTCCTCCCCAGCAGCCTAACAACAGAACAATGGTAACCCGATAGCAGCTCCCTAACACAAGATAACAGCTCCCTGGTAGATCTAAAAATAACACTCAATAATAAAAGTCAAGTCCCACTGAGACTGATTCAGTTACTTTAAGTAGGAGAAAGTGGTTCCATCCTAAAGTGCAGGCACAAGTCACGACTAGGGCAGCTGGGAAACTGACAATATGTCTAGCACCATGTCAGATTTCAAAATTGAATATAAAAAAATCTGTTTGCTCTTTTGAGAATTGGATTTCAGTGCAGAAGTCTGCTGGCGTAGCACTATTAACTGATTCATTTTGAAAAAAACATGTTTTCTCATGACAGTATCCCTTTAACTAAACATACTGTACCTCATTCATTGTACCCTTGCATTGATAAGTAGAGAAAGGCTTTCAGTTATATTTTCACAAGGGATTCACTTAATCCAGGATTCGGTTCAGGATTCGGCCAGGATTCTGCCTTTTTCAGCTGAATCCAAATTGCATATGCAAATTAGGTTCAGGAGGGAAATTGCATGATATTTGTCACAAAACAAGGAAGTAAAAAAAGTTTTCCCCTTCCCACCCCTAATTTGCATATGCAGATTAGGATTTGGATTCAGTTTGGTATTTGGCCGAATCTTTCACTGAGTCGAGGGTTCCGCCAAATAATTGTTTATTGTAAGTCTCCTGTAAGGAATGATATAAATTTGATTCCAGCTGCAGCAGGAGATTGCTATTGACCCTAGGCACCACAATACATGCGCTGTGATGAATGCAACAGTACAAACTGATTTGATTTACTTTTATAAACCTATTAGCCTGACCTATAGTTCCCAAGGATAGCAGCCTGTATATTTCATATGAGCAGAAATGCATTAAGACATAGATGGATGTACTTGTCTTGCTATTAAGGAATATTGGAAAGCTTCCATTATAAATAGCATTTGTGCGTGCATTCCTGGAAATAACATTTCTATTGATGTTTGCGTTACCAGATAGAACAAATGGAAGCAGGGACACCTGGGAGGTTAAAGGTAACATCACAAGCACCTGATGGCACAGAGACAACAGACGAGTACAATACAGTAAGTCATTCTCAGTGCAGCAGTTATGCAGATTCCCTTACAAGCATCATGTGTGCATAGATTGAAGCATAACTTTTGTGCAACCAATGGACTTTAAGCTATGTCTGCAGCTGGTATATGCTCCATCAATCAGAAATTTGTAATTTGAAATAGTAGTTGGTGTGCTTTCACAATATGATAAGTTGACTGTGTTTGCCAAAAAAAAGGGCACTAAAGCTTTAGCTTTTTCCAAAAAATGTAGATCTTCCTGGAAATATCAAAAATGTCCTTACAGAAATGTTATATACGTTCAGTATGTTCTTCATAAACCAATGGTCACGAGGTCACTGGTGCTTTGTAGGTTCTGCTGGCAATTGGAAGGGATGCTTGCACAAGAAATATTGGACTTGAAATACCTGGAGTAAAGATAAATGAAAAGTAAGTGTTGTGCATTTCTGTAGTTGAAATAATGTTTAGCCTAGAGGTAAAAAAAAATACTGTTCTAATGTTATTACATTTTTTATGTTTTATTTTTTAATCCTCCAGAACAGGAAAAATCCCAGTTAATGATGAGGAGCAGACTAATGTGTCTTATATCTATGCCATTGGAGATGTCATACAGGACAAACTAGAGCTCACTCCTGTAGCTATCCAAGCAGGCCGCCTACTAGCCAAGAGGCTCTATGGAGATTCAACTCTAAAGGTCCGTTCTTTATTTTTCCCACAATTACATGGGTTTGTAGAAGGGTTGTGCTGATTTTATATGCCAGCTTATCTTTCTGCATAATTTAACAATGATCCAACCTCTAGTGTAGCAGCATTAAAAATGTAATCAATCAGTTTTTGCTTTCAGTGCTCTAATTGCAGGAAAATATAACTACTTATTGTTTTCTATTTGCTGCTGGATCTAGGAACATGTTGCCCTCTGCTATTACATGCTGTAAATGTCCTTTGCTGTTGTATTTCATTGTTAAAGAAGGCAGAAGCTCCCTACTTAACTACATTTCAAAGGATACATGTGGTGCTTAAAATCACAACACTGAATTATAGCAAGTTCTTAGGAATAAGCCACCTGATGTGAATACTGCCCTAGAACCTGAATGAACGATATAATAATACAACCTATATGCAGTTTCACACATACAATGTTTATTTGGTCCACAAAACAATCATAGAGTTAGCCAGAATTTAAAAAAATATATATACAGTATACCAAAAGAATGGAGGTGCCTCAGTGCACCATGGTCCTTGAGCTCCTCCCTCCCCATTACTACATGTGGTGCTTCCCTTTTTTGTCAATGGGAAACAACAATCCATAATAATTCCCAGTGTAAGATAATCACTGTGTACTGAGCAGTTGTTTAACCTTTAACTCATTTTTGAGTCAGGCAGCAGCAGCAAAAAGTTGTGAGTTTTCTCCAAAAAGTAAAGACCAGGATTATAAGTAAAAATTCAAATAATTTATTAGGACATACAGATAACCGCCTAATGCATTTCGTGCCTACTGGGGCACTTACTCATAGGCTATGAGAAAGTGCCCCAGTAGGCACAAATGCGTTAGGCGGAATTTTCACTTATAATCTTGGTCTTTACTTTTTGGAGAAAACTCACAACTTTTTGCTGTTTTGGACTTTTGCACCCGTGGACTGGGGTGAACTGTGAGTATTTTCTCTTTTAATTAATTGCTTTGGATATTTTGCTTTTTGATTAATAATGGTACACTTATTGGCACTGCGTACCAATCTCTTTCATATTCAGGCAGCAGCAGCCCACAAGTTAATAGAAGCAATTAAAAAATGTTCCTGGTAACTCCAAGAGCCAAATTTCAGATTTTTTTGGGGGAATTTTAACTTCAATTGGGGTCTCTGCACTAGCGATGTAACCAACCTGATCCGAAGCACAGAAAGGTAGCATCAAAAAACGAGGGCAACAAATGTGTCATTGCTATTAAATGCCATCTGTGGCCATAAGTGGGATTGTTTGTTGTAATGTGTATCCTCACAGAACAAACAAGAACCCAGAAATGCAGTAGCTACACTTTGGCAATTTAACATGAGTGTCAAGATTCTGCGATGTACAACATTTAACAGTCATCCCCTAATGCCTGTGTAATAGCATAGAAGCCGTTTAGATATGCGATAGATACTGACACCGCAGTGATAGGCAATAGACTTTGCACATAAACCCCAAAACTTCCTATGTGCTACCGATGATGCAGGTTAGATAGCAATAGTCTAAAAAATAAGGAGAAAATGTAAAGTCAGATTTTTTATTTCATTTCTTTATGTCAATAGCTGTTTTACAGCCCTCTGCTGCTTTTGTGTGAGTGTATGGTTATTGCTATGCTATGATTAACCTCTCACTTTAGATTCAGTTGTTGCTGATATTATATCACGTAAAAGAAAGAAAGAAAGAAAGAAAGAAAGAAAGAAAGAAAGAAAGAAAGAAAGAAAGAAAGAAAGAAAGTGCTAAATAGGGAAATAAAATGAACTTTAGAAAGCACCTTTGTAGTTAAGTATAAATAAAGAGAAA
Organism: Xenopus petersii; assembly: GCA_038501925.1. Taxonomy (NCBI): domain Eukaryota; kingdom Metazoa; phylum Chordata; class Amphibia; order Anura; family Pipidae; genus Xenopus; species Xenopus petersii. Next base: position 35,938,133 of record CM076677.1, read on the forward strand.
TGTATATTTCTACACCAAATCTTAGAGGCCATTGGCCATAATGTAATGGCAAGTTGGCTCTGGTTCTAGAACCAATCAGCCTCTAACATTTACTGGTCTGCTGCAAAAGAAAACCTCTCATTTGCCTGATGCTTTTACATTACCTGTTTGATCCCACATGTTGGGGGCTGCCATATATGTGCAGGAGTAGTCCGTTAGCATTAGAAACTCTGACAGGTTAAGAAGGGACAGTCCCATTTGTTGATATAGTCAGATTTGTGGACTTCAAGTAACAATTACTTACAAAAGCAGACCTATCAGCAATCAACATGGCCTATAGGCAACTTTTAAAGGGGCACATTTACTTAGCTCGAGTGAAGCATTAGAATAAAAAATACTTAGAATTTCGAAGTATTTTTTTGGCTACTTTGACCATCAAATTGGCTACTTCGACCTTCAACTACGACTTTGACTTCGAATCGAACGATTCGAACTAAAAATCATTCGACTATTCGACCATTCGATAGTCGAAGTACTGTCTCTTTAAAAAAAACTTCGACCACCTACTTCGCCACCTAAAACCTACCGAACATCAATGTTAGCCTATGGGGAAGATCCCCATAGGCTTTCCTAGCTTTTTTTGATCGAAAGAAAATTGTTCGATCGATGGATTAAAATCCTTTGAATCGTTCGATTTTTCCTTCGATCGTTCCGAACGAAGGAAATGCGGTAAATCCTTCGACTTTGATATTCGAAGTCGAAGGATTTTACTTTGACGGTGGAATATCGAGGGTTAATTAACCCTCGATATTCGACCCATAATAAATGTGCCCCTTAATGTACGTTAATATTTTGAAGATCAATTTTTTTTGTCAGTGTCACTTTTAAGGCCCCAGATTCATTTAACATGGGCTGTAGGTTTAACTACTTATTGAACGTTTTCTGCTGTTCTCCCCTGTGCAACAGCAATATATACAGACCATGTATTTACCACTAAACTTACAGTCACCACAGTGACTAATGATACTCTGCTTGTTGTATCACAAGTCTTAAAAGTCAGTCTCCCCACTCCATGGCCTTTATATGTATTTTCTTAGAAAATGAAATTTGTAAAGGGCCTTTCAGCTACACAATCTAATAAGCTAGAAATACAGTAACCCTTGATGTCGTCCATCCTCTAATCAGTATAAATGGTAGATAGGATGGTAACAATATAAAGTAAAACTTTAGGATCTGGACTAGAGCTGGTCAGTTTCATATATGCTTGTTTTTTAATGTTAAAGTATTACTAATATTTACAATTTCATATCTAGCCGTTTTCTTCCATATTAATCTGTATGTGTATGAAGCTCAAAAGACACAAGTTGTTTACAGGTTTTTTCTTTTACATTTATAGTGTGACTATGTAAATGTACCAACGACAGTATTTACCCCTTTGGAATATGGTGCTTGTGGCTTATCCGAAGAAAATGCTATCCGACAATACGGAGAGGAGAATATAGAGGTGAGGGATGTAATGGATTGGGAGTGAAGCTCAGCATTCGCTAGTGGGAGATGCACATTTAAAGGTCCACTAAACACTTCATTTTTCCTGGATTTGTACATATGAAATATTCAGGGCAGAGGTATAAATATATAGCTTTTCTTACCCCTAGCTTTTATGAAGGTATTGCTGCCTAAGCTATTAGCTATTTTAGGCTGGAAGCTTCTGTTATATCCTCAAAATCCTAGCAGATATCCACTATGTTTCCTTGTCTGCCCTTCATCTTCTCTAATGTGGGTGACAAAAAAACAGAAAATACCTTTACAATGCCGTCAGTGTGAAATGCCCGTGGTAAAACATTTGAATCATGCAAGCCTGTGAAATTGTTTTATTCTGCATTTTCTTGTGCTCATGGGATTCATCTGTAGACAAGTACAGGTATGGGACCTGTTATACAGAATGCTCAGGACTTGGGGTTGTCTGGATAAGGGATCTTTCTGTAATTTGGATCGTCATACCTTAAAGTGGACCTATCACCCAGACACAAAAATCTGTATAATAAAAGTCTTTTTCAAATTAAACATGAAATCCAATTTCTATTTTTTTATTAAAGCGTTAATAGCTGTTTAAAAATCTTAGCTAAAAATCAAATATTGTCTGCCCCTCCTCTATGCCTTAGGCTTAGAGACGGGCAGACAATTACTTTCCCTTTCCATTTAGCACTTACTAGATGTCACTGCTCTCCCCACATCCCCACGTTTTCTTCACCGTTTAATTGTGTAGCCAGGGCATGGGGATGGACATCAGGTCCCCCAGTCTGGTGCACAAACAAGATTCTGAGATGATACAAGACTTGCCTCAATAACAGTGTCCACAAAATTGCTCCGGCCTGCTTGCTATAATTATGAATGCCCAAACTGAACGAAACAAGATTCAAATAATTTATATAGTGTAATTAAAGTTCAATGTGCTTGACCAATGTGATAAAATAGGATTCTGAACAATTTTTTGGGGTCCCCTTTTAGTCTACTAGAAAATCATGTAAACATTAAATAAACCCAATAGGCTGGTTTTGCTTCAAATAAGGATTCATTATATTAAGTACAAGTACAAGCTACTGTTTTGTTATTACAAAAAAGTAAATCAGTTTTAAAAATCTGAATTATTTGATTATAATGGAGTCTATGTGAGACAGCCTTTCCGTAATTTCTAGATAACAGGTTTCTTGATAATGTACCATTTGTATAGCAATGCTATTTGACATTTAATCACCTGCAATGTGTTGTGTCTAGACTTTAAGCAAAAAACAAATGTTTCAGACTACAGTAAACATACTGTCAGGTGGTGCATGTAGCTTAAAGAAAAAAAAAATCAATAGGTATGAATGCAATGACTTCCCCTTAAAGGAATAGTTCAGTGTGAAAATAAAAACTGGGTAAATAGATAGGCTGTGCAAAATAAAAAATGTTTCTAATATAGTTAGTTAGCCAAAAATGTAATATATAAAGGCTGGAGTGAACAGATGTCTAATAAAACAGCCAGAATCCAACTTCCTGCTTTTCAGCTCTATAACTCTGAGTTAGTCAGCGACTTGAAGGGGGGCCACATGGTACATTTCTGTTCAGTGAGTTTGTAATTGACCCTCAGCATTCAGCTCAGATTCAAAAGCAACAGAAATGACCCATGTGGCCCCCCCTCAAGTCTCTGATTGGTTACTGTCTGGTAGCCAGGGCAACCAGTAAGTGTAAACAAAGAGAGTTGAAAAGCAGGAAGTAGTGATCTGACTGACTTGTTATACATGAAATCACTCCAGCCTTTATACATTACATTTTTGGCTAACTAACTATATTAGAAACATTTTTTATATTGCACAGCCTATCTATTTACCCAGTTTTTATTTTTACACTGAACAATTCCTTTAATATATGGGAATTTCTTTCTTCCTTTCTGTTGTTACCACTTTGTTGTAGCATAAATGATTTGGGAACACATTTCTAAAGAAAACTGCCTCTTTTCAGGTCTACCACAGTTACTTCTGGCCTCTAGAATGGACAGTACCAGTAAGGGACAATAACAAGTGTTACGCAAAGATCATCTGTAATCTGAAAGATAATGTAAGTAGAAATCAAGCAAGTTTCTAGAGGAAACCTTACTCATTTTCCAAATGCCTCTGTTGATTGTTTCTATGCACCGTTACAGTAACATTGCCAACATGCACTCATTATTGTTCTGCTTTATATAGTGCTGACAAATGTATTCATCACTTAACAGAGAATGGTCAACATTCACATCATTCCCTGCCCCAATGGAGCTTAGAATAAAAGCCACTTATTAACCTGCCTTTATGTTTTTGGAAGTCTTCTTATGAGTTAAAAAAAAAAGTTATGCGATTAATTTGCATTACATTTATAGATATAGCAACGTTGATTTGTTACCAATGAGTTACACACTTTCACTAGAAGGCTCATTGCGTTGACTTTATAGATGGCCTTAAAATTTAATTGTTCTGACAGTTGAAGGAATCGGTACTGAAATGTTATACTGCTGCAGATCATAAAGTTCTATCCTTAAAGTAATTATTTGGAATCAGTAAAAAGGGAGAGTAGCATTTGTATTGGAATTAAAATAAAATTCACAGCTTTATGTAATGAACATATTCAGAGCTAAATATTATTGCGCTGTAAATTCCCATGCCTTGATTATGAGTCTCCTTTAGAAGAAAGCAGCATTAGAGCACTTCTAAAATGATACAGGCCATTTGATTTTCCACTACGTTAAAGCACATATATATATATTTTTTCCAATAACAGATTTTGTTACCCTGTGTTACAATCGCCCCCGAGCACAAGTAGATTTGTGGCTCCTCCATGCCTGAAGGAAGGCAGCGCATCGGTACACAGCGGCTGCAGATTTTTGTTTCATATAAAACAAGAGTGGAAGTGGCTAGATCACTATGGATCTTGTCATTCATTTGTCCGAAGGCAATAATTTGGCAGACCCATTGGGGGACATTGGCAGTGCTAACTCTTCCCAGTTTAACAGCACCGGCAGCAGCAGGGTCCAAGGGAACCAGACCGGGGACCCATACGCTCGCAACGAGGCGCTGGTAGGGTTGCCAACTGGCCGGTATTTTACTGGCCTGGCCGGTAAAAATGATGCTTGATGCCAATGTTATGAATAGGAAAAAACGGCAAGAATATAGGAAGGCCCGTATTTTTTTCCAGAAAAGGTGGCAACCCTAGGCGCTGGCCAAGATCGAGATCGCCATACTAGCCGTGATCTTCATGGCGGCGGTGCTGGGCAACTGTAGCATGCTGTTGGCGATGGACAAGTCCAAAAAGAAAATGTCCCGGATGCACCTCTTATCAAACACCTCAGTCTGGCCGATCTGGTGGTGGCGTTTTTTCAGGTGCTGCCCCAGCTGTGTTGGGATGTGACTTACCGCTTCTGGGGTCCGGATATCCGGTGCCGAATTGTGAAGCACCTGCAGGTGTTCGTGATGTTCGCCTCAGCCTACATGCTCGTGGTAATGACTGCCGACCGCTAAATTGCTATCTGCCACCCGTTAAAGACCCTGCAGCACCCCACCAAGATGTCCTACATGATGATTCTCAGTGCCTGGCTCCTCAGCTTCCATGCTGTGGGGGTGAGGGCGCTGCACTCAGGCGATGGCAAGCTCGGGGCACATCAGGAAAACTTTGCAAGTTTGTAGCATTAGTCAGCAGCCGGCAGGATCCAGCAGCAGAGAGCCAGGGAGGAGAAATCGAACGCCGCTGGATGGTCGCTCTTTTGCCTTTTCTGAAGAGGAGCGGAAGCTGACATTTTGTAAGTTATTTTTTAATAAAGTCTTTGCGATTTTAAACTATAATTTGCCTTGGTGTTTTTTATTCATTGTGTACTAGCAAATTTTTTTTAAAAAAAAATTGATGTTACTGGTCCTTTATTTAAGGTGAAGTACTAGAAATCCATTGGGATCATCCTATGCAGGTTTGAATAATTTACTATGCCTGAATCAATAACCTAATTTGTCCTGAAAGCTTGCTTTTTACTAAGTTAGCCAATAAAAAGTAATGCTTATTCCTATTTTGATCAACAGCTAACATGGTGCAATACTGTGTTAATAAGAGGGTTACGTTTTAGACTGCCTTTCCATTGGTTAACCCCTGTAGTTTGTTTATATGTCCTTGTCAACAGGACCTTAATATAAGCAGAATATCTTTTTTCTTTCACAGTCTCATTATAGAAGTCAATTTTATAATTATTGTAGTTTATAAAGAAGGTGGATAATTAAAGGCATATTTCACTAAAAGGATACATTGTGCCTGATGAAAAAACTACTCCCATTTAAGTTTCCCACCTCTGCCCTGCCCACACCCCACATTCGCCCTGCCCACTCTCTGCCCTCGACTCCACCCACTACTGCCCGACTTGTATCCCCCTTCCTCGCCGCAGGTAAATAAGCGGCTGGAGAGGAGAGGGTTTTTTATTAGTTATAAAGGAAGCCAATCCCACAGTCCGCCCCCCCCCAGCGACTGCATGGTCTGCTTCCTCTACAGTTATACCACTGACTGTGCCAGCCCTAAAACCTTAATAATTGTATTGGGTATGTAAATTTATATTCTGACATTAAGGGGGTTATTTATCAAAATCCAAACTTTAATAAAAAAAAGTCAGACCAAACTAGAATGCAGGATTTGCCCTTATTTATCAATAAAAAAACGTGAAAAAACCAGATCAACTTTTTCGGATTGTTGCGTGAATAACCCGAAAACTCAGTGAGGGTTAAAGCATCTTCAAATGGTTAAGGGGACAACTGCCATTGATTTTACATGAATTTGGCAGGTTTTAGATGGCGTATTTTCGGATTCACACTTGGAACACCTTCGGCGTCAAAACGAATGCCGCAAAAAAAAAACTTGCCTTAATAAATAACCCCATAAAACGTAATAATAAAAGCTTACGAAATCTGAAAGATCTTAAGGAATGATGTTCACATTGGAATGACCCTGACACAAATAAAACAGATAGTTGTAACAAAGAATGAGAGAAGTTTCACTTTTGGCCATATGCTGATATCAATAAGGGGGAGAAAAGACAAAAAGATACAGGTACCTGTTATCTAGAAAGCTCCAAGTTACTGAGGATTCTTTTAAGAAGTTGCCTAACAGTCTCTATAACGTAAGCAGGCATTTCCAAAGACCAATTCTCCAGGCAGATACACAAGGATGCAGCCTTACACATTTCATATAATTCAGATACTTAATCATAGGCCTATGATTAAGTATCTGAATGATATGAAACGCGTAACGCTGTATCCTTGTGTATCGAAATAAACTACTTATGAAGTCTGCCTGGAGGATTGGTCTTTGGAAGTGCCTGCTCTTTTTCTCTACACGGTGCTCCGCTCCCTCAGCTGAAGGTTCAGGGTTGTGCACCTGGACCTCTTTTCACAATTGGAGAGTCTTACTGAGACCGGAGAACTTTATATATCACTACTATCAACTAGTGTCTATTGTTCAGTCTCTATAAAGTAGTAGGATTACTGCCCCTTAATATGCAATCAGCCCCACCTTCATAAAAAGGACATTTCAACTATCATACCAGCTTGGATAACCATTCACAAATATAATCCTAGTTGAGTGACAACATTCTGGGCCAGCAGAGAAATCTAACTCTAGGTATGGCACATGTCCCCGATTTGCTGGGAAACCTGACAGTCTTTCGCAAAAGATATAACACATAATAGATGGTGTGACTATGTAATAGATTTTATTAAGTGCATTAGACATGGAGAGCTCAATTAGCAATCCATCACCTTCACTTCTATCCTCTAGTTTAATTTTGCATGCTGTATAAATTTCCGAGTCAAACCAGGAGAAGAGAAATCAAATTAACATTCTCCTTGGAAGCCGGCTGTCACCTTGCACAGCTCACCTGTGTTGGGCCTGATATGCTAATGTGACAGGCCATAATCATAAAGATGATGGGTCACGAGCAAGAGGACAGCATTAATTCTACTCACCCGACACCTGAAGGCTGCTGACCATGATAAAATGTACTTTATTGGCTTCCTGTCTAGAACAGTGATTGCCTAAGCGACAGGATCATTTGCCTGTAACGACCAGCACTGAATGATCAAATAACTACTGGGGTGCCACAGACATAAGTTCTCAGATATTATTTCACCCTTCTTTATGATGCCATAAAGAAAACTAAAGGCAGAGAAGCAACTTGGCACTTGTTTTCTGTTTGGCAAAGTATTCTAGAGCAGGAATAGTGGGAAGTTATTTCTAAATCCTAACAAGATTATTATGACAGTCTGTTCCATGTTACAGTTGAGATTTACAGATGCAATGGCTCAGAGAAGTGTGTTAATCTAACTATACATGATCAATAGCTCTGTTTATCTGATCGTTGCCATATTTTGTGTTGTTGTTCTTTTTCCCCAAGTCAGCAATCATTTTTATTCTGCAAGGTATTCTCATTATCACAGAAATATGTAGGCAGAGTTACTTTTGCAGTTGCTATTTGTTTTACTTTACTGTTAATGATTATACTGTGTATTATACACTATTATTGCAAAAATAGCGAAATAATATTCACTGGAAGTGAATTGACTTAAAGGGATACTGCCATGGGATTTTTCTTTTTTCCAAAATGCATCAGTTAATATGGCTGCTGCAGCAGACTTTTGCACTGAAATCCATTTCTCAAAAGAGCAAACAGATTTTTTTATATTTAATTTTGAAATCTGACATGGAGCTAGACATATTGTCAGTTTCCCAGCTGCCCCCAGTCAGTGACTTGTGCTCTGATAAACTTCAGTCACACTTTACTACTGTACTGCAAGTTGGAGTGATATCATCCCCTTTCCCCCTTTCCGCCCAGCAGCCTAACAAAAGAACAATGAGAAGGTAACCAGATAGCAGCTCCCTGACACAAGATAACAGCTGCCTGGTAGGTCTAAGAACAGCACATAGTAGTAAAATCCAGGTCCTTCTGTGACACATTCAGTTACATTGAGTAGGAGAAACAACAGCCTGACAGAAATCAGTTCCATCATAAAGTGCTGGCTCTTTCTGAAAGCACATGACCAGGCAATATGACCTGAGATGGCTGCCTACACACCAATATTATAACTAAAAAAATACACTTGCTGGTTGGGGAATGACATTGTATATGGTAGAGTTTATTATTTCTAGTGTAAACAGTTTAATTTAGAAATAAAAACTACATAATAAAAATCATGACAGAATCCCTTTAGGTTTCGCTTTGCTGTTACATTACTTATCATATGGAGAAAAGTGTGCTGATATTTCTGTTCATTCAAATGTACATGAATTTTATGGCATTCTCTGTCACATAGGGTTCCGTTGCCAAATGTTCTTATTGCCTTTGTAGAGGTTTCCAGGGATACATTGCTTTGGCTGTAGCATGGCAAAGAATAGATAAAATAACCCTTCGGGAGAACTAAACCCTTGTTAAAACTCTAGGACTCCTCCAAAGGCTTCATTGGGTACTTCAAATACTGTCCTGTTTGCCATTCCTGTTCATGAAGAGCAGAATGGCACAGCCAATTGGCTTTTGCACTACACGATGTCCTCTTCTCCTCAAATACCACCCAAGAATAAGAGCCAGTACCAAATTGCCTTTAACTGCACAACTGCCTACTCTGCTACGCTCTTTACAGGGGTGGCAAACAGGGCAGTCTTTGGAGTCCCCAATGGCTGCACTTCAGGAGTTTTATACATTTTCAGTTATCAATTATGTACAGGAGTGTTACAAAGAACTTGTTATAATTTTTTCCCTTTATTATGCCTTTTATTTTAGGAAAGAGTTGTGGGCTTCCATGTCCTCTCTCCGAATGCTGGAGAAATAACGCAGGGATTTGCAGCAGCAATTAAATGTGGCCTCACTAAAGATCAGCTGGATAACACAATAGGAATTCATCCTGTCTGTGCTGAGGTATGTGTTGCACCTCAATACTTAGGAGTGTAGTGTACCATAAATTTAATGTATAGATCCAGAAATAATTACAAAAATAACCGTTGAAAAATGAAAAAACATGATGATATCTCTAGCACAAGAAAATAGCAAACAGTAAACCCAAGTAACTGTACAATTCTAAAATGCACAACAGGTCCAAACTGCCAGCCTTATTTCCCTAAAGAGTTTCTTTGAGCTGCCATTTCCCTGACAGAAAGAACTCAGGAATTATCACCACTGAGTCCCTCATTAAAAGTCAGTTCTATACCTGTCCTCACAAAATGGATCCTGCCTCTGAACTATAAAATCCTTCCAGAAAACACATTTTAAAATCATTAGAAACATTCACAGCAATTTGTTGCTTTATTTAAGACAGGCACATTGTTTTTCAAGGTCAGCAGCAACATCACATTGGGCATATTGAATAATTATTTGCTGAACATAAAAGCCTAAGGCTAAACTGAACAAATGGTGCTAAGGCTCAGCCTTCATTATATTACAATCAAGTAGAATGATGAAATACATATTAACCTTAATTTAAAAATGTAAGTTGAAATTTCATTTACATCTTCTGCCAGACTTATTAAATCTGGCAGAAGATTCATCTGCCTTTAAAAAGGATTGGTTGAAATAGCTGCAATCATTGTAAAGGAATGGTTCACCCTCAGATTAACTTCAAATAGGATCAGCGTTTTTCATACATTTCAGTTCAAAGTCTATTTGAGACTCAACGTTTGGTCAGGGCCCCTATTTGTCAAGGTGAAAGATACATGAAGACTATATTGACAGATACACAACACTATATTAGGCATTCAGCCACAGTTCCAAAAATATTTAGTAACCAACTTATTGACCTTCAGGGCAGCCTTCTAAGAGTATCTAGGAGAAGAACTAATGATTCTCCCCAATTTTTACCCTAATTCTCACCATAACTTTGATTCAGGGATGTAGCAGCTGCTGACCCTCCAGTTGTTTTTGAACTATAATTTCCATCATCATCTCATAGCCTTTGTTTGTCAATAGCCTTCTAGGAGCTGTGATGACATTACTTTTAACTGGATGCAATTACATAAGCCTAGCCTCCTTTTGTATGAAAATGTATTTACTCTCTTGTTTGAATATTATTATTATGAGACTGGAGCACATTGTGTTCCCATAACTTTCTTACTAGAAGCCACTGCCGTTCCGTTTGCAGAATAAACAGCAAATACATCAAACTTGTTTAGCTGACAAAATGTACTCTATTTTTAAGTAGGGTATTCAAACTCATACAAAAGATAGCTTTGATGAGCCTAATTATGGCAGCTTTGAACAGTGCTAAGCAGGCACATTCTGACTTCCAATCTTTATTTGGTTACAGTTGCATATTTATTTCCTATCTATCATAAAGCAGAAGACATTGCAGAGCTCTGCACGCAGTATTTTGGCTTTTGTCATGTCGTCATTTTTTATTACAAGTTAGACTGAAAATTTTCAGAAGAGTGCTGAAACAATGAATCATCATGATATCATTTTCTCTATTAGCATTTCTGTTTTTATTTGTAGAATTTAGTCGTACTCTGGCAATGTTTTGTAAAAGCAGAAAAACAGTGTTGTTTTTAATTGGAATATTTAATTGTTTTAGGTTATAGGGTGTTTTAGGATTTTCCTGATAATTTGTGGCAGTATTCCAGCTGTGCTGTATTCATAATAAGCACATAGGTACCCCCTCCACCTAACAGAACCCAAGTTAGAGTGCAGTGATGGAGGCAGGATGCATTTGGCCAAAAGAGAAAATGGCAGGCCCTCACAGATCCCACAAACAGGCTTGTAAAATAACTGAGGACTGTATTTAGGCCACAAAATAGATAAATTCATAGCCTTACGCGTTTCATGCCAGTAGGCACTTAATTATAGGCTGTACATCTGGCCCTTGTACAAATTGGTTGCACTTAAGACAATGCAGATCCGGTTTTTTAACTGGTGCTACGTTCAGAGCACAACCAGACCCAGAAAAAGCCCTCCTTTCATCAGCACTAAGGGGCCTGCTCTTGTATCCCTTATTGCTCCTGCATTTCTTTCCCAAGTAAAATGACCTATAATAGAGATGCTTTGGGAGGTAATATGGAAACTGGGAACATTTTGTAGCTTAAATTTGAAATCTCACTGTTAAATTATTACACAAGCGGCTAACAGTTTCTTCAGATACCACATACATTCAATTAAGTAATGCAAAATAATGTAATCATTTAAAAAAAAAAGAAAATTCTAAAATTCTAAACATGTTCTTTCTATTGTCTTTTAGATATTCACAACTTTGACTGTGACAAAACGTTCTGGAGGAAACATCCTACAGTCTGGATGCTGAGGTTAAACCCTGCTGTTTTCATTTGTTGACATAGCCAAAAGCAAAATTGAAAATGGGTTTGTAAACGAGAGGCTACAGCTGCTATGGCAACAGGAAAACAGCAGGGTTATCCTGCAGTAAAACTGATGCAGGGCGCCATTTTGGTGCTATTGTGACGTCACATCTCAAAGCCAGATCTGGTGGGCTGTGACTGAAGACCTGCACACTCATTTGTTTCAAAGCTAAACGACTTCAAAAGATAATGTTAAACATTCCATACCAGAAAAAACATTTACTAGTTTTTACTGGTGTAGCAGACAAGGCTTTGGAGCCTTGTGGATTTCTGTGCTGTATATGATTCTTATTCATAGCATTTGCACTTGCTTTTCATCTGTGGACACGGTTAGTCGGTGGGTTATGTATTGGCTTAAATGTTTTATTTATACAGGAAACGCGTTAATGTATTTTGACATTAAAACTTTGTAATAGCTTTATATTTATTTGCAGAAAACATATATTATCTGTATTGCTCTTAAAGTGATACTGACACGAAAAGAATATTGTTCAAAATATTAATGTACGTCAAAGGTTACCTATAGCTCATGCTGATCGTTTTTCACTAATAGAGCTGCTTTTCTAAGTAATTGTTACTTGACGTTCCTAAACCTGACTGTTTTGCCAACCTGATTGTCTCTTCTCAACTTGTCAGTTAAGGTGGCCATACACGGGCCGATAAAAGCTGCCGACAGACTGTGTCGGCAGCTTATTGGCCCGTGTATGGGGGCCCCCGACGGGCTTCCCCGATCGAGATCTGGCCGAAAGTCGAATGGGTTTAAAAATCCCGTCGGATCGCAGCCGCATCTGTTCGTTGATGCGGCCCGCGATCCGACCCCCCGTTTGCAAATGCTAGGATCCGATCGTTGGGCCCTAGGGCCCAAGATCGGATCTGCCCGATATTGCCCACCTCAAGGTGGGCATATCTGAGGGAGATCTGCTCGTTTGGCGACATCGCCAAAAGAGCGGATCTATCCATGTATGGCCACCTTTAGAGTTTCTAATGCTAACGGACTCAAATATGGCAGCACCCTCAGAGAGGAACATGGGGGATCAAATGGGTAATGTAAAAGCATCTGAAAATGGGAAAATTATAGATAGCATGCAAAGACAAAAAAAAAGGTTTAATTTCTGGTGTCAGTATATCTTTAACAAGTTAGTTACCTTTAGAGAGAACCCATAGCACAATGCTAACATGCATCCTTTTTCTGAAGCTTTATCCTTTAGCATATTAAAATACTGTAACTTGAACAGTTATTTTAATTGATTAATATTATGTTATGAAAGTAATTATTTTGTATTTAGCCTTCTGTTATCCTTGTGACCTTATAATAAATAGGCCAGGCGGTGTACCCATGCAGGGACCATATCCAGGAACCGCAAAACAGTTTATGTTTGTACAGTAGTCAATAAAATTGTACAGTTTTTTATATAGATAGACTTTGGTCTGCAATAAAATGTGAATTTTAAAAACAGCGTTCGATCTTTGTTTACAAAATGTCATTGAGTAGATTAGGCCCTCATGAAAAGAAAGATGCAACAGTAGTTTTTCTGAACATGTGTATTCAATGTGCCATAGTAAGTACAATGCGTTGTAATGGGGCCATTGGGTGACTTTTATAATCACTTGAAGCTTTTTAGGTCCCTGTAAAGATGGTATGATTCTCATGAGGGTGAGATTGTTGACTTTATTAGCTTGTTAGACTGCAAAAACATTAATTCCTTTGACATTTGCCATATGAGCCTTTTATCAGGAAATCCTTTAAATGGGATGTTAGAAAGTAATATCAGTTTTAGTGTGATGGTTACTATACAGTAAAAATATGACTATGAAGATTTTCATTCATCCAGGTCATGGTATATCTAGTATAGGTAAATCTAAAAACAACTGGATTTGCTGAGTAATCAATGAAGACGTTTCACTACTCATCCGAGCAGCTTCTTCAGTTCAACTGACTGGTGTGGGAAGTTCTCGGCATATAAACTCTTCCACTAAACCAATCACAATGGCACATTGTAACTCTTCAAAGAGGTGACATCTGAAGAAATTCACAGAGGTGTAGATTCTGTGTAGTTACTGTAATAGGATTATCCAATGTGTCATGCAACTCCTAGAAAGAGGTGTTGCTTGTGAGAGTTGCATGAATGGACGTGTGAAGTGTTCTGAAACCGCCGGGGTACAGATGTTAGAACAGCATTGTATGTAGCAGACAGGTGGTGTCGAAGGCCCCCGCCCCTGTTCAGGGATGGTTTCTCCACCTTGACATGAATCTCCTTTTTCACGCCTCGTTCAAACCAGCGGTCTTCTTTATCCAAGATTTGGACCTTGCTATCTTCAAAGGCGTGTCCCTTGTCTTTCAGGTGTAGAAAGACAGCTGAGTTTTGCCCTGTAGAATTCTCCCTCCTATGCTGAGCCATTCGCTTGGTGAGCAGTTGTTTTGTCTCCCCAATGTATAGATCTGTGCACTCCTCGCTACACTGGACTCTGTATACCACATTGCTTTGTTTTTCTTTAGGGGTTGGATCCTTTGGGAACAGAATATATACAAGAAATATATAGACAGCTGTCTAAGAACATGCAATACTATATGGATTCTGCTAATATCTATAAGGATATCTATAACTCTCTAATTTACAAGGGTTCAAAAATGGGATACTATGCTCCCAAATATCCAAAAGGTAGATAACCCAGGAAGGCCTATAATCTCAGGAATGTGTGGCATGACATTTCTGCAGCAGTGAAGAATACATTGATGATGCAGTACTAACGGGCAATTTAAAAATGGCCAGAGAGAAAAAAATGTGCATGTAAATTTGTGCAGAGATTCTTAACCTTACAATGTGCCTATAACAGGTACAGTACAGATGAAGCCACTTGGATTTGTGAGTTAAATGCGTCATGACTCAGGGGTAATTGAAGAAACTGTGTTATCTTAAGTCATCTTAACTCATTTAATGCATTTAACCTTTTCATTAGCATACCAAAGCTCCATTGTTCACAATGGTGAATGCTTTAATTAGATGGGATGTTGTGACGCAGTTTTCTGTGTTAAATGAGATAAATGGGATATCTGTGTTTAGTTATTCTGTGTCAAACAGACAAACCAAAGTGGCTGCATCTGTACATCAGCTTTATAGTGATCAATATTGTTGAGGAGAAGTGAGGCATGGATTCATGGTGAAATCACACATTTCACTGTCAGCAATTTTTTGAGAAAATGTTGTTGAGAAAACACTTATCAAACACTTTATTTGCTTCCATACACTTGGGCCAAATCATTTTGCTTGATAAATGCCCATTAACTTCAATACGTTTTACAAATTTTTACCGTTTCACTCATCACTAACGACTAGTGTTTGTAATAAACTGCAGCTCTACAGGTATGGGACCTGTTATCCAGAATGCTCAGGACCTGAGATTTTCAGGATAATGGATCTTTCTGTAATTTGGATAATCACTGGAAAATTATGTAAACATTAAATAAATCCAATAGGCTGGTTTTAGTCCCAGTAAGGATTAATTATATCAACAAAATCTATACACGACTATGGGGGTCATATAATAGTCTAATGTTTGCTACTTGCCTAGTAACTAATAGAAACCAATAAGCATTTACTAGATAACTGTTTAAAAACACACACATTTTGATTAGTTGCCATAAGTTGAATATGAATGTAAGGACTGCATTACCTAGAATGCTAAGAATTGTGGTTTAATTGTGTTTAGACTGGTGCAACTTAACCTAGACTAAAATGTAGGGATTTTAAAGTGGGAAGTAATTCTCAGCATCACATGGCCCCATCTGGTGTAAATGGTGGAGACTGTTGAGAACACTAGTTTAGTAATGGCAAAGTGAGAGTGGCTCAGTGGTATAACTACCATACAGAAAGTGATGGGTGAATTTTTGCGCCCAAAAAATTCAAGAATTTACAGTGAAATTTGCGAAACGGCAAAAAATTCATGAACAATTAGTGAAAATCGAAAATTGATGCCCGTGTCAATTTTGCCGCCGGCGGTAAAGTCAATGGGTGTCTGAATAGTGTTGACGCGTGTCAATTTTGATGTGAGCGACTTTTCAGACACACGTCCGCGAATTTTCCCAGGAGTTTCACGAGTCTATTTGATGGCGCTGAAACGTGGTAATTTACTGCAAATTTGCACCAGGCAAATTTATTCGCCCATCACTAGTTACATAGTTACATAGTTAAATTGGGTTGAAAAAAGACAAAGTCCATCAAGTTCAACCCCTCCAAATGAAAACCCAGCATCCATACATACACCCCTCCCTACTTTTAATTAAATTCTATATACCCATACTAACTAGAGCTTAGTATCACAATAGCCTTTGATATTGTCTGTCCAAAAAATCATCCAAGCCATTCTTAAAGGCATTAACTGAATCAGCCATCACAACATCACCCGGCAGTGCATTCCACAACCTCACTGTCCTGACTGTGAAGAACCCCCTACGTTGCTTCAAATTAAAGTTCTTTTCTTCTAGTCTAAAGGGGAGGCCTCTGGTACGGTGATCCACTTTATGGGTAAAAAGGTCCCCTGCTATTTGTCTATAATGTCCTCTAATGTACTTGTAAAGTGTAATCATGTCCCCTCGCAAGCGCCTTTTTTCCAGAGAAAACAACCCCAACCTTGACAGTCTACTCTCATAATTTAAGTCTTCCGACCCTCTAACCAATTTAGTTGCACTTAGTCTCTGCACTCTCTCCAGCTCATTTATATCCCTCTTAAGGACTGGAGTCCAAAACTGCACTGCATACTCCAGATGAGGCCTTACCAGGGACCTATAAAGAGGCATAATTATGTTTTCATCCCTTGAGTTAATGCCCTTTTTTATGCAAGACAGAACTTTATTTGCTTTAGTAGCCACAGAATGACACTGACCAGAATTAGACAACGTGTTATCTACAAAGACCCCTAGATCCTTCTCATTTAAGGAAACTCCCAACACACTGCCATTTAGTGTATAACTTGCATTTATATTATTTTTGCCAAAGTGCATAACCTGCATTTATCAACATTGAACCTCATTTTCCAGTTTGCTGCCCAGTTTTCCAATTTAGACAAATCACTCTGCAAAGTGGCAGCATCCTGCATGGAACCTATAGTTCTGCACAATTTAGTATCATCTGCAAAAATAGAAACAGTACTTTCAATGCCCACCTCCAGGTCATTAATAAACAAGTTGAAAAGCAAGGGACCTAGTACAGAGCCCTGCGGTACTCCACTAACAACACTGGTCCAATTAGAAAATGTTCCATTTACCACCACTCTTTGTAGTCTATCTTTTAGCCAGTTCTCTATCCAGGTACAAATACTATGTTCCAGGCCAACATTCCTTAATTTAACCAGTAACCTTTTGTGTGGCACTGTATCAAATGCTTTAGCCCTTCTCTGCTCCTCTATGAGCATGGGGCTACAAGGAGGGAGAATGCACATTTCAGTTTCCAAGTTCCCCCAAAGATTTTTTTTATGGAGGGACCAGGCTCTTTTTTAGTTATGCAACTGCAGTGGATGGAAAAAGTTGTAGTCCAAAATACTTCTTCAAAATATTTTTTTTCTATACTAAAAATATATGGAACTAGATATCTAAAAGGCAAGCAGGTAAAACATAGTAACATAGTACATTAGGTGGAAAAAAGACACATGTCCATCAAGTTAAACCCTTTAAGTCTATCTATAACCTGCCTAAACACTAAAAGAACAGCAGTGACAACACATATGATGGAGGAAGTTCCACCCAAACATTGTATATACTTTTTTTGGCTACTTACTGTTTTAATCTCTATATAATCATTTAATCTATATAATCTCTATAATCATCTATTGAACAAAAACAATACTGCAAGAATATATTTTTTTAATGAATTAAACAAGAGTCACAAAAGCTTAATATTCTGTCCCCCGCTAATATTTTCCATTTAGCAGTATAAATGTGGCAGTTTAAAAATCATAAAAAGGAAGGGTTGTAAATTCACTTTGTAAATATCAGTCAACATTATTGGTATCTTTACTTCAGTAACAGTAATTTTTTTATTTCTGGAATAATTTTCAGGCTGGGAATGTAAGTTTTATCTGAAAACTAAATGTATGGAGCATACTTATAAATGATAAAGTGGTTAATTAGTTGGCTCTGCTGATATCAGCAAATCTCATCCTCTTTTATATTCCATTCATAAACTGTACAGGCTGCAGCCAGAGATTGTGTTAACCATTAAATATGTGGCAAAATATTACAGCAGCATTTGCTTTCCCCCAAACATCTAGCATAGGCCTATGTTACAGTAAAACTGTGTAAAATATTCAAAACCCACCCCAAACATGACAGATTAAACTACAGCACATTTTTATTGCTGCGTGTTTAAGGCATATACAATTTTCTGTTATTCCAATCTAGCTATTTAAATAATGAAGATGCAGAAAGTACATTGGTTATTATGTCAAATAATTATATTTTTGCAAGTACAGTAGAGCAAGCACCATGGAAATAATAAGCAAATGGAACATATACTTTCAATAACAGTGTTGACCCATCAAATGTTGCTGTATTACGACTCCCACATACTCCAACATATTATCAAGGGTTAAAGAATGCAGGGATCTGTAGACCAGTAACCAACACTAAAAAACTTTATCCAAATCCTTTAGGTTCAGTAGTCTATAAAATGCAATCAGAATCCAGCCTGCTCTCTTTACACTTGCCTTTCCCGTTTTGCTTTCATGGGGGCAGAGTCACTAAAGGGCGAATTGTCGCCAGCGACCGATTTGCACACATCGCACTACTTCGCCAGGCGCAAATTCACTACCACTACGCTAATTCACTTATATGTGGGCGCTGAACGCTGGTGACTTTTCGCTAGTGTTACTTGGGCTGTGCGAGCATTTCATAGTGAAGATGAGCTAGCATTCATTTGTGCCTAGCAAAACTTCTCTAGTGAGCTTGCGCTCAGGTCAATTTGCATAGGGCTAGAAATTTAAAGTTGTATGGACGTCTTTATTATAGATGTTGCTGCAAATGGTTTAAGTTACCGGTTTATATTACATATGTCCAGGGACAAGAGACAAGAGAGTTAATATAATGCCCTACACATGAGCTCACTGTAAAATGAATGTTCCATATTGTGGTGTTTATACAAATGGCCTGTAGATGTCACTGTGCTCAGACATAATGTCCATACTTCCTGGACAGCTTAAAAAGTAAAAGTGAAAATGTCTGACTCTGCTAATAAAGCACTGTTATACTCTCCTCAACCTCGGCTACCCAAAACATAACACATATGTTATAAAATGTCTTGAGAAAATCCGTTACCCAAAAAAGTCCAAGTCAGGACTTTTGCAGGCAATCCCGCTTGAAAAAAGGAAAAGTCACCAGTATTTTTTGAACTTTGATGCATTTTCAGCTAGTGATGCACCGAATCCACTATTTTGGATTCGGCCAACCCCTGAATCCTTCACAAAAGATTCGGCCGAATACCGTACTGAATCCGAACCCGAATTTGCATATGCAAATTGCAAATATGCAAATTAGGGGTGGGAAGGGGAAAAGATTTATTAGTTCTTGGTTTTCTGACAAAAAGTCACGCAATTTCCCTCCCCGTCCCTAATTTGCCGAATCCTGGCCGAATCCCGAACCGAATCTTGGATTCAGTGCATCCCTATTTTCAGCACACAGATATGATGTAAGTGACAGAAGATTGGTGGAGAACTAGCTTCTTTTAAGCACTTCACCTTGTCTAAGGTGGCAAAGTTAAATCTGGCAAACGAGGTAAGGTTCAGTAAAATCCGCACTTTACTGAAATTGCGGCGTAACAACCATTCAACAGAGCGAAATGTCGCCTGGTGATATAGTGCAAACAAACACTAGCAATGGTCTCTTTCGTTAGCGAATTGACGCCTGAGCCTGTTAGTAAATTGGTGATGTCCCTGCGGATGTGATTTCTGGCGAAAAGCTAATAGCATTAGCCACTTTGCCCTTTAGTAAATCTGCCCCATAGTCTCCAATGGCATGCCATACTTTCTACATTATTATTGCGCCATAACCGCAATATGTTAGATCACAGCAAAAAGACTAATGGGGAGGAATACATTTCAATAGAAAGCTTTCTTGCTTCTTTTACTTTGGAGGGCTGGAGGAGCTGCAAACCTTGACTAAAACTGACTCTCTGGTGCTCTCTAGCTTTCCAAAGCTGACAGTTGATTAAGGGGAATTCAACCCATAGCAAAACAGAAATTAAATTCCCTATTTTCCTCACTAAATAGCTTAATCATGGAATAGCCAGGGTCTATAAATTCTAGTTTTACCTTACTGCTGTTAATACCTAGCTTACAATCCTGGACAGACTTAATTACTGCATTGATCTAATTTAAATATTGCCATGCATATTTCATACAGGTTACCTTGTTACTTCTCAGTTAATTGAATTCCAGTTCTCCTCTGTCACCTCTGCAGATGCACTTACTGACACAGCAGATGAAAAGCTGCCACAAGCCCCAGAGAATTCAGACGTCCAGAATTGGGAAAATGCAAGCTTCGTTCTTCACTTTACTGTTATATTGTCATTTTCTAGGAAGCAGGGTTTGCAAATGTAGCACTTTGCTGTATGTTAGGTGAACAGTGTTTATGAGCTCTATTTTGTATTATTACCCCCCCCCTTTATTATGGGCTAGCTGTGCAGAGGTTAGCATTGCTGTTTTGCAGTGCAGAGGTCCTGGGTTTGATCCTATCTAGAGTAAAGTTACTTTTAATATCTGTAAAATACTGGATTGCATTGATTGGCTTTTAAAAAATAAAACAAGTGCCACCCTTTTATCTGGATCCAACTAGGCTTCCCTAGTAGAGGGTCTTGGGGTCGGTGCACCTGGGCCCCTTTTGTAATTTGGTGAGTTTCTACTTTTGAATAAATTCCTGTGTCTTGATTTTGGTTTAATTAATTCTAAATTAATTAATACCAAAATCATTAACATGATCTGCTAGAATTAGCCTGTAGCACTGTATGGATATAACTTGTATTTTTGTTCCATGGCTGTGTAGGCTTCGTCTGTGATCAGTTTGATGAGGTTTCCTGATTTTAAAAAAGGATTCCTGATTTTTAAAACTCTCAAATAATTATCTTTTAAAAAATTGTAATACTCCCTATATCTCATTTTACACTATAGTCACTATAGATCTGTATACAGGTGGTGCAAAAGTCCTACTTTCCCATACCTCCTATTTCCCAATTTACCAGATTTTTTCTCCCTCCCTAGATGTCCCATCACTATACTCATTCCCCTGGTTGTCTAGTTTCTCCAACAAAATCCAATGTGCACACGTGCAAGTCTATCGCATTTGCCAGGGCGGGACACCTTCATGAGCCCCCAGCCCAGACCCGCTCCCTTGATTGAACGTATGAATTAAGGAGAAGGATGACGGTACAGGACATAACTTGCCACATTGTAGAAGGGGGGTTTGGCTGTCGGGAGGAGGGCCGTCTTAGTTGCATGGGTGGACCTGGTGTCCCAACCCATGTGCACCGAATGCCCCAATCGTACTTTGCAATTTTCATCTACACGAAAGTTGACATCTCTGCTTTGCTAGACCTTTTTGGCTAAATATTGTATCATTGGGCCTTTTCAGCTGGTAAATAGGACAGTCAGTACACCAGTGCCAGTCTCTAATTCCTGTTGTGGAAGCTTCAAGTCTATCACAATTTTCAGTTATATGTTGCCACTGATTAAATTAAACTTGTTCTGTGATAGAGACATTAGATCAGTGTCGGATTGGCCCACCTGGATACCAGGAAAACTGCCAATGAGCCCAAGTGTCAGTGGGCCCTCCATGACCCGTTTGATGGTCAATACCTACTTCTGTATGGGAACAGAGAGGCTAAATAGATAGAATAATAATAATCACATAGAAAGAAAAGAGACTTTTGGATATAATAGAAGTTGAGTGAGGTGAGGATGAGGAGAAGTAGTTTGAACAGTGGGCCCATGGACTAAGGTTTTCTGGTGGGCCCCTGGCATTCCAGTCCGACACTACATTAGATGTGAGTACAAATGAGGCTTGAATTGATATCAATGATAAACAATCTCAGTAAAGTGCAATGGAATAGAATAATAATTAAATAAAGGTATAAGGCCACTTAATTTTTCACATGTGTTTGCAATTCATTCCTGTAAAACAATATACAGTATGAATTCCACATGCTGCATGTTTAATAATAATCAGCACAAATTCTTGCTTCTGACTGCACACATATCCATACAGCATACTATCATGTGACTGGTGAATTCAAGCAGCCTGTTGGATTACACATCTAAACCCATGTGCATGGTTTCATGGATGAAACAGTAACATTGTAAGGAAACGTGACCCAGCAACATGCACTTGTGATGTATACATGTAGGGGTGGGTTATTGGGATCACTGGGGGAGTTGAGGTGGGGCATGTTGTTATGTTACATACAAAATAGAGGGCGATTGATCAATACAGATTCTCTGGTCCCCTGTCTCATAAGTAATCTAGTATCTAGGCCCCGCTTATTATAATGCCAACGCCCCTAAATGATGGTCCCTTGTCTTTAAAATGGGGACCAGGGAATGTGAATTGATCAACCCGACCCTCTTTTGTTGTATGCTTGTAGTTACTTTGGCCATATCAGCAGCACTTCTGTTGTATTTATATCGTTTACTTAGCCTTGGAGTGCTCCAACAACCCCCCTTTTTTGCAAGGTCACTGGATCTATGCACTGCAAAGGGTTAATCCTTTTCTCTAATTTACTACTTTCTATCTCTGCTTAAAGATGTGAGTAGAAGGTTCCCAGAGGCCAATTGGGCACTTAATCTAATGGTTGAAATATGTAAAATCCATTAGGCAAATGAAATTGGTTAAAGGTTTTACCCTACATTGCCCTCTATCTGTAATATACTCATAAGTCATTTCAAAGCAACTGTGATGTATTTTACACTAGGATTCTCTGTACCATCCAAACAGTCATTACTGAAAAATCCCTAAATCCAGTTCTTAGAAATGTGTCTACCATTCTTTTTTAAACCATAGGCAGGCTATTTTACTTTTGTATCACCATGTGTACACACTCACAGTGGAAGGCAACATAATGCATGAATCCATGTCAGACGATTTTGCATTTTTAGTCAGTGGTGGAACTACCGGGGGAGGAGGGGGTGCGATTGCACCAGGGTTCGCACACCCTCAGGGCCCAGCCGGTGGTTTGCACCCAATGTAGCCTGCAAGAAGATTGCATCTGGGGGGGGGGCAGCTGCACGGCCTGCACCCGGGCCCAGGACCGGCTAGTCTACATTTTCTGCACTATCATTTTAGGGGAATTTCCAGGGTGGAGACTTTTAGATTACCTATGGGAGCTATCTATTGTTTTTTACAGAACAACCAGAGCTTTCGAAATATGCATGGATTTTTTGTGTAATTCCACTACAAAATATAGTCTTCTTCCTTAATATAATATAAACATGTGAACATATATCAGAAACAATTTATTTTATGCACAAAAATACAAATAATTTGGAAAAGCTTGTGTCTCTTGAATGCACCAATAGTGTTACAGAGATTTGTGACTTACAGTATATAGTTCAAAAACTCCAAGCTATACACTACCAAGTTTCCAAAGCACCGCTCCAGAAATCAGCTTTAGATATAAAGGCAGGGGAGTAACTACAGTGGAATCAGGGGGCGAAGGAGGTATAGGTGCATCATGAGGATCTAAATTCATTTATCATTTCATTAAATATTGGTAAAAAAAAAAAAAGTTAACCTCTAGACATTTTGGGGGGCTGAAAAATAATTTGATGTGGGGCTCAGTAATATCTAGTTACAGCATTGTATAAAGGCAAAAGTTGGTTTACCCCAGGAACCCATGCAATTTTGGAAAAAGCACATTCTGATCAATTCAAAATGGGTAAATATGTCTTTTTACTTCAAACTATAAATCTTTCCTGTATGTATCAGTTTTTATAAAAACTTCCAGTTTGCAGCATCTTATCTCCCACAGGTCATTAGGTACCAAGTTAAAACATCCTAAATATGAATGCTAGGGATCCACTGAACTGTTTAATCCCCAGTCTCCATAAGGAGGGTAGGGCTCCAAAATGAAAATACCCAATATGCTCTATCATTTCTGTCATTTCATTAACGGCAACATCAACATATTTACAGCATTTTATGCAGGGTAAAGCCACAAAAAGTTCATCGAAGAAAGCCATATATTTTTGGACAGTACAGATTCTCCTGAATCCAAAATGGGTAGATGTAATTTTACTCCATACCACCAAACTGCAAAGCTTGTCTTGACATTTCTGAAAATTGCCTGAAAATATTTGCCAAATTTATTTCACACAATTTCGCCTGTACGGACCCAGAATCAGAACAGTGCATTTACATTTTTTCGTCTGTCAATTCAGCTTCTGCAATCAAAACCTGTGGATTATGTATTTTATGATACCCTGGGACAAAGTTCCCAGAAGCCCATATACAGTATGCTAAAATATATTTATATATTATATATATATATTTGTGCAAACCCATGAAATAACAAAACAACTGATTCAACAGAATAATTAGTGGCCAAAATACCTAATCCAATAGTCATCCTGTCAAATAAACAGTTTTTAAGTGAAAATCAAAAGACAAAATGGTATGCATGTGTGTACACTTCTAAAATTTGTGTGACGTGTGTACACTTCTGTGCATGTAACTGTGTAAAATTATGTAAAAATGAAAAAAAGGCAAATTTTGTGCAAATAAAAGTTGCTTTTTGAAGCTTTAAACTTTAAGAACCAAATTACAGCTTCCAGCATGTTTTAACCCTTCCACATATGTTGGAGTATGTTGGGGATTTTTATTTAGCAACATTTGGTTGGAGAAACACTCCTATGTAAGGTTTATATCCCCTTTAACAAAGCTACAACATAAATCCATTGATAGGTTGGAAATGTATGCAACATTAGGAAAATTCCATGCCTCGGTCTTTATCCAGAGCGGATTGAAAAAAGTGCCCTTTCCCTTTCTAGTTATTTTTTTCCTTTGGGTCGTCTTATTTATACATTTAGACCTTTGCATAATAAGCTAATACATCTGTTTTCTTAGTTTCATGTTATATAGGAGATATAATCCCAAAAGCTGTTGCTACAGTAAAAGAAACAATTTCATTAGTTCAATAATCCCCAGTTAAACTTTAGGCTGCAACTGCAATGAATTATTAATGTTCTTCAAAACTATGCCGACTCCATCTCGTTGGAAGTAAAATATCAGCAGATACATACTATATTACAGTGGATGTTTACTGCATTATTGACAGCTGTACTTAGAAGGAGGAATATAAAAGAGGATGATAACAGTGGAATTTATTATATATGTTTTTATATTATGTGCCTTTTTAAACAACAATTCATTTATTTTTTTAATTTTTATTATATATTTTAATTAATTAGTTTTCTGTCACTTGTTAAAAGGTATGGTGGAATTGTTTTTTTTTTAATTCTATTTACTATTGTGATGGATGCACAATAAACCATTTTGACAAAGAAGACTCATTTATAATTGCCCCTAATGCAAGTGCAAAGCCAATAATATATTAGAAATCTGGCTCAAGGAGCAGAGGACTCAACGCAGCCCTACCCAGGCATAAGCACATGGCACTCCTGTGCCTTGGAGCCCTTTTGTGTGAGTGATGCACAAGCTAGGGATCATACAGAGGCTGGCTATGCTGCCTTCTATAAATACAGAAGGCCTTCTAGCATAATAAATAGGGTCAGGTGCACCATTTGTTTGCCCTTGCACCTTGGCCCCTTTCCCTAAGCGTTGTAAATAATCCCTATAGTCAGTACTTTTTACTAAGATAGATATTAAATTGCACCAGTGCGCTCACCCTTGGCACATAATTAGATCTTCGCACCTATATTTGTAAATGATCCCTATAGTCTTTGAAAAATGTAAAGGATAATTTATCAAAGTAACTAAAAAAAGCTGCTCCATCCACTTCTTTATATGGATTTTGCCCCTTGCCCTGTGCGGAGACCTGAGTTTCCCTAATGAATTCAGCAATACCTAGAACAAAGGGGAGGGAGGGCCTGTGTGTCCTTCTGCCTTGACCCAACTCTGGCTTCCTCTAGTGTTTTGATTCCACAGTTCTGGAAGTAACTATTAGCCCTGATGGTGCTGTATCCCCAGGCCCCTTAGCAAACAAATGTGCTTCTAATCTAAAGGATACGAAGGACCTGGAAAATCCACGTACATGGAGCATAGGTGCACTATTCTGTACCCATAATTGCTCCTAACAGTGTGGCTATTAACAGATGACCCCTTTGATCTCATAGTACTTTTGCTTACCTCTGATATTAAATGTTACATACTTCTGCTACTGAAAAGTATATATTCTGCTTGAACAATCACACTAAGGGGCCGATTCACTAAGGGTCAAATATCGAGGGTTAATTAACCCTCGATATTCGACTGGGAACTAAAATGCTTCGACTTCGAATATCGAAGTCGAAGGATTTAGCGCAGATAGTTAGATCGAATGATCAAAGGATTATTCCTTCGATCGAACGATTAAATCCTTTGAATCGAACGATTCGAAGGATTTAAATCCAACAATCGAAGGAATATCCTTCGATCAAAAAAAGGGGGGAAGGTCCCCATAGGCTAACATTGACTTCGGTAGCTTTTAGATGGCGAACTAGGGGGTCGAAGTTTTTTTTAAAGGGACAGTACTTTTTTAAATGGTCGAATAGTCGAACGATTTTTACTTCGAATCCTTCGATAGTCGTAGTCGAAGGTCGAATTAGTCTATTCGATGGTCGAAGTAGCCCAAAAAAACTTTGAAATTCAAAGTTTTTTAACTTCGAATCCTTCACTCAAAGTTAGTGAATCGGCCCCCAATTATTCCTGGCATTTCTGTATTCCCTACCTCTTACATAAAACAGAAAAAAAAATTCTATTTAAGCATGCAGCGGTGCTGTCATCCTTGTTAACCAGTGAGGGCCAGCAATGGGACCCCACTCCTATTCCAGGAGACATTCTTACTGAACTAGAATGAAAGAACAGAACAACCTACCAAAACCAAGGTTAATGGTGCAAAAAGCAGATGTAGAGGGAGCAGAGATTTCCCTCTTGCAGATTCTGTTTGCAAATCTGTGTATATTAGTTATGTAGCCACTGATTAATATGTTCCCAGGGCTCCCAGCAGCAAATCAAATCATTTTCTCAGTGTTCTGCTGAGCTGTACACACCGTGCTATTTACATATTATGAGGACAGCCAAATGTGCATTTTTATTGCTTCATTTAAAGTCAGCAGGTGGATTGGTGCTAGCATAACTGCAATAACCTAAAAAGTGTTCCTTTTATTTGTCAGCAGCTTTGTATGAGCACAGGGAATTTCGATGACTCTATCTATTACCCTGTTGTAGCCTTTAGATTGTGCTGCAGACACTAAAAAGATACTTGTCTAAGGGATGGTAAAAAGGCTCAACAGAGAGCTCATTAATGGTTTGCCCCAGCTAAGAGTCGATGCATTAAAGAACTAAACCCTAAAAATGAACCAGCATAAAGGTTCAGCATCGCTGCAACAGTAATGATCCTGGCCTACAAATTTATGCACAGGAGCGCCCCCATCTTGGATTTAGTTAGGAGTGTCAGTGACACACACACATGTTTAGCGTGCTCTGGGCAGCTGTTGAGCAAAGCTAAGGGTCATTGTTACTCATTAAGCAGAAAATGAGGTTTGCCTGTTATAGAAGCTCAAGCTACAGGGCTGAATCTGATACAAATTGCACTGATATTAAAGCTGCCATATAATATAAAACTGATTTAATTACTAATCAGCCTTGTAAGTGACTTTTACATTTTCTCTCTCTCTCTCTCGTTCTCTCTCTCTCCATGGGCCGATATTTGGTGCACCTATATTTTATAATATATATCATGCACTTATATGATAAGTAAACTTATGGATTGGATAGTAACAGCGCTATGCTGTATTTACACACTGATGATGTCATCTATTGTATTTTGGTGCCAATTATGCACATTTAATCTTGTTTCACTGTTGTGTGGAATTCACTCTCCTGTTAGAGAGCCAAAATGTTGAGAAATAAAAATTCATCTTGATTTTGCAGTATGAAGTCCTTGGAGTGAGGTTTGTTTGTTCATTTTGTATTAATATGTTGACCAGCACCCAGACAGCTGTGGATTGTTATGAGTGCACCTGTCAAGCAGTGTGAATATATATATATATATATATATATATATATATATATATATATATATACTGTTTCTTACCAAACCTTTTTGTTAGGGGAAATTTTTCAAAGTGTTCTTTAGCTATGCAGGTTGAGTCCTTTTCATCACAAGCTCCTCTTTCTTAAAATGGACCTTTATTACAAAAGTTAAGGCACAACTACTGGCCACTGCTTCATACTATAAATTAGCAGATGACATGTCTTCTGTTGAGAGTATGTGAAAAATATATTTATGTTACTTCAGAATCTCTGGAACACTGGCCAAATGGATGTAGAGTCCATAAACAAGATCTGGTGGGATATATGTTATATATATATATATATATATATATTGTAAAGTTCAGTATATATATATATATATATATATATATACATATACATATATATATATATATATATATATATATATACACAAAAGCCATGAATATCTTGTAAATGATATCCTTATAAATGGTGAGTTCTGATGTCATCAGTTATAAACGGTGAGTTCTGATGTAATTTCTGTCACATGACTCACTGAGACTTGTGTCTTCAGCCTCGTGTTTTTATATGGTCATGAAACTCCTCGGTAACTTATAATATCCTTATATTTTACAAGAATGGGTACTTTATTCACTATATTATATTATATATTTTTTTTTTTTTTTGAGAAAAAAAATGGAATATTTGTGTTTGTATACCTCGGATAAAAACAATACCTATAGCCAGACAGAAAAAAGTAATTACAAGTTTCAAACTGAATTTGTATATGACACTCCAAAAATTATAATTGAGGTTCAGTGGTTTAGGATGGAAAGGACTTCCTGGGTTTTAGAATCTTGCTCTTGGCAGCCTAGAGAGAGAAAATTCATAGTGTGACCAAGAACTGAAACAAGAAATGTTCCTAATAGTCTAGATTTAAATTCAGTAAACAAGTTTTGGAACAGAAAGGATCCTGTTTCGAGTTCTGCAAGCAGCACATCAGCTTCAGATTCTAATAAAAACCTTACTGTTGACTTATGTTTTTTAGCTGAAAGTGGTTTCATCTCTCAGTACATAATTCCTGCAGGGCTGGAGTACACTTATACTATGCAAAAGAAAACTATAATATTGCATTATGTTTCTGTAGCTCCCCTAATGACACTCACCAGACTGAAATACAAACTATCCAACAAAAAGAAGGCCTAACCTGATCTTGTGTTGTCGGGTTGTATATAAGAACAAGCAGATATCATGTGCATTCCTCAGTTTCATAGCCACTTAGAATAGGATATATGCACATGCACTGCTAAAGTACCACTTCAACAAGTAACTTGTATGTGTAAGTGTGTGTATTGTATCAGAAGCCTCTCTAGCAAATGGGGAGGCTTTAAGCATTTCTAATTTAGATATTCTTTGTGCCATCATTGTAGAAAGCATGCAGGGTCTATAGATGGATCCCAAAGGAAGCAGAAAGTACTTGTTATACCCAGATCCGCTGACCATACAATAAGTGGGCGATAGGCTACTTTAGCTAAATCACATTCCATAACTGGACCTTTCCTCTAGTCATTCTTAGGAAGCTTGCTGTGTTCTTGTTCTATGCTACCTGTACAGGAATTTTAGTAGACTGCCTGCCCCCAAGCCTATTTATAATGCTCCCATCATTTCCTAATTGTAGCTTAAGATATTGCCTGCCAACCTGCTGAATCTAATATAGTGGGGCCCACTGGCAAGGCCACCCAGAGAAGCTAGCCATCCAACAAAAGCTATTTAATGAACAGAGTCAGACTGGGACACCAGGGGCCTGCCAGAGAACCTAATGTCAAGGGTCCACCAGTCGGAGACCTAAAACCTTTTCTTCTCAGACTATGGGGAATCTATTGATTTACACTGTACAAATTCTCTGTGAGAAGCCCCCCATAAACTTTATATAATTAACAGCCTCGCTGGATTCTCTTGCTTATATAGCAAAATATGGCCTCTATCATTTCCATGACCCCATCCTAAACCTTTTCCTATCTTTCGCACTGCTGGAAAAAAATGAATCACAAGCTGAACCTGGAAAAGGTAGGAAAGAGTTAATGTTCTGTGCTCTATAAAGGGCAACATTCTCACTACGAGATCAGGGCCCACCAGGAACAGGCCCGTCCAACATGACAAGGGCCGGATCTCTATTTCCAGCACCCCTAGTCCAGCCCATGTCTTCCTCTCCTGCCACCCCTCAAGTGCGCATGCACTCACACTTTATACTTCACATGCCGCAGACTTAAACTACTGTCAGAATCTCCCATGCAGTCCTCAGTAGGGGGAAGATGTTGCTGGGCAGAATGCTACCCCTAAAATCATGCCACCCTAGGCCCAGGACTTTGTGACCTTGTTGTATTTGGGAAAAAAAATTCCATTTCAATAAAGAACCCAAACATTTGATTGTTTAGTACTGTATGTGTTATAGTGGAACACAGCTGGCTATGTCCAGGTCCGGACTGAGAATTCAAATAGGCCCTGGCATTTCAGGTACACAGAGGCCCAATCAGCCCATGAGAGGCCCACCCAGCCTCTACCAGCCCACTAAATACTGACTTTCTATGGCACCTTATAGCAGCCCCTCTGGCATTTGCCAGAACCCACAGATTGCCAGTCCGGGCCTGGCTATGTCCACATTACAAATGTTGCCCTTAATTTACATACCATCTGAAGCTACATTTTATATTTGTTAAATTGCAACATATATTACAACTATTACAGGGAAAGAGCAGTAAACATGCAGGGAAGCAGCTGAAGATGATTTTTGTTGCATCAGGGTAATGGCACATTTGTGTATGAACCTACAGTAATAATTGCTCATAGATAATGTGCATCATTACAATGCCAGCTCATTTCCACTTAACATAGATGAGGTGCATTACCCTGGCACAAAAGAGCTACACTACATTTCTACAAATATATAATCCAGGGACTATAAATACTTGGTAATACTTTGTTCATTATTAAAAATAATTCAAAAAAATATAGGCTTTTAGAATTAAATGAATTACAGGCATCCTCTCAATTAGAACATTTTATATATTGTTAGTTATGATGAATAGGTTCATTTATTTTAGACTTCAGGTACCAGCAGCAGATAGGGCTTAGTGTGCATTATTAGTTGCACCCCTTTATGTATATTGCAGGTGCCATTTAAGAACATTTCTGTCTTTACTTTTTGAGATACTTATTTATTTATTATCTGCCTGTCTGTATAAGCAATAACAATAATTTAACATCCTAGTGCCACACTTTGATTTTATGTCGAAATGCACATTTTATCTTGGTCTTAAGTATTGCACTATATAGTATGTGTAGAATCAAACATACATTTTGCTATGCCCCTATTTTATTTGTAGAAAGGAGGAAAAAACATGAATTAAAGCATATGCAACATTCTGTCCTGCAAACTGTGCACCAGATAATGTTTCAAAGGTTTGGGCTTGTAAATAAATTGTGCAAAAATGGATGCAACTTTCATCTGTGACAGTAGAGTCGCTTACTGCAAGGTGATACTTCACAAGAGAATATTTTTTTTTGCACTCTCATTTTTTTTTATCGCAGTATACCCCCTTGTTTAACATGAGTGCAATGATTCTTCTGAATATATATTTTTTTGCATAAATCTATGGTTATTATTTATTGAGCTAAACAGGAAAACTGAAGCTATTCCATGTTTGGTCCTTGCGGTGTAGGTAATAAGATTAACTGCATATTGGACTCCTGCTCCTGCTCATCTGTAAGCCAACAACAAAAGGGTGAAGGGAAGAGGTTTATGTACTGTATTATCTACATTGGAAGGACTAAACATGGAATAGATTCTGTTTCCCTCTTTAGCTCAAGGAAAAAGAAAACCATTGTTTTGGGCAATAGGCAAAAGGTATGCTCAACTCCAACCACCCTATTCATAGAATTCCATGTAAACAAGGGCATGTATTGTCCCTTTAGACCAACCAACTGTGGCTAATCTGCCCCATGCCACAACCTCCCTCCACCCCCCGGCATATCTTAATTAATTTTGTTGTGATCATGATTGGGGCTCAGTGAGGGGAGCAGGTCTGGATCAGAGGGACCCATGAAGGCCAGGCCACCTGGTTTTCCCTGTTGTCCTCCCACCCACCCCACTCTGAACCAGCAAATGACCAAGTTTAAAGTTTGTAATTATTATTAGTAAGGTAGAAAACAGTCCCCAGTCATAAGTGAGAGAAATAGGAAGAGCAGAAAAGCATTAAACAATGACTTGCTATTAGTGCCAACAGCTTATCTTTGTTCAAATATAAATTGAAGCAAAACCATCTCTTAAATGTTATTTAATGCACATTAAAAGCATTTAAAGCTATTTCAGCTAATGTACACTATAAATACTTTATTTTAAGACATTTTTATATTATATTTTTCCCTTTATTTTTTTTTTACAAAATTGCTTTAATGCAATAGATTACTTACCTTTAATGTTATCAACTTGTCATTTGTACATTGTGTCTTTTTACAAACCTTTAATAGCAGAGCTGCACCACCCTGATGTTGCTGGACTAAAACTCCCAGCATTCTTTGGAATATTATTCCAAACCAGACAAATGGATAGATTGTGAAAGTAATATTGCTAAATTCAATTTGTCCCCAAATCGCCACAATCCAATGGGATGTCTGGCTGCGCTGTTTTAATGTTATTGCAAACAGCGGAGTAACACTATCTCCATCCTCCTGATATAAAATGACAGTTTAGTATTGGGGAGAGTAAACGCAGCAGTAATAAGTGTTAAATGAATGACATTGTACTAGTAAGGATGAATCCTGTTGTGACTATAATGAAGTGCACTGATTTAAAGATCTATGGTGTGGAAGCAGGCCCGGACTGGCAATCTGTGGGTTCTGGCAAATGCCAGAGGGGCTGCTATAAGGTCCCATAGAAAGTCAGTATTTAGTGGGCTGGTGGGGGCTGATTGGGCCTCTGTGTACCTGAAATACCAGGGCCTATTTTAATTCTCAGTCCGGACCTGTGTGAAAGTGACGTTTCCCTATAGCAGCATTATTTTCCTCTCAAGGGCTCATGGTCCAATTGATGCATGAGGATCTTCCAGGGAGAATGCTGACTGTCTTCTGTAAAACAGGCTCCCTGCTCTTTTAATCTTACTGTATGATCATCACTAAAGATAAAGACACCAACTAAACCATGCTCTTTTTTTTTTTTTTTTTTCAATTCAAGTCTGCTTTTATTGAGAAAAATATACCAAACTATACAAAAAAAGAAATACGTGCAAGGTACATGTTAAACCATGCTCTTTTGATTATTTATTACAGTATACTAATCGCTACATTAGATAAGAACAAGATGACTGGCATACTTCTAATAGAGAGATCTAATAGGGGAGACCATGGGGCAAATTTACTAAACTGTGAAACACCTAATGCTAGCGCAAATTCGCCTGCGTGATGTCATATTGTTACTTCGCCGATTTACTAACGGGTGGCGTAAATTCACTGGCGTAAATTCTAGCGCTACTTCGCACCGTTACGCCAGACGCAGTTGCGCTATGGCAAAGGGATGTAACTACACTAATTCACTAACTTGCGCATTTTACTGAACGTTACCTCTTGCGCCAGACTTTCCTTCACCAGCTCAGACCAGGCAAAGTGCAATAGAGTAGATAGGGCTTGCTTCAAAAAAAGTTGAAATTGAAAAACGCTGGCGTCTTTTACTTTTTTAAGGGTGATAGGCTGAAAAAGATCGAAATTTTTTTTTGGGGGTACCCTCCTTCCCCCCTACATTTCCTAACATATGGCAACTCAACGATACAGTGGGCACATGCATAGGGCAATAGAACACCTTTATTTTACTCTTTAAAGGATTCCTGGGCTTCTGTAGTGTAATGTAGTGTAATGTAGTTGCTGCAGCATATACGTCCATTATATTTTAACTTGGCGCCGTTTGCAAATTAGGCAACGCTAGCGTAACTTCGCTTTACCTGACAAAGTAACAGTAGCACAACTTCGCTACCATTCGCCTCCCTCCCTGCAATTTCGTACTTTAGTGAATTTGCATAGCGTTGGTGCAACTACACCTGGCGAAGTGTAGCGAAGCTGGCGCTGGCGCAACTTCGGATCTTAGTGAATTCGCCCCTACGTGAATTCTCTGCATTTGTATTTAAGATTGATATGCCTAATTCCAGGAGCTAGAGGGTGCAAAAGGGAAAGAGTTAGGATTGGAAAACAGAACATCCCTTTAATTCAAAGCACGTATTATACTTAAAAAGTGAAGTGTGTAAGTAGTCTTACACACATGTTTTTTTCTGCATTTTATGTGTTTGACAGCAAAAATGTGCATTCGCTAATGGATTCCATTATATTCTGCCAGGCTGTACTCCTGAGTGTTCTTAATTGTGTTTTACTTTATTGAATGCGTTTGTTAAGGGTCAGGCCACACGGGCAGATTCGGGGGGATTTAGTCACCTGGCGACTAATCGCCTCTTCTTCGGGGCGATAATCTCCCCAAACTGCCTTCCCGCCTGCTAAAATGAAAAATCGCCTGCGGCAATGCACTTGCGGCGCTTCGATTTCCAAAGTCACCCGAAGTTTCTTTGTGAGGAAACTTCGGATGACTTTGGAAAACAAAGCGCTGTGTGATTTTCATTTTAGCCGGTGGAAGGCAGTGATTGATGCACATTCAGCTATCATTAGAAAAGAGGGTTGTTTTTGGAAGGGAATAAAACACGCTTAGCTTTGTCCAAAAAACATGTTAAAAAGCAATATATGAGTTTTTTGCAACCTGCGTGCGTTTGAAAAGAGCATAAGCAAACATCTGTGTGTAAGAGCCCTCTGGATCCATTATCCAGAAATATGTTACCCAAAAAGCACCGATGTGCGGACCGCCCCGAAGCTGCTTGCTGAATCCACATGTGTGTCCATAGCCTTAGGGAGCTGCCATCTAGTTACCTTCCCATCGTTCTGTTGTTAGGTTGCTGGGGGGGGGGGAAGGGAGGGGTTGATATCACTCCAACTTGCAGTACAGCAGTAAAGAGTGACTGAAGTTTATCAGAGCACAAGTAACATGACTGGGGGCAGCTGGGAAACTGACAATATGTCTAGCCTCATGTCAGATTTCATAATTAAATATTAAAAAAATCAGTTTGCTCTTTTGAAAAATGGATTTCAGTGCAGAATTCTGCTGGAGCAGCACTATTAACTGATGTGTTTTGAAAAACACATGTTTTTCCATGACAGTATCCCATTTAAACAACCAGACAGATACTGCTACAGCAAAATAAAGCAATTTAATTCTCCTGCTTATTCTCTTTCACTTTGGGCATTCTTTTCTTCCTGCCCTTTGGCATTTTTTTTTTATTATTTAGTTATATGCATTTTATGAAATAACTTTAGGTGTGGGTGTTCTACCCACAACTACTTTATAAACCTGGGGATTCCTGCAGTAAATAATTGTGGGATTGTACATGAATTCAGCCACTAAATAAAAGCAAGGGTTCAGTCTCCAGAATGTGAAACAAGGATTATGTTTGCGCTCAATGAAATGAAAAAAGAACACAATTTTATATGGATTACTTAAAATATGTCCATGGAAGTTTAAAAATAGTTCTACTGCTTATATTAGAAATAAATGGAGGTGTATGGATGCTTTGTGCAGTTTGTGGTAGGAAGTGGTAAGAGGTTAATAATGTTACATTTACAAGCAAGCACCAGCAAAGCTTGCACTATTGCGTTCCAAATTAGTACCAGCCTCTTATCAATATCCAAGGGAAATCATTTACCGTACATCCAGGCAGCTCTCTACATTCCAGACTTTATTGTTTATCAGAAATAAATGGGTGTCTATGCTTTTTGTTTAGATTGTGCTGGAGAATGGAGCACTCTTTCTTAGCCACATTACTAGACTCCATCATGGTTACAGTTCATTAATATAAACACTGTAGGAATTATTTTAGCCGCAAGGTACAAAGTGCATGAGCTTTGCTCTCATTTTTTGCCCTTTGTACACTGCCCCATTTTTTAG
Source organism: Xenopus petersii (assembly GCA_038501925.1). Taxonomy (NCBI): domain Eukaryota; kingdom Metazoa; phylum Chordata; class Amphibia; order Anura; family Pipidae; genus Xenopus; species Xenopus petersii. The sequence goes on from CM076677.1 coordinate 35,974,219, forward strand.
AAATGTGTATTTAATTGGTCCAGTGTCAACCTGATAAACAAAAGGCAGGACATAATATTTGTGCTGTGAATAATGCCTACCAAAGACTCCGCTAGCACTAGTGATGTGTCTGGTGATAGAATATATTAGATCTCCTGCAAAATGTCAACACCACTCAAACAATTGCTTCCACTTAATATGGTGCAATTGGCAAACTACGGGGAATCTAAATGCAAGGGAAACCTGTAAGTAATTGCCAATATTCACTTTGAGTGTTGCGCTTACACATGCACTGACTTGTACCTAATTTATGGCACTCTGGTGTAGTTTCTGGTATTGCTTTCATCTCCATATTGGCATTGCTGCAATTTGCACCCATAGTGGTGCGAGAAAAATGTTTTAATTTTCATCTGCAGTGCAGTAAATCAGGTCTGTCTAAACCAGGGGTCAGCAACCTTTACTATCAAAAGAGCCATTTTGCCCCCTCTTCCACTAAAGAAAAATTATCTAGAGCCACAAAACATAACACGTCTTATAAACTTTTAAAAGTTTTAATCTTTTTTTAATTTTAACTGTTACAACAATAGAATACAACAAACAGAAGTGCAGTGTGTATGTGTAGGCCTACTTTGAAATAAATGAAACACTGAATAGCCCTATTAAATGCTACAGTTCTCATCTGCTTAATGTGACTTCTGTTTCTGAAGGTCCATGTTGATCTTCCTTCTCTTGTCTTGAGTGTGTGACAGCGGTAAGGACCATGATGAATCATCTTGCAGCGGCTTGGTCTTGCTTTCACTTCTGGGACGTCTATATCTGCTGGTGGCTTCCTGAGTGTGCGACCGCGGTAAGCTAACCATTAGCTTACCGCGGTCGCACACTCAACAACGTGACAGGCAAAACGTGAAAGGCAAAGCAGCAAGACCGAGCCACAGCAAGCAGGATGAAGAGCCGCATGAGGCTCCGGAGCCGCGGGTTGCCTACCCCTGGTCTAAACCAAAATATTTCCAAACGAAACAAAATTGTTTTAAGTTGGCTTACAGTAGGGTTTCTTAAAGGGGAATAACAGCGAAAATGAAAAATTAATATTAGCTTCAGTATACTGAAATGAGAAACTTTTTAAATGCAATCAATTACAAATTCTGTACCGTTTCTGAAATAATCAAGTTTATGTTCACTATTCCTCTCTCAGCATCTGATTCTCCTCATTCTGTCTTCATGCAGCAGTTGAGTGTCAGATAAATGATCCAATATATCTTATAGGGGGCTCCTTTTGCCTAGAAGATGTATTATAGCTCACCCTATTAAAATCACCTAGAAAGCCTGTCTCTCTACATGCAGAATTTGTACAAAAGCCATTTATTTTGTTAGATTTTGTTTGTACTGGAATCAGTTATTTCAGCGAGCTCTAATACATCTGCTAGGAAAGGAGCTCACTATTAGATATATTGGATCATTCATCTGACACACAACTGCTGCATGACAGACAGAATGAAGTGAAACAGATGCTGAGAGAGGAATAGTGAAGATAAACTTGATTATTTCAGAAACAATGCAGAATATTTAATTGATTGTATATAGAAAGTTTCTTACTTCAGTATGAGGAAGCTTGTATTAAATTTTCGTGATAGTTCCCCTTTAACCATTTTTTAAATAAATTTAAAATACTTTCATTACTATTGCTTATTGTACTGGGGCATTTTATTTTATTTTAATTTGTCAGGGATTCCTGACTTAAAGGTTACGTATCACTGGATAGAGTAAGGTTATCAGATTGTGTGAAAAACCAGGGACACCTAAAAAAATCCAGCTAGAAAGGCTGTTCTTATGACATATCATCAGCAACATTGATTAGACCTGTCTATGAGTTTGGAAACCTTAGCTAAAAATAATACCATTTTAATATTTACCAGTATGGTGAATATGGTTCCATATTATGACAACTGTAATCCATATTATGATAAATGTAAAGAACTGTAGGATGGAAAATGCAAGGGCAATCACATTCATGAAGTTGCCACAAAATGTAGATAAGCTGTAGGTCTCATTAACTTTTTATAACTTAGACCTAGCTCAGAAAGAGATTTACACATACATTAGGGAAAAAATAGTCAAAGGCTATACAAAGCCATACAAGTAACAGGGAGCTATAGGAGAGACACACAAATATGGTCACTAGTCAATGAGAATCAGGGTAAGACAAAGAAGGAGTCACAGAGATGCCCCTCCCTCCTTGATCAGAGGATTTGAAAAACTTGATGATATCCATACACAACTAAAGGACTTCTAAATTAATTAGTGATCATCAACTGCAGGATTCCCTTCAAAAGAAGCTTGGCATGACAAACTAAAATATGGAACAGTTGTTATAATTATCATCCGAAACAATACTGTAATGTATGACTGATGGCTTGAAGCTAAATAAATTGTTGTTCAGTGGTTCCAGGTTGGTCTCCCTGGTAATCCTGTTATCCCCAAATTAAGAATAGGTAACAGACTCTATTTTATACTGAAAGCTACAAAAAATGCAGGCTATGGATAAGTGGTTATACAAATGAAAGAAAATGTGGAAACGTTCTGTGTTTCACTCTTGTCTCTTGCGGCTGAGAGTAAACCATGGCACATGTTGTTTCTGTTTCTATTTTGATGTTTTTGATGGTGACATTTGCTCCAAAGGAAAGTGGCTTTCAGCAACCACAAGCATTTAGCAGGAAGCAGAACATTCAGTCATGGAAAAGAATTATTTTGAAAAGGTGCTCCAACAGCCCTAAAATGGCATGTATTATGCAGCGTGCAAATAAAACTATTTTTTAAACACAGTTTTGGAGTGTTATTTTCTCTTGATAATTTCTCTTGATAATTATTAGTTCATTTAACACTGCAAAATCAGGTTAACGTAATTCCAGAAGGCAGAGTAGAACAATATTCAGCAAAATGTTTGGCTTATTAAAGAAAGAAATAGTTAGCAAACAAGAAAGTGATTGGCCTGTATTGGGCAGGAGTGTAGAGGGCACAATAAGACCCTAATTGATGAGCAGTTTCTATACACTGTAGCAGAATAGATCAACTTGTGAAAGTTTTGGGGCCCTAAATTGAATCTGTTGTGGGGCCTGCCCAGTAACATCTAGTAACGCCACTGTGTTAAAATAAAAACATGCCGCAATATCCAGGGTGCCACTCATTATTAACTAGGGATGCACCGAATCCAGGATTCGGTTCGGGATTCGGCCAGGATTCGGCCTTTTTCAGCAGGATTCGGATTCGGCCGAATCGTTCTGCCTGGCCGAACCGAATCCAAATCCTAATTTGCATATGTAAATTAGGGATGGGGAGGGAAATCACGTGACTTTTTGTCAGTGTCAGAAAACAAGGAAGTAAAAAATGTTTTCCCTTCCCACCCCTAATTTGCATATGCAAATTAGGGTTCGGATTCGGTTCGGTATTCGGCCGAATCTTTCACAAAGGATTCGGGGGTTCGGCCGAATCCAAAAAAGTGGATTCGGTGCATCCCTATTATTAACAGATAACAAGTGTGCATGTGTTCACTTGTGTTGTAGTGGAGTCCTGGGTCAGTGATTCTTGTTTCTTAGTACAGTACCAATAATTATTTTTTTAGTACCAGATACTCTTTATTAATGAAAGATTACCATTAGAGTATAATATCTATTGGGACATAGCATAACACAAATATATATAAAGGAAACATACAGCAAAGTACAAAAGGGACAAGCAATAGTATCAGATGCAACTTCCCCTGGTGGCTGCAATTAGGGACTGGAATGATGTAAAAACATGGTGATTGCATCCAAAATTGCACTTTGCACAAAGCACTTGCACTTTTAAATGACCCCTAAAACTGGTAAGCAGTGGCATAACTAGATGTTACTGGGCCCCACAGCAAATTCAATTTAAGACCCTTTGATCAATTTGCATGGTACAAAATACAGACCCACATTACTATGTTTTTATTTTTTTACCTGAACTGCACAACAAGGTGCCTGTTGGGGTGAGATATAAATCATTGTGTCTCACTGCAAAAGCATTATTACAATTTTGTGTACTTAATGCACCTAGGCATTTGACCCTACCAACATTAGCTAAATCTTTAATAAATGCCCTTTACAATAACTTTAACTAGAAACAAAATCAGTCCAGCCCATCACTAATCTGTAAGGAAGATCAGTTATTTCTAGATATGCTGCCCCTGAACATCAGTCCGGTCCCCAGCAGGACCCTTTATGTTCCTGGGTACACAATAGCCACTGGTCAAAAAGTTAAAATTGTTACATGGACAAAACTATGTCTGAATCAACCACTGTGTCTGTGGGGAGTTTTTCCCAAGATGTCACCCTCATTTTTGTGACTTCTGCTTCTTTTTTGTATGAGTAATTTTAGTTACTGGCTAAGCTGAATGTTTTACCCTTCAGTCTATTCACTTCCCCAATGCAGAACATGTTTATTTTTTTTTAATTAGCCTGTTTTTGTAGACTATTGTAAATATTCCCTTCTATTTCCCAATTCTCCCACCTGTTTCATACCATACAGACATACAGATCTGTCTGGAGTAAGAATTAGATGACTGGGTGGTTGTTGTAATATTAGAAATGTATGACAATACTTACAGTGTGAGGACCCATGCCTGTTGTGCTTCCTGTAATAAGACATAAGCAGTATAAAATGTAATCCAGTGACAATTACAGGGTTTATTTTGGGATAACATTCACATTCCAGACACCAGTTTCACTAGTCGTGGTTTCCTCAAAATCAGCACTGCTCGTTTTGTCTGTAAATGTAATTGACACTTTCAGAAGAACAACACTGTATTTTCATTGCTATATTTGGCAACAGTGGTTACGGTCATTTGGAGGGAGAAAGTGCGTCTGAACATGCTTATGATAATGGCTATTATACTGTATATACCTAGAATTGCGTTGTTGATGCACTTTCATCTTTCTCTGGAAGTCTGAGAGAAATTATTTGTATTATATACATTCAATACAAACAGTATTATAAAGCCATTTTGGACACAATTTGTCAGGTAACTTTATAATGTCATGTATTTGGTAACTTGTAGCTGTGGCTCCCAATATGTTGGCAAAACCACCAGTAATGTATGTACAAGATTAAGAGAACACTTATCTGTAATAGAAAGAAAAGATCATAAATCTGAAATAGCCAATCATGTAATTGAAACACATAAGGGAAATGCAGCCATATAATTTCCAGTTATTGATAAGCATACTTTTCATATTAGGAAGTGTGATTTTGATAGGAGATTATCTATGAGGGAAGTGTATTGGATGAATTAGTTGAAAGCTATTCAAAGGGCTCTTGTTGCTATTAGGGCAGAGGCACACGCTGCTATTTTGGGAGATTAGTCGTTCAGCGACAAATCGCTTCTTCTTTGGGCAACTAATCTCCCTGAACTGCCTTCCCGCTGGCTAGAATCTAAATCGCCGGCAGGATAGCACTCGGAATGCTTCGTTTTCTGAAGTTGCCGAAGTTGCCTCACGAGGAAACTTCAGGCGACTTCAGTGCCATTCCGCCAGCGATTTACATTCTAGCCGGCGGAAAGGCAGTCCAGGGAGATTAGTTGCCCGAAGAAGAAGCGATTTGTCGCTGGGCGACTAAACTCCTGAAATAGCAGCGTGTGTCTCTTAAGATTTAGGTTCCTTTAAGATAATAATTCATTATTATTAACATTAATGTCATCAAGGGTAATGTTTCAAAGAGGGTGGGGTTTGGGGTATAAGTTTGTTGTGCTGTGAGTCATGGAACCAACAGCTTGCTTTTGAGGAAGAGGCGAGATGGCTTTCACAAGATGGCACAAAACGCATAAAGTATATACTCTATATACATGTGCCTAGTAGCAGATGCCTGTTCTGGTGAGATTTAAATAATTGTGTCTCATTGCAAAATGTCATTACAATTTTGTGTAGATGTAGCAAAATGCCACAAAAAAGTGCAAAGTTTGGGTTCTGCTACACTTCATGCCTAAAAGTTAAATTAAAGTGATTTTTAACATACTTTATACAACAAGACTCCTGTGCTGTATTAAGTTATAATACACAAGAGCTATGAATATCTTGTAAATGATATCCTTATAAATGGTGAGTTCTGATGCCATCTGTTATAAGCAGTGAGTTCTGATGTCATTTCTGTCACATGACTCACTGAAATTTGTGCATTATAATAACTAAAGTACCCCCAGTTGCAAAATATGAGGATATTAGAAGTTACTCAGAGTTCCATGACCTGTATTAAAACACTTGTGTTTTTATATGGTCATGAAACTCCTCTGTATATTGCTATATATTGCTGCCCACCCACATTGTGCCTGATCCATTAACATGGACACAGTTGTGGGGAGTGCAATTGATTCTAAAGTTTATCAAAGGGGATTTATAATTTCCAACATTTTGTGTTATAATGATACTTGCCCTAGTTTCCCTGGATGCAGGTGCAGTGGAAAGTCACTAGTTATGGATTTGTAGTGTGTGGGACATTATTTCCTAATAGGATACATGAAACACAAAATTTGCAAATGCCATATGCATGGTCTAAACTGAAGTGATATTTAGAGTTCTGATCTAGTTCAGCCAGGAACAAAAATTTAGCCAAATCTCAAATCAAATCCAGGGATCAGTGTTTCCCTGTATCCTCATAACTGCAACAGTTACACTGCCAAATTGTGGCCTGGACCAGTTTATAGGCCTAGAAACTTCCTTGGAAAAGTAGTTGGGACCATCCTGCAGACCAATCAGGGTGAATGCTGTGCTGAATCTTTATTTGCTTTCCTAAAAACTGTTACAAGAAACACAGGTGGACTATAATACTTAAAATCTCTCTTTGAAATATGTGCACAAACATAATTTTAGCCCCTGGGTATTCAGCTAAAGCTATGAAAGGCAAAACATATGACATGGAACCAAATCTGCTACACCATGGATCAAAATCCTTCATGCTACTTCAAAAGCCCCCACAATGGGTATGGCAGCCATAGGGTCAAGTAATAAAAAGGGGCTAATAAATAATTGACTTTACTAGTGCAGCCATGATTACACACCAAAACAATTTTTCAGACCCATAAACAGATCAATATAAGCTACATAAGCAAACTATCATAATGGCAGGCTTTGAAATAAATCACTTATTTCTTCTTCTCAGAACTCCAGCGTGTATGTGAGAAAAGCCACAGAGCTAGGGCTGGACTGAAGAGAAAGGGCTATTAACCTCTGATCTTCTGTCCCTTAAGTCATACAACACAGCATGTGCCAGGTATACTAGCTTTTATAGGCAATGCATTTCCTCAGAATAGACAGTAACCTTTATTTGGAGTGATATCAGCAGAGTAATGCATAACGCACTTGGTGCTGTTACCAGGTCTGACCGGAGAGAAGAGATAAAAGTGCAGTTAACAGGTTTGCATTGACTGCAAATTATTTGTCTTACAATGTTAAATGGATGCTCTACCCAAAAAATTTTGTGCGGAGTGTAAGAAAATGCAATTCTACGCAACTTTCAAATATACATTCATTAAATATTTTCAATGATTTTCAAGTTATACATAAATGTAGTTGCTATTGAGCAGTATCTGACATTATTGCAAGGCACCTTTTTAAAGCGATCGAAAGGCCTAGAGGGGAACTGACTGCCCTAGAGTAAGAAAAATAGCTTTTACGGATATTAAGGGTTTTTGCGAACAGATGATATATAAAAAAAGAGACTAAAAGGGATGACCACCCTAGATATAACTTATTATGTTATAGGAAATCAGAGAAATAACTACTAGTGGTGGGCGCATAAATTTGGCAGGCGCAAATTCACAGCGAATTTCCGCGTTTTGCTGCCAGCGAATAAATTTGTGAAACTGCTGCGAAAATTTGCCAGCGTCAAAAAAAATTTGGACGTGCGTTGGAATAGTCGCTCGCGTTAAAACTGTCGCGCGTCAACATTATACGGACACCCATTGACGTCAAAATTTGTGTTTCCCGATTTTTTTGCTATTTGTGAATTTCGTGGGAAATTCACACATTTTTCGCAAAGAGAAATGGGGCAAATTTGCCAATCACTCACTGCAATAATGTGGTTGTACACCACAAAGTGTTCCACCCCGTCAATGTTTCTTGCTCCACCCCAGCTGCAGGTATAAATAGGGGGTGACTCATAAAAATGAAGTATAGTTGACAGGTCTGTGATATTTCAGAACAACGTGCTTTGTTTTTGTATATATGTTTTAATAGTCAGTAAATATATGTTCTGCTGCTGTTTAGCTTGGGATTTAATTTAGTTATGTGCAGTGCTTGAATTGGGTCTAAAAAAGTGAAGGGATGGTACATTTGCCGCGCGTAGCGGGGCGGCAAAAAATTGAAGCCATGCCCACAATTATAAGCCACACCCATTAGTGTAAGCCACGCCCATTGGTGCTGTTTTGGGTTCCCCCAGTAAAGCGAAATTGACACCAGGAACGAATTGTTTTTTACATCTATCATGGCATTCACTGACACTGAATGGAACATCAAGTACACTGCTATGAACAGAAGTCACCCAGGGCAAAGAACTACATTATATGTGCATATACTGTAAACATGTAGTATGTAAAAGCAATAACTACTAACCTTATATTTTTGTTCCATGCTCTGCTTTTCTTTTATTTTCTTTTACATCTTTTTCTTGCTCCTGCTCCTCTATTTGTCTTGTTTGTATTTTCTTTCTTCCACCATTTCTGTAATTTTTATATATTCCTCAACCTCTTCAACCTCCTCAGCTGGCACCCCTCACACACTAAGGCTCACGCACACACTAAGGCTCACACACACACTAAGGCTCACACACACACTAAGGCTCACACACACACACAATGAGGCACACACACACACACACACTAAGGCTCACACACACACACAATGAGGCACACACACACTAAGGCTCACACACACACATACACACTGAGGCACACACACAGAGTCACACACACACACACACAAACACATTGAGGCACTCACACATACACACTGAAGCACACACTAAGGCGCACACACACACTAAGGCGCACACACTGAAGCACACACACACACACACTGAGGCACACACACTAAGGCGCACACACAGACACACACACACACACTGAGGCACACACACACCCACTAAGACACACACACACACACACACACACACATTGAGGCACTCACACATACACATTGAGGCACACACACTAAGGCACACACTGAGAAACACACACACTCAGGCAGACACACACACACTAAGGCACACACACTGAAGCACACACACATACACACTGAGGCACACACACTAATGCGCACACACAGACACACACACACACACACACACACACACACTGAGAAACACACACACTCAGGCAGACACACACTAAGGCGCACACACTGAAGCACACACACATACACACTGAAGCACATACACACTGATGCACACACACATACTGAGGCACACACACACACAATGAGGCACACACGCATACACACTGAGGCACACACACTAAGGCGCACACACAGACACACACTGAGAAACACACACACTCAAGCAGGCAGACACACACACACTAAGGCGCACACACTGAAGCACACACACATACACACTGATGCACACACACATACTGAGGCGCACACGCATACACACTGAGGCACACACACTAAGGTGCACACACACTGAGGCACACACTAAGGCACCCACACTCAGGCAGACACACACACACTAAGGCGCACACACACATACACACTGATGCACACACACACACATTGAGGCGCGCACACACACAGACAGACATACATCAAGGGCCCCATCAGGGGCATGCAGGGGGCGCAGGGCCCAATTGGACTCACTCGATCCAATCGGCCTAAGGCCGGCACTGCAAAGCGCGAGTCACTCGAGCACACACAATTTGGGCTTCCCAAAATGGGCACCAGCAGCAGGTAGCCACGTCTAGTCAGTGCCGAGATCCTCCGGTTTCCTCCTCCCCCGCCTGCACTTAGATTATCTCAAGCTGACTGCTGACCCAAGCAGCAGCCCACTCTGTGTCAGCTCCAGAACTCGATGCCGCATAGTGATCACGTCAGGGAGCCTCTCCGACACCAACATCATTCAGCCGCGAGCCCGCGACAGGCAGGGAAACGAGCAGTGGCACTCGGCGCCGAATAGTGACGTCATGTCAGGGAGCCTCTCTGACTCCAACATCATTCAGCCGCGACAGGCAGGGATACGAGCAGTGTCTCGTATCCCTGTCAGCACTGAGGACAGCGCGTGCACATAAGTAAAGGGGAAATTTGTAGCACGCACAGTCCTCAGTGCCGTAGGACAAATATGCGGCTGGAATCGTGCCGCCTGTCTGGAGCCAAAAAATGTTCCGGTATGCTAAACACTACCATCCCGCCTGACGGGATGCATTTTTTGAAAAAAAAGAAGTGGCGGCATGCCATCCCGCCGCATCCCGCCCCAATTCAAGCACTGGTTATGTGGTTTCTAAAGCCCCACTGACTGTAGCAACAAGGCTGTGGATTGAATCACAGGCTGAAAGATGAATAGCGTCATTATATATCTGCTTTCTGGTTTGCAAAGAGTCACTGCCCAGGCAAACCAGCACGATATTGTCTTACAGTACTAAGCAGCAAAAGCAGCAAAGAACTTATCTCAGATCTGTCTAGTGGCCTGGGTCATTCTATTTTGCCCAACACAGGGTTAGCCTTCTGGTAAGAGCTCTATCACCCTATACCCAAGGCTGTCAGGCCTTTCCACAAATCTGAGTTGTCTATGGGAGCCAAGCATGACATTGTTTAGGTCTAGGAACAGTGATGACAAATTCATACAACAGATCAAATGGCAAAGGTTATGGATTATAGTTTTCTGCTGAGAGATGCTTGCCTCAGGTGTCAGCACCCTACAGGTTATTAGGGGGGACAAATAGAGGCAAAACTCAAACCCAAATTTTGGATGTACTAGTACAGAGAGCTCATTTGCTCTCTGCATTAGCTACACTGCCCTCCCTTTACCCGCTGTAGTGCTGAAAAGTTAAGTTCATGTGTATTTGATAATCTTACCTGACTCCAGCTAGCACTATGTTGTATATTATAAGGCATTAAAGTAAGACAATCAGTGAAATTTCTCCAATATTTCCAACATTGCCTGTTTGTAGTAAAACTGCACATCAAACTGTTCCTACCTATTAATAATTTTGTCATCAAAATGCTATTGAAACAATAACATTTTAGTAATATTTTTCATTGATTCTTGGTCCAACAGACAAACACCTTACTTTTTCTTTACCTTTGATGGACACTTTCTGTAGCTTAATAAATAGGAAATTCCAACATCACTAGAAACCATCGATATGGTAGGAAACGTTGCTACTTGTGCACATAAATATATATATATATATAATACACATGAATATCTTGTAAATTATAGTAAAACACAAACTGTAAAAGACCGCTCTAGCTCCCCATAATTCCTTCACCCAGGTGCTCAGTCCTCAGTGTCCCCACTGTATAATAGTAACAAACTTGGAATATTGGACGGCACTTCTAGAAAAGGCTTTATTGTAGCAGGCTGCTGGTCAAACACCTAACGCTTTCGGGATTAAAGGAGAAGGAAAGCTACTTAAACAGTTTATTGCCCGTAGATTAGCATCAATAACACTAATAACACTATATTTATTCTGCAGAATGCTTTACCATAGTTGAGTAAACAGCTCTATAAACTCTCTCTGTTTGTTTAGGATAGCAGCTGCCATGTTGGTTTGGTGTGACATCACTTCCTGCCTGAGTCTCTCCCTGCTCGCTCATAGCTCTGGGCTCAGATTACAGCAGGGAGGGGAGGGGGAGAGGAGCAAATTGAGCATGCTCAAGGCCATGCCTGATACAGAAGTCCATGAGTACATAATAGTAGGAAAGAAATGTGGTGTTTCTTTTGACAGAGGACTCAGAGCAGCATTACTTTGAGGGTTTACTGGTAGATTTATTAACCTTTCTGATAAAGCTTACTTAATTTTAGCCTTTCCTTCTCCCTTAGTCATATGACTAAGGGAGTTAATCCCGAAACGTGTTAGGTGTTTGACCAGCAAAATAGTAGTTAGAGGAGAGCACTCATAGAAGCAGATACTGCTAAAACATTTTATCAATGACTACAAATCACACGACATTTTTTCGGGCATGGCCCTTTCTCAAGTGTTTCTCAATCTCCCTGTTGTTCACGTGTTTGACCAGCAGCCTGCTACAATAAAGCCTTTTCCAGAAGTGCTGTCCAATATTCCAAGTTTCTTACTCTTGTAAATTCTATCATTATAAATGGTGAGTAGTGATGTCATCAGTTATAAACAGTGAGTAGTGATGTCATTTCTGTCACATGAAACTTGTGTATTATAATAAATAAAGTACCCCCGTTGCAAAATATGAGGATATTAGAAGTTACCTCTGAGTTCCATGACCTGTATAAAAACTCCTCGGTAACTTATAATATCAGTATAATTCACTATATATATATATATATATATATATTCACCATGTATGGTCACAGCCTCATTGCACCCCCGCCTAATGGTTTTAAAAATGAGTGGTGAGCACAACTTTCCCTTGTTTGTTATAGTTATACAGGAGCAGTGACCAGCTCCATGTTGTAACTCCCACCCTTCCCAGCTATAGTCAGGTGATCCCACTGGTGTCTAATAAAAGGGCAACCAAGTTTGGGAGTTTTACTTTGAGTAGCAGCAAGTAAGTTGCAGGTAAAACTTAGTCCCTGTGTAAAATGTATAAAGAAGCAATAGAATTCTTAATGAATCAGATGAAAATTGAGCGTAGGACTGGCCAGATATGGGATGACTTTCACGTAGTTGGCCAGTTTAAATATATTGCAATATATGGACAAACAATCCCTGTTTTGTTTAAAGGGTAAGGCATTTTTCAGTAGCAGTATGCACAAAATGTCTCTGTCTTAAATATATTGATAATGGGTTGAGTACAGAGGACCTAGGACCCTATGAATGAATTTGGGTGGAAATGCCATATTTTATGCACTGAACTTATTGAACCAACCTAAAGCTTCAGCATCTCTATATTAATGATCTAGAGACCTTCAAATTTGACATAGGACCTCTCCATGTTGGATTATATTAGGAGTGTCACACATATACACTCAGGGGCCGATTCACGAAATTCGAGTGAAGGGTTCGAATAAAAAAAATTTCGAATTTCGAAGTTTTTTTGGGCTACTTCGACCATCGAATGGGCTACTTCGACCTTCGACTTCGACCTTCGACTTCGAATCGAACGATTCGAACTAAAAATCGTTCGACTATTTGACCATTCGATAGTCGAAGTACTGTCCCTTTAAGAAAAACTTTGACCCCCTACTTCGGCAGCTAAAAGCTACCGAAGTCAATGTTAGCCTATGGGGAAGGTCCCCATAGGCTTGCCTGGGATTTTTTGATCGAAGGATTTTCCTTCGATCGTTGGATTAAAATCCTTCGAATCATTCGATTCGAAGGATTTAATCGTTTGATTGAACGAAAAATCCTTCGATCGATCGATCACAGGATTTGCGATAAATCGTTCGACTTCGATATTCGAAGTCGAACGATTTTAGTTCCCAGTCGAATATCGAGGGTTAATTAACCCTCGATATTCGACCCTTCGTGAATCGGCCCCTCAGTGTTCTCTGAGCAGCTGTTGAGAAGATAAGCTTAGAGGTTGTCACAAAACATCAAACAGAAAACGAGGTTGCCCTGTGATAGAAATTGATGCTACAGGGCTGATTATTAAATTCTAATGCTAATTGTGCTGGCTCCTCAGCTGCTTTACACCAATAATTATTTACTTACCAGCCTTAGACATCTAGGGGGGTTAATTACTAAAACCCAATTTTTTTTCTTGTCGCAGTAAACACAAATTTTTGGTGGAAAAAAAAAACTATGGGGACAATGGCAGAAGAAATAAAAGCTTAGGGTTCAAGCTGCACTCAAGTCAGTCTTTGTCACTTTACGCATAAGGCGCAATTTATATCCTTCCACCAGTTGTGCTTGATACTCTTCTGTTGTGCCAACTTAATCTTCTATATTATTATATAGGCAGCAGCTTCAGGTTGGCCTGGGTGAGAAAAAGGTTTTCAAAGTACAAACTAGCCAAGGTATGGATTTGGGGTACTTTTTGGGCCTTTGGCTGGTTTGTACTTTGGAAACTAGCCAAAGTTTTTGTTGCCCCAATGTGCCAAGCTTGTGTCTCCCAATGCATGTTGGGTAATGTAGTTTTTGTTTAACAATTTGCCCACTGCCAAGTTTAATATAAGACTACAATACCCAGCATGCAATGGGACTGACTTGTGTAGAAGTTGTGAGTTACCAGATTTTGGCCTCTGTACCCCAGTCTCCCGTCACTCTTAAGCATTCTCACATTCTTGCCCAATAACTCCTGGGCCACTCCTGGTGATGGGCAAATCTGTTTCATTTTGCGTCATGGAAAAATATGTGAAATTTGAAAAAGGCCTATTTTCACATATATTCATTTATTTTTTAAGACTTTTTTTCACTGCACATATTGTGCTAGTTTTGGGCTACTTTTGAAATACCTCTTGGCTACTTTTGGGCTGGTTTTGTAGCCAACTTTGGCTGGTTTTTAAAAATTAGACCTGGCAACCCTGCTTTGTGTTAAAAAGAACATATTGTTTAATATAAAAAGAGAATACTATTTGCAAATGCAATTGCTATAGTAAACAGTATACAGTAGGGGGCAGATTTATCTAGGGTAGAATTTCGGGGTAACGGGAGTTTTTTTGAACTCCCATAACTTCGAAGTTCAATTAAAAAAGACCAAACGAAATTTATCAAAAAATCTACGTTTTTCTTTTTGGCCGAATAGGTCAGTTTTTGATCGATTAGGTCTGTTTTCGATCGAAGTCGAATCATACGAATTGAAGTAACAACGCATTTGTTTGCATTCGATTCAAAGTTTTTCCAAAAAAATAAAATTAAAACAGCAATCCAGCGAATGCTGGAAGTTAAATTTTTTAAAGAGACAGTACAAGTCGAAGTAAAATCGTTCGATTGAACGATTAAATCCTTCGAATCGAATGGTTTGAACGATTTTACTTCGACTTCAAAAGACTTAGAAAAATGCTGTAGAAGGTCCCCATAAGCTAACATTGCACTTCGGCAGGTTTAATTTGGTGAAGTATTGAAGTCTAACATTTTTTAAAGAGACAGTACTTCGATTATTGAATGGTCGAATATTTAACTATTTTACTTCAAATCAAATTTGAAGTCGTAGTAACCTATTCGATGGTCTAAGTATCCAAAAAATTACTTCGAATTTCGAATTTATTTTTACTTCGAAAATTCCCTCGAATTCACTTTGACCCTTGATAAATCTGCCCCGTACTGTCTCTTTAAAAATTTGACTTCGACCATTCGCCATCTAAAACCTGCCGAATTGCTGTTTTAGCCTATGGGGGACCTCCTAGAACCTATTTAGAGTCAATTGGTGGACGTTGAAAAGTTTTTTTGGGGGAAAAACTTTGAATCGAATTCGATCAATTGCGATATTCCTTCGATTTGTACAATTTGAATTTGGCTCAATAAAGACCTATTATATCGAAAACGGACCTGTTCGAACAAAAAAAAAAAAAAACTTTGATTCAATTTCGGTTGGTCTTTTTGAATTCGAATTTTGAGTTTTTTTTTCAATTGGAAATTCAAACCTTGATAAATATGCCCCTTCATGATAAATTTCGACAATCTAATTTTCGATTTTTTTTTTTCAAATTCGAATCGAATTTGTACTATTCCCCAGTTGAAGTACACAAAAATTGGCTGGAAATTGGATTTTTTTTCATTTGAATTTGTGTGTGTGCCTCACTCTAGTCTCTGCACTGGTTGTTCTGACCACTGAAGCTCAGTAGCAGAAGCCATGTAATAAGAATCAGGGCATTGTGAGACAGGGAGTCATTGGAGGAGAGCTGACACGTGACATCTGCTACATTCTTTGACTAGTCAAACCCCACAGAGATACTGCACTAACAAATAATATTATGAGGCATTTTCTGCTTTCAAATGAAACGGAAGACCCTGTATCGTAGGAAGCTTTGTGCTGCTAATATGTCACATCCCTTCATATAAGAGAAGCGAGTCTGTAGGGAGACCCTCAGGCAGAGAATAGTGGGAAGGCTTCGGGTGCAATACTATAAAGCGCCAGTAGATGGCAGTGCCGAATCTCATGATTTATTTAAAGTGGCAGTAAACAAAAGCGGGAGGAGCCAGTGGTGGTTCCCGGCGTCATCCCGAGCCTCCTGCATCCCTCCCACTGTCAGAGTAAAGCTGGGGTCGGAGTGAGGAGACAGACGGGCGACTGCTCCTATTCACATCATTACCATCCTCCTCCTTCAGCTACTGAGTCACCATCACTCCCCTGTAGTCTAACTGGGCTCCTCACATGCAGTATTTATTATACACAGGCAGACACCCAGAGCAGCATCCCAGGTCCAACACACCTGCACACACACAGCATCACATCACACTAGTGCAGAGAATAGGCAAAAGTGCTCCATTTGGGTAACACACACACACAACTGGCAGCAGCAGCAGCAGCAGCCTCACACTCACATCCAGACAAGGGCATCCTGATACACAATAAAGCCACAAGCTCCTAATGGAATATATGTCTCTGTGCTTGGATTGTGCCTGCTACTGCTGCTGATTCCCTCATGCATACACTAATATACAGTTAAGTTTGTAGTGCAGCATATCCCCACCCTACAGGAGGAGCAGACACCCAGCCAGACAGACTGCAGCCTCATTCTGTACATTACCTGCCTGCCCAGCAGCTGGACCCAGTCACAGAATGAAGCAAGCCCTGCTGGAGGTAATGAGGATGAATAGGATCTGCAGGATGGTGCTGGTCACATGTTTGGGATCCTTCGTCCTGGTCATCTTCTACTTCCAAAGTATGTTGCACCCAGGTAAGGCAGACTATTGCATGCACCCTCTTCTGCTCCCAAGCTGGCCAGAGCGCCAGGCAGAGAAGAATTACACACACAAGTGGATTTATACATCGGGACAGGCTCTGATGTTGGAATTCATTCTTAATGTCATTCTCTAGTTAAACTCTTTTGTAGCATTAGGAAAGAAGCTCTGGAGGGTTTCTATACTAAATTAATTGGGTATTGGACTGATAGTTTTGGCAAATTAAGTGAAATAAACCACTGAACTTGATGGCTTTCTGCATCTGGCAGTTGTAGTTCAGCTACAAGTAGTACAAGTAGTATGTTGGACCCCCTTTGCTCTTCAAAACAGACTTTTATCTGAAATGTATGTGTGTATATTGACGGGCTGTCAAACCTTGTATCTCTCATGTCTGCTATTAAGTTAAGCTAACCCTGTGTGCCACTGTTTCATTCTATAAGCCCAGTCATGGGTGCTGCTGGGGTGCTGACACCCACAAAACAATTCAGGTTGTTTAATGATTTAAAAGATCTGATTGGACAGGATGGAGGGTTTCTAGTTTGGACATTAAGGGGTTTATTTATCAAAGTCCGAATTTATATCAATATTTGCTGCTACAAACTCCGATCAAATCCGCTCTGTTTTTTTTTTTTACGCTTATTTATTATTACATTTTGCCGAAAATTTCCTTTGCAGGAAAAAATAAGATTTTCATGATTTTTTCGGATTTTTCACCCGAAAACCCATTGCACGAAACCCAGCGCACATCAAAAAATCATTGGGACTTCTCCCATTGACTTATAGGCAACTTCGACAGGTCTGAGATGGCGGATTTTCAGATTTGGACTTTTCCATCCTCGGGGCTTAATAAATTCCGAAAAAAATCAGATTTTATAAAAAAAAAAAAAACCATCAAGAATTTATAGTTATTTTTGTATTCGGAGTTTAGTAAATAACCCCTTTAAGTGAATTGCTATCCTATATAATAAAGTTGAAGTGTCTCTGCGTCCAGTCCCTGTGTCCGTGGGATTGCGCTACTGCGCATGTGCCCCACGGACCGTCTCTGGCGGCCCGTTCTAGCGCCCGTTAATTTAACGGGCTTAATGTCTAGTTTCCTAATAAAAGTCATATGATTTCATACTAAAAAATATTTTAAACTACGATTATAAATATCAAGGTTGGTTGTTTAATATTTACAGGATTGCTAGTGAAACATACATTTGTTCAATTCCAGAGATTAAAGGGTAAATGTCCCTCTATGCCAGCTGTTATATAAAATCCTTCCAAAAACTCACAAAATAAAGAGCCATTGATACACTTGTAAATTAGATTTCTTGTTCTGAATTCCTTTTGGACTCCAGAGAGCACAACACGCTGATTTAGCTCCTGTTCCAGTGCTTGTCGGACTTCTCCCTCCATGAAAGTTCATTATCTGCCTTTGCCCATGTCTTCTGTGATCTTTGTTCTGATTTAAATGCAGGGCTCCAGCATGTTATTTAATTGCATTTATCAATGTCACAAATTGAAATGGGTCTGTGCTGGGATGTATACGAAATGCTATGGTTTCATATTGCTGATTAAGAGCCTATTCACAGTTTTGGTTGGAAAGCGGTTTCAAATGTGCCTGAGACTTTAACCCTTGCTGTTGCCAGCCTTGAGAGAGGGTCGTTCTCCATTATGAACCCATGAATAATAAGCAGGGTTTCTATCAAGTCCAGTTATTATCTATCTCGAGGCCGCAACAACAGCACCTAATAGAAAAACCAATATAATGAAATAATGTGAATATTAACTTTGTGCTAGTCTGATATAACACAGCTTGGAGCAGAATAAGTGAATTTTTTGAGCTTTGTCTCTCTCGCTGAGCAGCAATCATAGGGATAAGAGAATATGTACTGTGTGTCCGGGCAGATCTAGAACATGTTTAATGCTGCCGTAGACTATGCAACAAATGAAAGGGAGGATTAGGCAATGGAACACTGTTTTACTGTGGCTTTGACATCCCTTTTCCTTGTCACTGAACTTGTAGACTGTTTGCAGAAGCAAGCAAATGTATTTTAGTTCATAGATGCCTTAGCAACTCATAATAATATTACAGGTATGGGACCTGTTATCCAGAATGCTTTGAACCTGAGGTCTTCTGGAAAACAGATTTTTCCATAAATTGGATCTTCATACCTTAAGTCTACTAGAAACTCAGGTAAACATTATATAAACCCAATAACTGATTTTGCTTCCAATAAGGATTAATTATATATTAGTTTGGCTAAAGTACAAGGTATTGTTTTATTATTACAGAAAAAGGGAAATAATTTTAAAAAAACAAACAGTTTTTCTGGATAACGGATCCCCTACCTGTACTGGTTTTTCTTTTTGCCTTTGAGGTACATTTACATAGTTGGATTAATTTAAAATGGGCACAGCTGGGTGGCACAGGTTACACACAAGAAAGTGGATGCATGGAACTGTTTGGCTGTGTGCAGGTTATTATTGGCACTTTACGCTTTGGTTAAGGTTCCATTTTCCCTTTCTTCTACTATCCTTTCTTAGTCTAATAAATTATTCTATGAGCAGCAGTTCAACAAAGGGACACAGATTGTGGTACTGATCTTGCACTGTGTAGCAGCACTGGTACCTACAGAAATACAAATACACATAGCACTGGCTACATAGCTACTGGCTTTGCAGATATTAGAGCCGATCTCTGGCTATAGCTGTGATTATTGGCAAATGATACCAGAATGTTGTTTAAGTTCCTGCACTCATGAGTTGTGTTTGGTTGTCTCTTTTTGTAGTTAAGTAGACAGTCTGGATAGGTGTATTGTGTGCCCAATGTAAAAGTATGAAGGGGCTGTTGTACCTGCAGATAAAACTTAAAGATATGCTATTTTCCATTTGTAGCATGAACATAGGCAGAGGGTGATTTTTTTGTTTAGGTAGGCTAAGTCAAAAGTTACGTCACCAGTTTCTTCACCAGCGATTTTCCACTGGCAGAGAAACAGCTGATCAGTCCCATATTATAAGCTTTGGCAAAAGTTGTAATTCACTTGTATGAGCACACACAGTGAGGGTTTTTGTTTAAAAACGCACCACAATCTGAGATCTGTCCCATACATGGGCTGACATAAGAGATACTAACTGATGCTTCATCCACTGGAAATCAGAGCTAATTATTAGTTGTTTAACATTAAAGTATGTTTATTGGTATATTTTCACTTAAAACACAAGGGATTTGCTAACTGTGTCATTTATGAGACATCTTACATTCAGAAAGTAATAGAGATATATTTTGGTCCCCTTGCAAAAAACAGTGGCTGCCTTTTTACTTCAGTTTCAAAGTAATACTATATAATAATATATGAGATTGGGGGAAAAACAAAGGGAGCGTATCCTAACTGATCTGCTAGTTTACAGGGAGGAATGGGAAATACATTAAAGGCATGCTGCAGTCAAAGCTGTGATACAAATGAAGGCAGCACTCCAGTAAGATGGAATGGCATATTTATTTGGCCTTTAACCCCAAAAGGAAACTGGCACCAATATTCAGTCACAATGGTTCCACTGAACTATTCAGGTAGGTGTCGGCTGACACTCACAGAGGTGTGAAAGTGTCATCTAGTCACAATGGTACCATAACAACTGCATCACACCTTCACAGTTTCAGCTAACACCTACCTGAATAGTTCAATGGAACAAAACGAGCGGATCTCCCTGTGTATGGCCACCTTTAATGAAAATCCACCTATGAGCATGAACAAGACTTTAGGCTTGTTTTACAATCCTCGATTCGTACGATCAGATCTTTGCGTCTATGGCCAGCTTTAAGGTAGGACTACACGGACAATTTTGGAGCGATCCGACGCAGTTGCAGTGTTGATCCGACGCAACACGACTGTCGGATGCAGACGCTGCATCTGACAGTCATGTCGGATCAACGCTGTGAATTCATCCGACAATGAATTCACTTACCTTATTTCCATTGCATCCGATTTGACGCCTGCGTTTTTACACAGCATGTCGGATCATTTCAAAATCGTCCGTGTAGTCCTACAGTACTCAGGATCATGAAAAGAATAGAACGTTTTTCTGGTGTAGACAAATTAGCCCTTTTAGATCATGCGTTACATGTAAGTTGCGCACATCTCTGAGTTTCATTTATTTGCTTAAATTTGCTATCCGACTGCCATTAAACAATTTTACTATCAGCAAACTCCTGGGAGACACTGTACTACACTTTTTCATAGTTTGTTAACTTTCAGCAGAACCAGAATGAATGTATTTTGATATATTTTAGACATTAACAATGGTCAGTGTAGCGTTACTTTATTACTATTTTCATTGCAAGTGCAAAGGAATGGCCACTGCTGAAATGACAGGCAGACTCCCACAGTTTCCCAGTGACTGATCTGCACACTTTGCATTGCTGCACCTACTGACTGTCAGAATAACAAATTGGCACTGACAGTGACCTGATCTAGGCAATACAGATTGCTTAGCACAATAAGGACTTGTGTTACTCGCATCCAGTGAGTGTGCAGAGGGTTACCGGGAGGTTTAAGATACCATGGGGACATCTGAGTAAACTTGAAAGAGAAATACCGGCCACAAACTGGTTTTTGTTCATATTTATAGCAGAACAGCTGCAAAATTGCTAAGCAGCCAAAAATCATAAATGCAGTGTACTGCTTGTACTCTATTCATATTCTTCTTTGCCAGTACAAGAGAGCATGAAGGAGCTTTATGTGAGTGTTCTTAAAGGGGAACTATCTTAGAAAATGAAAATGTAATATCAGCTTCATTGTACGGAAATGCAATACTTTCTAAATACAACTAATTAAAAATTCTGCATAGTTTCTAAAATAATCAAGTTTTTGTTCACTGTCCCTCTCTCATCTGTTTATCTTCATTCTGTTTTCATGCAGGCGTTGGGTGTCAGATATTCATTGACAGTTAGATCCAGTATATCTTGTAGGGGGGGGCTCCCTTTCCTATCAGATGTATTAGAGCTCACTCAAATAACTGATTCCAGTACAAACAAAATCTAACAAAATAACTGACTTTTGCCTAAATTCTGCATGTAGAGAGACATGATGTCTGGTGATTTTAATAGAGTGAGCTCTAAGACATGTAACCATTGGCTGTGTCCTACATGTGTCAGTATCTCTGTAGGGGTTATATGTTAAAGCATACTAGCAATGACAATCACAGGTAATACATTTTGACACTCATGACATAGTAGCTGTTTTGAAACTTCCCCTGTGCTGCTTAGTTCATCTAGATCAGTGATCCCCAACCATGATTTGTTAGCAACATATTTCTCATCAACCCCTTGGATGTTGCTCCCAGTGACCTCAAAGCAGGTGCTTATTTTTCTGAATTCCTGGCTTGGAGGCAAGTTATGGTTGCATAAAAATGCAAATTAAAGCTGCCAGTCCAGCTACTAAATAGCCAATCGCCCCCAGCAATTTTTTTCATGCTTTTGTTGTTACCCAATTCTTTTTATATTTGACTGTGGCTTATGGAGACCCCTGATCTAGATAGAGTCTTGCACAGAAGCAGTTGAATCCTTCAGAAAACACTGACAAATTGAAATTTCCTTTTTTTGCATGTTTAAAAAGTTCCATGAGTGTGTCTGTATTTGTGATAATTTATTTGCATGCAGTATTATTTGCATGTATTATTTGTAATTTGCCAATTCCCAAGTATGACAATACATGGAAATTCTGAGATAATGAGCTTTTTTTCACAAACACCGGAATCCTGCCATGAGCATCTGCAGTGGCTACACATTGCCTGTTAGTTGGCGAGTATTGTTCACATTTCAGAGTGGACATAATCAATATCTCCCCTGCCTCAGGCTACTGGGTATGTGCCCAAAGCAGCATTGGCTGTAATTGCTGCAGGGCACATCCACCCCTAAAGACTGCTAAGAGGCCAACAGAATGAATAATTAGTTGTGTTATCTCAAAACATAATTATGTTTGCTTAATGAAATTTGCAGTGGTGTTGTCACATTTAGGACGGACAGCCTGATTCTTCTTATTACTGGCAATCTGGTGTGGCAAATTTAATAAGTTCCAAATGCACAGTAATGAAACTGGTCAGGTGTGAATTCTGCATTAAACAGATTCATATTGTGCCATGGTTTCCGTTATATAAATGGGAACGCCAGGCAGGCAGATCTAGCATGGTGGTGGAGGTGCATAATTATTTGCAATTCTGATTATATTGTATAATTCACAGTGAATTCAGACATGCTTTACTTTTACTAGGCTTCTGGGACCCAATTACCATCTGCCTCTTTCAGTACACTGTAGTGATAGTTTCTTGAAAAGCTGTCATTATTGCACTTTCTTCTTCTTTTTATTGGGCTCTGCATGTTTCATTGTTACGGATACAAGTATATCCCAGTGCTTAAATGACAGTTTGGAAACTAGGATCTCTTCCTTTTGCAACAACAGTCTAAATGTCAGCACTGGCCCAACTGTGACCTTGGACACTGTGCATAATGCAGACATATAGAAATAGAACAGAAGCCCCGCTCTCTTCCAGTGAGTCAGTGAGTAGAGCTGTAGGGTTTGACACTTTTGAGAGTACATTCATAGTAGTTAGCGGGGCTGCCTATTACATTTAATGAGCAAACCTTACAAGGTCTATTAGCAGGTCTGGACTGGGAGTCAAATAGGCTCTGGCATGCCAAGCACAAAGAGGCCCAAACAATAGCCCAATAAATAGTTACTTATAGCAGCCCCCCTGACATTTGCCAGAATCCACTGATTGCTAGTCTGAGCCTGTATATATGTGTATGTTGCACTGAAAACATATATCACTCTCCCTTTCACAATCCCAGAAATCACAGCATGCTTATTTAATAGTGGGGTGCCCAGGGCAGCACAAACTTCAAAACTAAACTCAAATACTTTCTCTTAAGCTGGCCATAGACGCAACGATCCGATCGTCCGAATCATGGGTTCGTACGATTTTCGGACCGTGTGTGGAGAGTCCCAACATTTTTCGTCCGGCGGAGATCAGTCGTTTGGGCGATCAGACAGGTTAGAAAATTTCTGTCGGCTGCCGATAATATCTCTGCATGTATTGCCGATCGTACGATTTTCAGTGAGAGACTGTCACTAGCTTTGTCGGACATAACTTTCGTATGATTGCTGTCAGGCAGAACATCGGCTGATCTATTCTTTAACTACTTTATTTGATCGGAATGATAAGACTTTGATCTGAATGGTTAGTGGAGGGTCGGGACATGGGAAAGTCCGATCATACGTTGATTCCTACGATCGGATCTTTGCATCTATGGCCAGCTTTAGAGCTCTCACATAACTAATGGAACTGGCACTTATATTGCAGGATCACCCATTGTAACCTGCATCACTTAATATCCGTCTATTTGTGTCTGTAAGTTACCCTCCCAATTAGATTGTAAGCGCTACAGGGCACGGTCCGTCTTCCTCTTGTCTTGAAACTTAATGCAAATGTACTTTGTATTTATTTGTACTTACTATTATAATGACCCCGGTTTGTTCTGTTAATTTATTGTCCGGTACAGTACTGCGTTCTCAAGTACAATTCTTGATAAGGGGACGGGGGAGTTTAGGCCTAAAAGAAAGTCAGGTTGTTGAATTTCATAATACAGAGCAGCTGTCTTTGTTGGAGAAAACGAGTCCTTCCATTTCATACCTTTTAAAAACAAGTGCATCACCTCTAGAGGGAAACACTGTGCCAGACACGTTCAACAAAATCCCCATGGTTCTACTTTTATTTGCTGTTTAATTTATTTACCTTTGTGTTTGTTTTCATGCATATCCTCATAGACTGGCATTGAGAACCATTTAGAACTCAACAAGAATTCCAAATAGCATCAGAAACGAAACTTGCCCTATGGAGTGCTCAATCTCTAAGGGAAATCTATCCTGCTGCTCCCAGGTGCTCAGATCCTATGACTTAAGTGCTGTGATGTGACACTGCAGAGTTTCCCCAACTTCTTTTCCTCTTCTGAATCAGTGTGTGGCAGCATATAGAAGCAGGATCAAAGTATCCCGCAGTTTAATTAATATTTCATAAAAATACACAGCTGAGAGCAATTTTCAAATGTGCCAGCACTTTGCCATCCCTAAGGCTCAAAGTCTTAGTTTATTTTCTATTTCAGTACAAGTGGTTTTGTTGATTAATGGCCAAACAAATAGCTTTCTGATACACAGTTAATTATCAGAGAAGTGACATTTTATTTCAAGCTTTGGTGTCACAAAAGAGAACACACATATGCTGAGCTACCATTTTTAATGACTTGCTCTTCTTGAAGAGTCTTGAGGAGCTCTTGCTCCTCCTATTTTTATGACTATCAATGAATGATTTAAGATGTTTCCTTTTTCCCTCTCTCCACAATAATTATATGCTCTGCTATAATTTCTTGTTACGATACTGTGAAACTTCTCTGATGCCAACATAAAACATATGATAAACCTTGTGCTTTTGTTAGGCCTTATGTTCATTAAATGAGCAGTAATTGAAGTTATTTCATTGTATGCAGTTTAAGGCACAGCGCAGTCTGAAACCTCTAGTTAAAGGAGAACTTAAGCTTAACTAAAGAAGCAGGGTAGAAATGTTGTACATACTGTAATAGTTTCTATAGAAGCCCAAGGCAACCTCAGCCCATTAGCAGTAATGATCTGTGGCTTCCAATATTCCACTGTAGTTACCCATCTTCTTTTACTAATACTACTAAACTTTTCTTTTACTACTACTATTACTTATGAAGCTGAGCCTTTAGTCTGGTTCAATAAGATCAGTATATAAAATATGGCATTTCTCTCCATATTCATTTTTAGGGTTTAGTTAAAGCTAAACAGTATAATCTACTGACAGGTTTACTGACAATGCAGACTAGTGATGCATAGATAGGCCTGAAACGCACAGGTCCGCATGTAACCAACGCTTTTTGACATCAGAAGTGTTTTTCGGCGAGATCATAAAAATGGCTACACTCTCTGGACTTGTAAATGGGGGGTTACAATCAGGTGCCAGCAGTAATACACATAGTAGAAAGCCATAGGGTTTCTAGGAAGACCTGGCTCTAGGAACGGAAGATCTTTAATCTTTAAAGCATGACAGAAATAGGCATTTTATTGTAGTACCTACTATTCAGTGTTATTTTTGGGATGCCTTTTAAGGTTGAAGGATACAATTAAAAATCAGGGCAGGCCTTTGACAAATTGATTAAAACAACAGACAACAAACTGGTGGTATCCCGTTACAGTTACACTATAAAGGTGGCCATAGATGCACAGATATTATCGTAAGAAACAAAGTGCGTGTATGGCGGGAGATGAGCCTACTGATATCGGCAAAAGGCTTGGATATCAGTCGGCTCATCCAGGTCGGAAAATTTTGGTGGCCAGGGTTTACTGCTGTATATCTGGTGATTCAGCTAAATGTCTGTATTGAAAATAAACAAACTTTCCTGTGACCATTTGAAAGATTGTAATTGGTATGTCTATGACCACCTTTAGTCTGAGCAAGTAAGTTTTATAGATTTACAATGCCTCTTTTTATACTTCCGCTTCATACTGCACTTTGAAGATGAGCACTGCAAGATAAAACGTAGTTCAGTATCCAATAATCCTATGGTTTCAAGCTACAAGGACTGAATAAGAATTGGCAGCCTTAAAATCCTACCTTTGTTACAGCAGACTTTAAAGCCAAACACCCAAAGAGAGTATCCCATTAGAAAGTGTTATGGAACACCGAGGCAGCGGACAGTCTTAAGAACTCAATTTCTCATGCACTTGTAAGGCCTCATTGGATCAAGGTTAAGATATGAACCAGCATAAACCCATCTAAAGAAGGACGGACTCAGCTTTCGACATAATCCACCTCTGCTTGGCTTCTCATTGACCCCACGCTCAGACGAACGGATATTATCCAGGGCTCAAACACGCTATCCTTACGAATCTTCATATCAAAAGATGTTCTTTATGCCAAACAGTGGGAGACATTTATTTCATTGTAAAGCACATACAAAGAGGGAAAGTCTTGATTTACCATAATCTTTTCAAGCAACCGAGCTGATCACAAATCCAGGAACTTGATGCAGAAGGAGGTCATTACAGTGCAAGGCTTATTATGAATGGTGGCCTCATAATTCTTTTTTGGCACTCCATAGTGCGTAGCTTTGTTGTGTGCTTTATAATAAACATCTTTCTAGCATAAATTAATTAAAATTTTCAGTGATTTCTAAGTTATATGCAAATATCTTTGCAACATTGTATCAATAGTCAATTTGTCTACAGCCAGGGCTCCAGTTCCCACAATGTCTTGTGTGTTCTGTGATATACAGGCCTGTGAAGATGAAGAGTGCAAGGAATCTTGGAAAATTGAGTGCTTTGCTCAGAACTATCATGCATATAGACAGTAAGAAGAGATATAAGATAAAGATTAGATAGGAATTGAGACATTCTGTGACCTTTTACCTTTACATGAAAATCCTTGGAGACTTCTAATAGCCTCATAACCGATGATAGCAGAAATATAAAGGCATTTATATAAAGCTATACCATTATAGTACAACAATCACTAAATTTTTTAACAAATATCCCTTCTTTGAAATTAAAAATTCAAAATCAGGGTAACTATCTTCTGCCATGGGGATTGTTTGTTTAGTGGGCTGTGGCAGTTAAAATATATTTCCTATAGTGACCTGTTTGAGAGGAATCATCTGTAGATCCACGTTCCAACGATAGGAACAATCCCTTCTTTCTGCTGCCTGTAACATTCTCCTGTACCTTTTCCATTACTCTGCATTACTTAAGGATGGAAAGGGTGTATCCAGCAGGAAGAAATAATTCTATTTGCTCTTGGCATGTCTGTGCCCAGTTTATACACACATATACCACAATGTGCTGGGTTTTCTGCACATTTTCTGTTTTTCTCAGAATGTTTGGCTTTAAAGCAGGATGAATTTCTCAGTTGCTTCACCTTTAAATTAACTTTTTAGTATGATGTAGAGAGTGTTATTCAGAGACAATCTGCAATTGGTTTTAATTTTTTATTATTTGTGGTTTTTAAGTTATTTAGCTTTTTATTCAGCAGCCCTCCAGTTTACAATTTCAGCAGTCTGGTTGCTAAAGTCCTAAATACCCTAGCAACCATGCATTGTTTTGAATAAAAGACTTTAAATAGGAGAGAGACTGAATAGAACGATGAGTAATACAAAGTAGTAATTACAATAATTTTGTAACTTTACAGGGCATTTGTTTTTAGATGGTGTCAGTGACCCCATTTGAAAGTTGGAACGAGTCAGGAGAAAATGGCAAATAATTTAAAATGTACAAATAATTAATAATAAAGACCAATTGAAAAGTTTATTAGAATCAGCCATTTTATTGCATACTAAAAGTTAACTTAAAGGTGAACCAACCCTTTAAACACTATGGGGCAGATTTACTAAGCTCTAGTGAATAATTCGAATGAAAAAATATTTGAATTTCGAAGTAATTTTTTGGGTACTTTGACCATCAAATTGGTCAAATTCGATCGAATTGGATCGAATAGAATGATTAGAACAGTTCGAAGTAAAAATCGTTCGACCATTCGATAATCGAAGTACTGTCTCTTTAAAAAAAACTTTTAATTTCATTGAGCAAAATTTGTTAAAATTGTACTTCTCCCCAATAGCTTTCATTTCTTTACTTAAATCAAGCATTGGCACTTTATGATATATGGTCGACATTTTAATAAAAATACACATTTGGTAGTTCACCATATAGCTTGTACAGGGGGGGAGGGTTAGACTAATGGTTTTCAAAGCTAAAAGCAGAGAACAGGCTGCTGGTACATTATGAATTAAACAAAGAGAATCCAATAGCAATAACTTGTTACCTTATAACTAGCACAAGACCATCAGAACCAATGTGCTGAGTATTTATTCAAAGAACAACAAAGACAGTCTTACGCGTTTTGTGCCTGAATGGGCACTTAATCATAGGCTCATGATGAAGTGCCAATTTAGTCTTGTGCCAGCCTGGTAACTATGAAGTAGCACATTTCTGCTGGTACATTATGATCCAACTGATTTTTGCAGTGATCCTCAACCTTTGTAGTTGGCAGACTCCAAATCCCAGCATCCACTCAAAAGCAGCTAGAGAACCACAAATTAAATATATTTTACAGCATTTGGAAGTCTTTTATAGAGAGCAGTCTTTTTTTTTTTTTTTTTTTGGATTATCCCAAATGACCTATTTTGCTCAGCAGTGCAAGCTAATTTGAGTATAAGTAGATAACATTTAAATCCAGAATTTTGCAGATGTATAAATGGAATTTAAATAACATAGTCCTGATAAAATCAGGGAAGAAATGTGTATCATGTGACAGATGTGGGAGGGAGTCAGCATGTAATCATTCTGAGGGGGTGCAGGTGAGATCACAGGGCCAGCACATTGGTTACAGAGAGTTTCTGTCCATATAAAAGCATACATGTTGACTGGGACAAGAATATGAGCATTTTTTCCCCTCTATTTCCATAGTTTCTGAACAAGAGCAAACAGTCACAATGTCTAGCCAGTATCTCACTCGTTTAGTTTGCAGAATAAACTGTATTGATATCATAGTTCTGTTTGAAATGAATAAACCTTTGATCAAGTGCCAGAAATGTGGGTCTGTATTTGTTTTTTGTTTATAATCGTTAGGGGTTTTTTTTTCGCAAGGGGTTGTTCACTTTGCAAACACATTATTTTCCAGTTTAGTTGTTTTCAGACTGATCACCAGAAGTAGATGCTTTCCCAGTTATTTATTTATTTGTTATTATTTCTTAAATTTAAGTTGTTCCTGTGTTTCAGTCTGGCAGCTCAGGAATATAGAAATTTATCTTGTACTGTCTGTTTTAGCTTATGGGGGACCTCCTAGAACCCATTTGGAGTCAATTGGTGGACTTTGAAAAATCAATTTTTTTTTTTTAAATACTTTGCATCAAATACGATCGAATACGATCTTACTTCGATTCGAGCGATTGAATACAGCCTATTCACCCGCAATAAAAACTTAAATTCCGGTTAGTCTTTTTTTATTTGAATTTCGAAGTTATGGGAGTTCAAAAAAACTCCCATTACTTCGAAATTCGACCCTTGATAAATCTGCCCCTAAATAAACCCAAATGCTTCCAATGAGGATTAATTAGATCTTAGATTAGATCAAGTATAAGGTACTGTTTTATTATTTCAGAGAAAAAGGAAATCATCTTAAAATATTTAGATTATTTGGATAAAATGGAAGATGGCTTTCCCGTAAATTCTGAGCTTTCTGGATAACGGGTTTCCGGATAACGGATGCCATACCTGTATTTTGTTCTGTAATGCTTGAAATCAGTCCATGTTATAAAGGTACCTGTTAAGTTACCTACAGATTTCTGCCAGAATACAAACACTTACATTGGCTCCTCTGGGCAAGGCAGAAGGGTTTGTAGACTTTTGTCGGATCTGAAACGCTTGTTAGATAAGTGGCATATTTGTAGCTTAGCCATGTATCTAGAGTATAGAAAATAACTGGCAAGATATAAAGGTACAGCACACCCTGGGAACAATCTAAATTGTTTAGAGATGTGACATTTGGATAGAGATATCATTTTGTTTTTATCATTTTGCCTAAAAGTAGTATAATGTATTTCTACAGTGCTAGATACACATCCAACATGCTGCCAATCGTGGGGATATCACCATGCTGCATTTTCATCACAAAGGCAACAAAAGCTGCCTTGAAATATTCCAAGCAAAGATGTGAAGAATGTGCACGTGTTTTCTTTGCATTGCTATTCCTGATCTTATTGAAATGAAAATATACACAGGTGTCTGGTGTGCTCCATCAGGAAAGCCTGAAGAAAGCTGATGTCTGAAACTAGGCCTGTTTTTTAAGGCCACAGGGCGAGTTATTTGAAGAATGTTAGATTCCAAGTGTGAGAATTCTTTGTGCAGCTGAGTATATGTCCTAGTTTCCTTGCAGCTCTTGTCTGGGTGCAAGTCGGCAGAAATTCTGTGGTGTCTACACTTGATGGGCTTTTTAGCAGAAGTCAAATTAGCTTGGCAGCTCTAAATGAAAAGAGGAAAAACCAAGATCCTGTCTGTCTGTGATGAATTTAGCCAGATGCTCTATTCACCATCACCTGCTATTAGTTCAGACATATGGACTTCCTTGTGCTTCTGTTTTTTTTAAGCTACTTTTTTTTAGGGGAAAGGAAAACAGGAATTTTTCACTTAAAGGGATACTGACAAATATTGTTTCATTGAAGAGGTTGCACTAGCAAATACATTCGATAACTTTAAGGAAGGATTTGAAGCTTTTTTAGAAAAGAAAAAAATACAGAGTTAATAAAATGAACACATTGATCAAAGGGACTGATCCGATAGCTAACAGAGTCGGATTGGGCTAGTGGGACATCAGGTGGGCCCTGCTGACCCAGGCCGGCTCCCTGCTCTGATTCAAAATATAGTATAGTCCTCTCCCACCCCCCTTTTCCATTACAATAAGTGAAATACGTAGGGCAGGGGGGGATGCAAGTGTCGGCTCTGAGTTTCACGACTGGGGCTCGGGGGCCCTGTCCACTTACTTGAGAAATCTTGAGCTGCTTTACCCAGTCTATGGGAACCTTGTGCAGTGTAAGAAAAAATGTAAAATATCCAAAATAAAGTATTAAAATATTGTGCTAAACCTTAATAAAAATGTTCTTTATAAAAACAATGAGAAGGATATTTGACTGTGATAAATCTGTCTCTTAGAGTATGTTAATTTCTCCATCTTAATTTTTCTTGTTTAAATTTAGTGGAGAGAAAATATATATATATAAGAAAGGTCACAGTCCAGTGACCGAAACATTTTCACCAGTTTTATTTTGAATTTAACCTGTAGAGTGAAATGCTCCTTTTTAATATTTATTTTTCCTTTAGTTGTACCAGAAAAGTTGATACATGAGATTATGGAAGAACACCTCTTTAAAGGGCACCTGTTGGGCAAAAATATTATCCCCAACCAAAGGTGCGGGCTAACAAAGGCTGCAATCCGGTTTGTGATAACAGTAGTTTTTTTTTGTTTTTTTTTAAATGCCCCCTCCAGTGCTAGGACACTTGCATCAGGAGGGAGTGCGTGCGCATAATGCGCTTCTGATGTCATGCGCATAATGATCAAGTCACGGAATTTGCTCACTATGCTCATGCGTGTATTCTTCCTGGTGCAGGTGGCCTGGCACTGGCCGGGGGCAATTAAAAAAAACAAAAAACTGTTAGGGAGGGATCTATTAGCCAGCACCTTTGGTTGGGGATAATATTTTTGCCCAACAGGTGCCCTTTAAGCCAAACAAATTGTCAGTAGCGGTTTCTCATTGGGTGTATTGAGTCTGGCTTCATCATCACCAAAAATGTATACACAAGTTTTTTTTCAATACGTGTGCGTAGTTTCTGTGCGTCAATTCATTTTCTACTTTGCACAAGTCAACCATGTGAGCTAAGGAAGCAGGCAAGAGCACTCCATTGAAACGGCAAATTTTAGCCACCTCACCTGCATTTGTTCTATCTTCAAGCAAGAAAAGCAGATTTATGCAACTGTATATTAACTGCAGGTTCTTTTTATTATATTTATATATCAGCATTTTGTTCCAGTGTAGGCAAAGCTGATACACAATGTAGGTTACTTAAAGGAGAAGGAAAGGTTAAAACTAAGTAAGCCTTATCAGAAAGGTCCACCTATATATACCAGTAAACCCTCAAAGTAGTGCAGTCAAAAGAAACACTGCATATCTTTCCTTCTATTATGTACACAGACTGTATCAGACTTACTGCCTTCAGCTTAAACCTCTTTGCCCCGGGCTTGAGCGTGCTCAGTTTGCTCTTCTTCTCCCCCTCCCTTCTCTGCTGTAATCTGAGCCCAGAGCTATAAGTGAGCAGGGAGAGATTCAGGCAGGAATTGATGTCACACCAAGCTAATACTGCAACTGCTATCCTAAACAAACAGAGAGCATCTAGAGCTTTTTACTCAGGTATGGTAAAACATTCTACAGAATAAATATAGTGTTATAGCTTGAACTATTGCAGCTAATCTATTGGAAATAAAATGCCTCCGTAGCTTTCCTTCTCCCTTAATGCAAATTGAATTTGTTTGTGGGGAAATGCAGCAAGGGAAATATTAGGCAGCAATGCATGTAGGGGAGTATATTGAGTTGGGGATGTTACTAGACTTGTGTGCAGCTGAATGTAATGTCATGAGGGTTAACAATATATATACATATAGATACTCTGAATCCAAATACCTAGTAGTGAATAGACACTAATGGAGACAATCATTTTTTGATTAAAGGAAATGCACATTCCCTTCCATTCATACTTCTATAGCTACTGTATATCAAAACAATATGACGCAGCTGCCAAAATAGTCGTTCAAATACACAGGCACAGATTAACATACACACACAAGAAAGAAACCCATCCAGTTGCAACACAAGGGCGAACTAATCAAAACTGAATTAATGCATTAACATTAGGGCCCAGAAGCTTTATGTAGATGGTCCTTTAGGGTAAATTGTGTTATAGCTATTGTTTTATTTTAATAAACTGATGTATGAGGTAGGCCACATCATCATCTTCATTGGACACTAATAACCTCTGTGTCGATTGAGTATGTGTGTGGGTTTGAGAATGTTATTTATGCAGAAAAACACTTCTTTTTAACATCATCTATCACTTGGAATTCTCAGAATACCATAAGCAATGCACAATCCCAGCTAGTGTAATTTACCTCCCAATATTGAAGGGGCTATTTTAACTTGGCAGGTGTAAGACTAAGCAAGCAGTAGAAAGTGTGGAGCTAAAAAATAACAGAATCTGCCTGAAGCACGGACCAGTGAAGCATAGCTTGCACCAAGCAGGGGACTCAGAATCTTTATATTCAGCAGATAATAGACTTCTTACAATCCATTTATTCTTCAGCTCTGTCTAAACGGTCAACATCAATGAAATGGCTTTTCTAAGGAAGAGCCCAGCACAGGCAAGCTTTTATGAATGAGCAAGTGACATCAGGTCCTGGAAAATATTGTCAGGGGAAAACAAGCAATCTCTATGTGCTTTTGAAACGCCACTCTATTCTGTGTTGACAAAATGGATTTTTTTCCTAATATTTAACAGAATATTTCCACCAAAACTAACAGTAGAGCAATAAGAAAACTCTTGTATTTTTGGTTTGTTGCCTCGGGCACCCTTCCGCACCCTGCAAATAAATTTCCACCCCTCTGATGAAACATTGTATGCCTAAGACTCCTTATTTTTTCTCTTAACATGAAGAATTGAGTTAGAACAGAGTCCTTAGCCCTGGAGAGATGAGTACAAGTTTTATTGAGCATCAGGAGTCTAATCTTCCATTGTGCCCTTAAGGTGCAGACAAGATAAGAAAGGTCAACTGATGCAGATTATTGTGGTTAATTAAAATAATCCGGAAGATGAAAATTGGACCGAGTACCTCAGTATGGCATCTATGGCACCTCCTGCAGCATCATGCTGACACTGAGACCAAACAAAATGGCAGAGGCTGTACTCCTTCTATCGGTTTGTAATCTATCACTCTGTCAGGCCTTTCTCCAGTCCTTGCCTTTTGCCAGCTACAGAAATTGGCAGCCTAGTGTTGCTAAGCCTCTGAGTAGCTCGTTTTGTTCAAGGAGACTGCATAATGAATAAACCCAAGGTAGCCGCAGACTAGTAATTAAGTTCACAATATGATTTATAATATGCAAACAACCCTGAGCAGCCATATGGATTAGCATACATTATGTTTGATGGAGCACTATACTTTTGCTACAGACTTTCATATTTAATGTTTTCCAAGTACGACATGTAATGCTATAGAGAACACTTTATGTATTCTATCAAACCCCATAACATCAGTGCACTGAATGATACTTCTGCACATCACTTTCAATTTCTAAGGTACTTTTTATAATACATGGATTTATGACTAGGTAGACCTACCGGTTTGGGTAGACCTGCTATTGGCACTATAGGGCAAAATGCCACTCAAACCAATCCAAAATTAAACATGCTGCTATATAGGAAAAGTGTTGTAGAATAATTTGGTAATATACAGTAGCTTTAGAAACATGGGGAAAGTCCAAGGCCAAGAGGGCACTGCTATTTTGTAGTTATTTACTGTAGATGAGGAGATGACTACATGTCGAAACACCAATACATGATTGCAACAATTACACATTTGTGAAAGTAGAATGTGGATGTGATCATCTGATTCACAAATCTTGACATAAAATTAAGATGAAATATGGAATTCCTCTTTCACTTCAGTTTTTATTGGTTACAAATGATTATTCTGCATCATTCACCCCAAGTTCCTTTTTTTATTGGTCAGTTAGTGCTTGCAAATGAAAACATTTCGTGAAACATGTATAGAAAGCTCCATTATACACAGAAGCATTTTTTCTTGCTACATATTTTAGATGCTCTCTATCATCTCCTGAAGCCACCAGCATTTTTTTAGTGATTCCCACCTTAAAACACAGCATTGTGTATTTTCATGAGGAAATCACCCAACAGATGCGAGTGCTATTGCCATTATATTGCTCTCATGTGGCCAGAGGAGCGGTTAATACTGCCTTTAAAAATCATTCTCTCTACTTCTTTATGCACATAATTAAAATATATTTAACCAAACCAGTTAATCCATGGGTAGAACATACAGGAAAATAATAACGACAGAGCTTGTATATTATTTATTATTTATTTTAACAAGTAGAAACTGGAACCCACTACTGCTGTTCAGCTAGTCCACTGATCAAAGGTACAATTTAACATTTGGTATAAAGCTGTGGGGTTAGGGCATTTTATGTCCTTTTCCTCATCTGTGCCCTCTTAGCTCATATAGACATAGGGGGTTATTTATAAACACTGGGCAAATTTGCACCTGGGCAGTAACCCATAGCAACCAATCAGATGATTGCTTTTAGTGTTCACCCTACAGCTGGCTGAAAAAAAGCTAATCACTGATTGGTTGCTATGGGTTACTGCCCAGGTGCAAATTTGCCCAGTGTTTATAAATAACCCCCACTGTGTGAAAACATTGACTAACTAGCATATCTAGGGCAGCAAATTACTTTCTACCCCAAATTTCACCTGAATTAACCTTCACGCTTGGCTTTTAGGAGACTCTAAGGGGCAAATTCACTAAGATGCGAAGTTGCGCCAGGCGCAACTTCGCCGAGCTTCGCCGCACTTTGCCGCACTTCGCCAGGCGTAGTTTCGCCAGCGCTCCGCAAATTCACTAAAATCCGAAGTTGCGCTCAGGGGTAGTGTAAGGTTGCGAAGTTGCGCTAGCGGTGATTCGCTATGTAAAGCGAAGTTACGCTAGCAAAGGCTAATTTGCATATGGCGCGAAATTCATATTTCAATGGAGGAACACGTATCAGCACTACAAATGCCAAGAAAAGCTTCAAATCTGCAAATATAAATTTTATTTTACCCTACACATGTGCCCACTGTCTAGGTAAGTTGCCATGAGTCAGGAAATGTAGGGGGGAAGGAGGGGAGCCCCAAAAACATTTTTGATCTTTTTCAGCCTATCACCCATCATGTAGAAAACACGCCAGCGTTTTTTGGGACTTAGAAAAAATTTTGACTTTTTTGGAAACAATCCCTATCTACTCTATTGCGCTTCGCCGGGTCTGAGGTGGCGAAGGAAGTCTAGTGTAAAAGGCAGCGTTCAGTACACTGCGCAAGTTAGTGAATTTGCGTAGTTACGTCGCTAGCGAAAATTCGCCTGGCGTAAGGGTGCGAAGTAACACTAGCGAAACTACGTCAGCGTTCGTTAGTGAATTTGCGCAATAGCGAAAATGCCAAACGCTAGCGAATTAACGCTAGCATTCAGCGCTTCGCGGCTTAGTGAATTTGCCCCTAAGAGATTAGACAGACATTCTCTCTAAAGCTCACCCTAACTGACCTTCGCCATTCACCATAGGCACAATGTAGCCATAGTGTTCAACACCAGAGGGCTGTAATACTTTGATATTGTTATCTTTTTTTTCACCATTTTGTTTTCTATTTCACCCACTAGCTAGACTCTGCTGGCATATAATGTATCAGACTGCTGGTCAGATCTTATACTCAGAAAATCCTATACATTGCCCATTTATATATTCTGTTGCAATAAAATCTATAAAAAAAATACAGCTTTGCTGTGACCGCTGTCCTTATAACAGTAAGCATAGCATGCATTATATCTGGATTATTTTTAAGATCAAGCAAAGACTGACGCAGTCAAATTGACGTGCTAATATCCCTAATGTGATCTAAACTGCCATTATGCTGCAATCATTGAGGGAGACTGCAATCATCAGTAGAACTCTGAGAAAATCAGGAGCCATTTGGGGTAATCATAGCCGAGCATCAGTAACTCCTGCTGTGTTGGAGCATATTACTTGGTTTTCTCTGTGCTGCAACAGAAAATAAGGCATGCTAGGATTGATATTCTACAGGTAAAAATGAAGTGCTTATAATTGTCTGTTATTGTTTGTCTCTGTATAAAGGCAGCAGAGTAAAATGCTTAGAAATATGCTTATATATATACAGGTATACCTTGTTGGTTCAGTCCAGGTCACTATCTTTCATCACAAGCAACTTAATCAGATCACCTTCCTGGGTACTTCCCATTCAGATGTTTAGAAATTACTGTTGTACATTTAAATACAACATATCTGTTTTCCTTCAAAGTTATATTTTAAGATAGCAGCAATGATGGACCCAGCCATTCTAGCACCCTGGTTAAAGAGGAACCCCTTCTCCCCAAGATCTGTCCCTGATTGATATGTTGTATTGATATGCTGTATTTAAATGTACAGCAGTCATTTTAACATTTTTCTTAAAGAGCAGCACTCT
The DNA here is from genome assembly GCA_038501925.1 of Xenopus petersii. Lineage (NCBI taxonomy): Eukaryota > Metazoa > Chordata > Amphibia > Anura > Pipidae > Xenopus > Xenopus petersii. The sequence continues at coordinate 36,012,070 of CM076677.1, forward strand.
ATGACATATCCTGGGAGTGCCTCTCTACTACTAGTTGAGCATCTGCACTCCCAAGTATCCTAAGAATTTCAAAGTTAAAAAAATGCATCTCCGGAATTCACGAGTAGTGGGCTCACATGTGATGTCATTGGGCATGCCACACAAAATGGTGAATAGAAATTGGTATGCCACCCCTAGAATCCTTGCATCCTAGGCCCAGGCCTTCCCACAAATTAGGGATGCACCGAATCCAGGATTCGGTTCGGGATTCGGCCAGGATTCGGCCTTTTTCAGCAGGATTCGGATTCGGCCAAATCCTTCTGCCTGGCCGAACCGAATCCGAATCCTAATTTCCATATGCAAATTAGGGGCGGGAGGGAAATTGCGTGACTTTTTGTCAGAAAACAAGGAAGTAAAAAATGTTTTCCCCTTCCCACCCCAAATTTGCATATGCAAATTAGGGTTCGGATTCGGTTCGGTATTCGGCCGAATCTTTCGTGAAGGATTCGGGGGTTCGGCCGAATCCAAAAAAGTGGATTCGGTGCATCCCTACCACAAATGCATGCCTGCACCCACCCCTAGTCCTGCCCCTGGATAGCACTGTACTGCTCAACTAGGAATAGACAACCAAGGCAGCTATGGTGCAACCTGTGCAATTCCTCCCTGATTGGAAGAGGTTAAATGTAGCTTTTCTGACATCTGCCAGTATAGATTCCCTTGAGTCTAAGGCAGAGAAGTGTTTTCCCAGTATTTGGTGATATCATGCAAATGTCCCTGTGCTCACATTGTTTTACCTTATTATTCCTTGGTGTTTTGGATGTACATTTCTATTTGTAATGGTGGCGTCATTTCTTATTGCTGATTTTATTTTAAAGGGTCAACACTTGGTTCATTACTCTCAACTGTAGTGCTGATAATAATGATATTTCCTGTAATGTTATGCTGAGCAGGTTTACAGCATATGCATGAGAGTACCTCACATCTCTGTTGTGTATATTAAACAAGCTCCATTGCAGTTACTTGGTACAAAGCTGCATTTATTGAAGAGCGTCAGAAGGGTGTTATATTTATATAGTTCTACGTGTATAATGAATTTTTCTTACACATATAAATTAATAATAGAAGGAAAACAACAGTACAGTTCCTCTCTAAACACAGAGACAGGGGCATAATTTGAAGTCTTTGGGACCACAAACAAAAAAATATTAAGAATACGATAATATAATAAATCTGCTCCATCTCTTGATACATTACTGTACCCAGATATCACTTATGACACACAAGCCTAATATTTCACTTCACCATGCCCTGCCCCAAAACATACCTCCCATGGCCCCATTTCCACAGGACAGACCTGAATTCAATATGCGCGGCCTATGAAAACCGTGGAGTGTAGCTGAAGGGTTTTATGGAAAGTTGATTTACTCAATACAGTATATCTAATTGGTAGTGTTCCATGTCCTACTTCAACATGACAGAGGTGGTGGAATTCTGGGGCTTATAATTTGGCCAACAGTTAATACGAGATTCCGATGTGGAACCTGTGAAAAAGCTAGCTTTGCTCACACTTGATATTTCCAAAGGAAACGGCCTTTCAAATTATTTAGGTCTGAATGACTCTTTTCAGAGTGCGGTCCAAGCAAATGTGCTCCGCTAAGAAGCATATCTCTGAATAGGCTTGGATTCTACTCACATACTCTGAAATGGTCTTGCTATTATTGTGATTCAGTAGACGGGATTTCATCAGACAGCTGTCAAAGGCAACACAAAGGGCATTGTGCATCGTAGAAAGTGAAAGGACATGTAACACTGATAGTAATGAGCACAACATGCTGATCAGGAGCAGTGTGCTCACATCTCGCAGGCGCTCGTGTTTAAATCATGTACTCATAAGGGAGCAACCTACACAACAAAGAAGCTATATGCTGGAGAAAATATATCATTATTTAGTAGTAATAATTGCTAAAACCTTCCAGTAGGAACGCCACAATCACATACCCATTCTTCCTTTAGGAGTACCATAGAAAAAAAATGTGTCCCCCGTCAAACTCAAGCTGCCCATAATTTGGTATCCAACATGGGCTGTAGATAGAAATCAGGAGAGTGCGGTTCTGCAGGACAGGGCTGATTCTGTCTCATTGGTCAACAGTCCCACAGAGACATTAATAAACTGCAACTGTAGATATTACAATTAGGTTTTATTGATTAGTGTAACGGTATAATGTCTTAGCAGTTAATAATGGCTTTGTGTGATACAGGCCTTATATGTATACAAATATCAGATGAACTGCTTGCTCGTTATGTTTAGCTTTGTGATTGAGGCACTCTTGTAACAACAAGATCATATCTATTCATATACTATTGTTATACCTATTTCTAACAATTAGCCTCTTAAAGGGCATGTAAAGTCTAAAATAGAATAAGGCTAGAAATGCTGTATTTTGTGTACTGAAAATAAACATGAACTTACTGCACCACAAGCCTAATACAAAAACAAATAATTTATGCTTTCAAAGTTGGCTACAGGGGGTCACCATCTTGTAACTTTGTTAAACATCTTTGCAAGACTAAGACTGTGCACATGCTCAGTGTGGTCTGGGCTGCTTAGGGTTCTGCATGGCTGGGTTCTGCATGGCTGGGTGGGGGCTCCCCCTGGTGTTCATAAATATGATTGTTTCCCTGCTCAGCAGTTAGGGACCGTCTGACAATTCCTATCCACAGGTACACATTTTTTAATCAAAGTATATTGGAGATAGGTTTCTTTTTCATTAAAGAATGTAAAAATTGGATTTTATTTTTTTTCCTTTACATGCCCTTTAAATGCATGCGTCACAGGGAAATCTGTGTCTGTTTCCTCTGCTTGGCAAGTCATATGTGAGTTGTATAGGTTTCATTGTGTTTTATGGGGCAAGTAGTTTGTTAAATCCAAAACCAAATTATTGGGTTTAATTAACATTTAAATTATTTTTTAGTAGACTTAGGGGGTTATTTACTAAACTCCGTTTTTTCTGGTCTGAATTTTAAAGGCGAAAGCACTGTTTTTTCATGAATTTTTGGCGATCTATTAAACCCCTATGCTGTTAAAAGTCAGAATAAAAAAGTACTACATCTCAAACCTGGCGTGGTTATGTAGAAGTCAATGGCTGATGTCCTGTTTACAACTCGAAGATATCATGATCTGCGCTGGGTTTTGTACAATAATCTGATTAATTTGTGATTTTTGGTCAATATTCCAGAGTTTTCAGTTGTCAAATCTGAAAAAAAAATTTACGATTTAAATTTTTTCAGGATTTTATTCGGTCTTTACCCCACACCAGATTTTTTAGAGTAAATGTATTCATAATACGGTAAAAATGTGCACGGGAGTTTAGTCAAAGTGTTTTTAAGAAAATAGTGAGACATTTTCAGATTTTAGTAAATAATCCCCTTAATGTATGGTGATACTAATTATGGAAAGACCTCTTATTTGGTAAATAAGGGGTGACAGGCATGTGAGTCTCATGGATAACACTCTCCTAACCAAATGAAGGGTTAGTGCAATTAGACATCTGGGCTCTGTAAAGTTAGCCTATGATTAAGTGTTTATTAGGAAATGCGTAAGGCTGTGGACACAATAAACTTTTCACTTTGAATGTATTTGCCTGGTGGAAGATTACCTTCATTGAGTTCCTGCTCCAAAAAGTTTTTTCAATTAGACATCTTGCACCAGTTTTAATTTGTTTTCCTTGCTAGGAATCTAATTGCCAAAAGCATTTACCAAGGTAATCTCCTCTTATAATTCTAATAAAACTCTTGCATTTACTTATTACACAGAGGTTTCTTATCATGTTGTACGTAAAGGGGTTGTTCACCTTTGAGTTCACTTTTAGTATGAGGTAGTATGAGGTAGAGAGTGATAGTCTCAGACAATTTGCTATTGGATTTCCTTTTTTATTATTTATTATTTGTGTTTTTGAGTTATTTAACTTTTTATTCAGCATCTCTCCAGTTTGCAAATCCTACAATCAGGTTGCTAGTGTCCAAATTACCCTAGCAACCATGCATCAATTTCAATAAAAGACGGGAATATTAATAGGAGAGGGCCTGAATAGAAAGATGAGTATTAAAAAGTAGCAACAACAATAAATGTGTAGCCTTACAGAGCATTTGTTTTTAGATAGGGTCAGTGACCCCCATTTGAAAGCTGGGAATAGTCAACAGAAAAAGGTGATTCATTTAAAAAAAACTATATAAAAAATAAATGATAAAGACCAATCAAAAAGTTGCTTAAAATGGGCAATTCTATAACAAACTAAAAGTTAACTTAAATATGAAGCACCCCTTTAAGTTCAGACACCTTGGATTTTGGATGATATCCAATAATTTATTACTGCACTGTGGGATACAGATGATTCATTTGTTTTGTCTTTCACGACTCAATCAAAATAGAGCACTAAAACATAGTTATAAATTGAGGATTATGTCATCATATGGGTCGGGGTTCTGAGAAAAACAAGACTGATCAAATGAAACTGGGGTGCAGGTAGGAAGTAGGTTAGAAAACTCTATTGATACCTTTAGACTAAAAAATAAGCAGAAAAGCACAGAACGGGTAAAGTCTTGTTTAGTAGACTTGCTCTGCCTTCTTCCCATACATTTTAATAGACTTTGACATTTAACACAGTGGACTTTATTTATACATATATGAATATATTGCACCCAGAGCTTTTACATATGGAATTTGCCAAAGGTCTCATAGTAAGTTTAAATGCCCTAAACTAGAGTCCTGCACGGGTCCATTTTTTGGAACCCGTACCCAACCCGTACCCACAACCTGGAATCCGCAACCCTGACCCGCAATCTGCATTCTTAACCGCTTGGACCCGCTACCCGACCCAACCCGCAAGTACCTTAGCCACAACCCGGACCCGCGACCAACTGACCATCAAGAATCAGGAAGTGCTGTCATTGTAAACCGGAAGTGACATCATTGGAAGTAGGCATGATCAGAAAAAAGAAGTAAAAATCTCTATTGAAAACACCCGCGACCTGCAAACCCACAGAACCGCGTCTATACCCGCACCCGGAACTTCTACCCGCAACCCACAGGGTACTGTAGGTTTTTTGCGGGTAACCCGCGGGTAGCACATATTTAATTTTACAAATGTTTGGTGTAAAAGTAAATATATACAGTATATAGTTACTTGTTACTCCAGTCTCTTATAAACTGCTAGGGATCAGGGGCGATCCTGGCCCCTCTGCCTCCTGAGGCAGCAGCAGTTGCTGCCGCCCCCCCCTCCCCTGTGCGCTTACCTTTTTGCACCTGAGGGGGTCCACTAGGGTGGCAGAGAGGGCCAGTATGCTAGCGCAGAGAGCCTAACTACGCTCTCTGCAGAAGAAGAGCCAAATTTCCGGTTTGAAAACAGGAAATTCAGCTCTTATAGAACCAGTAGCGGCATTTTTGCTGTCCCTGGTACCTAGTGGGGCACTGCCGTCTGAGGCGACAGCCTAAACTTGCCTCATTGGCGAAGCACCCCTGCTAGGGACATACTGCAGCAGACAAGAAGCACCATATTTTCTACCCGCAATACACAAACACGCACCAGCAGTTGCGGTCACAATGGACACACCTGCATAAGTAAGTAAGCGCATTACCGAAATAACCAGTCTCAGTATCCACTGCCACATCAATACAATAAGTTTGATTTTTTTACTTTTTTCCAGAGGTACAGATGGAGAAAATGCATAATGCAATAGTGGAAACAAAACAGATCAACATTATCATAAGTAATACTTTGCATTAAGCAGAAAATATTGTAATACTGTATATCCTTCCTTGAACTTCGCTTGCATGATTGAATACCTGATAATCGTGCAATGTGATCTGCAGTTATAAAATGTTTTAAAGATACCTGTTAAACATAAAAGTTTATTGGTTATCAACCTTAGACTTTGCATTTTTCACCAGCTTTAAATAATTTATACATTTAGCATCGGCCTGATCTGCGTGTGTTGGAATCATGTAATATATTCATTTCAGTTAAACATTAGAGCTAAAATATCTACACTTAAAGGAACAGTAACACCAAAAAATTTAAAGGAAAACTATACCCCCAAAATGAATACTTAAGCAACAGATAGTTTATATCAAATTGAATGGCATATTAAAGAATCTTACCAAACTGGAATATATATTTACATAAATATTGCCCTTTAACATCTCTTGCCTTGAACCACCATTTTGTGACTCTATCTGTGCTGCCTCAGAGATCACCTGACCAGAAATACTACAACACTAACTGTAACAGGAAGAAGTGAGGAAGCAAAAGGCAGAACTCTGTCTGTTAATTGGCTCATGTGACCTTACATGTGGTTTGTATGTGTGCACAGTGAATCGTACGATCTCAGGGGGCGGCCCTTATTTTTTAAAATGGCAATTTTCTATTTATGATTACCCAATGGCACATACTACTAAAAAAGTATATTATTATGATAATGGTTCATTTACATGAAGCAGGGTTTTACACATGAGCTGTTTTACTCAGTATCTTTTAATAGAGACCTACATTGTTTGGGGGGTATAGTTTTCCTTTAAGTGTTTTAAAGTAATGAAAATATCATGTACTGTTGCCCTGCACTGGTAAAACTGATCTGTTTGCTTCAGAAACACTACTATAGTTCATATAAACAAGCTGCTGTGAAGCAATGGCGTTAATTGAAAACGACTATATGGCACAGGTTAACTAATGGATAAAAGATAACACCATTAGACAGACAGAGCTTATTTGCTATCTGCTGCGTAACCTGGGCCTTTTCTCCTTTGAATGGCTGCCCCCATGGCTACACAACAGCTTATTTATATAAACAATAGTAGTGTTTCTTAAGCAAACACATCAGTTTTACCAGTGCAGGGCAACACTGCATTATATTTTCATTACCTTAAAACACTTTTATTTTTAGACGTTAAACCAGCCTATGGGTTCAGCATCTATATAGTAGTAATGATCCAGGCCTTCAAAGTTGTCTGAGGAGTTTCCCATCTTGGATTTTTTGTTTAGGAGTGTCTGTGACACACACATGCTCAGTGTGCTTTGAGTAGCAAAGCTTAGGGGTCATAACAAATCATCAAGCAGAAAATGAGGAGAAGATAGGGAGCTACTGGTGCATCTTTGGAGACACAGATCTTTACTGCTAAAAGGCTTTGGTTGGTTTGGTTTGGTTTGTATAGAAGCCCAAAACAAAATGTCCAACATTTCTGCCCTACTTCTTTGTTAAGGTTTAGTTCTCCTTTAATCACATATGTAATTAACGGATAACAGTCAAAACCATTCTTTCAATTGAGTTCCTGACTGCCTGTATTACTTTTTTTTCATATTTTTTGCCTTTTTGGCCATTCTCTCCAATATTTTTGTAGAGCTGCAGAAAAGTTTGGCACTTTTAAAATATCATATGATAACATCAGTAATCACAGATCAACTAGCCTTCATTCCCCTGTCATACATGTACATTCTACATTTCCCCATATTCTATTATTTGCTAGGCCTCTGCACATTGTCCTGTCTCTATAGCTATTTTATAAACCAAACTGTTTGGACCAGACATATATATATATATATATATATATATATATATATATATATATATATATATATATAAAAAACCTGTTCTGTGTATTCTACATAAGGCACTCAAATTTTATTTCTGCAAACTGTGTAATTGTGTAAGAAATAGTTTATCCCCTGCTGAAAGTAAAAACAATATTACTAGTCGCTTGTATTCTGGAACCATTTTAAAACTCATCTCTATGGTAACAGTGATTTGGGTACCAGAGTGATTTCACACTCCTCTGTGTATGGGTGCAGGTTTGCCGGAGACAAGAGGATTTCTTTATGCATAAAAATACAGTATGGACTCAGATACACAAGACTATACATAAACTGCAGTGGAAAGAGAGGGGAGATGGGTGCACTGAAGTGTAACATGTTATTTAGTGAGTAAAAGGCAGCGATGGGTGAAATCAGGCATTAAAGGGGAAACTGCATCTTAGATACTACTGCTTCTGTATGGAAAGTGTTATGCATGTTTCCATTATTTTTGTTTATTTCCAAAACTTGACATACATCAGAGAACAAAAGTAAGAATAAGAATGTTATGATGTGATTTGATTTAGCTATGATCCCAATAGTGCTATTATAATAATGAAAGCAAATGCTGATTAGAATAATAAAATCAATGCTGACTGTTTTTTTTTTTATATTATGGCAGTAGCTAAAAGTTTTAAAATTCTTCAGATTATACAAGTAGGATGATATAATGTCCCTCAGATAATGTATTGGTGCTTTTATTTTTATTATCCCTAGTTTATCTAACTATAGTGGTCATTAACAATCCCAACGGCAGTGTGCAGAATGCAATTTTGTTATAAAAAACTAAATTAAAATATAGGGATGTGCTAGGTACAATTTCAGACATCAATAATGGGGTGTAGACATCATCTTGTTACCTTGTGTGTGCCCTAACATATCTTCCACAATTGTGCTAGGCTGACCTCGTGGCCGCAGTTGCTTGGAATTATGGGGGAGAAAGCCTGTATTCGTAGAAATAACATGCAATTTCCATTCGAAATTGCACTTTGCACACTGCGGTTGTGGTCATAATGACCCCCTTATGTCTTCTTCTTCTACATAGTTTTGCAGAGATTATACAACAGTCACATCAGTGGAGTTTACAATCAAAGGTTCCTTTCACTTTCACACAGTTGGGTCAATTTTCTCAAGTGCCAATTGACCTGCCTGTTTTCATAGTGTGGGAGGAAAGTCAAGTTAGTATGGAGAGAACATACAAACTCCTTACAGATATTGTGGGAGTAAACCCATACATAGACAGACAGCATATACCAACTCCTTGTAGATATTATCCTGGCAGGAATGACATCTAGAACTCAAGTTCTGCAAGGGAGCAGTACTAATCACTTGGCTTTGTCTGTTATTTTAGCTCAAGTCTCGCAAAGTCTCAAGCAATAAATGTTCTGGCAGCCTTTACAGTTTGGGGTAGGGAATCTTATACATTAAGTCATTTTTAAAATAATGTGGTTCTGAGGGAATGCGAGGATTGAATTGACATTTCATAATATTCAAGTTTTCATTTAATAGGAAACTATCCAAGATTGACTCAGTACTCTCAAGACCTCTTCTGAGCCCTTTACATTTCTAATTGAATTGTTATTTTTGTGCTATTGTAATCTGATCGTTATGGTACATAAGCATTGAATGAGATTTGCTGTGCTGGCAGCCAAGTGGTTAAGTGAATATGCAGGTGGGTTGTCCAGTGAGAAGCATGTGCATATGGAGCGCTCTGCATCTTCAGTTTCATTGAATAAGCTCAAATCTGCAGCACTGCATAGCACTTTCCCCTCACTTCTCTGCCGCTTGGGTCACTGTCAGATCTCAGTGACTCCCAAGAGAAAAAGCGCATGTCGGCAATTTTAAACAAACAGGGAAACCACTTGAGCTGGAGTTTTCTGTCATCACCATCGGCTATACTAGGAAGTGATAAAAAGTAACTGCTTATATATTTATAGTCAGATAAAATGTCTGATGTGCCATTGTTCCAAGGCTCAGCTTATGGAGCAGTTTTGGGTATTTTGCCAAAATCTCCTAAACGCTTTCAATCATCAACATTAATGTTTAGGGTAATTACATGCTAATGGCAGCACTGGTATTTTGGTGCATTTTTGAAAAAAGGATTGTATTGAAAAACTTCCATGATTCCCATGCCCAGCAATGGCAGATGAATGGGGTGTTCTGGCCTTGTTTATTATGCTTGGCAAAAACATGCAAAATGCCTGAAATCCCTATGTACGCCATAAACTAAGGGTGTTGAAAAGCAAAAGTGGGTATGCTGTTGAGATTACAAGAATAAATTATTGTTGCGTTGGGAAATGATGCCTATAGTAGTGCATAGCCACTTTAGTGTATGTGCACCTTGGCTTGTGTATATGAAGAATATACTATGCTTGTATGGTATGAAATGAGATGTATAGAGTGCAGGATTCCATACCTGTATGCTTTCACTCCTGAGTAAGCAGAAATCAGCAAGCAAGCAGCACGTAATAAAATATTGCATTCATTTATCTAAGTGGCTTATAATTGTTCACAGATGAGCATGTATTTAAGCCTGGACAGAGATTGCTGCGTCTTTTGTGGATGTGCATCTGACACGCTCATTGTGGTGTAATTGGTATTAATATTTATTGGATGCCATTTGTGGCCTTTCTTTACACATCTTAATGTAATTTGTAGCCTTCAGCAAGTGAACACCAGCTGTTCAGACAGAAGAAGATGTCTGCATATGGGATCTAGCTTCCCTGCTTAGCTATTTCAGACAAATACACAGGCTGTTTCCATAAGATCTTGTTTCACCCCGTTCTTAGAAGACTAACAAACAAAAATATGGTTTTGCTGAAAGAGGGACACTGGGGTACATATTCTATTTGTTTGCAAATTAGCATTTTTAAAATTAAGTAAAAACATCAACATTTATAGTACTTAGAAGGCATAAACTAGCAGGTGCTGTTTGTATCAAGCAGAGGGGAGCATAGCGAGATATTCTACAGAAGTGCCAGTGGCATAGTGTTTACTAGACCTCACTCCGAAATAGGTTTAAGATTTCATTCACAAAATCATCGGTGTTAATGATTGGAAGTGACCAGAAGTGACGTTGTTTGTGATAGTAGGAATTTGGAAAAGGAGTTATAATTATATGACGACTTATATCCTAGCTTTCCAACATGCATTCATACCTGTATCCATAATCCTGCCCTCAAAATGCATTAACCTAGTGTAGGCCTCTAGTACCAAGAACTTTCTGCTCCTGGCATCCTAGCACACCAAACGAATCTAAACTAGTGTAAGAGCTTAGTCTTAGTCTTAGAAGTATCACATGCACTAAAGGTCAATAAGGTCTCCAGTTGTTTTCACATGGATGTGTGATTATTACAATGGGCTCTTTCATATAAGAACAACACTGACTTTAGTATTTAGGGGGCTTTTAAAGAAGGAGATTGATACTAGCAACAACATACATCCCCAGACAGACACTGCCTGAATTCCTGAATTCATGGCTTAGCATTGCTTTCAGCTAAGTGCAGTAAAGTGGGTCCTGGCAAAGGAATAACAATTCATCGATTCATCTTTGGCCTGTTTCCCATTAAAAGCTATAATTGTCAAGTGAGAAGAATTCAAATTTAGTCCTTAGAAGGACATGTTCACTTTCCTATTTACCTGCTGTATGGTTTATCCTTCATTTAACATTAACTATTATTTATTCCCTTTATTTATAGAGTGTGGGGCTTTATAGTCCATGTCATAGTGGAGCCAACAGCCTGAGACCTTATTACATTAACACACAATAAAATGATCCTCTTATTCTAATGAAGAGCTGTCCTGCATTGCTTGAGAAGGTATAGGCTTTCATAGCTGTTTGTAGAAAACACAAAAGCCAGTCCCTCTTATTTGTATAAAGCCTCGGTTATGATTGTGTGTGTGTGTTGGTATATTAAAATGGGTAAAAATTATTGTACATAATGACTCTATTCACTAGTGATACTAGCCGCCATACATATTCATGGGTACATATAACTAAGTTAATAGGGCCCTTCCCCTTCCCCCAAGGGTCACCATTAGCCCTATAGGTCACTTGGGCCCCTGGTGCAGTGGGCTTCGCCAACAAGAAAATAGGTCCTAAATTAAAAATAAAAAAGGAATCCCCTGCATACATGGTCACACCCCTGATCCACCCCACAACATTGTTTGCAGATTTGTTTCCATAATTGCATTTTGCACACTTTTTAAAGGAGGCGTCAGAAGCACTGTACTCCAAACATGATCAGATAGACTTAATATGAACGCTGTTTCTCAAGAAAATTCACAGAAATTTGTCTGTTGATGGTATTTACTGCATGCTCCACTTAGTAGCAAAACGCAGAATCTATGGATAATTATAAATGTGAAATCATACATGGGAGAGAAGAGCCATTTAAATGGCATTGAAACATTCCCCTTTACAATTCCTCCAGAAATTTAAACTGAGCTGTGTGAGTCAGGTAAAGCTGCACTACATCAGCCATGTACTACATCATTTAGCTAGGGGCCCATATTTATAAATTATATGTACCTTTATGGTTTTAGTAGACTTTCTAAAAGTAAGCTCATTTTTGGGGTAAGTGTTTGCATGCTGGGAGCTGTCATTCAACAGCAATGAAAGGGATATGAGTTACAATAGTGGAGATAATGGAGATGGGATAATGGAGACAGATATAGGGAAGAAAATCCTTTTGCTGTATAAAATATTAAAGATTTAGGAGCAGCCAGCCAACATTTATTAGGGACTTTAGACTTCTATAGATTGTCTCTAGCTGCACTAAGGAATTATAAATATATAGTTCAATACTAGTACAGGTATGGGATCAGTTATCCGGAAACCCGTTATCCAGAAAGCTCAGAATTACGGAAAGGCCGTCTCCCATAGACTCCATTATCATTAAATAATCTAAATTTAAAAAAAATATCTTTTCTCTGTAATAATAAAACAGTACCTTGTACTTGATCCAAACTAACATATAATTAATCCTTACTGGAATCAAAACCAGCCTATGGGGGTTTATTTAATGTTTACCAAATTTTCTAGTAGATTTCAGGTATGAAGATCCAAATTATGGAAAGATCCATTATCCGGAAAACCCCAGGTCCCGAACATTCTGGATAACGCCCTATACCTGTAGTAGTTTAAAACAAATAGTAGTGCAGATATCAGTATGGTAGATTCTTCTAACAACATCTGTTTAAATCAAGAAAACTTGAATTGTCTGCTGTTTTCTCTAGAGCCACTAAATTAAAATATATTTATTCAATATGGAAGTGCGTTTCATTTTGTAGCTTTGAAATACGTACATGGAAAACTTGCCAATCCCTAACAGAGGTTAAACTGTTTCACAATGTATATCTGTCATTGCTAGTATCACAGATTATCTGTCATATAAGGATCAGAGTATCTCATTGACGTGGGATCTAATCGGAAGACAAATAATGGCTCCATCCATGATGAGAGCTTTATTTAGCTGTAGTATCATTGTGGCTGCCAAAGCAATCTAATTGTAGCGTTTCTTTAATTAGTAGAATGTAGGGAAAATGTGTCTGGGAAATCAGCATCTTCCACATATATAGAGAGCCCTGGAGACAAGCGTCGCATAGGGGGAAGGGCGGCATGACCAGGCCAGCCTACTAAGCGGTGATTGGTTAGGCAGAATAGACTGGGCAAAGGAAAGGGGGGGGTTATAGTGGGCATAGGTTTGGGCTCCAAAAGGAAAGTCAGTCAGCGGCCATTTTACAAGGAGAAGAGACTGGTCACCACCCACCCTCCCTAGTTAAAGATAATAAGGACAACCAAGGATTAGGCAAAATTATAGAAAGTAATTACAAGTCACAGCTCGATGGGCGGGTCCTTGTCAGTCCGCTAGGGCGATACTCATGGTATGGGATGGTATAAAAGGTATCGTTAACCCCTGAGGTGGGTAACCATGGTAACAACTAAAATATTTAACACAAGCTTTGAAGGGGATAAGTTATATACTTGGAAAAAGTACATCAGATTGGTGATAACTGGACTGTGTTCTGCAGGTCTGCTGAGCTAGGAATTGCGGCCAGCTGACAAGGCATTGAGGAACGGCAGACTGACAGGGAACCCAGCATATTGTCACGCGTTGTTAATGGGGGAAGGAAGCAAAGTTAGGCCGTGCCTGTGTCAAGCATAATTGCATTTGAAAGCAATATGTGTTTATCCCTTTCTGTTCTGTCGGTCTGGCTCAAGACGGTGTGACAGGTGTCTGGTCTTCCCTTTAGGGCAAGGCTCGACGTGGCGTTTTTGCAGCGTTTTTACGTTAAGTTTTTAAAAAAGAACAGCCAGGCGTAAATACGCATAAACTGCACTACCACTGAAACTAATGGAAAACGCACTATGGCAATTCACACAGGGCGCTTGCAAGCTGAAATACGCCATTACGTCAAGAAACTACCAAATCAATAGACTCTATGGGATCTGCAAGTTTACAACCACACTTTATGTAAATACGCAGCGTATTTTAAATATGGCGTCCAAATTCAATGAGAACAATGAGAATAATGAGAAGTGCATGTTGGGAAAATAATTGTACGCGCTGAAAAACGCATGAAAAACGCATGTTAGCGGTCGCGTGTGGTTTCAGTAGCGTATTTACGCCTGGCTGTTCTTTTTTAAAAACGCAACGTAAAAACGCCGCAAACCCAACATCTGGCCTTACCCTTAGGTCATTTAATGAGTTGGCTTGCAACATTGTTTTAGGAGTCAGAGCCAGGAGTGTAGGGAAGGTAAACAGTCAATCAGATTGTAGATACTGCTTTCACTAGCAATCGCATTTAAAAAAAACTTTAAAACCATTGAACATTTTCATTTAAAGGCGTGGTTCACCTTTAAGGTAACTTTTATTATATATATTACTATTATTCAGCTTTCAAATGGGCATCGCTGACTCCCTTCTAAAAAAACAAATGCTCTGTAAAACTTCAAATGTATTGTTATTTTTACTTTTTATTACTAATCCTTCTATTCAGACCTCTCCTATTCATATTTTAGTCTCTTATTCAAATCAATGCATGGTTGCTAGGATAATTTGGACCCCTAGTTACCAGATTGGTTAAGATTCAAATTGAAGAGCTGTTAAATAAAAAGCTAAATAACTCAATAATAAAAAATAAAAACCTTTGTAGGTGTAAGGCTACAGTGCTCTCTTTGATAGTAGTGTCTGTGTGCATCTTCGGCACCTGCTGGCCATGCGCGCGTCTATGCACCCGTGCATCCATGAACATGCCCATGCATCGTGTCTGACATCAATTACGCTGTGATCTGCACGTTTTGCGCCAAGCACTCTCCCTTAAATCGATGCCAAAGGAAACAAACTGTGCTTGGTTATATTTCCTCGCTCCTGATCCTGTGCTCGATAATTGACTCCTGATTACGACTCGTCTTACGACTTGTCTTATTCTTAGACTTTCTCTGCTTGACCTTTGCCTGCCTTTTACCGCTGCCCGTCCCAACCACAAACAAACTCTGCATGCCTCTGACTTCTGGCCGTTTCTGACTACCTTTACTGCCACTTGTTTTCTGATGTTCAGTTGGCTTTAACCTCAGCTTACGCCTGGTAATATTCAGCTCGCCTACAGTATTTATTATTTCCCTGCTGACTCTTCTTATATTGGGCAATTACATCCTCACACTAGGCCTGGGTCATTCCTTTTTTACTCCCTGAAACAGCACTGGCAATGACTTGACACTATATCCCCTTTTGCTTTAGTGCAGTAGTCCCCAAAACTTTTTTTTAGCAATGAGCCACATTAAACGGTAAAAAGATTTGGGGAGCAACACAAGCATGAAATTCTTGAATGTGCCAAATAAGGGCTGTGATTGGCTATTTCATAGCCTATGTGCATTGGCAGCCAATAGCAGGCTCTGTTCGCCAATAATCTGTTTTTTTATGCAAATAAACTTGCCTCCAAGCCTGAAAATCAAAAATAAGTACCTGGTTTGAGGCCACTGGGAGCAACATCCAAGGGGTTGGAGAGCAACATGTTGCTCACAATCTGCTGGTTGGGGATCATTGATTTAGAGCATGTAGACCAGATCTACAGTTTTATACCATAAAGTCTAGGAAATTACAACTTTCAGCATCACAGCTGGTCTACAGGTTGAAATCTAGGTGTTACACAAATGGAGGCTTTGATATGTAGGGTTCCCCAATTTATATCTGAACTGGAAGCTTTCCTGTGCTCTATATCTTCATGTCCATCTTAGATAGGATTATAGCTAAAGCAGAACTCTTGGCTTCTCTATGAAGTGTTTCAGTCATCTTGAGATGTTATGTTAGGCTAAGGCCACACTAGGCGATAGCGCCGCGATTTGACTCGCGGCGACTTTTCGCCGCGACTTTTAATCCGCAATCGCTGGGGAAACTTTTGCGCTGGGGAATCGCGGCGTAAAAACACACGCGGCGATCTTTTTTCTATTGTCGCTCGAAATCGCCTAGCGAGGCAATTTCGAGCGACAGTAGAAAAAAGATCGCCGTGTGTGTTTTTACGCTGGCGATTTTTCGCGATTCCCCATAGACGCCAGCGCAAAAGTTTCCCCAGCGATTGCGGATTAAAAGTCGCGGCGAAAAGTCGCCGCGAGTCAAATCGCGGCGCTATCACCTAGTGTGGCCTAGCCTTATTCTCTTTCTGGAGGTGCATTTAGTTATCCTCTCAAGTATCGTGTTGCATAGTTTTAAAATGTATCTAACATTTTGTTAAACGATCCATGACCAATTCTGTTATTGAACTTTATTCATGTTTTGCTGCCAGAATGGAATCTTCCATGATCACTGTAGTTTGCACCACGGCCTTATTAACAGCTGTGACTGTAACCTTGTTGTGAGGTGAATTCTGTAGAAGGTTAGCTAGGGAAAGGACTCTGTACATTTTCATGTTCAGGGACATTCATTGCTGTGTCTAGTACTCAAGTTCCCAAAGACGTGCCTCCAGCTAGTTATTTGGGTTACAAGGGTATTAATAATAACAATGCTATTAGTTCATTCTAGGATGTTTAGATGATTTTTTCCCTCCCAATATACTAGGCTTCAACCTCTGGTATAAAAAAAACAGGCTATAGCATGGACATTTAGAGCCATAAAGCACAGTAGTGTTTCTAACCAGCACATGAATAGCACCACTGTTTGCCATGTGCAGATATATTGACAAAGTTTAGCAGAATCTTATTTAATTGCTCTGTTATTGCAAGGCCCTTGGAGAATAAGTGCTGCTAGTAATAAGTGTCCCGCATGCACCTATTAAAATAGCAAATCAATTTATGTAATATTTATATTTCCTGAATTTAGCTTTAAAATATATCATTGCTACTCTCCTATGAAAAGGAAAGAAATGAACCATTGTTGTGTAAAATCTGAGCGGTTTAGTCTGTAATTGAACCGGGGTTGATGGCAGTCAAGCAGCCGCACTCAGATCTGAATTAGTTAAACAACTGTGGGTGCAGGGTCAAAATATCATATAGAACTCTTCATAAGGACCCCCAATCCTTGAGAAAGGCTCTAATATGGCTTGAAACGTTGGATGTAAAGATGCACATAATAAAAGCGATTTGATTTATCATGAATTGGAGTGCAGGTCCTTATGAATATATATATATCTATATCTATATCTATATCTATATCTATATCTATATATATATATATATATATATATATATATATATATAGATATATATATATATATATTGTCAAAGGTAGAGGCACTCAAGGGTTTTAATATTGATGAATTTGTTAGAATTTTCACATCTTTCCCCACATCAATGTGTTTCTTTCCTTTAGAACTGAACGACGGTTCTAAAGGAACTGAAACGTGTTGATGTCAGGAAATATGCAAAAATTCTAATAAATTCATCAATATTAAAACCTGTGAGTGCCTCCACCTCCTACAATTATATATATAGAGAGAGAGAGGCATAAGGAGCGCACAACCACGTGTCCATGTTCGCCCTGGGTGCCAGTCAAAAGTATATATAGTAAAAATGCAGCAGGCGACGGCACTCCTAGGAATTTCACCAAAACAACAGTGATATGAATCAACAGTGAGGTTTAATAAATCCTACGTTTCGGTTCCTAACCGGAACCTTCGTATATATACATCACATATCTTCAGACCAGCACTCCCTTTAAAAACTTGGTAATTTTATTATTACGTAGTATCAAATACCCAACGTTTCGGTCCACATTTTGACCTTTTTCAAAAAGGTCCAAATGTGGGCAGAAACGTTGGGTATTTGATACTACGTAATAATCAAATTACCAAGTTTTTAAAGGGAGTGCTGGTTTGAAGATAATTGATGTATACATAATTACTGTGCACCCCGCCATTAACAGCAGCTTTGGAGTGCTGATACTCATTGGGAAATATATATATATATATATATAGATATATATATATATCTATATATATCTATGCCTATATATATATATATATATATATATATATATAGATATAGATATATATATATATATATATATATATATATATATATACACACACACATAACTGGGGGCACCTGGGAAACTGACAATATGTCTAGCCCCATATCAGATTTCAAAATTAAATATAAAAAAAAATCAGTTTGTTCGTTTGAAAAACGGATTTCTGTGCAGAAGTACTATTTGAAAAAAATATGTTTTCCCATGATCGTATCCCTTTAATATATTAATATATTAGATTAGAACAACACAGCAGTGAAAGTTTTATGTCCCCTTTAGTTATACAAAGTAGGAGAATTGTAGTTCTCCTTTAAATTACTGTATAGATTTGTTGTCAAATCAATGTCCAACAGGCTGGCAGAGAAGGAAGATTATAGTGTTTCAGGCTTGCCCTGGAAAACAGAAAAAAACGTATTATCATTAATCCTGTAACACAGGCATTATAAATCATTATTTGTACAGAACTGTCAAAGTATTGTCTTCTGAGCAGAACAGTATTACAGGGAAATATCAGGGCGTAGGGGCCAATAATGTTCTTCATACAAAATAAAATTAATATTTTCAGCTATCTTTGTGGTTTTAAGAGATTATTTGGCAATACTAAAGTCATTTGGAGTCTCTCTAAATGCACAGCTCCAGTCCTCGGATGTTACATATGTCAGTGTTTTTGTTAATGTTTCTTTTCTTGGCAGCCATGTTGCAAGCCAAATGGGATTTATAGAATCCAGGAGCTGCTATCTTCTAGTAAACTAATTCTGGCCAATTTTTAATCTTCAAAGAAAAAAGTCTTAAAGCAAAGGAATTGATCGTGCTGTGATATAATGCAGCAGTTAACACTTTCTCTGTTCTAAATTGCTGTATCCGCAGTCGGAGACTTGAGTGAGTGCATCTACGCTGTATCATTACCTGTAAGGCCACCGACATTAAAAATCATTATTTAATGAAAGAGGCCAAGGGTAGGCAGAGACAAATATGACATTTTGAACTGAGAAAGGAACACAGAAGGGGTCACATTGCACTGAAAACAAATGGCAAAAAGAAATGCAATTCCTTCCGTAATACCAGTAATTTAATTCTCTAGAAAAGCCAAAGGTTACAGCTGAAGAAAAATATTGCCATAATGTATAAGGAGCTTGTTCTGCATAGACACTTTGCTGTTTTTTCATGTGGGTGGTTTGGATGGTGCCTTCAGACAGGAGAATACATTATTTTTACTTTTCATGGAATGCTTATGGGGGCATTTATAATGTCTTGTGGCGTTTGTTTTTTCAAAAATCTACTACAGTAATTTAGTTATTTTGATTTATTTGATTTCCCATATTTATATGAAAGGTTAGATACAATTTGGTTGTGTTTATCTTTTTATTTCAATCAAATATTTTGTGTAGGCCATTACAACACCCTTTAAGGAAGAAATAAAGGTTAAAACAATAGGGGGTGTCAAAATGTTGGGCAAGCCTTGCGGCCATGTTGCCTGCCCGCATGCCCAGGGTGATGTAAAGGATACTTGGAAATCAATCATGTTTTCACCCTAAAACTATCCAGAGCCTGCGCAAGCTTTATAGAAGAAACACACTGTCCCGGACTACAAGATTAACGATTTGCCAATATATTGGGTACCGACCTGCGACTTTAAAGGACAAGCAAAGCCAAATCCACTGGGGGTTGCTAATATGTTATACACTTCCAGTGAATTCAGACACTAAGTTTATTACTCCTTGTTGGAAAAATACTGACATGAGGGATTTTTGAAAGCAGCTGGTGATTTTTTTTTATAAAATTGGACTTTTAAAAAAAAATCACAAATTTATTAAACCCGAGGGATAAAAATCCCAAATATACTGTATAAACACGGCATCTCAAACCTGTCGAGGTTGCATAAAAGTCAATGGGAACAGTCCCATTGATTTTTGGTTGTGTCGGGGTTTCCGGCAATTTCACAATGTTTTCGGAGCTTTCGGGTGAAAACTCCGAAAAATTCGGAGATTTCGGGGAAAATTCGGGGAAGCTCTGACTAAGGTCCTGCACATCCTTATGTAGGAAGACAAGTGCAGCACTGGGCAAAGCTCTACTGGTGCCCACGACTTGGTGATTCACCATCCCACCCTCTGAGGAAGTAGAGGTGATTGCCTTGGGCACCCTTGGCTTTTGGTTCAAATCTATTCACAGTTCTCTTAATGGTTACAATATAATACATTTGTAGCTGGCATTTCTGAGCAGGAGTTTTGAAATGCCAGCAACCATTGTTACACAGTGTAAGAGTTAGCAAACTCACTTTATTGAGATGCTTGTAGAAGACTTGTGAGAGATGTAAAATGCAGATGCTCAGATAAAAAAACTGTCGACCCATGGCTGGCACTTTCTGTTGTGCAGACAAGACTGAGCAATGTGGAAAAACAATGGACAAAATTAGGTCTACCACCCACCAATCAACCTGTGTGTCATCGTTTGGCCCAAACCCACCCGATGGTGGGTTTATAGGTGACCCTTGCATGACTAGTGGAAAATTAAAGAAATCCTTAAAATTTAAATATTAAGTAGTGCAAACGAAAAAAAAATAGAAAGCATTTGAAAAAGTAATTATAGGTGGTATAGTATTTGAAAGCTGCCCAAAACTGCCCATTTAAATTGAGTATGCCTGTTAATTGGTGCACTCCAATGTGATCATTTAGCATGAAGAAGTCCATGCAGATCCACTATAGAAAACCAATATTACCACAAAAAATAAATAAAAGAACACAAAATCATACTGTATAATTTTCATCCAAGCATAACTTCACAGATGAAAAGGAAGAGTCCCAAGATAGATTTAAATCATGCTTGCTATTTTCTTCTAGGCACATGTTTCAATGTAATGATACCAGCTAGACTTAAAATACATCTTGTTGATCCAAATAAAGAATTACCCTGCTGACCCCATATACATATACAGCTGCATGCGGAAAGTTCTTCAGCATAATAATGGAGTTTTGTTTTCTTTAATATGCATAAGCAGATGTTTGCAAATGAACTGTGCCATTCTATAATTTGCACAATGGAACCTCGGCAGCTGTAATTATTCATTCATAAAAGCTAAAGTGTTGCAATAGTGCAAAAAGTTATTCTTATGTGAAATTGGTACAAGCTGTCTTAGAGCATGCTTGGCTTAATTTAAATTATGGGATATACTATGAATCTGTTGCTGGGGTGCCCAAACTTTAGCAATGTGGGGTCTGCAGTTAGTGAAGTTATTGCTACTACCCAAAGAGTTTCATTGCTTTAGAAAATCAGACTTCATTGCATTGCACAGAGAAATCTCTGTTTTTTATGATCAAGTGCAGCATATGGTGAATGGGGCCTAGTGATGTGATGTGATTAGGGTTGCCACCTTTCCGGTTTTGACCCGGACAGCCCGGTATTTTGAGGGGCTGCCCGGGTCTATACTTCCTGCCCGGTTTTCCAAATAAGGAAAACCGGGTGGGATTCCCTTGATTGATACGGTGATCGGGCAATTGCTGATCGCTGCATCATAGCCCCGCCCACTGACATCACGGGTCCGCCCACTGCCGTCACGGACCCGCCCCGTCTCAGCCAGACATAAAGGTGGCAACCCTAGATGTGATTCAGTGGGCTGGAAAGGAGGCTTCTGGAGGGGGCCTGGACTTTTAAATAGGCTTTATTTCACCTTTAAAAATCTGAATTGGAGGTGCCCCAAAGGGTGACTTAATGGAGGTAGTTAGGTTAGTGAAGTTGTGTCTATCTAATAATCACTAGCTCAAAATCTACTGGTGCTAGCATTAAGATTTGCCTTTTGACCACCCCTGTCCTACTATACAGTATGTTATCTTCAGAGACCAATAAATGTGTTTTTAACATAATAGTAACTTCTGCAGGATATTCAAAAATCTTTTAAATATCCACCTCTATTTCTTATCGTTAGTATAACCAAGATTTAGAAAAAAGTGAGTATTCAGATTTTGTAGCAAAATCCATTTGACCGAGTGCTTTGCTGTTATTAGAGCGCTTGACAATAGCCTGGTTTGTTCCATTCAGCACCTATCATCTAACAGATCTGTAAAAAGTCAGATCGCTTATACAATTTATATTAACATTTATGCACAGGAGGCATTCCTAGCAATGAATGGGCCTTAGGTGTCTCCAGTCATACGTCAGTCATCGGGTCAAGAATTCAGATTGCTTGCTTTTCAAATCCATTCCTTTCCGCCCTGGTTTGTTGTGCTTGTTATTTGGGGTTATTGTTACTCTAAGGTGGCAATAAAGAACAGGTAAAGAGAACCAGCACCTGAACAACAAAGGCCTAATATATCACTGACCTGCTTTTGCTTATTACACTATTGTTTTTGCGGAATATTTACTCAGGACATTAGTATGGTGGTTTAAAGTTCAGCATAAAAAAGGAAGACTGTATATTACTTTAAAAGAATCCATTGGAAAGGCATGCTGAGAAATGAGCCATAACAGTAATGTTAATAACAATACTTTTAAAACACTAGTAAAATACGAAAATACTTTTATTCTTTTTTGCCAGATATATTATATTTGTTCTTGAGCTGAAGATGAAAAATGTTCATGAAAAAATAATGCTTACAATTTTTCAGTGATATTAAAATACATAAACTTTTCAAAATTCCCATTAATATAATAGCCTATAAACTGAATTACTAGAAATGTAGAATGACGCATCTGTCAAATTTCTGCTATTTCAATAGGTGTCCATGGATTTTCTCCTATAATTTCATTCTGTATTTGAGCCAAATGAGGGATCTTCTGATTCTGTTGCATAGCTCTCACAACCAGTAGTTATGTACATCAATTTGGTACTTTCTCCACACATATGATGTTCTCCAGCATGAACTGGAGAGATACTGTAATTTCAGCTGTTCCTTCTAGATTGCCACCCTTGTAATTATAAAAATACATTTCTTGTTATTTTTACTCTAAATGGCATGGTAAGCAGGTGCCTTGTAATTAGAATTCTATTTTTTTTATGCTTTGAAATTGGCCATGCATTTCAAGAAAGAAATCATATAGAATTATTTTTCTGATGGACAACAAGAGGGTTTGTAAAAAATGTTAACAATAATTTGGTTCTTATCCATAGCTATCTCACATGTGCTCATGAATGTGGCAGAGCTGTCTTTGCAGGGAACACATAGTGGGGCTACACAACTCATACATTGTAGGTAGGAAGGAATGGGGAGATATTGGGTATAACAGAAAAAGACGGTGACAGCAGGGTAACAAGGCAACAGTTTGGAGGAAATAAAATACAATTTTCAAAATTTGCTAGAGGTCTAATGTTCAACAGCAACCAATCAGAATGTAGCATTTGCGGGGGATCAGTTTTAAAGTAAACATGTGATTGGTTGGTATGGGTCACTAGACCTGGGCAGTGGCACAACAACATGCCGCTGGGACTCTCCCCCCAAAATCTTAAAGGAACAGTTCCGTGTAAAAATAGAAACTGGATAAATAGATAGTCTGTGCAAAATAAAAAAATGTTTCTTATATAGTTATATATCGAGTGACTGTATGTCTAATATAATAACCAGACGACTACTTTTCAGCTCTCTAACTCTGAATTAGTCAGTGAATTAAAGGGGGAACACATGGGACATAACTGTTCAGTGAGTTTGCAAATGATCCTCAGCATTCAGCTCAGATTCAAAAGCAACAGTTATGTGCGCATTGACTACAGAGCGTAACCAGCTTGGCCCTTTTCACTGGGGAAACCTTTAACAGTTGTTGTTTAACAGCACCTGAAGGTCCCCACTTTAAAGACAGAGTCCAAATTTCCCCGGCACTCTGTCCTTCAAGAAGCACAACCACAGCTTTAGAAAGTACTGATTTTGGTATATATTGACATTTTTATGAATACATGAAAATATTACAATAAATCGTTCGTGTCTGTATATGCTGTGTATCTACTCTTACAGCAGTTGACCTCGTTTTCTGTTTTCGTCAGGTCCATCATTTATGTGTTTTTAAGAGACTGCGTGAAGCGTGAATAATGGCGTTTGTAGACTGATACGGAGAATATTGCTGTGAAAAAAAAAAATCAATGGCAGCATCTTTAAGAAATGGGCTCTCTCCTCCTGTCATGCTGATGACAAGCCCTTATACAAGTCTGCCATCCCATGTAGGAGGAAATTACTTCACTTCAGCAGGAATCTAGCTGACAGCTTTGCTTTTGATGAATCCCTGCTCTGAGATACATCTCTATGGCTGGTGGGAGTAATTGAAAGAGCACATTATTTCTACGCTTTCTTTCCCCTTGACTCCATAATACTAAAGTCAATTGTCTGTTTGTTGTCACTAAGGGCACAATTGTATTTGCTGTGTAGAAGTTTACCACTTTACTTAACATGAAAGGACATATGAGAGTTGAAGTTATCTCTAAGACAACTGAGCAACCACATCTTTATTATACTTAACGCCTAAAAACGAACAGCAATTTTACATTTCTTATATCCTAGTCTAGAACTTCAGAATTTGGGGAACAATTAACATGTATGGCAGTAGCAAAATCTTTCTAGAAAATAGGCCCATTGTTCAGGTAACATAATTTTATGTAGTAAAAAAACATGCCAGAATCTGAAATATAAATAGATTAAGAATAACATTTGCATCCCCCATGTAAAAAAATAGATTTACATCATTAAATACTGTAAATACTGTTATTGTTCACATGCAATGCTATATATGCCCTAAACCCTTCTGTCATAGAGATGACAGCTTCCTTTTTAGGATGTCAAAATGACTAATTAGTCTTCTCATCAAACCTCACCTGGCATATCATCATTTCTGAAACCTGCATAAAATCCACCAATTTCCTGAACACCGTATGTTGTGTTGTTTAGAAATGCAACTGAAAATATGGGTTCTGTACTCCTACTACTACTGTTCCGTATAAATGAGGGAAATGTTTTATTTAAATACAGCTGCTGTTTTCTGCCTTAGCCTAATTCTTTATTTTTAATATACATTTAAACAGGATGACACTTTTCCACACGACACTCCAGCTGAACTCTATGGGGCTAATTTACTAACCTCCGAGAATTCGCCAGCGACGGCTTTGCTCACAGCGCAACACTTTTGCCCTACACATGAGCCCAGTGTATAGTTTATGTGCCACGTTAGGAAATGAAGGAAGGAAGCTGGTTACCCCCAAAAAAATTTACACTCTTTTGCAGCCTGTCACCCTGAAAAAAGGAAAAGACGCTAGCCTTTTTTGGGACTTAGAAAAAATGTGAACTATTTTCTGAGGAAGTCTTATGTACTCTATTGCACTCTGAGGTGGTCTGAGGTGGCGAAGGCAAGTCTGGCGCATCTTAGTAAATTGGCGTAGTTAGTAAATTTGCGTAGTTACTTCCATTCGCCAGAGCGCAAATTCGCCTAGCATTAGTACCGCCTAGCGTTAGTACTGCTAGAGTCAATCTCCATCACTAGTGAAGTTATGCCATCAACCGTTAGTAAAATGACGACACGCTGCCGAATTTTCGCCAGCGTTAGTCACCTCGCCCTTTAGTAAATTTGCCCCTATACCTCTTAAAAATGTATGAGTCAAATGGATCTATGGATGCCAGAGAACATCCCGATAAGGCTCCTACCTGCCAGCATTCCCACTTTTATCTAATAAAGGAAGGCTATAATATATATATTTTTTTGTTTGCCAATATTGCATTAAATGTTAATTAAAAGAGGCAGAATATTCCAACATAGATTAAATACATTAAGCTTGGCCTAATCATACTTTTTGCCTAATGTTTTAATTATGAAATATATATGTTTTTGTTATATGTTGAACTAAACAGGGCAAAGTTTGTAACTGAAAGTATCTGTGGTCCACTGAGAAGCCCTCCATGTAAACAAACCCCTCTGTTGCTCCAGCTGTGAGACTGTAAGGGGATGAGTAGCTTGTTATATATAGAGTGCCTCACAGTGGATTGGTGATTTGTCTTGATTGTGGGTGGAAGAACTAGAAGTACAATATGACTGTTTAATGCAACACATATTTATATACACATATTTCCTAATTGAAACAATAGACAAAGAGTATGCTCAGCCCTAGCCTTAAGCTCTGATCATTAAACGAATGTTGGAAAATGAGATATACCACTAGTGAGAGGTCAGGGATCCAAAGTCCACATCACTTAAAATCATGAATGTGTTGCAAGGCTTTTCTATGAAACTTATCTAACTCATCTGTTTGAATGAAATAATATATCTGAATATGTTAGAATATATTTTTAAAAATACATTTTCATAATGGAATTCATATTTAGGCGAGTGGAAAACCCCTGCCCTCATTTTGCTCTGATATAGTGTAACTGAAATACTTTTGAACACAGCTGCTTGAATGTTTACATACTGTATAGTGGGTCTATTAATTCTCCATGTTTGGATTGCATTAAATGATGAGGTCATACATAGAGGTCAGTGGAGCCCGATCAGTGACATCACTACCCGCCCAAACTCACATGGTTTCAGCCTCAGAGTTTGAATTCTGACTATGATTTCATGAACTGTATCAAGTTGTAGTTAGAAACAAGTAGATCTGATCAAGTAATTATTTATCCAATTTCTAAGTCTTATGTTTTTCATTACTTTGCTCTTGACTCAAGCAACCTTTGATCTGCTGTATGTTTTTTTTTTTTGGAGGGATGGTTTCAAGCTGTGTCAATATGCAGAACATCATAAATGCATACTCATACTTCTCATATGCATATTTATATCCTGTTTGTATTTTTATCAATTAAAGGAAAACGAAACCATCATTAGGGTTGATCTTTTTATGATACAGGCAGTCCCCGGGTTACGTACGAGATAGGGTCTGTAGGTTTGTTCTTAAAGTGATACTGACACTAAAAATTCTCTTTTCAAAATATCAATCTACATTAAAAGTTACTTATCATGTTGATCATTTTTCGCTGATAATTCTGCTTTTGTAAGTAATTGTTACTTGAAGTTCCTACACCTGACTGTTTGCCAACCTGACTGTCCTTTTTTAACCTGTCAGTTAGAGTTTCTAAAAAAGGTTATTTTCTGATGTCCGTATCTCTTTAAGTTGAATTTGTATGTAAGTTGAAACATATACGTTTACTTATTAAATCCAACTTTGACAGATGTCTGTCTTAAGACAGTATTTATTTGTTTTAGTATGTATGTAAGTATGGGTTGTATGTAAGTTGGGTGTATGTAACTTGAAGACTCCCTATATACTGAATTGAGGTCATAGTAGCCATTCTGCTAAAGCTTTGGGCCACGTTGCACTCCTTCTTCTTTTTCTGCTGCTTTGGGGCCTCCAAGTGCTTCCCAGGACAAGAAGGGACTAGGGAGCTTTATGATAGAAAGTGTAACGTCTGTGTTTATTTCCACTGTCATACCAGCTCTATGAAAAATACATACACAATCTCAAAAAAAAAAGGGCTTGCCATGCAGCACCTTTCCACCTTTTGTTAATGTGGCATCGGCTCTTTCATTTGCCAACTGTTTGCCTGCCAACAAGAGAAATGCAAGATTTATGTCAGGCACTGAGCTGGTGTATTAGAAACAATTTACTAGGGGGTTATATATTAAAGTACGAATGGAAAACCCTATAATTCCAGTTTTCTTTAATATAAAATATAAATATAATATAATATAAAATAGTGGAAAAATAAAACTCTAATTTTTCAGGATTTATTAAAGCCCAATCCTGCAAAATGTCAGAATCCGAAAATCCGGCATCTCAGACCTGCCAAGGTTGTATATAACTCAATGGAAGTGGTACCTATCCTATTCGGAAGTTTCTGTTGTCTGAGCTGGAATTAGCTCGAAAATCCTACTATTTCGGATTTTTCGGGCAAAAATCCAAAGAGCTCGGGCTTTCCGGGAAAAAGCCCTAAAAAACGTACGATCAAAAAAACCATAAGATTTGGATTTTTGCTTGATTTTATCGAGTTTGTCTTCGATCGATTAAATTGTGTTTTTTTATTAATAAATAAGGTCACTTAGTAGATTCTAGTTTGGTATGACTTTATTTTTTAAAAAAAATCTAAAAATAATCGAATTTTGATAAGTAACCCCTAGATATATGCACTATATACAGTGATCAGCTATAGTCATGAATTCAATAAAGACTAAAAAGACGGATTAGGTCATGCGTTGCATTTTGTAGTCTTATATAATAACATGGTAATTAAAACCCTGAAGAAATGGGTTTAATAAAATAATAAAATACACATATCCATTTGAACTTTAAAGTGCATTTAGAGAAAAGGATGTGCAGATGGAAGTTTTTTTTATTAGGCTCTGCGTGTCCTTGTTCCTTTATAAAAGGAGATAATCCTAACCCAAAGAGAAAATACAGTATTAAGGTCACCTTACCACATTTTAGCTTGTGTGAAAACTGCCAGAAAATCACGTGATTCTTTGTCATGCATTAACAAATGATTCCTTTTAAGTGGATTAGGAGAGCCAGTAAGTCTTTTTTTTTTGCTCAAACTCACATCAGTTCAATATCGTGCGAGAAAGTAAAAGTGATACTTTTCATAGTAATATAATCAGTACCCTTTAAAACCCTATTTCTCTATAGCACAGCAAATATGATAAAGCAGGCACCACGTACCACCAATATCTTCCATAAAGCAAAAGTTTGTCCACTATTTACATTCTTTCAAATCTTCCTTAATGTAGAATTCTGGTTTAAGAGCATAGACAAAGCTATAAATGTAGTCATGCTGTAAATTCAGGTGGCAGGTGGGTACATGGTCCAGTATTCTGGAAGAGTAATTAACTGAAGTAATGTAAGAAATTTGCATGTCTCCTCCTATGGTTTCCAAAAGTCAGGATTAATCTCCTATTTGTTAGTTTTATGAAGTAACGTTATGTGTATTGGCAGGCAGCATGGGAATCCCTTTTAACCCTTTAAGTGCCACAGAACGTAGAATCTACGTTCTGTGGGAAAGTATCTTGAAATGCCACAGAACGTAGATTCTACGTTCTGCAGCATATGCGGGCGGGGAAGCTCAGGAGCGGCTTTAAATGCTGCTCGCTCCTTCCCCGCTCGCTCACAACCCCCTAGGCAACGAGCGGAGCGGGTGGGAAAGGGGCTCCTGGGGCGCGATTGTCCAGGGGCCCCAAAGACGCAACAGACACACGTGTCTGCGCGCTGCTGCTGCTGCCTGCACTTCCGGGTTCCTCCAGCGACGCCCACGGATCTGATCAACGGATCTGGCGACTCCCTCCTGCTTCTCCACTCCTCCTGCCATCATGGACACAGATCTGCAGCTACACACCCCAGGTTAGTGTAACACACACACAAAATACACTTACACACACTTTATACACTAATACATGCTTAGATTTACACTTACACACACTCACATACTTTTTTTGGGGGATCAGGGGGGTCACACACACTTGGGGGGGTACATACACTTGCACACACAAACACACACACACATAACATGCAATTTACATATTGTACACATGCACACACACATACGCTGTTGTGTAGCTTTTTTTTTTTTTTTTCCATATTGCATTGTTGTGTTTTTGGCTGAAAAAAATGTTTTATTGCCTTTGCGAATAGCGTATTCGCTAACCGTACTGTGCAATACCTTTTGTATGTTATTTCGGTGATTATTTTGAAATTTTGGGGATTTTGGTGCATTGTTAGCCATTTTATTGCATTTTCAGCTCTGCATAACTGTTGCTTGCTTTATTCTGTCCGTAAAAAATATTTTGCCAAGCTAAAATATTCAAACTGTAATTCTGATGTCTGATTACACTAGTCTGAAAAAAAAAAAGCATAGATTTTTGTGGTTTTATTGGATTTTAGTAATTTATTTGAATTTCACACTTTCTGTATTATTTTGTTATGTCTTGTAAATTTTATCTACTATATATCCAATTGGGCGTCTCTGTGCGCCACATAGTTTGGTAAATCTGTGAATATTGGGCATCAAAGTGTTCAGTAGACCCCTGGCGTTCATATTTAGGATGTTTTATGCGGATACTTTACGAAATGTGGGGCATATAATGGGGTAGATTTCAAGCTTTGAGGCGATTTTCACAAATTTGCTAAAAACCGTTACGTTCAGCATTGCTTTGCAGTTTGGCAGTTTGCAGTAGAAACACATATTTACCCATATTGGATTCGTCAGAATGTGTGCTTTCTGAAAATATATGGTTTTTTGGGGTCCCTGTACTGTTAGGAGGGTCTAATGTCGCATAATACACACACCAGGTGCTTATATTGCAGCAGCCAGCGCGTCAGCCGTGAAAATGTATATACACTATTGTCATTTGGGGGTCTCTGTGCGCCACATAGTTTGGTATATCTATGCATATTGGGCATCAAAGTGTTCAGTAGACCCCTGGCGTTCATATTTAGGATGTTTTATGCTGATAAGTTACGAAATGTGGGGCATATAATGGGGTAGATTTCAAGCTTTGAGGCGATTTTCACAAATTTGCTAAAAACCGTTACGTTCAGCATTGCTTTGCAGTTTGGCAGTTTGCAGTAGAAACACATATTTACCCATATTGGATTCGTCAGAATGTGTGCTTTCTGAAAATATATGGTTTTTTGGGGTCCCTGTACTGTTAGGAGGGTCTAATGTCGCATAATACACACACCAGGTGCTTATATTGCAGCAGCCAGCGCGTCAGCCGTGAAAATGTATATACACTATTGTCATTTGGGGGTCTCTGTACGCCACATTGTTTGGTATATCTATGCATACTGGGCATCAAAGTGTTCAGTAGACCCCTGGCGTTCATATTTAGGATGTTTTATGCTGATACGTTACGAAATGTGTGGCATATAATGGGGTAGAATTCAAGCTTTGTGACGATTTTCAGAAATTTGATAAAAACCGTTATGTTCAGCATTGCTTTGCAGTTTGGCAGTTTGCAGTAGAAACACTTATTTACCCATATTGGATTTGTCAGAATGTGTACTTTCTGAAAATATATGGTTTTCTGGGGTCTCTGTACTGTTAGGGGGGTCTAATGTCGCATAATACACACTCCAGGTGCTCATATTGCAGCAGCCAGAGCGTCAGCCGTGAAAATGTATATACACTATTGTCATTTGGGGGTCTCTGTGCGCCACATAGTTTGGTATATCTATGCATATTGGGCATCAAAGTGTTCAGTAGACCCCTGGCGTTCATATTTAGGATGTTTTATGCTGATAAGTTACGAAATGTGGGGCATATAATGGGGTAAAATTCAAGCTTTGTGACGATTTTCAGAAATTTGATAAAAACCGTTATGTTTAGCATTGCTTTGCAGTTTGGCAGTTTGCAGTAGAAACACTTATTTACCCATATTGGATTCGTCAGAATGTGTACTTTCTGAAAATATATGGTTTTCTGGGGTCTCTGTACTGTTAGGGGGGTCTAATGTTGCATAATACACACACCAGGTGCTTATATTGCAGCAGCCAGCGCGTCAGCCGTGAAAATGTATATTCACTATTGTCATTTGGGGGTCTCTGTACGCCACATAGTTTGGTATATCTATGCATACTGGGCATCAAAGTGTTCAGTAGACCCCTGGCGTTCATATTTAGGATGTTTTATG
The DNA here is from genome assembly GCA_038501925.1 of Xenopus petersii. Taxonomy (NCBI): domain Eukaryota; kingdom Metazoa; phylum Chordata; class Amphibia; order Anura; family Pipidae; genus Xenopus; species Xenopus petersii. The sequence continues at coordinate 36,043,709 of CM076677.1, forward strand.
CTGATACGTTACAAAATGTGTGGCATATAATGGGGTAGAATTCAAGCTTTGTGACGATTTTCAGAAATTTGATAAAAACCGTTATGTTCAGCATTGCTTTGCAGTTTGGCAGTTTGCAGTAGAAACACTTATTTACCCATATTGGATTTGTCAGAATGTGTACTTTCTGAAAATATATGGTTTTCTGGGGTCTCTGTACTGTTAGGGGGGTCTAATGTTGCATAATACACACTCCAGGTGCTCATATTGCAGCAGCCAGAGCGTCAGCCGTGAAAATGTATATACACTATTGTCATTTGGGGGTCTCTGTGCGCCACATAGTTTGGTATATCTATGCATACTGGGCATCAAAGTGTTCAGTAGACCCCTGGCGTTCATATTTAGGATGTTTTATGCTGATAAGTTACGAAATGTGGGGCATATAATGGGGTAAAATTCAAGCTTTGTGACGATTTTCAGAAATTTGATAAAAACCATTATGTTCAGCATTGCTTTGCAGTTTGGCAGTTTGCAGTAGAAACACCTATTTACCCATATTGGATTCGTCAGAATGTGTACTTTCTGAAAATATATGGTTTTCTGGGGTCTCTGTACTGTTAGGTGGTCTAATGTCGCATAATACACACACCGGGTGGTTATATTGCAGCAGCCAGCGCGTCAGCCGTGAAAATGTCTATACATATTGTCATTTGGGGGTCTCTGTGCGCCACATAGTTTGGTATATCTATGCACATTGGGCATCAAACTGTTTAGTAGACCCATATGTTTATATTTAGGATGCTTTATGCTGGTAATGATACATGGACAATACGATGCTGGAAAGTTGAAGCTTTGAGGAATATTTCCAGATATTTTACCAAAACCGCCAAATTTGGCAAAGCCTTGCGACTCAGTAGTTTGGAGCAGAAAGGCATGGGTACCCATTTTAGATTCTGTAGAATGTGCACTTTCCAAAAATATATGGGGTTGGGGGGTAAACATATATTTCTGTGTTTTTACCCCACAAAAATGCAGTCAATGTGTTGATTTTTCATTAGCTGAAGTTACCCACCGGACAATTTGTATGTGCTAACTTCATTTTGGGGCCTCTAAATGCCAGATACTTTGGTAAACTTATGAACAATGGCCACCAAAATGTTCAGAGGAACCCTGGCAATCATATTTAGGGTGCTTTTTCTTAGTACATAATGACACATGGGTGATATGGTGCTGGGAAGTTGAAGCTTTGAGGCAATTTTCAGATATTTCACCAAAACCGACAACTTTGGGAAAGCCTTGCGACTCAGTAGTTTGGAGCAATAAGGCATGGGTACCCATTTTAGATTCTGTAGAATGTGTACTTTCCAAAAATGTATGGGTTTGGGGGGTAAACATATATTTCTGTGTTTTTACCCCACAAAAATGCAGTCAATGTGTTGATTTTTCATTAGCTGAAGTTACCCACGGGACTGTTTGTATGCGCTAACTTCATTTTGGGGCCTCTAAATGTCAGATACTTTGGTAAACCTATGAACAATGGCCACCAAACTGTTCGGAGGAACCTTGGCAATCATATTTAGGGTGCTTTTTCTTGGTGCATAACGATACATGGGTGATATGGTGCTGAGAAGTTGAAGCTTTGAGGCAATTTTCAGATATTTCACCAAAACCGACAATTGTGGGAAAGCCTTGCGACTCAGTAGTTTGGAGCAGAAAGGCATGGGTACCCATTTTAGATTCTGTAGAATGTTTACTTTCCAAAAACATATGGGTTTTGGGGGGGTAAACATATATTTCTGTGTTTTTACCCCACAAAAATGCAGTCAATGTGTTGATTTTTCATTAGCTGAAGTTACCCACAGGACTGTTTGTATGCGCTAACATCATTTTGGGGCCTCTAAATGCCAGATACTTTGGTAAACTTATGAACAATGGCCACCAAAATGTTCAGAGGAACCCTGGCAATCATATTTAGGGTGCTTTTTCTTAGTACGTAATGACACATGGGTGATATGGTGCTGGGAAGTTGAAGCTTTGAGGCAATTTTCAGATATTTCACCAAAACCGACAACTTTGGGAAAGCCTTGCGACTCAGTAGTTTGGAGCAGAAAGGCATGGGTACCCATTTTAGATTCAGTAGAATGTGTACTTTCCAAAAATATATGGGTTTGGGGGTTAACATATATTTCTGTGTTTTTACCCCACAAAAATGCAGTCAATGTGTTGATTTTTCATTCGATGAAGTTACCCACAGGACTATTTGTATGCGCTAACTTCATTTTGAGGCCTCTAAATGCCAGATACTTTGGTAAACCTATGAACAATGGCCACCAAACTGTTTGGAGGAACCCTGGCAATCATATTTAGGGTGCTTTTTCTTGGTGCGTAACGATACATGGGTGATATGGTGCTGGGAAGTTGAAGCTTTGAGGCAATTTTCAGATATTTCACCAAAACCGACAATTGTGGGAAAGCCTTGCGACTCAGTAGTTTGGAGCAGAAAGGCATGGGTACCCATTTTAGATTCAGTAGAATGTGTACTTTCCAAAAATATATGGGTTTTGGGGGGTAAACATATATTTCTGTGTTTTTACCCCACAAAAATGCAGTCAATGTGTTGATCTTTCATTAGCTGAAGTTACCCACGGGACTGTTTGTATGCGCTAACATCATTTTGGGGCCTCTAAATGCCAGATACTTTGGTAAACTTATGAACAATGGCCACCAAAATGTTCAGAGGAACCCTGGCAATCATATTTAGGGTGCTTTTTCTTAGTACGTAATGACACATGGGTGATATGGTGCTGGGAAGTTGAAGCTTTGAGGCAATTTTCAGATATTTCACCAAAACCGACAACTTTGGGAAAGCCTTGCGACTCAGTAGTTTGGAGCAGAAAGGCATGGGTACCCATTTTAGATTCAGTAGAATGTGTACTTTCCAAAAATATATGGGTTTGGGGGTTAACATATATTTCTGTGTTTTTACCCCACAAAAATGCAGTCAATGTGTTGATTTTTCATTCGATGAAGTTACCCACAGGACTATTTGTATGCGCTAACTTCATTTTGAGGCCTCTAAATGCCAGATACTTTGGTAAACCTATGAACAATGGCCACCAAACTGTTTGGAGGAACCCTGGCAATCATATTTAGGGTGCTTTTTCTTGGTGCGTAACGATACATGGGTGATATGGTGCTGGGAAGTTGAAGCTTTGAGGCAATTTTCAGATATTTCACCAAAACCGACAATTGTGGGAAAGCCTTGCGACTCAGTAGTTTGGAGCAGAAAGGCATGGGTACCCATTTTAGATTCGGTAGAATGTGTACTTTCCAAAAATATATGGGTTTTGGGGGGTAAACATATATTTCTGTGTTTTTACCCCACAAAAATGCAGTCAATGTGTTGATCTTTCATTAGCTGAAGTTACCCACGGGACTGTTTGTATGCGCTAACTTCATTTTGGGGCCTCTAAATGCCAGATACTTTGGTAAACTTATGAACAATGACCACCAAAATGTTCAGAGGAACCCTGGCAATCATATTTAGGGTGCTTTTTCTTAGTACATAATGATACATGGGCGATATGGTGCTGGGAAGTTGAAGGTTTGAGGAAATTTTCAGATATTTCACCAAAACCGACAATTGTGGGAAAGCCTTGCGACTCAGTAGTTTGGAGCAGAAAGGCATGGGTACCCATTTTAGATTCAGTAGAATGTGTACTTTCCAAAAATATATGGGTTTGGGGGGTAAACATATATTTCTGTGTTTTTACCCCACAAAAAATGCATTCAATGTGTTGATTTCTCAGTAGCTGAAGTAAAGTCCTGAAGAATTTGGATGTGCTAACTACATATTGGTCTCTAAATGCCAGATACTTTGGTAAACCTATGCATAATGGGTATCAAATTGTTCAGTGGACCCCTGGCAATCATATTTCAGGTGCTTTTTCTTGGTACCTAATATAGTTTGGGATATGCGGAGCAGCAAAATAAAACCTTTGAAATGATTTTTCCGAATTTTGAATTTTTTGTTGAAAAACCGCTATGTTCAGACAAGCTTTTATGTTTGGTAGTTGGGAGTAGAGAGACATAGTTACCCGTTTTGTAATCGGCAGAATGTGTACTTTTCAAAAATGTATGGTTTTCTGGGGTAAACCTACGGTTTCAGGATTTTTTGCCTTGGAATCTAAAGCATGCCGTTTTCTGCCTTAGTGCTTTCAAAATTCGGTAATATACTGCCGGGAGTTTTTGCTGTACAGAAATCCTAAATCTCCCTAAAACTATACATATCTGGTATTGGCACGTTCGAGAGACATAAGGCTTTCCAAATCAGTTGGATTTTCATCCGTAAAATGAAATATTTTTCTGGTATAAATTGATATACGATGAAAAATGGTAATTTTTCATTTTTTTTTGGTATTTAGCGCTATAAATTTTTTTGCACAGGTGGAAATACATGAAAACTCAGGCAGATTTAGAAAGCTCAGTTTCTACCGAAAAAAACAATGTATAGTTTTCCTAGGTAAACTATAGGTTTCCCCTCAGAAAATGCCCCTAAAGTGAGAGAGCACAAAATGTTTCAAAAACGGCTGGCATTTCGCGTAACCAAAATGTGAAATTCTGCTGGCACTTAAAGGGTTAAGTAGGAAAGTGTAACTGTGTTGTTAATTGGTTCATAGGGGAAAATTTACATTTCTGTCACAGGTGGAGAGGATGCTAGCACCTTGCTATACCTTCTGGAATTTTAGTCACCCTACTTCTACGACTGATCATAAACAGTGTCCCTAAATGACTGTTGGAGGGGTATAAGAAAATACCTATGTCCCACTCTTAATGCCGGTAATTATGCAACATTTATGATCACATCAGGGATTAGCATTTCTCAGCTGGCTGCAGGTAGAACAATGCAAACACCTGATTGGTTGCTATCGGTTAATTCCCTAGTGTAAATTTGCCCATTGTTCATAAATTTCCCCAGTACTAGCACACTGTCATGTATTATACATTTAATTAGAATGAAACACAGTAAATAAAACTCATGTACAGAGGTTGCCTTTCTTACCAACAGTATATGATCTGTGCAAGAGGTCTTTAAGATTTTGGGGTCTAGGCCGCCATTAGAGGTCAAACAATCTGGGATTCAACAATCTCTGTTTTTATATTTGAATCAGTGTGTTTAACTTTGGTATTAAACTGAGGAAGGCATACTTATGAGACCTACTTATGGATCTACTTGTCCGTCATCAGGAAGAGTATTTATTCCTATAAAATCATATATCTAGCTATGTATATATCCCAGCATGGAATTCTTCTTAGCCATTATTACACTGTAATCAAATTTGAGAAAAGTGCGTGTTTAATCATAATGCCACCGAAGCCCCCCCACCCCCTCCTGTCAAGGGCCTTCCACCCAGAGCTGTCAGTCTTGGAATTCCTCTTTTAGGGAGATCCGTGGCATGCACCAGCACACCAACAAAAATGTTGCATGACCCAGAATTTATGTCCGTGGAAGTGACGTTACCTGCATGCGCAGAGCTCTCCTGAAGCCAAAGATTCAATTCTGTGCATGCGCATATCACACTGAAATGTTCTGAGAATACCCACATTGGACTTTTGTTGCAAATCGTCAGAAATTATGGAAAATCATCAGAAATAGCGGGGAGTTACCTTGGTGAGCCCCACCCCACCATTCTACGTGTGCGTGCCTACCTTTTTTCCCTTTATCCTGCGACCCCAGTCCTACACTCATCATACTTTAACCCTCAATAATAGGCTTGTGAGTGATGGGAGTTGTAGTCCAGCCAGCAACATTTGGGTGAACCTATATGTATCTTACTTATGTCTCTGTTTGCAAGTATTTTAGAACTTTGGCATCATATTGGGTGAGTTTCAGAATTTACATTGGTAATACAGTTCTTCATTTCTGGGACAGATTTAGGACAGTGGCACAAGCTGCTATTTGGGGAGATTAGTTGCCAAGCGACAAATTGGCTCTTCAGGCGACTAATCTCCCCTAAATGCCTCCCCACCGGCTAGAATTTAAACTCGCTGGTGGGATGGCACTCGGAGTGCTTCTTTTTTTTCGTGAGGCAACTTCTGGCGACTTCGGAAAGCTGAAACAATACGAGTGCCTTCCCGCCAGCGATTTACATTCTAGCCAGTGGGAGGACATTTAGGGGAGATTAGTTGCCAGATTTGTCAATGGGCGACTAATCATCCCAGTAGCAGCGTGTGCCACTGCCCTTAGAGTTCCTTTGATGTAATGTTGTTAAAACAACCAGATTTGTTACCAATGAGAAGTTTGCTTTTAGAATTCTAATTATTGTGTTGGGTTCCAGGGGGAAGATTTATACCCTGTTACTACATTGTTCTGGCTGAAATGCTACAAATTAAGGCATGAATAACTTGAAATAGTTCCTTGATTACAGCTATTGTAAAAAATATTTCAAAGCCAAACTGTGTGTCATTGAAGATGTATGCCTGTTCCATTAGGGTGGGTCGCATTGTGTAAGTGATGAAATAAGGCTTTGCTTTATGACTCTCATGGAAATGAAGCCTCATTACTAGAAAACTACAGAGAGAGAGAGAGAAATAGAGAAAGAGAGAGGTGTTTGCTGTTTCACTGCTTAAAATGCTCAGCGTGCATCTGTTTAGAGTACAGTATAGAGTCATTTATAGAGGGATGTCGAGATCACAGGCTTAACCCTTTTATTATCTCTTAACAAATTCTTTGTTAATCTTGTCACATATGGGTTCTGGCATTTATACATGTATTTATGTAACTTCAGTGATTTTACTTTCCTGCCTTATTTAATCCTCTTCTTTCTCACTCTCTAGAGATGCCAGGGCTCCCAGCCAGCCACCATAGAACTACAATTTGCCAGAGATGATCTAGTAAGGACTGAAGAGAGTGTTAGCTCTCTGGCTTTCTCTGTAGAAAGTATCTCATAGAAAGCTAAACCACTGGATGATAGCATTAGTGTATGATTGATCACACCCACTATAGCAGGGGTATGTTTTCTGGGGTAGGCTGGGAGTCTCAGTGTCATTTTTAACTGGATTGTGTTTGATACACATTGCTGTCCTATACTGGGGTTGCTGGTTGTTGACAGTCTGTGAATGTATGGAGTCACATATCATTTTATATTGGAGTTTGCTGGGAATTTACCATTGTGTACGTTAAGGAGTGCACTAATGTGAATCTTATAGTGCCATACTTGAAAAAGTTGTAGAAACTCATAATAAAATTTTCTTTTTTAGGTTTATCACCAACTGCAAGGCAAACCAATCTGAGTTTATGAGAAACATACTTTATTGTTTTCCTTTCAATAGAATTGCTTGCTGTCCTGACCATTGGTATTTAAGTGAAGAAGATTAATGAAGGCATGACAAAGGAAGGAAAATAAGCAGCATTGTGGAGCCATGTTAAAATTGTCAAAATAAATGAACTAAGAACATGTAATGGTTGCCTCTGGATTACATCTGTTTTTACGGGCACAGCCGAAAGTGATGCAACCAGTGCATATTGTTCCCCTACTGCACGCCTGTCTGTGCATCTCATACTTCCCCATTGTATTAATCATTCCTGAGAACTTTTAATGGAGATACAACTATTATAGTGCAGTTTTCTGCTTCATAAAAAACATAGCATACAAATGTTACAAAGGTTTGTTTTGCAGTAGATAAGTATCTTTATAATTCACTCTCTTAAGATAAGGAAGAACCATCAGATATGCTCTGATAAATGAATGCTGGTAGGTATCTGAATAATCTTTCAACTTTCGACTGGAATACTTGGTGTCAATGCAATAGAAACTCCCATATTTTTGTTTGCTATATGTTGCTATGGATAGTCATGTAAGAGCTTGTGGCTGTATGCACCTGATGAAGGCTGAAACAAGTAGCTCACGACTTTTCTGTAATAAAGACATGATGGTAATATAAAAATACAGCATGTTCTCTGGGTACTACTTTATACTTTTCCATTGCAATAATTATTGCTCCAAAAAATATCACCCATACAGTTTATTTTATGCAAGGGGTAAAGCACTGCTATTATTTTGTTAAGAGGGCAGTGATGGCCACAATTCACTTTTTTTGCACATATTTTGGTGCTAAAGACTATTACTGGCCATGCATTAGAATTCATTCTAGTACACATACATTGCAGGTATGCAATTCATCTTGTAGCAGACCAGCCATAATAAAGGAATTGTCACATGCATCGAAATGTAGGCAACACAAAGGCTTTTTTAAGCCCAACTTAGCTATGGAGCTATGAAGCTTCTTCATGTTCTAACCTCAGCCAAAACAGTGTGTGACCATTGGATGACAATTTAACATCACAATTCCCCCTTTAAATCATTGGATTGATAGGATTCCTTGTCTCAAATGAACTATCTGGATATGGTTCAAAGCTTTGCCTTGCATTATTGTCATAGCTTGCATGTGCAGCCATCTGCATTCCTTCTTTTGATGTTTGAGCCTTTGTAGCTATAGTATTACTGTTGAGAGTTATCAGTGGGTTTTTAAGCAGCTGACCTTTATTTGAGGCAGGGTGGAATATGAATTGTTGGCCTAGGTTCATCAAAGGCAGATGCATGGTTTGGGTTAAGTCTCTTGTTTGTTTGCTGTGGAGTATGTTATATAATCTCTCTTGATGATTGATGGTATTTTTTAACCATTTAACGGCAATGCGTATGAAAAAGATATTCATATTCTTATGTTAAGGATTGATAACCGGTGCTTGTCTAAAGCAGGAGATTCCAATCTAAGGGAGTTGGCCTCTAAGGAAGTATTAAAGTAATGGCTGAGAGGACCCAATCTGAAGGCCATGGAGAATGGATACAGCAAGGCTTTTACAGAGCTATTAACTTTCTTTTAAAGACAGTCTACTGGGAGACGTGGTGCCTGCCAGCATGCTGCCGAATATGTCCTGGTTCTGTGACGCAGGCGGAAGTGATGTCGAAGGAAGTGAAGTCACATGCATGTGCAAAATCTCTCTTGGAGCCATAGAAACTGCGATACGCATGTGCACATTACTCTGCTGACGTCACTGAAATGCACATCAGATTTTTGTATTCATGCATTTGTATTGTATGCATTAAATGGGACGCAGCTAGTGATGGGCGAATTTATTCAGCAGGCGCAAATTCACGGTGAACGTCTGCGTTTTGTGAATTCTTCACAGTTTCGCGGGAAATTCACAAATTTTTCAGCAAAGGGAAACAGGAGAAATGCACCCATCACTGGACGCAGCCTAAAATCTGTTAACTTCTGACAAAACTGGGGGAGTTGACCTCGTTATCAGCTAATGGACGTCCCGATCAAATGTTGGACCTCTAAGGGTAGCATGAAATGAAAAAGTCTGAGAAGAACTGTTCTAGAGGCTGCTGAAATACAATGGGAGCTGGTAGTTATAGTTTAGAAGACAAATGAAGTGTCTTAAGTACTTTGTTGCTAATATTTTAGAGAACTTCTAAGTGTCAAATCTATTATGCATCTTCCTTTGAGAAAGTGCTTTAGCAAGAAATAGTTGAGCTCTGGTGTATTTTTATTTTCTTGGGAAAATATAACTGGCAAAATATTTCCCACTAAAGAGTATTATCTCTATAATTTTGACATATTAGGCTGAACAGGCATTTTGAGCTTGATTGTTATAGTGGCCAAGGAATAAAATACAGCATAAGAAATCTGCAGGGCACCATCTAAAAAATATGATGAATATATGAAGAATAGGATGGCCTTTTATATACAAGCTACAGGTTGTGTTGTTAATATGTGACCCATTTCACATTGGCCAATTAAAGGAAAAGTAACACCAAAACATGAAACATGTTTTAAAGGATTGACAATATAATGTATTATTGCCCTGCACTAGTAAAACTGGTGTGTTTGCTTTAGAAACATAACCACTCAAATTTAGGAAGCTGTAAACTTGGTCTAATTAACCCTGTTAAAATAGGTACAGAATTATTCTGTTATTGTTAAGGGTATGTTTATCCTGTTTATCCTCTCTCAAGCTGACCACACACAAGCTGATTCACATCCAATTCTATTGGTCACCTAAAACGCACACATATATGGTCCGGTTGGGGTTTTTTGATAACAGTACGTTTTTAGATATGGTTCACATGGGTAGTAGATAGGAGGAGCGAGCACTCTTAGTTGACAGGGCTTTCTATTCATATTAGCTGACTTTATTCTATTGGGTATGTTGCTTCAAACGGTTGTCTAAGGGCCTACACAAATGCCATTACTTAATCTAATTCAAAATAATTCTGAAACTAGGATATCATCTTGCTCCATATGGTTAGCTTTAGGCTGTAGCCAAATGAGGGACATGGTTGTGCAGCTCTCCCTTCAAAGGAACTACTAAACCAGAACATTGTTGTTGCGCATGTAGCACTAAAGACAGAAAGTAGAGGAGGAAATAACAATGAGGACCAAGAAGTTGAGCTTGGAAATGTTGAAGGCAAAACCATACAAGAGCCAGTTCCACTGGCAAGAAGACACAGGAACATTTTCATTAGCAGCCGTAGTTATTGTGTAAACTGAAATATATTCTGTTTGTATGTGGGACTTTAATTTCATTTACTGATAATTCAATTTTTCAAAAGGCTAATTTGCACTAATAAATAAGCATCGTAATGAAGGTTGAATAAGATAAGTGGAAGGTCATATTTCAACACCAGACACAATTCCACCTAAATGGAGCTGTAACAGGTGCACAGTAAAGGGTCGAGCTTTCGGAAGTCATATGGTGCAACAATTAACCTCAGCCAGGTCACATTTGCTACACTGGGGGGGCACATTTACTAATGGTCGAATATCGAGGGTTAATTAACCCTCGATATTCGACCGTCGAAGCAAAATCCTTCGATTTCGAATATTGAAGACGAAGGATTTACCGCATTTCCTGCGATCGATCGAACGATTCGAAGGATTTTAATCCATCGATCAAACGATTTTCCTTCGATCAGAAATTTGTTAGAAAGCCTATTGGGACCTTCCCCATAGGCTAACATTGATGTTCGGTAGGTTTTAGGTGGCGAAGTAGTTGTTCGAAGTTTTTTTAAAGAGACAGTACTTCGACTATCGAATGGTCGAATAGTCGAACGATTTTTTTTCGAAACGTTCGATTTGAAGTCGTAGTGGAAGGTCGAAGTAGCCAATTCAATGGTCGAAGTAGCCAAAAAAAACAAGTATTTTTTCTTCTATTCCTTCACTCGAGCTAAGTAAATGTGCCCCTGGTAGTTATGTTAGCCTTTTAAAAATGATGCCTTGCTTGTCTTTAAAAACTAAGGAGAATATGGACTTTGTGATTCCTATTTCTCTTCTGGTTGTATTTCCATAAAATTCATAATTTACATTTTTAAAGACAATGTAACCTGCAATTTGTGGATAGTTAACCTGAGCTCATTGCATAATTTAGTTTTAAAGCATATTTAAAGTTTTATTCCCTAGCACAGAGATTCTGCCTTTAGAGTACACATAATACAGGTATAGGATCTGTTATCCTGAAACCCGGCCCAGAAAGCTCAAAATTATGGGAAGGCCATCTCACATAGACTCGATTTTATCCAAAATTTTAAATATGATTTTCTTTTTCTCTGTAATAATAAAGTAGCACCTTGTACTTGAGCCAACAAATATATAATGAATCCATATTAAAAGTAAAACCAGCCTATTGGGTTTATTTAGTGTTTAAATTATTTTCTGGTAGACTTACTATAATAAAATCCAAATTATGGAAATATTTGTTATCCAGAAAAGCCTAGGTCTTGAGTATTCTGGATAACAGGTCCCATACCTTTTTATATATATTTTTCTATATAAAGCTGAAGTGACCAATATTAGCTGTATTATATTGTTCTCAATTTAATCTTGGCTGAACAACATACCCCCCTTTTATAATTTATTATGTGTGTTCATTTATCGTGTGGAAGTATATAGCTACTGGCTAAGTGCTCCTGTGCAGTTCATGAAATTCTGAAGGGACTTAAAGCAATTGATAGAATTAGTAAAAGCAGCTGAATCTAGATGAAGGAAAATGGAAAGACTGCAAATCCCATGATACAATGTGATTTTTACATACAAGAGGACAGCAGTAGAAGGATAAAGGCTTATGTTTATAAGTGCAGTTGGTCAATGGTTACTTAGTTGAACAGGTTGTTTATTACAGGTATAAAAGCCATGCTGTGGTGCAAATTATCTTAATGTCTTAGGGTAGGACTCCACGAGTGATTTTGTTGCAATCCGACGCGCTGTGACAAAGCGCATGCAACAAAAATAAGGCAAGAGTTAGAATTGTCGCATGGTGTCGCATCGTTGATCCGACGCGATCCGATGCGATACGACTGTCGTATGCAGTGTTGGATCAACACTGCAAGACCATACGACAATTCTATCCCTTACCTTATTTTTGTCGCATGCATTTTGTCGCAGCACGTAGGATCGTGACAAAATCGCTTGTGGAGTCCTACCCTTAGAGCCTTTCTCACCAGCTGAAAGCCTGAAGCCCTAAGCACTGGTCCAGCCAGTGGAAAAAACATAATCTGCACTCTCCTGCCCTGCATGCTATCGAAGAAAACACACCATGTGTCACTGGCTTTACTCTGCATAAACTATAAGGCATTTATGGTTTCTTTTTGTTTACTATGTGCTGGGCCCACTAAAACCAATGTTTTCTGATTATAACAAATAGCAAATTCAGCACAAGCCCTGTTTGTTGAGGGGGTAGAGTGTCCCTTTAAAGAGGTCTTGAATGTATGGCTGAATTAAAGGGTTTAGATTAGTGCCAGTAAATAAGAAACATTTATCCCTATGCCCTTTCAAACCACAAATGGATCCAGGACTATCAAAGATTTTTCTCATGATTTTCTTCAAAATAACAGTTTAAATGTAAGAAATGCATTATATACATTTTGTTATAGGAAGAAGTGAATGCTGTAACAAACTGTGGGTTTGTTCTTGATTTATCAGTGCATGAAGTAAAACAACTGGTTAACCACTGACAATAAGAGAAACGTGCTGGAATTGTTGTATAAGAATGAGCCTCTATATTTTGAACATATAAAAACCATTAAAGCAATGCAAATGACCTTAATTTTGTTCTTAGGCCACTAATTAAATTAGATAAATTCAAGTGGAATAATGACTAAAGAAAAAGATACTTTGAGCACTAATATTACAGGAGATGCAGTATTATAGACTATACAAAAATGAATTATACAAAATCTAAATAGACTAGTGATCTGTTTATCTTTACAGTAAGCATCAGGGTGCAGGCGAACATGAGTGGTTTTTTTTTCCTTCCTTTTTATTGTGATATTACATTGCCAGCTCCAGGTTTTTCCTTTTAATACTACATAGTGAGTGTATGCTGCTTTTCTTCTGTAGTGTACCATCTATGAATTCCTGTCAGCTGTAAATCACTGTACCTCTTGGTAATAGTTATTTGAGACTGCACGGTCATGAGAGTGTAGCCATAAGCCATGAAGCCAAGTATCATACCATGAGAATTACCTATGCATATTAATTTTGCTCTGTAACGTTTGCTTAAAGGAGAACTAATGTTTAACTAAAGAAGTGGGCTAGAAATGTGGTATATTATGTTTTGGGCTTCAATACCAAACAAAGCAACCATAGCCTTTTTGCAGTAAAGATCTGTGTCTCCAAAGATGCCCCAGTAGCTCCCCATATTCTTTTCTGCTGATTCACTGCATATGCTCTGTGCTGCTGTCACTTACTGAGCTTAGGGACCCACTCACAATATACTGTATATACAGAATAGAAATGTCACACTATAAAGCTGATTAGTACATAAAGGAATTGTAATACCAGCAAATAAAAGTGCTATAAAGGAATGACCATATCATGTCCTGTTGCCCTGCATTTACAAACATTGGTGTGTTGCTTCAGAAACTATTATAGTTTATATAAACAAGCTGCTGTATAGCCATGGGGGCAGCGATTCAAGCTGTAAAAAAGGAGAAAAGACACAGGATACACAGCAAATAACAGTTAAGCTGTATCCTGTGCTTGAATGGCTGCCTCCATTGCTACACAGCAGCTTGTATATATAAACTAGTGATGTGCAGGTCGGATTTTCCCCGTCCCGTACCCGACCCGTCCTCCCTCCACCCGCGCCCGCTGGTGACTTACGGGTTCCTTTTATAGAACTGCGCCTACCCGCACCCGCCAATGATCTCACAAAACGGGGCACGGTGATATGCATTAACATAACCAGTGGGGGCTGGGCCCTAGTAGGGACATGCAGCCGGGCCCCCTCCGTACGTGATTTTCACTGCAGCTTCAAGCGGTGAGCGAGCTGCTAGTAGGCCCTGAGGGGATACGGGCCCTGGTCCAATCGCACCCTCTGCTCCCCCGGTAGTTATGCCACTGGCGATAAGGCAGGAGTCTATAAAAAAAGGTAAGTCAGAAGCCGGCAGACCGGCAGTGCAAGTTGGCGGAGGTGCGAGGTCGGGCCAAACCCGCCCGACCCTCGGGTATACCCACGGGTCCCAGGCGTGTATCGGGACGGCCTGCACATCACTAATATAAACTATAGTTGTGTTTCTAAAGCAAACACACCAATCTTACTAGTGCAGAGCAACGGTACATTAAACCAGTGCAATGAGTATCGGAATTAAATAATCAGTCTTGTAGCATTAACTTATATTACATACAAACCTTGTTTTCTGCTTGTAAATTTGTGACAACCCCTAAGGTTAGCTTCTCAAGAGCTGCTCAGAGCCCACTGAGCATGTGAGTGTCGCAGACACTTTCCAAGATGGTGACCCCCTGTGACAAGTTTGAAGTCCTGGATCATTGCTGCTATTGGGAAACTTTAGGCTGGTGCAATAAGTTCAATATATAAAATATGGCATTTTTAACCATATTCATTAAAATGTATCCCTCACATACAGTGTGTTCTGTATGTACCAAAAGTTGGTTTTAACATATTTTATTAAAAGTGTGCATTCACATCTTTTATCAAAAGATATTAGTGTTCACATATCTAGAAAATTAGATTGTATCCAACAGCAAATACTGTTTATACTCCATGTGCTGTACCAGTGCCAGATTAGCAAGCAATACTGTATACAGATACATTTATGCAAAATGTTTTATGCATCACTTGGGTTTTCATCTTTTATTGACTTGCCAGCCTGAGGCATGTTTTTAATTGGTGCAGAGGATGAGTTCTTAATGGAAAAGAATTTGATTCAAATGTGCTCTCTGCGCGTGATGTGTTGGTGTGATGGGTAACAGAGGAGTGTATACCAACTGACTGCCAGTCAATTATTTTATAGCATAGGCAGCAGGGTTATAAAATAAAATACCATGGAAGTGCCAGCATGCTGTGTTCTGTCTGCTTTTGCCATTTGCTATCAATGCCCACAGGTATTTTAGGACTGCTGTATCCTGTAGCACACTGTAAAAAAAAAACAAAAAAAAACAATTTACAGTGTGTGTAAATATCCTATAAAATTAAGGCCAAACCATTCACCTTTGCTAACTGTAAGAGCGACTGATGAATTGAATGTGGAGGCAGAGAGTCTGGAGTGTGTTAGTCTATAGAAAGAGACATTCTCGCAGCACCTATGGCTTGTAAAAAATAAAAACTGACTTGGGGCTCATTAAACTGGTATGGCTAGAGAAACAATGTGTTTTTTTCTGCAGCTACTTTTGACTGTGTGAAAATGACTTCAATAAACATTGGGATTCAGTTACGTTTTATAAGACCCAACTCCTGTTGTAAAATGCTCTTGAGTAAAGACTTTCTTTAACGCTTTATACAGCTAAGTTATGTACTGAGGTGTCATCATACCTGTATACTGTATTTCATTTCTTTTACTTTGTCATTAAAGCATGACTAGTGATGGGTGAATTTATTTGCCAGGCGCGAATTTGCAGCGAATTTCCGCATAAATAAATTCGCAAAATTGCCATAAAAATTCCAAACAATTCTGACGCTGGCGACAATTCTAGGGGCCCATTGACTATACTGGGCGTCAGAATTGTTCTAATTTGGCTAATTGGCTAATTTTTCGCCGTTTCGCAAATTTCAAGGGAAATTTGCGAATTTTTTGTCGAAGTGAAATGGGAGAAATTCGCCCATCACTAAGCATGACCCTTAATAATAATAAATTTAAAACTTTACAGGCCCATAAATACAGTCTTCTATCTTCTATATATCACCTATCTGTCTATCTATCTATTTTTCTATCCATTCTATCTATCTATCTATCTATCTATCTATCTATCTATCTATCTATCTATCTATCTATCTATCTAGCTATCTATCATCTATCTATCATCTATCTATCATCTATTCATCTGTATATTCAGTTATTCAGTTTTGACAAGACAAGAGGTGGTATTTTTTAGCATTCTATAAATAATAGTTCTGCACAAAAATTATAATGCAGCATCTGCTCCCTAATATAAAAAGAATCATAGTGATAAGAAAATTTTATGTTCTGTTTTATTTTTTATATCTACAGGAAAATAAATGGATGATAAGCCCTGTAGAAAACGAGGTGTATTTTTCGTTGCTTGAAGTTGTGGCACACAATGTGCATAATGAGCTGGATGTTTACCAACCACCTGTTGGAATTGCCAAGAAAAAATTTTTGCATTTTGTTCACATTTCTTAATAACATCTAGGATTATTTAATCATGGTACAGTTATAAATTATAAGTTTGCCAATTATAATTTTTGCAATACTATTTGCAATACTATTGATGAACTATATTGAATCGGTATTGGATGTTCCGTCTAGTGAATATTATTTATTATCCTTTATGTCTGAGACCGGGAGCAGCCATAGTAAATATGGGGCAAATTCACTAAAGCTTGAAGCGGCTAATGCTAGCGCAAATTCGGCAGCGTGACGTCATTTCGTTACTTCGGTGCTGGCATAAATTCGCTAGCGAAGTGGACCTACTCTATTGCTACTTCGCACCCTTATGCCAGGCAAAGTTTTGCTATGGTGAAGGGACGTAACTACATTAATTCACTAACTTGCTCATTTTCCTGAACCTTATCTCTTGTGCCAGACTTGCCTTCACCAGCTCAGACCAGGCGAAGTGCAATAGAGTAGATAGGGATTGCTTCAAAAAAAGTTGAAATTTTTTCTAAGTCCCAAAACATGCTGGCGTCTTTTACTTTTTTAAGGGTGATAGGCTGAAAAAGATTGTAAATGTTTTTAGGGGTACCCTCCTCCACCCCTACATTTCCTAACATATGGCACCTACAGTGGGCACATGTAGAGGGCAAAATAACAACTCTATTTTATTTTATGAAGCTTTCCCAGGCTTGTGTAGTGTAATATATTTGCTGCTACATATACGTCCATTGTACTTTAGCTTGGCACTGTATGCAAATTAGGCATCGCTCCCGTAACTTCGCTTTGCTTGACGAAGTAACGCTAGCGCAAATTCGCTACCTTTTGCCTCCCTGAGTGCAACTTCAGATTTTAGTGAATTAGTGACGCCCTGGTGAAACTTCGCCTGGCGAAGTCCAGAGAAGGGTGGCGAAGCCAAAGCTGGTGCAACTTCGAAGGTAAGTAAATTTGCCCCATAGTATTTAACCCCTTTACACAGTTGCATGAGGATCCCACAGGATCCAATAGTTGCTATTAAACACATCTAACTGCAAATTACCGGGACTTTAGCAGTCTCAGGGAAGCTGCAAGCAGTGCAGGCTATAACATTTCAAGGCTGAATGTCTATAATAGATTATAGATGATGCTCAGACAGCAGCCATTTATATCCATCTGTATAATGGGTTGTTTAGTCCCTGCCCCGATGGAGCTTACAATCTATAGTCCCTATCATATTCACACTCATGCAATATACTTTTCTTCTGCACTTGTAAAACTGGTGTGTTTGCTACAGAAACTCTACTATAGTTTATATAAACAAGCTGCTGTGTAGCCGTGGGGACATGATACACAATAGATAAGCCCTGTATAACCCCACTGTTAACTATAGGGCTTTTTTGTTATTTACTGTGTAATCTGTGCCTTTGCTCCTTTTTCATCTTTGAAAACTATAGTGGGAATTGTAGCAAACATACTAGTTTTACAGTACAGGGCAACAGTACATTATATTTTCATTACTGTAAAACATTTGTGTTACTGTTCCTTTAAGAAATTAGCCCTGTGCTGCCATCCAATGGCTAGAATAAATTACCTACAAGTCACTTATTTTACATTTCATGATATTTAGCTCAAATTAAACTGATATGCACACAACAATGATTTTCTACACTCCTGTTAGCAATCAGCACACTGATCTGATTTGATTGTAAACAGTGCAGATTAAGACTATCACGTGTGCTTTTCTGCACTGACATACAGGATCTCTGAATACAAGTGTAGCTGCTAAGTGTCCTCAAAACCATGCTTGTCCTAAACCCTCATTTCCATCCGGCTCATCAGCATGCTTCCCATACATCTGCCTTGCTTCCTTCGCTGAACCATTTATTTGTAGGCTTCAGTGCTACTCACTGCCAACTTTTCATTTTAGCAGATGTAGGCATGTGCAGTAAAATCTGTGCTACTATAATTTGTTGTATTTGTATCTGTAATTAAGCTTCACAGCTATTAAAAGACCATTTATGTTTGCCATGCATTGCCAGCACTAATCCATATAGCCTCAGCAGAAACAAGGGAAAACAAAGCTATACAAAGTATAGATTAACAGCGATACTTGTAATTCTGCACAAATGAAACACCGCACCCCAATTATTACTACAACTAGGTTGTATCTGTTGCTAAACTAATGTAACGCTTTTTTGGCCTATCCCGCCAATTAGGGGTTAAGGGTGTCCAGCTAGTGTATGAGCATGGGTTACACTGTGAAACTACACTCAGGGCGGAGCCTTCGCTAAATGGAAGCTTCCCCTTTAAGATGGTGTATAACTACAACCCACAGGCATATAAGTGTAAAAGATAGAATAATGGACGCCAGGAGGTTCTTTAAAAAGTGAAAACAGTGTGATGCTTTATTAACACAAAATATGCAAAGCAATTGACCACAGGTTTACTCACGCAGGAGCTGTAGTAGGAGTTAGCATATCACAGAGGAGACAGGATAGCATTGATGATGATGCAGCATGTACAGATGTCACCCCTTCAAGTCAAACACACAGGAAGAATATCTCACTCCCAAAGACCAGCGACCAAAGTGAAACAGGATCGATCAAGTAGGGGTCAGGCAGTGCTCTGCGAACTGAGTTCCCTATCACTGAGTTCCCTACACTAAAGGCACCTTAAAAGCCTTTGGGAGGCTACTCCCTGCTATTCTCCTTGTTGGAGCGCAGAACTGCTCATGCTACTAAAATCTAGCTATCTCTCTCTCCTAGAGAGACTATAACAGGTTCTGCCCTAATGATAGCTAATCCTCATTCACGGGATTGCCTGGTTCCCGACTTAAGCACCAAAGGTACAGGTCCCTTTGGGGTAAATGGCTTACTGGGGCCTTGGTGATCCCAGGCTCAATGGGAAACACCTAGCAGCACAGACACCAGGAGCCAAAGAGGAAGAGGCCACTCCCTACACAGCACTATATAGCAGTGTGGCAGGGGAGTGTCATTACACTCTTTGTCCAATAGGTGTAGATGTTACACTTTACCAGTTAGAAGGGCTTGGCCCAATAACAGAGGAAAAGAGAACTTAAGCAAAGGTAGGGGATTAACTCTATAGGAGCCTAATAGATCCTATAGGTCCCTACATACACCCGGGGGAAAAATCCATTTCGTCCCGACAATGGTGAAATGATATAAACACAATAGTAACAAAGTGAATATATAGTGCAAACCAACAATACCATTGAACATCACTCTTCTGGTACCCTCTCCTGAGGAATACCTGGTAACAATGGGTACTGTGGAGAAAAGAACAGTAAAGAGCAGAAAAGCAATACTGTCAGAGTAAGTAAGTGCAAAAACTGTTTCAGTTACAATAAACTTTAGTACAATTTCGTGAGAACCCTTAAGGACACTCAGGCACTTGACTTATGATACTTGAACCATACCTACACATCAGGAGGTCCAGGCACAGGCTTGGCTGAAAAGAAAAATTAACATAGATTTCTTTTCACATAGCAACACTCATTTTCAGTGCAGTTGAGTTACATGACCCCACCATAACCAAAAGCTTTATTCCATATCACACCCCCCCTACCCAAGTGTACCAAGTCCCTGAGAGCCACTTGGGGAGTAGTAAGGCGAAGAATAAAGGTGCTACTCAGCGAGTAGTTAGAGGTAGAAGAGTTTTGGTGGGGCTCAGCAGTCTTTGTCTCATGAACCCAACATATATACAAAGGTCCTGGACAATGTCCATAAGTCCAGCAACTGAAAATGGTGAACAAACAATGAAGAAGGCCCAAACTTGGGCATCGATCTAGAAGAAACTTCTTTGAAGAAGGCCCCAATAAACGGGCATCAATCTAGACGAACAGAAGCCTGGATGTAAATTAACATCATTTACAACAGGAACAGTGGACAAATCAGGCTCTCACAGGAAACCATGTATGTAGGGAGGAAAACTTCACACCCCCCTAGGGGATGGCTGGTGGTGCTCCCTGCTAAGGCAAGACTTTGCCACGGTATCCTTGTAGGATAAATAATAATTGGGGTGTGGCTTCTCCACACGACCCCCATTGGAAACTCTCTCCATTAAGCTAAACTGCTTATCTTCTTGGAATTTTCCACAACTTTTCACAAAATGCTTCAACACAGTGCGGCCATACCACCATTCATGGACCACATTGCTCAAAAAGGAAAAGTCACGCTCCCCCTTGGAAGCATTCTTCTGGAACAGCCCTCCTGATCCAATCTTCTCCCTTCGGATTAACTCTCCATAAACCCATTCGTCAAGGTGTTTCTCCACTTCGTCATAAACGAATTCAGGGGCATAAGGCATGTAGTAACCCCATTGATCAAACACCCGAATGTTTATAATCCTCTGGATTCTCGACACCGTACGCTGCTTTTGAGGATCAGCACGGCCAGGAGAAACCCAAAAGGAAATATCCGTAGCAGGGTCCCCTGCAGGCGGCATAGGTTTGTCGAAGAAAGTGACCAATTCCTCCTTAGAGGACGCAGAAGATGAAGGCAGCGGTCCAAAATGCATTTCTCTCCAATCAGGGTCAGAAGAAGAATGCAGGGACTCAAAGTTGTTCCCTTCAGAGGAGCAGGAGGCAGAGGTAACAACACCAGTCAGCTTGGCAGGTGGTTTTTCTCCAAAAACTTTGGGAGGGGCGCGTCCGCGACCCCTTCCACTTGTAGCAGACTTCTTGGTGGGAGGTTCCACCTTCAGACCCCCCATGGAATCTGTAACTTCCTGCAACTCTTCCCCTCTAGGTTCGGCAGAGACAGGAGAGGAAGATAGTGATAAGGAAGTAATAGTAGCACCCATAGGCTGTATAGCAGCTGTGCCAGTAGTAGCTTCAGCTTTGGATGAAGTCGCAGCCGCGACATCAGACATGGGAAATGGTGCAACAGGCAGAATAGCAGAAAATGGTGAGGCAGGCAATATAGTAGATAATGGTGGAGCCAGTATAATGGGCCCTGAGGATTCCTCCATTTTCAAGAAGGGCCCCATCCAGCAGCTTCGCCCACACATTTTGCATGAGGGAGTCAGCCTCTTAAATGCAGCACCACATTCTGCCCCACACTCCCCGCAATATGGCACCATAATATTGCAGCCAGGGCTAAGGAAATCTTCACCAAAAGTGCCCCTCCAGACATACCTGTTAGGCGAGGGGGCTGGTACGCTTGGGCGGAATGAGAAGGTGATATGTCCTTCTCGGGCCTCTGGGTCAGGCCATCCATCCCAGCCTTGATCCGCCATCCTTGTCTGGGACACGTGAGGTGGCTGGAGAATTTTCTGAACAGCGTGTACCTGCAGCCGCAGGACAACTATGATATGCTGGGGAACCTGGATAAACCTTGGGGTGATTTTGATTCCAGAGATCCGCAGCAAGAAGCGGTATGCCTTTAGCAATTATCGCTTTGTAGTGGAGGCAAAAAGGCAAGTTCCCTTAGCAGCCGCTAAGGGTGTACGCCTGTAAAGAGTTGGGAGCTTACAGAGATGCGTCCGTCCTCTAGGAAGTCCTCCACAAAATGGCGGCGGTGACGTGACGTCAGAGCACCGCCTAGTCCAAGCGCGCCAAGGATATGCGCAGGGACAAGATGGCGCCTGCGAATCTCGCGATGACACCAATGGCGCCAGCGAAAATTCACAGTGCACAAAAACAAAAACGCCAGCGAATATGCGCCTGGCGAAAGCAATAGTGGCGCAGGCGATTAATGGGACACGGGAAGAACCACCAAGCCCGAACCCACGGCCTTACTATGCGCACACCAAAATAGTAAGTGCGTGCAGGACTGCCCTTTGCCTAATGGGTCCGGCAGCCTGTCAGCAAAATTTAAAGAGACAGAACACAATTTTCCAAAAATTGTCAAAAAATGCCCAAAACACAATATAGCCTGGATTGGGGGTCGAGCCCCACGTTGGGCGCCAAAATGTAACGCTTTTTTGGCCTATCCCGCCAATTAGGGGTTAAGGGTGTCCAGCTAGTGTATGAGCATGGGTTACACTGTGAAACTACACTCAGGGCGGAGCCTTCGCTAAATGGAAGCTTCCCCTTTAAGATGGTGTATAACTACAACCCACAGGCATATAAGTGTAAAAGATAGAATAATGGACGCCAGGAGGTTCTTTAAAAAGTGAAAACAGTGTGATGCTTTATTAACACAAAATATGCAAAGCAATTGACCACAGGTTTACTCACGCAGGAGCTGTAGTAGGAGTTAGCATATCACAGAGGAGACAGGATAGCATTGATGATGATGCAGCATGTACAGATGTCACCCCTTCAAGTCAAACACACAGGAAGAATATCTCACTCCCAAAGACCAGCGACCAAAGTGAAACAGGATCGATCAAGTAGGGGTCAGGCAGTGCTCTGCGAACTGAGTTCCCTATCACTGAGTTCCCTACACTAAAGGCACCTTAAAAGCCTTTGGGAGGCTACTCCCTGCTATTCTCCTTGTTGGAGCGCAGAACTGCTCATGCTACTAAAATCTAGCTATCTCTCTCTCCTAGAGAGACTATAACAGGTTCTGCCCTAATGATAGCTAATCCTCATTCACGGGATTGCCTGGTTCCCGACTTAAGCACCAAAGGTACAGGTCCCTTTGGGGTAAATGGCTTACTGGGGCCTTGGTGATCCCAGGCTCAATGGGAAACACCTAGCAGCACAGACACCAGGAGCCAAAGAGGAAGAGGCCACTCCCTACACAGCACTATATAGCAGTGTGGCAGGGGAGTGTCATTACACTCTTTGTCCAATAGGTGTAGATGTTACACTTTACCAGTTAGAAGGGCTTGGCCCAATAACAGAGGAAAAGAGAACTTAAGCAAAGGTAGGGGATTAACTCTATAGGAGCCTAATAGATCCTATAGGTCCCTACACTAATACTCTTCAACAGGCTGAAAATGCATTAATGTTAGTATTATCTACATAAGGGGTCTACAAACACAGTAATGTAACAAAGTAGTGTTGGGTGGGGGTGTAGACCCATCCCACCTCCACCCCCCGAAGCAATTTTTTAGCTCCTACTCGGTCGCACAAATCGTCGGCGAGCCCGCGGGCAGTGCAGTCCCTGGTACAATTGCACCCCTGTAGTTCTGCCACTGTATAAACACATTATAGACCCATCTTAATTAATGTATTCGTTTTCTCTATGAATTCTGTTTTGACTACCTCTTCCCGTCAGGTGAGTGAGATTATTTCTGCCGTCCTTGTTCTGTGCTTGTTGCCTGGCCTTTCTGAAAATCGTAAGGGATACTAAATACCAGATGCAACTGTAGAGCTTTTTCTATAACTGTTAAGGACATTTTATACATGGTTAGATAAATAACTTACATACATTGTTGGTTGGACCTAAATTTGTTCACTGGGTTATCACCCTGCTGAAACAGAAAAAAAAGGGTCTTCTCCAAACTGTTAAAACAAAGAAGAACAAGCTGATTGGTCAAGAATGTCATTGTATGATGTAGTGACACCTGGGCTGGCAATGACAGTTCTGACTAAAATAGCCAATTTCAGGGCTGTCCACATAGTTTTGGCAATATAGTGTATGTCAACAATACATGATGCTAAGCAGGTTGCTCCTAAAAAGACACTCAGCAGGGAGAAATAATAATTGAACAAAGGTTTGATACTTTGTAACTAATGCAACATTTATACCATGGTTGGTAATATTAAAGGGGCAGGTTTGATGAAAAAGGCTTATGCCGAACATGGCCAAACAGGGAACTTAAGCTTGCCATAGACTCAAAGATCTAATCAATCCTCGATGTTCTGATTACTAGGACATTGCTAGGAGTCTTGAAATAATCAGATTGTCCTTCATGGGCATGTGATAAACAATGTCAGTATTGAATACAATTGTCTGACAGTCAGCAGTAGGGCAGAGACATGTGGAGATTCGGGGAGATTAGTTGCCTGGCTACAAATCGCCTCTTCTTCGGGTGACCCCGAATTGAAAGCTGGAAAGAGGCAGGAGAGAAAGGAAAATAATTAAAACCCTATATAAATTAAATAATGAATACCAGTTACAATGTTGCTAGGAATAGGTAATTCTATAACATACTAAAATTGAATTTGAAGACGAACCACCCCTTTAAAGATAATAAATAGCAAATAGCAAAAAATACTAGAAATCAGTAGTAGGTTATTGAACAGGAACAGAGACATCAGTTAAAGCTTTGGAATAACTCATTAAATATAAGGTGTTTAGTCAAGAGATACCAGTATTAAAAGGACAAACACTCACTCATATATGAAATGCTTTTCCTTACAGTATATGATATTAATTCCTGTTCAATTGCAGACCTGTTGAGGAAGTTCTGCATCAACAGCCTCATCTTGCCTTCACTTGAAGACAACCTGCCTGATAGATACTTGGCCAATCCTCAGCAAAATATCAACCAGATAGGAATTCTATTTGGCCCTTACATTGGATCATTAGCTGCTGGCCCATCTGGAGTGGGCAAATAAACATCTCCTATATAGAGAAAGGGCTATAGATATTTAAATAGATCCACTGTATACTTTAAATAGATCACTATATTACTATCAAAATGTATTGCTGTGATCAGAATCAGCGAGCTATGGTACAAGCTGTGGGATGTCAAATTAGTTTGCTCCATCTGTGTAATTTAACCTTAAGTGAAATTATAAATGCAATAATTTCATGCATTATTTTACCATTGCCAATTGTGTAGCAATAATAAAGAAACAGAAGTGATAATTTTCTAGCAGAGATGGCTTGAAAGCAAAGGAGAATTATGCAGTGTCTTGGGGGACTAAAACAATTACCTGATTTGACAGATCTTCATTTAAGAGGGTACGCCATGATTACTGGGCCATGTCAAGGCTAAATACCAAACACTAATTCATTTAGCTTAGCATGCTCCTGAGAAATAGAGTCACGGCATTGCCAGAGCACTGTGAAATGACAGTTAAACATAGCACCTCCTTGGTTCCTTCTCAGATAGTGGTGCTCATGCACAAGACATTGCTTAATGTCAGCGATAAAATAAGATCCCTTTGTGCTGGGCTCTTGGCCACAGCTAAATCATCCTGCAAAACCATTTTGCTAAACCTGAGCAAAAGGCTATCATTTATACAGCAGATACTAGGCCCATTGAATACTGAAACTCCGGCACACTGAGAGAGATCACTGGTGGAATATTGGAATATAGAAATGTGTTTGTAAATATCCCTTTCATTTGAACATTTATGTACATACCGTCCTAAGCATGGGACCTGAATAGGGAGGCTATTACATATTAAAAGTTAATTGTTACAGAACTACCATCTGCTGTACATTTTCAGTTCAAGCTTTTTGGTTTTCGTGTCTTTAAAGAGACCACATTGGGGCTCTGCTCTTGGCTTCTCCTAACACAGAGCCCTGCGAAGTATAGGTAGAAAGTTTTGCTGGCTAGACCTAGGTGATACAAAGGGAAATTATACTGTAGCCATATAAACATG
This sequence comes from Xenopus petersii, assembly GCA_038501925.1. Lineage (NCBI taxonomy): Eukaryota > Metazoa > Chordata > Amphibia > Anura > Pipidae > Xenopus > Xenopus petersii. Next base: position 36,069,770 of record CM076677.1, read on the forward strand.
GTGATGTGTGCATTTCTTTACACTTTGCATTCATTTATAAAGCAGCAACATATTTTGTAGTTCTTTATATAAAGGTACAGAAAAACAGATACAAGTAAGGCAATTATGCTTTATTGTGTTTTAAACATCTCAATAAGAAAGGCCCTTCCACAGACAGTAACAAAAAAACCATAGTCTAATATAAAGTTAGACAACAAATAGGGGAATGTAATAAAAGTCGGTAACGGAAAAAATATTTGCAATGCGAAAAGTTATGCCTCTGTGCGAACAAATTTTCCTTTGCGTGAATTTAATCTAGCTTTTGTGAACCCGGAAACTGTTTAGCGACCACTTCCAACAGTGAAAGAAGGTTTGCGAATTTTATTGTTAGCGCCAGTGCGCAGTGAATGTAATAAAGCTTCTTACTGAAAAAGTTGTTACGTTTGCTCCAAAAGATTACGACACCTTCAAGCACTTCTTAAAAGTGGGCAATGCGCAAAAAAAATTCGCAATGCGCAATAAAAATTCGCAATGCAATAACAGTTTAAGGACGAATATTACATTGTGAAATGCGATTTTTTTCTTCTTATTTGTGCGAATTGTTTTGCTCTTTGTGACTTTTATTACATTCCCCCAAAAGTGTCTCCTAGACTTTCCCCCCCACCAAAAAAATGATTTTTCAAGAGAAAAAGTGATCTTGACTCTTTAGTACGCACAGTATGCATAGCTTCATGACTCTTTCCCAGCTGTGCATTAATATCCAACGACTGAAAACTGTCTCATTGCCAACATAACACAGAAAAGTAAATGAAAATACCATATCTGCACTTCTAGAGTTTTACAGAAACCCTGGCAGAAAATGTCTTAATGGGATTGTTATAGGTAGGAGAATGTGCACTGATATGAATATTTACTCTGATTTAGGTTATCTCAGGGATTCATCTTTACTTTTGAACCCAACGACTGGCCAGAGTTAGTTTTGATACTAAGGATCTTGAAAAGAAGCTGATACAGCCGCGTCCATCAGTTTGTAGGACTCCTGGCTCTTGTGTATCCAATACAGTCTGGATGTGTGAGATTAAATCTGGAGACTGGATTCTGTGAAACTCTTTCCACTCAGGGGACAGCTTTATAATCTGTCTGTATAGCTTTATCCTCAGTTTGGTGCCAGAAACACATGCTTTTATGAGCACTTTCTATTAATGTGAAAAAGTAGCAGCACTGGGTTGGCAAATTATAAATTTCTATAGAACCATAGTTTAACTAGTTACTCCTTAAATGTTATGAATAAAGGTGGTAGCAGTTCTTTTCCCACATAGCTGTATAATAGGAGTATACTTAATGGCTGATTTCTCCATTGATAGCTCATCTGTTACCTTGTAAAATGGCAGAGGTGCAGCCAGCTTGACTGGTACATCGCTTCTCTCTCTGGAAGAGCCTGCTTTGTCTGCCAAACATTACAAGGAAAGCTCGACACAAACTGGAAAATGTTACTCAGGTTGGCTGCAAGCAGGCCAGGAGAGTTAATGCACATGACTTCCAATGAATTCTGGGCAGTGCAAGGAAGAAAGTTCTTTAGAAAGTACAGATAGCTTTTAGACATTATTATTCTGCATCAAGTATAGGGCAGCAGTTGCATACTTGGATCCACCTCCAGCGAGGTTGCTCCATTTGCCATCAATCTCATGTGCTTGTAATTCTGTCTGCCTGACCCGTTATGCTAAAAAAAGATCCTATGCCATCCCCAGAACTCATAATAATATTGGTTAAAGTATGAGAAGTACTGCAGGCTACCTGGCACTTCATACTGTGTATTATTTGGCAATGATGCACAATTGTTGTGAGAGAGAGCGATTGCATTTATTCTTACAGTATATCAGTATTTCCTGCATTGTGTTGGCATCTTGTTCTCTATGTCCTTAACTCCAATTCAGATTATGCCTGTAATTAAATGTTACAATTTTATCCATGCCAGTATCATTTAAATAGTGCTCAAAATAGAATTTGCTACAGCACTTTTATGCTACCCATTATCCCCCATCAGTGGCTGCATTGTCTACTATACAGTATTTTGGTTTCAAGCCTCCTTAAATTTTAGTCCATTTTTTGAGATCTTACACAAAGGGAAACTTTTACTGATCTCCGTTCCACTTGCTTGCAACAGCCACGAAATATGAAGGCCACACCCATGAAAACCTATGGGATTGAAAATCAGGATTCCAACATTATTTAATCTTTCCAAATACCAATAAATAAAGCCATGTTAGATGGCAAGAAAGTGCTTTTGGCATATGTCGGGTTACTGAGCCTTTTTAGTCTGGGAAAATGGGAATGCACAAAGGAGCAAATATTTGGAAGCCTTCAGAACAGTAAAAAAGGAAAACTTTCCCAAAATGTCCATTCTAGGATTTAGCTCTATTCCTATATGAGACATTGCTCTGCCAATAAGTTTATTTAATGAAAATAGCAAACTTTGTAACCAGTCTAGTAACCCATAGGAGCCAATCAATAAATAGTTTTTTCTGGTCAGAAGAAAATAGTGACTTTGTTGCTAAAGGTTTGTGGCTTTTATTATTTTTATTACATTGACCCAGTATTTTACAGACCTGAAAAATACCTGTATGTTTGTCCTCAAGGTTAATACTTAAGGGACAAAGATCTGTTATCCAGAAACCTGTTATCCAGAAAGTTTCAAAATACAGGAAGGCCATTTCCCATAGACTCCCATTGTATTCTAAAATTTACATTTTTTTCTCTAATAATAAAATCAGTACCTTGTACTTGATGTTAAGTAAGCTGCATAAATCCATATTTGTGGAAAAACAATCTGTTCAGTTTATTAAAATTATGTTTGATTGAGTTTTTAGTAGGCTTAGGGGCATATTTATCAAGGGTCGAAATTTGAATTCAAAAAGACTAACCGAAATAAAGTCAAAGTTTCTTTTGGTCGAATAGGTCAGTTTTTGATCAAATAGGTCCGAATTCGTAATCGTATGAATCGAGGTAATAGCGCATTTGATCGAATTTGAATCTGAGTTATTACCAAAAAAAACTCAAAGTCCACCAATTGACTCCAAAAAGGTTCTAGGAGGTCCCCCATAGGCTTAAACAACAATGCGGCAGGTTTTAGATGGCGAGTGGTCGAAGTCGAATTTTTAAAGAGACAGTACATAATAAATTTTGATATTCTCATTTTTTTCGAATTCGAATGGACATTTCCCTAGTACACAAAAAATAGCTTGGAATTCGATTTTTTTTCATTTGAAAATTCACCTTGCCCTGTGATGAATCTGCCCCTTAAATCTGGAAATCCAAATTATGGAAAGGCTCCTTATGTGGAAAACCTCAGGTCCAAAGCATTCTGGATAACAATTTTTGTACCTGTAAAAAAAAAGTTGAATTGTTGTGGTGTGTCACATGAAAATCAAGCCATTTTTAAGATGTACTTAGCTTTTATTTATTTTCGCATAGATAACATCTTTTTGCACATATTCTTAGCATGTAATCTAAACACAAAATGCTATTCTGTGATTCTGCTAATAATCATAAATACTGAAGCTTTACTATTTATTATATAGAAAATATTTGCTGCAAGGTAAGCAACATAGCGGCTCCTACCCTGAATACACCCTAAATTGATATTTATATACAGAGAAGGAATTTTTATGTGTGCAGTTTCACCTCGAGTTTATGGGGGGGGGTGAAAGTTTAAATAGGACTAACATTATTTACATACGTTTTTTTGTTTTTTTTGGTTTCCAGATATATCTTATTGCATTCGCACCTCGATAGCACTGCTTTTGGGGATGATCTGAGTGACATATCTACATACTAATATTTCCTTGATCTTCCTAATTTCAAACAACAAGAATAATTCCCCATTTGAATGCTGCCTCCTCCTCTGAATGCTAAAATATTCATATTAATGTTTGACTCATTTCCTAAGCTTTTCATCTCCCCATGCACCCCCTGTGTGTTTTCCTGTTATAAGGAAAAGGGGCTGGGGCTAGAAAATCAGCTTGAATGCATTAGACATCCATAAGGTGTAAAACTGACTCACCCAGGACCATCCGTGGGATTTGAGTGGATTTCGCCGAATTTCTGCTAAGAAAATTTCTCAGCCCTGCAAGAAAGGAAAGGAACAGATTTTAGTAGCTCTGTTTTGTTGGATGTCAGATGGAGTTATAAATAAGGAATCTGGTTTTATCCTTATGATGTTGAGTTTGCTGTTATATAGTTTTCATCAGGTATCAAACATTGCTTGGGAATAATAAGAGACAGTAACCAGCATAGCTGCTCAGAATATTCGCACTTACAAATATAGCTGGCATTTCTTATCCACCTGTCACCCTGCACTTCCATGACCAGTCTCAGCAAGACACTGCATAACATATTATTGTATAAATAAAGGGATAATGATAAATGTATTTTCTTCATCTAAGATGGACCCTGTCCTCTCTAAAGGCCCCCATACACGGGCAAATAAAAGCGATATCTGGCTGAAAGTCGGGCAGATGTTGATTGGGCAGGGTAAAAAATCCGTTCATTGATGCAGTTCCGCCATCCAACCGCCCGTATCGCCTCCATTCTCATCCATTTATTGGGCCCTACAGCCCATGATTTGATCAGCCCAATATCACCAACCTCAATGTGGGCATATCGGGGAGAGATCTGCTTGTTTGTTCACATCGACAAACGAGTGGATCTCCCTGTGTATGGCCACCTTAACTCACTCACACAACCTGATTTGGCCCCACATTGTTCAACTTCTCATTTCTGGCTGCCTTTACGTTTCCTTGTAGCCCTGTTTATGTTAAAAAAAAGTGTCCATTCACGTAACTATGCAAACACTCACCAATTCACCTCTTTCTCTAGCCACATGGTTAGTGCCAGATTAATGCAGTGGTTTACCTAGGCTATAGTCTAGGGTTTCAGTGTGATCCGAGAGCCCATCTAGCTTTTTCTAAATTATTATTTCTCTTTCCAAAACTATAACTATTTATTTTTAACTGCATTGGGTCCGGTCCAGGTGCACCTGGGAGGTGGGAACCTTTTATCCAGAATGCTCTGGACCTGGGGTTTTCAGATAATGGATTGTTCCGTAATTTGGATTTTCTACTAGAAATTCAAGTAACCATTAATTGAAAACCAATAGTCTGGCTTTGCTTCCAATAACGAGTGATCATATCTTAGTTTGGATCAAGTACAAGGTACTGTTTTAATGTGACAGAGAAAAGGAAATCATTTTTAAAAATTGGATTATTTGATTATAATGGAGTCTGTGGGAGACAGCCTTTCCGTAATTCAGAGCTTTGGATAATGGATCCCATATATATTTATTTATTCATTTATTTTCTCTTGTATTTGAAATAGTAGCTCTTACTTATTGTTAAAATTGCAATCCCAGTGCTGGGTCTTTTGATGCGATGGATTAAATTAAAATCAATGTAGAAAATTTCTAGTTTGGGGATAGATTAAAGGAATATTATCTTCCAGCAGGTTTCATGCTGCTAAACTGGAGCTTTTCATAAATATGGCTATATTTAGTAAGTGATATCATGCGATAAGATGCATTCTGCATCATTTGGATCCCTCATTGGCTGTTAAATTCAGTGGTCCATAAAGAGCCTCTCTATATAGGGAGTTTATTTTCAGCCCTCCAATAAATAAATATGTATGAAGCCTGCCTGACTGAAGCAGGTAGTTATAGCATGCCACCTGTCACATCAAATTAAAGCTAGGATGGTACAGTTTAGAAAGTGAGCTAGAAATGACACATAATGCAAAATAGGTTATTGAAGTGACTTTAATAAGGTGTATTTTAAAATGTTCATATTAATGTTTGACTCATTTCCTAAGCTTTTCATCTCCCCATGCACCCCCTGTGTGTTTTCCTGTTATAAGGAAAAGGGGCTGGGGCTAGAAAATCAGCTTGAATGCATTAGACATCTATAAGGTGTGAAACTGACTCACCCAGGACCATCCGTGGTATTTGAGTGGATTTCGCCGAATTTCTGCTAAGAAAATTTCTCAGCCCTGCAAGAAAGCAAAGGAACAGATTTTAGTATCTCTGTTTTGTTGGATGTCAGATGGAGTTATAAATAAGGAATCTGGTTTTATCCTTATGATGTTGAGTTTGCTGTTATATAGTTTTCATCAGGTATCAAACATTGCTTGGGAATAGTAAGAGACAGTAACCAACATAGCTGCTCAGAATATTCTCACTAACAAATATAGCTGTCATTTCTTATCCACCTGTCACCCTGCACTACCATGACCAGTCTCAGCAAGACACTGCATTACATATTATTGTATAAATCAAGGGATAATGATAAATGTATTTTCTTCATCTAAGATGGACCCTGTCCTCTCTAAAGGCCCCCATACACAGGCAAATAAAAGCGATATCTGGCTGAAAGTCGGGCAGATGTTGATTGGGCAGGGTAAAAAATGCGTTCATTGATGCGGTCCCGCCATCCGACCGCCCGTATCGCCTCCATTTTCATCCATTTATTGGGCCCTACGGCCCATGATCGGATCAGCCCGATATTGCCAACCTCAATGTGGGCAATATGAGCTAGAAATGACACATAATGCAAAATAGGTTATTGAAGTGACTTTAATAAGGTGTATTTTAAAATGTGTTTCTTAAAGGCATATTAACACTAAGCCATTCTTAGCAGTGGCTCAGTATTTGGTGATTAATCCAATTTGTAAAAAGTATATTCAGCACACACCCAATTCATTACGCTCATGATGAAAATGGTGCATGCTGCCCCTTTACAAACCTTTTTGCACAAACCCCTCTAAGACGTAGTTGCCTTTTCATAGGCTTGTTGAATAATATCCTGAGGATACGATCTTTGCCGAAGTCTATATTTTAGAACTTTAGCATGCCGATGGTAGGCATCATCATTCGAACAATTTCTCCTTACACGGAGAAATGTGTGAACAGACAGTGGTGAACTCCGATAAATATGCCCCATATGTATGGGAAGTCAGAACAGGTATGGGATCCATTATCCAGAATCCCGTTATCCAGAAAGCTCCAAATTACAGGATAGCCATCCCATCTCCTATACAGTAATGCACGTGTTTTTTTCTCTGTGATAGTAAAACAGTACCTTGTACTTGATCCCAGCTAAAATATAATAGATCCTTATTGTAGGTAAAACTATCTTATTGTGTTTAATACATGTTTAAATTATTTTTAGTAGTCTTAAGGCATGGAGACGAAAATACAGAAAGATACCCCAGATCTTGAGCATTCTGTATAACTATCCCATACTTGTAATTGGATTACAACCATGCAACATTGTCCAAATATACACAATATAAAGAGATGCTGTATGAAAACACACAGTTGGTTATGATCGGTAGACATTTAGAATACCTTTATTATTTAACCATGCGATATCCACATTCATCAATGGAATTTTGTTGTCAATCGATCCTAAGGGGTATATTTATCAAAGAGTGAAGTTAGAGATCACCACAGTCCTCTAGAGGGAACTTCCGCCGCTCTCCATTCATTTCTATGGGATTTTTAAAAGAGTATTCATCAATGGGTGAAAGTCAAAGTTCATCCTTTGATAAAAACGCCTTTCAAAATCCCATAGAAATGAATGGAGAGTGGCGGAATTTCACTCTAGAGGACTGTGGAGATCTCTAACTTCACTCTTTGAAATTTTTAAATATACCCCTTACCACTTAGCAAGTGCCTTGACCTTAAATTAACTGCAATTACAGAACATTCACAACTAATTTTCGCTTCTGCGTTCCAACCTCAGTACATTATTTTGGAAACACTTATTATAAGGCCCACTGATGCTTCATGACTTAGCATAGTCGGGATTGTGTGTGTGTGTGTGTGTGTGTGGGGGGGGTATAAACTCCCTACCCCTGACCGGGATACACTTTACCCCATCTGTCCTACTGCCTAACCCCCTCTATGCAATAACAACAAGGAATCAGGTTTTGAAAATGGTGCAGAGATGCGACTTTTCACGCGTGACATCATTTCTGACGCGGGGTTGCACAACCTGCCTCACTTGCTCCAGGCCCGGGAGTGTTCCATTATACATATACCTTCTTTATATCTGCTTGAACAGAACATTTATATGTATGGAAGCATTAATAGATATCGTTATATACCAGAATGACATGCATAAACAATAAATAATGTATTTCATTGTACTCATGTGAAACATCTCACAACACTAAAATTCATTATAGATGCACAGCTTTGCCATTTTATATATACAGTAAATAAAAAGACTATAAAATATTTATAAGTCTGATAGCCCTAAATGTCTTTGCGGAGCATAGGAATCAGCAGCATAGCTTTCCAGGATAAAAGCCGGATGCCATTGATATTCCATTGTCCTAAAATAGCACACTCTTACATCTAGAAGTAATAGTGCTAAAAATCAATGTCTTTTAGTGCAGCCTCAATCTTTTGAAATGTCTGCCCCGAATCTCTGAGTTGCTATTGTTGGGTATTTCCTGATGTGAAGAACAAAAGGGTGAAATGGAGCTAGTGCAGAATGAGATGGGAAATAGACACAGCCAATGGCAAGAGCTTGATCTGTGCAGATGCTCATGCACCATAGGGTCACAGCTGCCAAACTGCATCTTTATAAGTACCTTTATCATCTCAGCATGTACAGAATGAAGAGTTCTAATGCAGGTTTATAGTGGATTACACAATGCAGGGTGTCTACTGTTTCTTGTCTGCAATATCTGCAACTATCCTTATGGCTAATAAGGTAACACTGAGCTGACACCTCAGAATAATAACTTCAGGTGCAAATTCTTATTAAGAACTGTGACAGCGTGTACCAGAGAGAAAGCACTGTCATTGGAACAGGTGTCTTATTATGGGTTTTATGTGTTGCCTATTGGAGATCATAATGAGATTGAGGTTTGTGATTGGGGCTAGTTTCATGGTAGAGCAAGAGAGCATGTGAAGGACTGAATGGAGGAAAAAAAGCTCAAAGGATATGGATGTCCAACCTGCAGCTCTCAAGCTGTTACCGACTTGCAAGGACCATGGCTGGAGCACTGAATTATATGTATTTTTTTTCATCTGAATGGATGCTGTCTGGATGTTGCCTGGACCCCCTCACTACCATCTCTGCTTCTAAAATAATTGCATATAGATACGATATCCAAAGGATATCTCATTTCACAATATAATTTCTTGGGATGCATTAAACCAACTTTTTGGGGACTTAGAGGAATCCTGAACTAAGTACAAATGTGCATGTGCAAAGTGAGGGGGGGGTGTTGCAATGTCCCCCTTTGCAATCACTGGACTTTAAGGGATCGGATTTGGTCTGGCCAGGCCAGTGTCAGACTGCGATGCCAGGGGCCCACCAGAAAACCATAGGCTGAGGGCCCACTTTCCAAACTATTATACCTCCTCTCTTCACTCAACCTCTTTATTCTCCTAATCTCCTTTCTCTATATTCTATACTCTATTCTTTATTATTAGGCCTCTTTGTTACCATGAAATAGGCCAAATGTTTAGAAGCAAGAGGCCCACTGATACCTGGGCCCACTGATACCTGGGTGGGCCAGTCCGACACTGGGCCAGGCACTTTAATTCTGGTGAACCAATTCCTGCCAAAAAAAGGCTCAAATTAGCCTAATTCCCAAACCAAATCCATAGTAATTTAGTTGATGTCTATAACATTAAATTGCCATTAGCATACACCCCGAGCAATGAACATGAAAATGAAGCTATTGTTAATGCATTGCAATATTTCATATAATGGCAATGTTACTATTCTATAGACATTTCTTCCCCGATAATTAGGAAATACACACTTTCTTAAACACTGCAAGCCTGTGTTTTTTTTTTTGTTTTTTTTTGCAACATCTCCAAGGAAACAGTTCATCCATAGAAAATTGTAGTGCTAGATTACACTTCAAACTTTCTCTTTGTTCATCAACATGTAATAATTACAACCTCGGTACAAATGAGGCAATTACCCAAAATAAAAATGTAATGAGGAAGTAAATACAAAATGTGAAGTCTTGAGTAAATTCTTATTAAAGGAATCAGAACGGGAGTAAAATATGTTTCTAGTTATACTTGCGAATGGGGTTTTATTAAAAATACATTATTGTTTCTGTTATTGCCGGGAACTTTACTAATGGTAATATCAGTGACACGCCTTTATTTAAAGTCTCAGACTGGACCCAGTTGGGCTCACCAGAAAACACATGATAAATGGTATATATGGTGAAATTATCCTGCAGGGGGACCTTCTATGGCCTGGGAGATGTCTTGGTACCCAGGCACCCCAGTTGGCCCTGTTTATTTAGATGGGGAGAGAGAAGGAGGGACTAAAACACTGATGTTACAAATTATAACAACTTCTCCACAGCTTACAGACACCATACAGGAACTACATAACCCACAATGCATTGCACTGTGATGTTCTTTTCTTTATTGAAATCACATGTGCAGGGAATTGAGGGGTTTGGAGGAGGCACACTGAGGACAGATGGCTGTTGATACAAAGTAACAGTAGTCAGCCAGCTCAGCAAAGTAGTCAGACAGATCAGCAGGAGAGCATGGGGCTAGGCTTAGGGAAACCATTAAAATCATGAAAAGTCTGCATATTTTTTAATTGATGTATATTGCAAAGTTTCTTGAAATTGTGTTTACTTTATAAAAAGCTTAAGTTATGTTTTTATGGAGCTCCCCTTTAATAATGCCAGTCCTTTCATTTTTTGCAAGCCAGGGCTTGGCTTAGTAGGATGATGGGGAATGGTAGTAATAATAATCTAATAAGGGGCAATAGAGGAATTCTCCTTCTGCTGCATGCAGGGGTGATCTTGAGCTTTCTAGTGCCTGAGGCGGATTTCCTGCTGCTGGCCCCCTTTCCCCCCTCATTTACCTTTTCAGCACCTTGAGGGGGTCCAACAGGGGTCCTATCACTAGTGTAGATTGTGCAATTGCACTTTCTGTACTAGAAGAATCAAATTTCCGGTTGGAAAACTGAAATGAGATTTAGCTCTTAAAACTACCAGGAGGGGTTTTTTGCTTGTGCCTGAGGTGAGTTTCTCAACTCTCCTTATTGGTGCAGCAAAGCCATTATATTTGTACCCATATGCTGTTATCTTATAACAGTTTCAGTTCTTTTCAGTAATATTAAAATGTATTGTTACTTTATCGCTTATATGATGCTTTTGTTTTCCTCTAGTTATGCACAGAAATCCATTTGGAATGGGCATTTGCTGCCGGAAGGGTTCCAGGAGCCCGCTGCAAGAGCTATACAATCCAACACAGGTTAGTGCTCATACTGTGAAACCACAATGGCCATGTACGCAACACTCTCTCTTTTTTGAGGTCATGAGTGCCTCAGGCCCTGAATAATACATTTTTAGTCCTGTCTTGTTCAGACATTTAAAGCTATTTTCTCCATGTGGCTGATAATTTACACTGCCAGGAGACCACGTGTTAATATCACCACAAAGCATGGGCTTCCTAGAGTCGCAGTACTGAACAGTTGGAATTTAAAATCCTTCTGTCTGTGTTTTACCGAATATAACCAGTGGCAGAGATAAATTGTCTGGGTCTGCATGACAGGAGTTGCTTGTGTCCCAACTTCCCAAGTACATTTTTAGGAATTATGGGAGCCCAGGTCTCAAAGTATTTGCATCTTGTTCTGGCCTTGTTGCTTAGCTTAGCTGTTGAACATACCTTTAATAATCATGCTATGTGCCTTTTTATCTCTCATAATGAAAATAACAATACAGGAAAAAGAATACACCTATCCATCTCCATTTATTAGAACTTTTAGAAGAGGCCAACATTACGAACCACTCATATTTTGGAATGTTGGCACCTTCCTTTCCATTCCATAGATCTGTAAATACAGTATTGTGAATCTCACTGCTATTTTTTGCTTGAGAATGTCTGCTTGGGTAGGGAGGGAATAACATTAGTCTTCCATAAACGTTAACCCTTGAATGTACAGTAAGTTACCCACCAGAATATATTTACATTCCCACTGGGCTTCAGCCTCATAGGTTCTGGTAATGTTTTTTTACTTGGGGAGACAGATCTCATGCTCACAATTTACTTTTTAAATATTTGCAGAAAAACATTCTACTTGTTTGTAAGTCTTCCCATGTTGCCACTGTAACTAGACAGAACACAGTAGTAGAGTACGAGCTGTTGGAATGTATAATTTATAAAGGAACTATTGCTTTGGTGAATATGGTTAATTCAGTGCCTGTAGAGAACATGCAAGCATCTGTTGTAGGAGTTCAAGTAGAAGGTGTCTGTGGTATGCTGAACTACTGCTAAAACGTTTATGCAAGTTGTGTAGAGCTGCTAGAATACATTGGCCCATTTACTACATTGTCCCATTTCACTACCCTGCACTTTCCCCTATCCTTGCTGTCTTATAGCAATGAGTGAATAAATTCGTCAGGCGCAAATTTGTGGTGAATTTCCGCGTCTTGCCGTCGGCAAATAAATTTGCGAACCTCCCGTGAAAATTCCCCGGCATCAAAAAAATTTGGACGCGCATCGGAAAAGTTGCTTGCATCAACGCTATTTGGACGCCCATTGACTTTAATGCCAGCATCAAAATTAACGTGAATTGACGCAGACTTTCAAAATTAGAGTTTCGCGAGCGGGAGAAATTCACCCATCACTACTGTCTTATCGTTCCTCTTCTTTAATTACATTTATTTTCTGAATTCCTTTTTCCTTGCCTTCCCATTTGCTTTTTGGTTTCACATGCTGTAACATATCAAAAGGGATAAACTGATCAAACATTATATTAAAATAATAGTGATAAATTATGGATTTATTATTTGCTGTGTAAAGCAAGAGTGCATTCAGAGTTCAAAAAGATATCAACCAAAAAACTAAATTTCTGCCAAAATTTTTCCATGTTCATATGGTCAGTGCTCATGTGATCATGACAGTTTCTGCTAATTTGAATATACAAAACTCCGTATATACTGAAATGAGGCTTCCTGAATGAAATTGTTTATATGCCATTATGCTGCACTGAACCTTTATAGGCAAATGACTAAGAAAAACTTAAACAAATAAATAGATATTTGAAATAAATGAGCACTGGACCAAACCTATATGCATTAAAGCAGAAGAATTTCCTCTTGCTCTTCAACTTGTATTCCAGGTTGGCTTTAGATCAATCTATAGAACCTCTTGTTACAAAAATCACATTATTTGCATCCTGTGACCAGTTTATAGCACTTTATTTTATGTGTAAGATAAGTGTGAAAATGCTCTGTATGATTTAATAAAAGAGAAAGTCAAGCATTTGCTCAGCAAAGAGCGTGGATGTGCTTTTTTCCCCTCTGGCTGGCTGTGATGTTCATTTCTCAGGGTTATTACATTGTAATCTAAATTGTTCTGCTATTATCTTTTCGTGATCTGACTTGTTGATGAATCATTTACAAAATATGATACAATCTTTACTAATTTAAATGCTGCTTTTTCTGAAATGAAGCCAGATTAAAAATGATTAAAGAATAAACACAACACGGGTCCTTAGCAAATAACTTCAGTGGAACAAACATATTTACTGTTTTTGTACAATACAATCTTCTTTGCATTGCTTCCTTTAATAACTATAGGTGTCAGTTATGATTCCCCAGGCAGAATTGCAAGAGCACAATTTGCACAAAAGAGGTATACGCAGTGTACCAAGTGTAAAATAGTACAGCACATTATACAGATTTTCCATAACCCACAAAACTGAAGAAGTTCAACAAAAGCCATTATCCAAATGTATGTTGTTTCGGGGCTTCATTTTTTCTGGGAATTCAAGTTGCAGACCAAAAAGATATGTCCATTTTCTGCAACTTAGTTAGACAGCTTCATCAGGTTTAGTGAACATAGTTGTTGTTGATACTCAGCTGATGAAGTTCTTTGGTTGATTGTATTCTTTATTTTTAATAACACGTCATATAAAATTACAAACCAAAAGACATGTCAGTGTTATGTAGACATTTCATTTTGTTTGGTAAAACTGCAACAACGGAATGGTTAGGGGTCATGCAATAACATCAGTTGGCTCTTGCTAAATGCATGTCACTTGATTAATGGAAGCAAGCACCTCATTGGTTGCTTGGGGTTTGGGGACTAGGGAAACAGAACAAAGACAGAACAGAATAGGAACCTATATACACCATATGAGCATCCTTGTGCCAAAGTCCAGGCAAATATGGTAAAACTGAGGCTATGGTACTGTCACCTACGGCTCCCTAAATTCAGAACAAGTGCTAAGCTCCTGGTCACGGCTCAATCTTCCGCCTGTAGCAGCCTCGGGAGGAGCCCTCAGTTACTCAGATGCTGCCAGGTCATAACTTGAGAGGAGCAATGCAAGCGTTCTGAACAAGAAGAGGGGCAACATCCATTACCAAGGATAGGACGGAAGGCAACACCAGCTTCTTAAGGGTTAAACGATAAAGAGTTGTCAGGCAGGCCGGGGTCGGTACAGGCAGGGTTCAAGAATAGTCAGGCAGGCAGGGTCAATACAGGCAGAGTTCAAAGAATGGTCGGGATTGGCAGAATTCAGACAGGCAGGGATCAAAACCAGATATACACAGACAGAATTCGCACCCAGGAACTAATCAAATAGACCTAACAACAGGCAATGATTTTGGACCCAAAGCGCCTTTAAATATTAAAATCTTTTGCACCAAAGATGTGATGACATCACGCACACAGCACGTAAATCCCGGAAGTGTGCGCCATAGGAGAACCGCAAAGCAACAAGGAAGGATCACCGCGGCAGCCAACTAGACCAACAGGGTGAGACTTTACTGGTACTAGTTGTGCTGTTCTTACCCTGTGCTCACATATAGTACTAGGATTATCATGATCTTTTACTCCGATGAGTACATGGTTGAGATTGTATTGCCATAACAAGGAGGGGAATCATATTCAATTCAGAAATACAGGTTTCTTATTCTTTCCTAAAAATGAAAGTGGAAGTCATATCTTCTACTTGTTCAAATTTTAGCATGGTTGGTGCAAAAACATTTCATTTGCTAGAATTCTTCAAATATATTTTAATAGTTAGTTTTGAGACAGAGTAACCCAGAATCTATTTTGTAATTTCTAACAAGCACCAACAGAGACAAAGACACTGGTCTTATTCATAACCCTTGTTTAAGGTGTTGAAAATCCTCTTGCCCATATTAAAGAAAATTGTGACTTCCGTTGAAAGTACAATCTCTCCTATTAAGTAAAGTCAGTTGGTGAATAGGGCCATCTGTCTAAAACTAGAATTGTCCCCAGGGAGGAAATGTTGATGGGGCCAGCACAAGGATTTATATAGGCCATGGTGTTTTCTTGTTCAGTTAAGCCAATATGAAAATGATCCATGGAGAATTGTATAGGAACCTAGAAGAGCCCTTGGAAAAACAGTTTCCTCTTCCAGTTTCCAGCATGTTCATACTTTCTTAGTCCAGATAAGAGAACTGGAAGCCTGAAAAAGCTTTGTAGAAGCAGTGCATCCTAGGAAAGATCTGACAGGTATTAACTTTGCCTGCATGTTTATGGAAAGAGACTTCCTGTGGATAATGATTTATATGATCCCATATTATTTATTGTTTATTTAAGTAAATCAAAGATAAATTAAATCTCACTATCACTTACCAACACCAATGAATAATCAATGACAGAAATCCGACAGCTTCATTTTACATATTAATGATTGCGCTGCCTGCTGTGCTTCTAAGGAATTTGAAGTCCTGCTCTAAGAGAGAATATAGGAAAGCGTATTCTTATCTGCAGTGCTTATGCTAATGCATGCTCATTGACTTTCAGCTGCTGATCTGCTGGGTGAGGGTACAGGAAGATTGGGACATCCACATTTTAGCACATACTGTACACTTGCTTAATGTGAATGAAATAGGGTCCCAGCCCCCAAGTTCCACCCTACACCACAGTAAAAAGGCCACAAAGACAGCGCTAAAACGGTAAACTCCCCACACACACAAATAATAAAAAGCCTTTGATGTTCAGGACACCATTATAAGTTAAAAAAAAATTTAAAAAAACATTGGCGTCCAGGGTTCCACGTAAAAGTTTTTTAAAAATCATTGGGGATCAGGACCCCCCTATAAGTTAAAAAAAAAAATTGGTGCCAGGGCCCCACATAAAAGTTTTAAAAAAAAATCATTGGTGATCAGGCCCCTCCCATAAATTAAAAAAAATAAACACTGGAGCCAGGGGACCATAGAGTATTTGGTGGCAGTAGCTTGTATAGTATTAAAATATTACATTGGTGGCCAGGGATTTAAAGGAAAACTATACCCCCCAAACAATGTAGGTCTCTATTAAAAGATACTGAGTAAAACAGCTCATGTGTAAAACCCTGCTTCGTGTAAATGAACCATTATCATAATAATATACTTTTTTAGTTGTATGTGCCATTGGGTAATCATAAATAGAAAATTGCCATTTTAAAAAATAAGGGCCGCCCCCTGAGATCGTAAGATTCACTGTGTACACATACAAACCACATGTAAGGTCACATGAGCCAATTAACAGACAGAGTTCTGCCTTTTGCTTCCTCACTTCTTCCTGTTACAGTTAGTGTTGTAGTATTTCTGGTCAGGTGATCTCTGAGGCAGCACAGATAGAGTCACGAAATGGTGGTTCAAGGCAAGAGATGTAAAAGGGCAATATTTATGTAAATATATATTCCAGTTTGGTAAGATTCTTTAATATGTCATTCAATTTGATATAAACTATCTGTTGCTTAAGTATTAATTTTGGGGGTATAGTTTTCCTTTAAATAAAAAAAAGAAAACACATTGGTGGTAATTGGAAATTACCTTATGCTCCTTTCGTGGCTTCTGCTTCGGCTCCTTTCGTGGCTTTGGGTCTTTTCATGCCTTCAGGACTTCAACCTCAGGTCTTTTCATGGCTTCGGCTCCGTTTGCAGCTTTGGGTCTTCTGATTGGGGTTATTTTGCGGCTTCAGCTCCGTTTGTGGCTTCGGGACTTCAGCGCTGTCAAGTGGGGCCCGGCTAATTCGAATAGTGCAGCACAGCCGTGATGGCGGCCCTGTATACAGCTCACATTATATATTCTAAGACAGCTACAGAAAGATCCCTACTGCGCCGGCGTGTGCTAGATGCCGTGAGTGTGCGCATGCGAGTGGCGCCGTGTTTGTGCACACAAAATTTTTTTAGCCAAGACCTCGACAAAGGGGGTTGCAGCATTAAGAAGCAGATGTGGGTTTGGACCTGGGCCGACCCTGTACAAAGGACTGTATTAATGCATAGTTCTTTTATACAGCTTTCTGTGTATGATGAATCAATCATAAATGATGGTCCAGATCATAATTGCTTGCTACACTATATAGTCAAAGTATGTGGACTCCTGCCTGTCTTCTCATTTCAAAAAACAAATTCATATGAATTTCTTTCTCTCTGAAACAGCATTTACCCTCTACTATTCTGGAAAGGCTTAAGAGTATGATGGATCATTGTAGGATGGCTTTACTTCCATTCATATGTAAGAGGTTCGGCATTGGCGATGAGAGCTCATAGGCATTGTCCACAACAGCATCATTGTATGATGTAGTGGTATCTGGTTTGGATTGAAACCATGGTCTCTGCCAATCTGACAAACCACTATAAACACGGCCAGCATCATTGGGGCGTCTCTGTTGCATCACTGTTACCAACACACCCCCATGACTTCAGCAGACACTTATTTGAAAGGTGGCAACCCTAGTTGGCAGTGATGATTTATGGCTATATACAAGTGTGTATTCCCTAATATCTGGCCTTTCTGAATTTTGCAAGAGATTTATTATTTTTATACATTCCCTGCCAATTTTTTTGCTCCGTTGGCATCATTTAAGCTCATTGCAGTTACAGAGTTGACACTTCACAAAATATATACAATTGAAAAACTTGTGTAACTGTTGTGTATTATAGTGTATAAGTCCCTGTTCTAGTTTTGCAGAGCTTTGGGGGCAGATTTGCTATAGGGCGAAGTGACTAACGCTGGCAACGATTCGCCAGCATTACTGATTTCAGTCACTTTGTCGATTTACTAACGGGCGCAGGCGTCACTTGGCTAGAGAAGAAGATAGACGCTAGCGGTGATTTTGCACTCTAACGGCAGACAAATTTTTGCTCTGGCAAATGGACGTTACTCTACAAATTCAAAAAACGTCCAAAAACGCTGGCGTCTTTTCATTTTTTCAGGGTGTTAGGCTGCAAAAGGCATAAAAAAATTTTGGGTACCCAGTTTCCCCCATACATTTTCTAACATATGGAACAGTGGGCTCATGTGTAGAGCATTAAAACAACTCTATAGACTTTATTAGGGTTCCCTGGACAAGTGTGGTTATCAGTGGAAATGTAATGTATTAGCTGCAACATAAACAGCTCCATTCAACTTTAAACTTCCCGCTGTATGCAAATTAGCCTTAGCGAAGACCTCTCACGAAGTTGCACTATGCAGAATTGAACACTAGCGCATCTTCGCTTTGATTTGCTCGTATTGCCGAAGTAACGTTAGTGAAAATTCGCCAGTGTTCGACACCCAGGACACAACTTTGCATTTTAGTAAATTAGCGTTGTCTGAGTGCATTTTTGCCTGGCGAAGGGTTGCTATGGCAACAAAGCCGTCGCTGGTGAATTTCCCTTAAATTTACCCTTAGACCATTAGGATAATGTTATAAATCACAGAGTTTGCTCCAACACAGCAACTCACAGTTACTAGGGCGATATTTGTTTTCAGTAATGCTGCCCATTTTGGATTACTAGACCTCATGCATATTTTTTAACTTTCCTTACATTCTTACCTGAAATTTACACTGAACTTAATTAGTTAGATACCAACTCTAGGTTTTAAAACATCCATCCATATATGTAAATGAGAGCAATTCTGATAAAGTGAGATACAGTTACCCTTATGCAGTAGCAGTAATTTAGCTAATTTGCACTAAAATGATACCTTTAGTTGGATTGGTTTAACAAGCATATCTAAGTTCAGTACATGCAGAAGAATTTGCATCATTTACTACGGGGACAAAGTGTTTTTTAGATGTGTTCTTTTTATAGCAGACAGGATATGGAAAGGTAATGTCACATTGGAAATTTTTCTATAAAGCAATTAGTGGGGAAGTGGAACTAATATACAAGCCACTGCTTGATGAATATGTTTTCTAACATTTTAAAAAAACTGCAGTATAAGCAAGCATTTCTGTAAAAGAAGATAGTTTAAATGCAGTTGCTGTATTATGGATCTTAGGCAAACTATTTTTGATTAGAGAAACAGATGGTACTTTTAATATTTATATTACTATATTTAGCTGTTGAGCTAAACAATATGGTGGTTTGTGGTTAGTGTTTCAGCGTTGCAGTACTCTGGTACTGGGAGTAGGCAGTTTATTTGGATTATGAATGATAGGAAATCTATGTAATGTGCTCCTTAGTGGGAGAGCACTATATAAATAAAACACAGTATTGCAATGCACAGTTAAGGTACCATAGACGCACAGATAATATCGTACAAAACAAATTTTCGTCCGATATTCGTTGCGTGTATGGTGGAAAAAGAGCCGACCGATATCGGCAGAAGACTTGGATATCGGCCGGCTCGTCGATCGGGCTGGACGGAAAATTTTGATCGGGTGCCTTTGAAGGGACCCAAACATCGGCAATTGTTAGTGCTGAATCGTCAGATACAGGTAGAATTCTATTGTTTCTTCTCGTATATCTACCTTTATATCTGACGATTCAGCTCTGCACGTGTGTATTGAAACGAACGATCTTTCTTCGTAATTGTTACGCCTATGGCCACCATTAGACTCTTTTAGAGATCATTAAAAGGATACTGCCACTTTTTTTTAAAATTTGCTGTTTTGCCATGAAACTGTTGGAAAAAACATCACAAAAATGCACTAAAGTCAATGCGTATGCGGAAATTTAATTATGGTTATTAGGTTTTTAGATCTGCAGTAGGGAATATGTTGCCCGTACATCTCCTAGACAGGGGAGGGCTCCCATCCCATTGCTTGATGAGAGAGGCAATTTCACTTAGGAAAGTACAGAACTCGGGAACTCTGAGCAAGTTTATTTTTCTTACTATAGATCCACTAAACAATTATTTAAAGTTTCTAAAGCACCACTTGTGACTGCTATAGACTTTAGGATTCAGCCCACAAACAGAAATAGAAAACAATACATTTACAAGTAGTCGTTTCCTACCATAAAAACAGATTTTTTTATTTTTATATGACCCAAATGCATGAGAGTCTCCACTCCATGTCCACTGTAAGTTCACCTTTACACTGCATCCAAGGGATGTCATTCACTTGGCTTGTATCTTAAATTGTGTCTTTATATTTGTCTAAAAAGCAGTGTTTTTCTTGGTGTGAGTGAATGGCAGGATGCAGCTGTTACAGTGTAGGTAAAGGTCAATCAAACCTTTCTATTCTTAGAGATGAGTTGGATACAAATTATATTTTTTCCTGAAATACGCTGCCTTATTCGTAATTATCTTTCAATCAGTTGAGGCAATCTACCAGACAAATGTGAATGACTGGTTGCTAGGATTACAGGTTGTGGCAATGACATAGCACAGTAGTTCTGGGGCTCCATTTATTGGCATTAGTACTTTTTATCACTTATCTTTCTTTGGCATTATATATTACAGTTAGTCATTTGGCACCAACCTTCCTTAGACCATTTCTATTCCAGTTATTTAATCATATGATTGAAGTGTAGTCGCTATGATAGAAATAGCATTCTGCAATTTTAGTTCTTACAAAGAAAACTTAATTATAAACAGTATAAAACAAAAACTAACTGCAAATTGTCTTAAAATACTAAGGTATCTCAGTAAAAGTTTAATTCAATTGAGCTACTCCTTTTAACCACACACACATATTTGGTTGAACAGTTGTTCAATTTAGACCTTACTGCCTGATTTTCTGTGTGTCTATTGACTGATCTTCTGTGTGTCTATGGACACGATTGTCTTGTCTATTGACAAGAATGTAGTTAAAATGACACGTGCTGGTTAAACCTCTCACTCCAATATGAAGTTGGTCCTTCCTTGACTCCTTGACTAGTAAAAGCCGTGCGCTAGATGTTGGAACATCGCTTTGGTGAGATTTGTTGGTGAGATTTGCTCCCATTCTGCCACATGATCACTCATGAGGTTGTGCACTACTGCTGGAGATGAGACATGGCTCATAGGTGTTGAGTTGGGCTGAGTCTTGGATCTTTGCAGGTCAAGCCAAGTTCTGTACAGACCTTGCTTTGTGCTTCAGGCATTATATTACTAAAACTGAAAGGACCAGGAATTGTCAACAGTGTCATTGTACCCTGTAGCAAATCCAACTTGCTTTCACTGGATAGAAGCGACGATTCCAAAACTATAAAAAAAAAAAGTTTTATTATTCCTTCCCCACCGAACATTACACTCCCGATCACAAAGTCAAGCTTAGGGGTTTTCTCCTTATCTGTCAGACTCTCACCAGATGACACTTGGCATTGCACATGATGTTAGGATGTAAATTCCAATGAAAAAACACATAGTTATAATGCTGCGTCCAGACACAGTTTGGAACGTAGTAGTGAGTCTTTTAACGTCCAATTTGGGAAGGGAGTGACCAAATACATTTGGCCATATATTGTGTATGTTTTGGCCATGTTGCTTATAACAGTTGTTTGTAGATCCAGAAGGAAAAAAGGTCATAGCCCCCTCTTATTTCTGATCAGATCATCTTGCTCAAGACTGATAAGCGGGTCAGTGTTATTTTGCCACCTATATGGCCTAATCATACAGATTTTGACAGCTTGATCTTCTACAAATACAGGGATCAGCAGCCAAAAGAAATATTGCTACTGTGATGGAAATGATTTACACAAAGTCTGAACACTACCTATATTTAAACATGAGCCTTCTGAATTCTTTCTTCATACTTACAATTGATAAACTGAAACGTGGCTTTTTCCGCTGACCCCTCAGACTCCTGTTTGATTTGTGAGGATGGTTTTTGCAGTTGGAGACATTATGTTTGTCACATCTTTTGTCTTCCTTCTAAGCAAATGATTCAGAGATGACAACGACAAAGACAGAGCATAATAGAATTGACAAATAATAGGATGCATGTGTCAAAGTGAAAGCATCACAAAAGAATAGATAATCTTCCCACTGTCCTCCCATATTTTTCACATCTTTTGTGGTCTGCTTTATATGGTGTTGCCTCTGCTCACTTCATTGAAGTCATTAGTTCAATTATACAACTACTTCATATGATCCATCTCCCATACAGAAATTGCTGCATTGTCAGTTTATTAACAAGTCTTGGTTGAATAACATTTTCAATGGGAGAGAAGCTATATAACTGACATTTATTAAAGGGTGCAAATCATTAATGGCATATTTGTGTCTGAAAAAAGGGAATTTTCAGCCAAAAATAAGTCCTGGTATTAGAAGAAAACCAGCTAGAGGAATCTCTTCTTACTGAAATTCTTTTTGTGCAAACATTGGGCCAGATTCAGTTCAGTGAGAAAAAGGTTTATCATGTGAAAACTCATGGATGAGATTAAATTTGAGAAGCAATTCAATTCAGATAAACATCTCATGGTTTATCACGGGAAAACTGTATTGAAATATATGGGGAAAAAATTAAAAGGGAATTTGAAGAATTTTTTTTCTCTTCAAATTGAATCTTGTCCATGAGTTTTCACGTAAGAAACCATGCGATAAACTTTTCCCATTGAATTGAATGTGGACCATAGAGCAGAGTTTGATTGTGAAATATAGTCAAATTGTCAGTGGGGATGGATTTTGCTGATGTTTTTGTAAAGTAGAGCTGTCTTTGTGTATCTGGTGTGGGCCAATGCTGTCACAGAACAGTCCAGGTTTTTCTTTTATTCCCACAAGAAGGAACCCCCTCTGTCTCCCCATATGGCAGGGTCTGAATTGTACTCTTGTATTGCATGGCATTGCATTTGAATTCAGATGTGTTTGCCACATGACCCATACATAATTCCGAAGGTTCAGCAGTGCAGCAAGCCTCCAGGATCAAATTTGTATTTTCCAAGAAAAAACACATCAGGGGGTGGGGAACTTCGGCTGAAGGGATGACATTACCTAAGGCATTTTTTTAAATCCATTATATTAATGAGGATGGATAAAAAGGTAATGTAAATTATTTGGGTTTCTTTTCCAGGGATCTTTTTGGTGGACATACATGTTATATTTTCTTATTAAAAAAATTTAAACAGACGACACTATGCATGTACAAAAATACTTTGATTAGTATTTACTCTGAACTTTTCCCCCTCAGCCTAGTACCAGAGCAATCCAATACTACAATTCTTATCTGGGATACTATTCATTTACTATTAGGCTAAGGTCACACCTGGAGATTCAGGAGCCTAATCGCCTCTTCTTTGGGGCGACTAATCTCCCAGAACTGCTTCCCCCTGTCTTCTGCCTGCTATAATGCAAAAACGCCTACGGCATGGCACTCACGGCGCTTCGTTTTCCGAAGTCCCCTGAAGTTTCCTCGTAAGAGTAGTTAAGCCTTCTATCATATTTTGATAGCAATCTGTCTGCTCCACTTTCAGTAGAGCCTTTTATAGGTTCAGGCTCTACTTTTGTCAGCCTCAGGACATTTTGTGATTGGCTGTGTTTCAAACACACTTTTATTAATAAGAAATCTGAGAGCTGTCTTCAAGGATAAGAGATTACAGAAATATTTAGCTGCAGGTAAGAATTTAATGTTAATATTAAACCTTTCTTGTCTGGGGCTATTCTCAACATAATTGGCATAAAATAAACAGACATATCAGGCATTTTATTCTGTCATGGGAAAATAAGCATACCATTGTTAATACACTGTGATGCATTCTACAATTTTTCCATCCATGCAGCATAAGAAAGAGCACAGGGAGTAGACATAAAGCATTTACACTATAATTAATAGTAAAAAGTAATTCTGCTTTTTCCATATTCATTTATAATACTAATTACCTATATATTAAAGTTAAAACTAGTTAATAACGCAAAACAGCTGTCTATGGGGGGTGCCTGGGCGCTGCACGTGTCAGCCCAGCAGAGGGTAGACAAGGGCAACATCTGTTGTTGGGCAAAATGGTGACACTACAAATGTATGTTAGTGTTGCCTTTCAGATTAATGCCCATAGTTTGGACAGCCATACCCTATATAAATAATGGAGCCCCATTTGGTAAGACATAAATTTTCCAGCCACAACACGTAGACCGCTAAAAAAAATAGTTGCTAAAACAATACAAAACTACTGTATTAAAAATTGTCACATAACGAAAAGTAACCCCCTACTGGATATTTCAATTTAAAAAAACATTTATCATGATGCAACCTACTGCTTTTAATGTCCACCTTTATCTGCATCTCAGGGATCCCTCATTGGTATAGTGCCACTGAGTGCTATACACATGAAGCAGATCCGGCTCCGTAACTTTGTTTAATCTTAATGAAAAGCAACAATAATGCGGGTATAGATTCAAATTGTTTGGCTTCAAGCTCACTGAACCCTGCTCACCGTAGAAATAGGTTGGTCCGGGTGCATAATGCCCCGGACCCCACTCTTCAATGTAAACGTCGGGTTTTCCAGTTTCGCTATACAGTTAGTTGAGCAGTAAACATAAACTACGAATCTTACCCTGCTGGAAAGGTGACTTGGGTGCAGCCAGCCCCGAGTCCGTCACTAGGAAGGGACGCCAAAGGTCAAGCAGAAGATTTGTAGGCCGCGCACTCCTGAACACCACCACGACTCGCTCGTCTCCAAATATTTTAAAAGGGTAAATTCTTTATTAGCACATACGATCAATCAAACAAACAAAAGCGTCTGAGGTCTGACGCGTTTCGTGATGATACACTTCCTCAGAGACCTCCTGCCACTGAGTGCCCCTTGAAACGTTGTGCATCATTTGACGTAATAAACATGTAAGGGGTTTACCCCGTTTGCTTACCCCGGTTCCTCCATTCGTTTCTTTCCATTGGATTTCGGGGAGTGCCGTCTCCCTAGAGGATTGTGCACCAGGCAATTGAACTAAGGAGGGCTAGTGAGTGCGTTCACACTGTTTCTACCATTATTTAATACATTGCCTGTCTGACTTCTAAATACCTACCTCATCCAGTCTGTCATAGGTCTGTTTATAAATTGTATGACTGAGTATTCCCTCAAAAAAAAAAAAATAGTGGGTCAGTTTAAAATATCTTAGGTTTTTGTTGCATTATGGAAATATGCTGTGTGTATTTGTTGTATAAAAAGATATATGATTCCTCCTTGTTTGCCAGTTGTATGCAGGACCCCATTAATAAATTGTGCAATAGGCATCACCCAAGGACCATCCGGAGGGGGTGCACCATCAGACATATCATTTTCTATAACTTTTACAAAGAGTATGCCACAGAAAAAAACATTTCATATATCTATTTTTTACTTTGACTTGCTGTTTTGTATGCAAAGTTGAGATCCCACTCAGAGCTAAGCTGGGATGTAGCTCAGACTTTTTCATCTTACCCATATAGAGGTAGGCTGTGAGATTCTGCCTGTTTGTTTTTGAGTTCTGAGTACAAGTTAAGGAGGTCTGTGGGTTGCTTTATCTTCCTGTATAGGAGCTGCACAATTAAGTGGTGATTCAAAAGTATAGGTGAATCGAGGGCACACCAATCAATAAGTATTTGGAAACCAAAAGTTACCCCAACATAGAGTAACACAATACACACTATGCAATATGTTAGGTTGGCACACTCAAATCTTTTTTCTATCAGAGGTAGTATCACAAAAACATCTCTCTGTATATAATTAATATGGCATTAACAGCAATATTTTAGCAAAAGCATCAATATACACAATATAAACATATATACATACCACCCAATTGTATATACAAGGCAGAAAAAGACAACAAGGAGTGGATACACCTGCCAAAAAATAAGAATAGCCCCAAAGTTTCAGCACAATTGGGTGGTATGTTTATATGTTTAATATTGTTGATGCTTTTACTAAAATATTGCCATATTAATTCTATATAAAGAGACTTTTTTGTGATACCACCTCTGTTTGAAAAAAGTTTTTTTGAGTGTGCAAACCTAACATATTGCATAAATAGTGATTCAAGCCTGGGGCAGACGTTATCCTATAATAGCATTGCATTGTAGCACAGACATGCTTGGGGACACGCTGCACTAAGCTTGGGCCCCTACCTTATCCCCCTAAAGCACATATTGCCTGCAGGCCAGGTACAATTAATATATTCAAAGTCATAGAAAATGCACACAATGTACGTGTATGGATGGATCAAACAAAAAAGTGTTTGCTGAGTCATTGGGATTCTGGAAAATAATAACAGAGAAAACATTAAACCAGAATTGATTCTAAAAATAATGTTGGAAGTTCTATTTAGACAGGTTATTTCTTCCAACATCTGGATTTCTAGCAGGGAGTCCATAACTCTCTCCAGCATTAGCATTACACACACATGCACTGATTAGAGACAGAGAACAGAGCTGCAACAAATTTTGAAGTGGGAGATGAAGGGCCAACAATGGGATTATTGACCCGAGTCCAGCAATTCAGGGGTAGTTCAACTTAATGTTAATTTTTAGCATGATGCAGGTTGCAGTATTTTAAGACAATTTGCAATTGAATTGTCCTATCAAGCTGGCAGTTTTTTGGAAATCAGAATAGAAGATGAACAGCAGAGACCCGGAAAAGAAAATAAGCAATATACAAAAAGAATAACAATACAACTGAACTCTTACAGTCATTCTGGTTGCTGAGGTCAGTGACCCTTACAGTATCAGTATCTTCAATTACAGATACTTAAACGTTGTTTAGGAAATGTCCAGCTAAATATATTAAAAGCTTATTGAAAGGTGGCATTCCCCACTAGCCCTAGACACTATGACAGAAAAAAACTTTATGTCAAATGGATGTTGTCACTACAAGAATATTCTCTTCTACTGAATCTGGTAATTATAATTTATATTGTTATGTGTGTCACGGTCCAAACAAGTGATTGATGGGGTAAAGCATTACAACTGTGGTTACAACTGTGTTGGAGTGTGTGTGTGTGTCACACAGGCAGCCATCCACTAAGCAGTCGGAACACAGCTGCAATTCCAGTGGCAAAAGCCAAGCATGGGTTTTTGACTATTCCTTTAAGTCTCCGAGCTACCTGCTAGAAGCATGGGTACTTGATATCAATAGATTTTAGTTGTGCTATGAAGCCTTTTAAAACTAATTTAAGGCTTGTTTCCTGCACTTCAGGAGGCCCATGGAAAGAAGAACAAAAAAGGATGTACTGGTTATAATAACTGAAGTATTGCTCTGGATTCCTGCTGAGTTTTCTGTACAGGCAGATAATGATGTAATCCATAGAAAATCTCCTTCCTTTTTACTCATCATAAGAAAGAATGAGCAAGTACTTTGTGGCTTTGTTCTTATGCCAATGTGATTTTTTTTAATGCTGAAACCTGGTTTACTTTGATTATATTTTCTGTGTTTCGCAGATGCTATTTTAGGAGGGTAAAGTCATAAATTAAAGTCTGTGAGCGACTGCAAACCATCACATGGAACAGTTTACATTTCAGCAGTAAGACTTTGGATGTGTGGTATATCATGAATGTATCGGATTAGTTATAGTTAGAAAAGATTATGCTCAGTTATAAATGAACTATGTAAAAATTATAAAATAGATATACAGGCATGTATAGTGATTTAAAGAAAGGCTAATTTAGGAATGCAAGCACAACTACAGCAAATAAAAAATCATGTGTAATTTTATACATGCTTAAATATTACTGTCAAAGGTGCTTAAAGGTAGAAATTATAAAACTAAGTTAAAATAAAGCGAGCTTTATCAGAAAGATATATATAAATACAACAGTAAACCCTCAAAGTAATGCTGCTCTTCTGACAAAAGAAACACCGCATTTCTTTCCTTCTATTGTGTACACATGGGCTTCTGTATCAGACTTCCTGTTTTCAGCATAAACCTCCAGGGCACAGGCTTGAGCATGCTCCCTCTCCCCCTCCCTCCCTGCCTCCCTCTCCCCCTCCCTCCTCCCTCCTTCCCTCTCTGCTATAATCTGAGCCCAGAGCTATGAGCGAGCTATGAGAAGCGTCTCAAGCAGGAAGTGATGTCACACCTAGCTAAAATGGCAGCTACTATCCTAAACAAATAGAGAGAGCTTCTGGAACTGTTTACTCATGCATGGTACAGCATACCGAATAAATATAGTGTTCTAGCTTGCACTATTGTGGCTAATCTATTGGAAATAAACTGCCTCAGTAGTTTTCATTCTCCTTTAGGCTGGTACGGGGAGATCAGTTGGCAAGTAATAAATCTTCGCTGCTGTGTGCGACTACTCTGGCCAAAATGCCTTCACATCAGCCAGAATGGGAATCACCCATGGGATGGCATTCACGTCACTTCATTTTCCAAAATCAGAATTGATTCCCAGATCCGGAATCTGAATCCCGAATTGCCTGAATATCCCTTCAAGGCAAGGAAACTTGTGTGCGCCACCAGCCTTCACTGGTGACTAGTGTCCGTGAGGCATGAACTTTGTATATTTGCGGGATGCACAGATGCAAGTTAGCCCCGGGATCCACACCAATCTCAAGAATGAGTTTCTTCCAGGGTCCCCGTGGAGGCCTATTTATCAAAATTAAAATTTATGTAGCTTAAAAGGTTTTTTTAACTATAACAACTCAATTGAAAGCCTCATTTTCGTAATAATTTTCTCGATACTTCTGGTTAATTACAAACAAAAACCTCCCAAAAAGCTCAAAGCAAAGAAAGATTATACAATTGGAAAAGGACAAATCTAGTGATGGGCGAATAAATTCGGCAGGCATGGATACAGGGCGAATTTCCGCGTATTGCTGCCCGCAAATAAATTTGCTAAACTGCAAAAATTCACCGGCAAAAAAATCTGCAGCAAAAAAGAAAAATTGGCGCGCGTCAGAATTGACGTGCGCATAAAAATTGTCAAGTGTCAAAATTATTCTGACGCCTATTAACCTTAATACATTTGGAAAAAATATTCGGGTGTATAGAAATTGTCGCTCGCGTCAAAATTGTTGCGCGTCAAAATTATTTTGACGGCCATTGACTTCAATGTGTTTTTCTTTAAATTTTTCGTGTTTCGTGAATATTTCAGCGAAACGGGACAGATTCGCCCATCACTAGACAGCTCCCATTGACTTCAACAACACCTCACCAGCTTTAAGACAGAGAAGTTTTGTATTAGAGTTTTTTGTGGTTTTTACACATAATTTTCAGAGGTTACAGTAATTACTCTATGTTTTAGCGCTAAAGGACAGATGAATATTAATAAGGAGTGTTGCACCTACACAAGCAATTGGCTTGCGGCTAAGACCACAATGGTTACAATTATGTTGGAAAAAAATTAATTGTGGGTAAGATTTACAGTATCTTGATGCAGACCAATCAAATAATATTTGGGCGGCGTCAAGGTTTGTTTTCAGACAGGAAACAAACAGTGTATATATTCCATTTATGCTGCAAAGTAGCACTACTTGACCCTATATAATTCAGCTTGTTTTAGAGAGGACTAAGCTATCTTCTTTCTAGCATTCAAATGGGGGCCACTGACCCTGGCAGCCAAAAAGTCTATTACTCTGTCAGGCTACAGTTTTATTGTTATTGTACATTTTAACACTTATCTTTATACTCTTGTTCACCTTCCAGTCCCTTATTGAAACCACTGCCTGGTTGCTAGGGTAAATGGAACCCTAGCAGATAGCTGCTGACTTTCCACAACAGAAAATGCTCTGTGCATACAAGAACTTTTTGCTTTTTTGCGTTTTCCTGTCTTGTTTAGGGAAAGTAAATACCAAATTACACAACTTCCAAAGAAAGTATACTTGTTATTTTCCCTATATTATTCCAACAGTAACCATAAAATTAAACAAATTGCTGGTTTGTAAAGCACTGTTGTTTTCTAAACTGCAGCTCACTTTTATTTTTAGGATGAAAGAGTAAATGAAAGACTTGAGTGCAGAGTGCCACTTTGCAGTTATTCTAAGTCTGTGGCTGTGAAGGTGCAGTGTAGGGAAGGTGATCCCCAGCTACACATGGATCACTCTCTATAATGAAAATGAATGAAGCATATCCCAGATTATCTAAACTGGATAATTATGGGTTGATTTGATTCAGATGCCTGGGGTTAATATTCCTAGGATGCCTACAGAATTCAATATATTTTTAACTATTAATGAAATGTATCTCTATTATAAAATTAGCTGGGATGCCCCAACAAACTATTTGGATAAGGCTGTACTCCATCTGTACTAAAGTGTCACGGCCGGCACCCAATACCAGAACAGGTGCCAAGTACCCTGGTCTCGGCTCGGCTTCACCAGTAGTGTGTCCAACGTTGGGCTTCGGGAGGAGCCCTCAGCTTACTTGGGTGCCACCTGGACTTAACAAGGGGTACAAGGCGAGATGTTCTGGCTAGCAGAGGGGCACGGCAGGTAGATAGTATTTTGGGCCGAAGGTCACGGTACAAATGGAGCAGGCAAGAGAATCGTCAGACAGGCAGGGTCGATATCAGAATAGTCAGGAACAGGCAGGGATCAAAACCGGAATAACAGATACAAGTTTCACAGGAACAGACAGCACAAGGCTTCAGGAACCACCAGAATCAAGATTCTATCACGGGCACTGGCTGGGAGTAAGAATGGGCCTTAAATACCTCCAAATTTCACGCCAAAACGTGCGCCAATGCGCGCTGGCATAATCGCGCCAGTGCGCCTGTACCTTTAAGAGGCGTGCAGGCGCGCCACGCGCGCCCTAGAGAACCAAGATGGCGCTGGAGGCCGGAACTGGAGCGCGGCGGCGTGGCGGCCGTCCACACCGCCGCACCACTAGGCCACCAGGTAATTTTATTACATAAAGTTCTTACAATGGAAAAATGCATTCTCCTTTAATAATAGCACCTAAACATTGTGTTTTTACTTGCACAATATTTTTACTCTTGTTAAAATGGGTTCTGGCTGCCAAAAACCAAACCATTGGCATTAACAGAAAGCCTGTTGTTTACTCAGTACCATCAATATTGCAGATGCAGATACCCCCATAATATTTATTGTTAGGGAAACTATTGCAAAGAGCACTTTAGCTCAATAAAGCCAATAATTCTTTCACAGGTTAATCATTTCCACCTCTTATTTAGCTTTTTTTTTTTTTTGGAAATTGCCTTTTGGGTTGCATACTGTGTAATTAAACTTAAATAATTGCATGGTGGATATAGAAATGTCATAAGAGACATGACGACTGTCTGTCAGCTTTTTAAAATAGCCCACATTAGTGTTTTGCAATATATATTATTTGAAATATGGCACAGGACTGTAACCTTCTCCTGTGCGGGTACCTGGAGGCTGATGGTATGGAAAGGATAGCCTGTCGTCCTTGGGATGTGGTACAGTTAGGGGATTCTATTTGCAGCCCTACCGTACCTAAACACTTCGGGATGACTGTCATATGTATCACTCTTCTGTATATTTACTTTGTATGACTTCTAGAACTGTTCATGAGAATGCCTGAGCTATAAGGAAAGTAGTACAGGTATGGGACCTGTAATCCAGAATGCTTGGGACCTGGATTTCTTCTGGATAATGGATCTTTCTGTAATTTGGATCTTCATACCTTAAGTCTACTAGAAAATCCATTAAATTAACCCAATAGGCTGGTTTTGCTTCCAATAATAATTAATTGTATCTTAGTTGGGATCAAGTGCAAGGCACTGTTTTATTAGAGAGAAAAAGGAAATCATTTTTTAAAATTTGGATTATTTGGATAAAATGGAGTCTATGGTAGACGGGCATTACGTAATTCAGAGCTTTCTAGATAACGGGTTTCCGGATAATGGATCCCATACCTGTATTGCAGCTCCCACTAAGAGATAGAGGCAAATATACAAAGAAGATATCCTATATGGTTAAACTTGTTTGTTACAAAGATAAATACTATTAATGTATCTCATACATATATTTTTACTTCAATAACATCATTGGTAGCATGTATTTAAAGGAGAAGTAAAGGTGAAATCACTGGAGGGTGGCACCCCTCAATAATTTTAATTGCTTAACTGACACCCTGAACCAGTGCTCCTGGTTGCTGAAAACTGCACCAGCCTGGGGTATTTCTGTAGGTGCATCAATAGCCCCCACGCACATCCAGTTAGCTAGCAAATGTGTGGCTTTGCTGAATTTAATGAAAGAAGTAACAATAATAATAAGTATTTTTTCCATTGTAAGCTTTATACTCAGGAACAAAGGAAATTGTTATTTTTTTCATATCCAGTTCTTTGATATGAAATTCTGTTATTAGTTTGTAGGTGTCTTCTAGTGTTTAGTATGCATGCAGTAATGCTTTCAGGCAGAGAAGATGTTATAGTACAATGCGCATATTAGATGGCAATGTGATAGAGCATGCTGATAGCTAGTAAACAATGCCACGCAGAAAAGGAGATATCATAGGAATGGAGCAGGGAAAGGGAAATGATAATGGTGAAAACAGTTTAACCGTATAAGCTGTAGCCCATATTCAGTGACAGTGTAGATGCCATATTTAGGTTTTGGAGTTCAGGTTTATTGGACTCCTTATCATGCACCATTGTGCTCTGCAACTTTGGTTCTTTGGTTTCCTTTTAGATTATAATCTTTAATTAGCAGGACCCTCTATACCTCCAGTATCTGTCTGTAGTTGTATGTAATTTGTATACTTTATGTGCACACACTTCTTATGTACACCGTTGCAAAAATATGTTGGAACTTGGAAATT
The DNA here is from genome assembly GCA_038501925.1 of Xenopus petersii. Taxonomy (NCBI): domain Eukaryota; kingdom Metazoa; phylum Chordata; class Amphibia; order Anura; family Pipidae; genus Xenopus; species Xenopus petersii. The sequence continues at coordinate 36,102,605 of CM076677.1, forward strand.
TGTGGTAATAGTAATGATTATTAATTTAATCACATCTAGGCACATTAAATGAAAATGCTCAAAACACAAACAAAATATTGTCAGAAGGGCTCCCTTATCAGCAGACAATCAAGAAGAAGAAGAAAAGGCAATGTTTACACTTCAACAACTATAGGCTACCTCAGGAGCATTGGGACTTGTAATCCACATGCCTGCCAATGCACATTAGAAAGTAGGCAACCCATAGTATCTCAGAATTTCTTAATATATAGTTTAGCAAATAAATAAGCAATTAAAAAAAAACAACTGTAAAATAATATATTGAACGCATCCATATGTAATAACCAAAGAATCCGTCTGCAAGACGGGATTTAGGGGCAAATTTACTTACCTCCGAAGTTATGCCTGCGTTGGCTTCGCCGCACTTCGCTATAATCCAAAGTTGCGCTCAGGGAGGCGAAAGGTAGCGAAGTTGCGCTACCGTTAATTCGTCAAGCAAAGCAATGTTACGCTAGAGATGCCTAATTTGCATACGGCGCCAAGTTAAAGTACAATGGACGTATATGTTGCAGCAAATACATTACACTACACAAGCCCAGGGAAGCTTCATAAAATAGATCTTTTTCAGCCTATCACCCTTAAAAAAGTAAAAGATGCCAGCGTTTTTTGGGACTTCGAAAAAATGTCTACTTTTTTTGAAGCAAGCCCTATCTACTCTATTGCACTTGGCCTGGTCTGAGGTGGCGAAGGCAAGTCTGGCGCAAGAGGTAACGTTCAGTAAATCCGTAAGTTAGTGAATTAGCGTTGTTACGTCCCTTCGCCATAGCGCAACGCTGCCTGGCGTAAGGGTGCGAAGTAGTGCTAGAGTTGTCCACTTCGCTAGCGAATTTATGCCAGCATCGGCGAAGTAACAAAATGACGTCACGCTGGCGAATTTTCGCTAGCTTTAGCCACTTCGCCCGTTAGTAAATTTGCCCCTTAGAGAGGTGGGCTGTGAACAACTCTCATTTTAACAATCTATAATGGGCAACATTTTGCTTTTGATTAAATAATTATTAGTATAATTTATATTTAGTATTGAGAATATATATTTCAGGAAAAAATGTTCAAAGCCTAAAAAAAAAAATCATGCAGCCTACTACAGGTTTCCATGCTGCAGATTTCTAATTAAGCCATCTGCTTGGGAAAACTGCCTTAGAGACACACAGAAAAATGTATCAAATAATGAGATCTGAGTAGATAAACATTAAGCAAACTTAATAATTGAACAACAACAAAATTGCTAAGTAGAATATGTCTCTTAATCTGCCTCCCTTCCCATTAATAATAAGGGAATTCCTGATTTAATTTGGACTTTGAATTAAATTGTTGGAGATTTTCTAAGGTTCCCAAACAGGTCATATGGTTTGTAGTTTGTAAGCAAAATCTAACAACCAGTTTGCAGAAAGGATTTGCAGGGTTGAAGGCAGGGTATAAGGTCTGTATTATAGAAACAACAGTGTGAAAGGTTTCCTTGCACCAGGCCTAGTAATCTATAGCAACCAATCAGCAGGTGGCATTTACATTGGACCCTATAGTAGGGCTAGAGTAATCCAATATATTTCCCTAGATTGAGTAATGTTATAAATTAATTTACTGTGTTGGTGAGTGTTTTGCGAGCACTATTTAAAAGTCATGCTTTCTAGCTGACGTTCTAGCTGTCTTTAGAAAGGGATTACAGGAGTCTCAGATCTTCCATCTGAAATACTCTTTCTGCTGTCGCAGAGGTTTACTTAAAAAAACAGTAAATTAAGTATGCAAAAAGAACTGCCTCTTCAGATTATATGTATGTTTGCATATATAGATATATATGTCTGAGTTTATATTATTTTTATATATAAAATATTTATATATAAAATATTTATATTGTTTACCCCTTCATAGGCAATCATAATAAAAATGTTCATAACACAGTGCGATCTTTTAAATATTTGACAATCTGTTTTTTATTCTGCAAGCAGCCAAAGCAAAAGTTATAAAAAAGCTCCTTAAATACTGACAATTAAAAAACTCCTCTTCAAAATATGTGCATTAAAAATTGCCCATAGGTCAGACTGATAGTTCTGCTTTTGTAAGTAATTGTTAGTTGAAGTTCCTAAACCCCACTGTTTTGCCAACCGGACTGTCCCTTATTAACCTGTCAAAGTTTCTAATGCTAACAGACTACTGCTGCACAAATATGGCAGCCCCCTCATAGAGGAACATGGGGGTATTAGATAGGCAATGTAAAAAGAACTGGGCAAATACTTTTATGGCAAAATTATAAATAGCTTGCAAAGACAATGTTATGATAGATGTAAAATGGGTTTCATTTCAGGCGTCACTGTCCCTTTAGTGGGCCTTACATTTGGGCATTCTATTAAGGATTAAAAGGACAGCCCTCTGGTGCCTATATAGCAAATGACTTTTTATGTTTAAAATTAAATACAGACCTTAGACTTGAGGGCAAATCCAAAGGCTAAGCTGGGGGGAGGTGAGGGGGTGGTAGCACAGTTTTCATGCTCAGTGGGGGAAGTGACATCATACGTTGTGCATGTGACATCACACACACAATGCAATGTGGGTGTCTAATACAGGGCTGCTCCTTGTGAGGCAACTTCAGCGATTGCAGAAAACGAAGTGCTCTGAGTGCCATCCCGCCTGCGATTTAGATTGTAGCTGGTGGAAAGGCAGTACGGGGAGATTAATCGCCCAAAGAAGAGGTGATTTGTCGCTGGGCGACTAAATTTCACCGAATCTCCCCGTGTGTCTCTACCCTAAACTTTGCACTGACGTTTAAGCCAATAAAAAACAAAGAAAAGGAAAGACAAACTCAATTAGATTTAAACAAACACATCTGCAGCCAAGTGGAACAAATTGACATTATTAGCCATGAGTTCTATGTACAGTATTAAAGCAGGGTTCACACAGTTTCTAAAAATGTGTTTTTATGCAGGAGCAACATAACAACCTTTTCTACTTAAGTTCTAATACTGTGGCCTCATATAACACAGTAAAAAGCCTAAACCAATATTTTCGTTAATGTCTGATTATTGCTGACATAGTGCTCTTAAAAAATAAGTGTAATGCCTCCAGCACCAATCACATGAAAAAGGTCAGATATCTATGTATATGGAGCAGGCAGGATGCTCAATGGAAGATTCTCTTGCTGTTGGCCCCAGAAGGCTGTAAAAAAGCTTTATAAAGCAGTATGTTTTTACCCTTCAATTATATGTTCTTATTAAAACGCCAATTATTTTTCACTGCACCACTGATATAGTGTTTAAAGTGGACCTGTCACCCAGACACCAAAATCTGTATAATAAAAGTCCTTTTCAAACTAAACATGAAATCCAATTTCTGTTTTTTATTAAAGCATTTATAGCTGCTGTAAGCTCATTTAAAAATCTCAGCTGTCAATCAAATAATGTCTGCCACTCCTCTATGCCAGTGGCATAGAGGCGGGGCAGACAATTACTTTCACTTTCCATTCAGCACTTCCTAGATGTCACTGCTCTCCCCACATTCCCCCGTTCTCTTTACCATTTAATTGTGTAACCAGTGCATGGGGATGGACATTGGGTCCCCTATTCTGGTGCACAAACAAGATTCTGAGATGATACAAGGCTTGTCTTAATAACAGTGTTCACAAGATGGCTGCTGCCTGCTTGCTATAATTTTGAAATCCCAGACTGAAGGAAGCAAGATTCAAATAATTTACATAGTGTAATTAAAGTTCATTTTGCTTGACTAATGTGAAAAAATAGCATTTTGAATAATTTTTTTGGGTGACGGGTCCCCTTTAATAAATTCAAGCAATTATTGTCCGCAGACTAAAGTTTATTATATGAACACTTCCTCACAGGTCTGAGAAATGGGGAAATGTAAACCTGAATAAAAACCTGCAGTGTGGAGTACACCAAACCTTACTTTTTAAAAGGCCTTTTTTAAAGGGATCCTGTCATCGGAAAACATGTTTTTTTTCAAAACGCATCAGTTAATAGTGCTACTCCACCAGAATTCTGCACTGAAATCCATTTCTCAAAAGAGCAAACATATTTTTTTATATTCAATTTTGAAATCTGACATGGGGCTAGACATTTTGTCAATTTCCCAGCTGCCCCTGGTCATGTGACTTGTGCCTGCACTTTAGAAGAGAAATAATTTCTGGCAGGCTGCTGTTTTTCCTTCTCAATGTAACTGAATGTGTTTCAGTGAGACATGGGTTTTTACTATTGAGTGTTGTTTTTAGATCTACCAGGCAGCTGTTATCTTGTATAGGGAGCTGTTATCTGGTTATCTTTCCATTGATCTTTTGTTTGGCTGCTGGGGGGGGGGAAAGGGAAGAGGGTGATATCACTCTAACTTGCAGTACAGCAGTAAAGAGTGATTGAAGGTTAACAGAGCACAAGTCACATGAATTGGGGCAGCTGGGAAATTGACAATATGTCTAGCCCCATGTCAGATTTCAAAATTGAATATAAAAAAATCTGTTTGCTCTTTTGAGAAATGGATTTCAGTGCAGAATTCTGCTGGAGAAGCACTATTAAATGATTCATTTTGAAAAAAAATGTTTTTCCCATGACAATATCCCTTTAAGTCATGTAGGAAATTATTTAATTTCACATCTATTTATAAGGCAGTGCGAAACCACAAGACATGCTAATGAATAGTCTGCATAGAGCCCCAGGGCATCCTGCATCACAGCTGTAGAAAATGGCCGCATAGAATACTGCAGAACACCCAAGCTGATAAATTATTCATAGTGACATCCATTCCAGCTATTCATGGGGACATCTGTACCATATAGCTCATTAGAAATAAAGAACATCAAAAAAGCCTTATGGAAATGTACTGTTTTGGGCTAGTAGCAAATACACTTTAGCCTCACTAGCACTAGATGAATAAAGGAAAAGAGGAAAAACCAATCTTAAAAAATCCATTAGCTCTATAATATTTAGAAAGGAATAATAGGTTTCTGGATACACATGGAAAGAGAAGAAGTTTCATAGACTGTCTACCTAGGAGGGGGGGAAATGGCAGATTCTTTTTGTTTTGTTTTTAAATTCGTTTTACTATTACAAAATACTCCAATATATTTAATAAAATAATGTGTATTATATCTAATTTTCTGATGGTATTGAAATTAAAAGGGATACATTGAGTAACTCTGTAACAACAAAGGGGCAGATTTATCAAGGGTCGAAGTGAGTTTTCAAAGTTAAAAACTTTGAATTTCAAGCTATTTTTTGTGTACTTTGACTAGGGAATAGTCCAACGTCGAAATTCGAATATCGAAATTTATCATGTACTGTCTCTTTAAAACTTCGACTTCGACCACTCGCCAACTAAAACCTGCCGAAGTGCTGTTTTAGACTATGGGGGACCTCCTAGAACCGATATGGAGTCATTTGGTGGACTTTGAGAAATCAACGTTTTTTTGGGGAAAAACGTTGAATCGAATTCGATTGAATGCGCTATTCCTTCGATCGTAAGATATGAATTCAGCCGAATATGGACCTCTTCGACCTCAAAAAAACCTCAACTTCACTTCGGTTGGTCTTTTTGAAATCGAATTTCGACGTTTTTTTCAATTCGAAACTCGACCCTTTATAAATATGGCCTTATAAAATGGCAATAAATGGGCATATAATATATGTATTTGCCTGAGGGGCCCCTCCAAATACTGTGCTTTGTTTGTTTTATGGAATAGGGTATTTTAACATGAGTGTCGTACAACTAAAATCTGTATTTCATCCTCTGGCCTTGGTGCATAGTCACTTACTATGCTAAGATTTCCAAGAAGGCAGTTACAGTTCATCAGTTCAGTGTTGTTTTATAAATTGAGTAATACTGAGGGACTTTGCTTTTCTCAAGTAAATAAAATTGTAGCCATTTTACTTTTCAGGCAGTTACACATGTCATCTTTGGATAATACTGTCCTCAAATATGTGAAGGATAATATGTTGTTTACCCTTATATGAAATGTGCCAAAAAAAAAGGCTTAGCTTCTGGGGTAGAAGACTCCCCAAGCCTTATTGAAGATCCACCTATGAACAGAAGAAAAAAATGTTGCTCTCTTTGAAGCAAGAAATCCAAGTAATTCATTTTTCCATATTAAGGCTACATGGTCATGGACAGTTATATCCTTGCACATTTCAATGACACTTCAAGAACAATACTGTGAAGGATTCTTATGACCTCACAAAGACACTGGCTTTTATTCACTGGTAGGGAAATAGCTTGGCCTGACATTAGCCTTAGAGGAGAAGGAAAAGAATAATCACTGAGGGGTTGTAAAAAGTTAGACACCCCGTGAATATAATCACTTACCTGAATCCCTAGGCTGGTTCTCATATTTGCTGAAAACAAATAGGCCTATGGTAGTAGGCTAGGGCATCATATTGCCATCTTATTCTTTTTTCTAGATATTCCTAAAGCTCTAGCTTAGATTTGCATCTGGCACAAGGCTGAAATATCTAATAACCGGAAGAAGACCTTCAGCAAACAGGAGCACTTGCCCAAGATCTCATATAAGTGATTACTGTATAATCACTGAGGGGTGCTTAATATTTTCTTTCCTTCTCCTTTTAAGGAGCAAGAACAAGGGCAGATTCAGGGAGATTTAGTTGCCTCAGAAGGAAACTTCGGGCGACTTTGGAAATCGAAGTGCCGCAAGTACATTGGCGCTGGCATTTTCTCATGGGGAAGGGGAGATCGGGGAGATTGTCACCCCGCAGAAGAGGAGATTAGTCGCCAGGCGACTAAATCTCCCTGAATCTGCCCGTGTGCTAAAGCCCTTAAGTCTGATAAAGAAGCAAAACTGGAAAATACCACATTTATATTCACAAGGCATGTTATGTGCTAGAATAGAAAGAAAGCTTCTATAGAATTGCCCAGATTATATTCTCGTCCCTTCTATGGCAGCAAAGAAGTTAATACATTTCATGGAATCCACACTGCTCACAACAAGCTCATGAGCAAAACAATCAATGAAATGGATTTGAAAGACAATTAGGCAGTTAGCTCGAGGCAATGTCTGTGTAACAAAATGTGACCAGGTTTATTGCTTCAAGGAAGTAATTGGTGTACAGTCTTTTCCTGCAGCCTTAACACGTTCCTCCTTCCTGTAGCCAAAAATAAAACATCTTATTGTAATTTCTTTTTCTTTAAAATGTTCATTTTGGCAAGATAACACCATGTGGTTTAAAGATCCATGATGTTTAGTACATCAAAATAACACACGGAGTGTCCAATAAATGAAGTAGTACAGGCAGGTACAGGCAGGTGCTTTCATGTTATCATGCCCCTGAAGGGTACCCTGTTAGTTGTATGTTTATGAACTTGGAGTCATTTTGGCTATGCTGTATAAGACTAGCTAAGGATAACAGAGAAAACGGTGGTGCTCTTGTTATCTGTGCATCAGTCTTTGCAATACATAAAGGGACTGTGTCCTCAATATGTAGCTCATCTGTAATTTATTATTCTAGCCATTCCCTGCTGACTAAGTGAAGTCTAACAAATGAATTCTCAAGTTTGATTCATTTCTCAGGATAATCACAGGGCAACTGCCTCCCAATGCTTTGTTTAGCTTTTAGGGCACATGTGTCATCATATCTGGTCACTGTGATTTAGTGGTGCATAAATGACATAATAGTCACATTGGAACTTTTATTAGCTGCTCTTAATGCAGTATGTCTGTGCTGAGTCCCCAGTACTTATCCCCCCTGCAGTTAGTATACTATTTGTGTGCCCACACTGAGGTGCACCAGTGCTATGAGAGGCTATGAGATTCCTTTTAGGGCCATCGTATGCAGGGAAATAGTTTCTTGGTGCGGCACCCTGAGGCCGGACCCATGCAAGCGTATCCTTTGATTTTATGGTGGACAGACTCTTAGGAGACCTCCTGTGCACCCAGCCCACAGTGCCGCGTATTAACCTACGGTGTGGTTAGGCAGCATGCTGTCCCTAAATCTGTGCTGCCCTAGGCCCGGGCCTAATCAGATGTTCAGCTGTATTTAAGGTTGCCAGCTACCTCCCCCCAAAAAAATGGGCAGGGGCGGGCTGGTGACGTGGGTGGTTCGGGCCAGTGAAGTAGGAGGCAGGCCAGTGACACAGTGACATAGGGGTGGGGAGTGTGACAGGACGATCAGTGATTGGCTGATTGCCATTTCATTCACTTCAATGTCCTGTCTGGATTTCCTAATCTGGAAATCCGGACAGGAACTTTTCACCTGGGCAGCCCTTCCTAAAACCGGGCTGTCCGATTGGACAGGTGACAATCGGAGTTGTACTGTTTTTTTGTATGGTAAACTAATGTTCAAGTGAAAAAAGCTTTTCAGATAGCTTTGTTGGACTACAATTGCCAGATCTACCAGAAAGCAAGAGAAAGTTGTAGCTCAGTAGTAAAAGTCCTACAAAAGGATGAGGTCTCCCCAGTCATTCAGCCTAAAGAGCGGCGTCAGGTTTTTATTCATAGGAAAATCCTGTGGAGTGAAAAAAAAATCTCACATTGTACCATAAGGCATTATTCAGCATACACATTCCTTTTCTCTACTCATGCCTCATTTTCATGGAAAAAAAACATTCCGTCTGCAATCCTTTCCTCTGATAAACATACAGGGTATTACCTACGCAACCTAAGTTGATCATGTAGGCATCTGTGTGACATTGCTTGGTAATGACATCACAGACACCCTCTTTTTTCCATTGGAATCAAATGTTCAATATAGACATGTCGGCACTGTTCTTGTGTGTGATAGAGAGAAGTGAAACAATTCTGCCTGGCTCCGGTGTTTCTCCTATTTCAGACTCTATTAATACATCAAAGGGAAAACGAAACAAATGAAGCAGGCCGCCAGCAGCTGCTGTAACTACCTTTCCTACCAGAGAGCACTATGTAACAGACCATTCCTGTTCAGCTTTTCCATATTTCAAATCCTGCTGTGTAAAACTTCCTTTGCTCAAATAAGCAAATCACTATTGCCACAGCAGGCCCTTCAAGGCAGTGTTTATGAAATAATAACTCGGCAAATGCTTAAACGATTTGCGACAGGTCAACCTGGGGGAACAAGCCTTTGTTTTCTGTCATTTTTTTTAAAATCCAGATTGAATGGTGGCCAAGTGAAATAAACGTTTGGCATGCCGATGTCTGAACACTCTGCCAATCCTTGTTTCATGAGCACTAATTCAAATGTATAAAATAATGTTTTTGTAACACTGTAGGAGCACTTATGAGGGGAGGAATGGAATTGCATTTAGTAGGGATAGTAGTTTTAAAATTTAACTTCATGGAATTTTGATCAATAACAGTGATTTGCATTCAGTCTCTAATTACTGTGGGACCCATCAACCCTCAAAGAAATACTGAATGTAATGTAATGGTGGTGGCCAGACGGGGCATCTACCACACTTTAATATAATATTTTATGCAAAACCAATGAACCATTGATTATTTTACTGTTGTTTCCGAAGATGTTTTGTTGATGGTGCAGAAAGAAATTACTTTCCCATAGAGCACAACCTGCAGTGTTGTGTATGTACAGTTATGGGACCAGAATGCTTGGGACCTGTAGTTTTCCATATACAGGGTCTTTTTTTGGATCTCCATACCTTAAGTCTGAGAAAAATCATTTAATCATTAAATAAACCCAAGAGGGTTCTTTTTGCACCAACAAGAATGAATTATATCTTAGTTAGGATCAAGTACAAGATACTCTTTTGTTATTAAAGAGAAAAATTAAATACATTTTAAAATTTTGAAATATTTTAATTAAAATGGTCTGTGAAAGACCACCTTCCCATAATTCAGAGCTTTCTGGATAGCAGACCTATACCTGTACTATGACACCCTCTTAATGACTGGTCTCTGCACGTCCAGTGATCTCTCAACCTTTTGCATCATAGTCCGCTCTAGCATACATGGCTTCTGTCCTTCTCACGTGTTTGTAACGGCATTAAAGGAGAAGGAAAGCTATGGAGGCATTTTATTGGCAATAGATTAGCTGCAATAGTGCAAGCTAGAATGCTATATTTATTCTGTAGAATGTTTTACCATACCTGAGTAAAAAGCTCTAGAAACTCTCTGTTTGTTTAGGATAGGAGCTGCAGTATTAACTTGGTGTGACATCACTTCCTGCCTGAGTCTCTCCCTGCTCTTGGCTCAGATTACAGTAGAGAAGGGAGGGGAGTGGGGAAGAGGAACAAACTGAGCATGCTCTTGCCCAGGGCAATGAGGTTTAAACTGAAGGCAGGAAATTTGATACAGAAGCCCATGTGTACACAATAGAAGGAAAGAAATGCAGTGTTTCTTTTGACAGGGGACTCAGAGCAGCACTACTTTGGGGGTTTACTGGTATATTTAGATGGACCTTTCTGATAAGGCTTACTTAGTTTTAACCTTTCCTTCTCCTTTAATATGACTTTGTCATTCCTAGTTGCACTGTAGAAAATACAAGGACTTAATAAGGGTTAAATAGTAATAGCTATTTTAATCGATATTGTAGAGCTACATTTAAAATATAGTTATAATGTTCTTATATAAAGTTAAAAAAAGGCTACATTTACATTGTCGTTATAATATTCTTATATATTCTTAATAAATATAAAGGAATTGGTTTATTCTCCCTTAAGTCGTAATTGTGAAGGGAAGACACAGAGAGCTAAGCCTTCACTGAATATATTAGTAGATACTCTCACATGCACAGCATCTGTAGAATGCTTTATAGCTAAGGCAATTAAATGATTACAGAAAATGCCACATGTAACATTAGTCTTAGAAAACCAAATAATTGCCTGTAGAAAAATGGCTTGATTTGCATGCTAAATATCACAGTTAGGGAGCAATAATTATCCACAAACAAATAAAATAATGTGTTCTTTGTGTTTTATGTGGATGGGTCTATGACCTTTAATTAATGAAATGTGCTTTACCCATACATTCCCTTTGGTGTTATAAAATGGGAGAATATTAAAATGAAACCAGGCAATAAAAGTTGGTATTGTATTCAGTAGACCTCTGTGGTTTTACCAATATTGTGCAGGAAATCTCAAATAATAAAATGGTGTTTCTACAGAGCAGCACATTTGCAGTTCAGATGGTCTCACTTAGCAGAGTAATAAATGTTTGGTACACAAAGTTCAGTTAATAAATATGTTAAATGTTGAGCTCGTTTACCCCACTAAGTGCTAGTCCTATGCATAATCTGGCAATGCCTTGCCCCTTAGACTGCAATAAAAAGGAAAACTATAGGCAGAGAATCTATGGTACACGACAGGCAGGTGCTTGAAAGCAGTGCCATAGATTTTATAATCTGCAGCAGGTATAGTATGTGGGTATTTAAAGTAAACAAAAGGCCCCAGCAGTATAAATGCAGTAGGATACAGGGTTCACTGTTTAAAACCTTTCAACTAATATTTTGAATTCCAAACAAATAGTGAAAAGTTAATGTGGTGAATAATAACCTTATGCATTTTGTGCACAGGCACTTAATCATAAGTAGTTAGGGAACTCAAAATATAGATGTATTTTTTTTATTACAAAACACCTATATCTGTCCCCCATATAAAACTAGATCTGCCATGAAATACAAAGCACCATAACTGCAAGGTAAAGGTGTTTGTTCAAAAGTATTCATGCAACTGAGAAGCTTACATATACTGTAGATGCATGTGTACGAGCCCTACACCAACTTGTAGATATGCTTCTCGTGCTCCTAATATATGTTCCTATTACTGACTTTAAAGGGGAACTGTCACCTTAAGAAATAATTCCAAATTTTCTGTCATGTCAGTTGAGCAAAATAAACTTTAGTTACACCATTTTTGTGGACACTGTTACACTGTTAAAGGAGAATTATAAAAAAAACCCTACCCCCCTACCCTACATAGACCCCCCTCCCCCCAGGTGCGTTTTAGGGGCTGCTGCCACCTGAGGCAGCAGCCCAAATGCCGCCCCCCCTTCCCACTCCACGCTTCTAATTTCTAGCATCGGAGTGGGTCAAGAAGGGGCCGCACTGCTAGTGCAGGGAGCGCTATTGTGCTCGCTGCACTAGCAGAGCCGAATTTCAGTTTTAAAAATGGAATTTAGGTTCTTAAAGTTACTAGAGGCCGCTATTTGCTGCCCCTGGTAACTGGCTGCTCCGTGCTGCCTGAAGCACAGTTCTCACCTTGCCTCATCGCCGAAGTGGCCCTGCTTCCCACAGCCTGGGGGGGGGGGGGTCAATTACTTTTACTTCCCATTCAGAACTTTGTCACTGCTCTCCTCACATTGCCCATTTCCTCCTCATGCTCCATAATTGTGAAGGACACTGAGCATCAGCCTAAGGTCCCCCATTCTGACACATAAACAAGATTTTGTGGTGATGCACAACTTGCCTTAAAGTCAACCCTAAAGTTAAAAAACCCTACCCCCCCCCTACACTACATAGACTCCCCTCCCTCCTCTCCCCAGCCTAAGTGTTACCCTGGGCAAATTCCCCTAATGTTTTAAGGTGGCCATACATGGGCCGAAAACCAAGTCGGCAGCTTATTGGCCCGTGTATGGCCCCCCCCCGAAGGGCTTCCCCGATCGAGATCTGGCCGAAAGTCGGGCAGATCTCGATCGGATGGGACAAAAAATCCCGTTGGATTGCGGCCGCATCTGTTCGTTGATGTGGTCCCACAATCTGACCACCCATTCCCCATGCATTAGGATCGGATCGGATCAGCCCGATATTGCCTACCTCAAGGTGGACATCACCAAACGAGCAGATCTCTCCGTGTATGGCCACCTTTACTTACCCCTCGGTGCAGATTCAGGCATCGGAGTTCATGGGTGTCTATGGGAGATGGCCTTTCCGTAATTCAGAACTTTCTGGATAACGGGTTTCCGAATAATGGATTCTATACCTGCATTTGATTTTAACTATTTTTCCCATATTCTTATCCAAAAGTACATGCCTTCCCCTTGGGTGTATGCTGAAGGTACACATGAACCATAAGAAAATAACTGTCAGTTTTAATTTAAGGAATGTATTTTCTCTAATCATCATCATCTTCATCATCATTTATTTATATAGCGCCGACAAGATAAGCAGTGCTTTACCTCAGTTATAACAAACAGGAAATAAATGGAGGATAGCAAAGGGGTTACAGAGTACAATAGGATTAGAGGGCCCTACAAATTTACAAACTAAAGTTTATGGTACAATTCAGACATTAGGATTTTAAAAACAATTTTGTGATTTATGATACAGCAATGATTGATTAATTAAGGTACATTGAATAAGCTTCTTTAAACAGGTGGGTCTTTCTTTCATTCCTTCTTTCTATGAGTTATAGTAATAGAATAATTTGAAAATGTGCCCATTTTCATAGAAACACATTCAGTTCCTAAAAGAATATTATTTTCTCTTGTAAAAATTAAGAGCGTGCACATTATTTTTTAACTTTAGTTCTTATGGTTATCATAAGAATTATTCTGCTTCTGGACTTGATTCAGAAAAAGTGAATGATATTCCTATTAGTATTGCATATTATTAAAATTCCATGTAATTGAGTGGTCTAAAGTGCTCAATAGTCCATTATATTTCGACAGTTAACTTGAGAGCGTGCATATACACTTACATTTACAGATTCCATATGTGGAAACTTTAATTTAACAGGCAAAGTGTGTCTGCCTTAGCTTCAATGAGCTCTTGATATCCAAGCGAGTTTGGAGAAATATAAAGACAGTCTTTATCCTCTCCTATCCATAGCTAGAGGAAAACAGAGCTGCAAAGTAACAGGCAAACAGAGCAAATTTGTTAGTTTGCTTCATATGGTCCATTACTATAGTGACAGCTGAAACAGAGATCCATTATGGCAATCACTGATTCAAACACTTTGGAAGTCATAGGTCAAGATTAATGGGAAGGAGACGTTTAGTACCTATTTTATCTCTTCTGAGGTGCATAGGAACCATCTACAGCGTCATAGAATGGAATGCTGTGGTTTTCTCCACAGAATTAGAGCAAGTATACAGAATGCACATTCTGCTGCATAAAAGCTGTTTTCGCTGGGCTTAACCCACCTTAAAAGGTTCAGAGAGTGATATTCTGAGAATGTTGATGCATTACAGCATTCTGGGTAATAGAAAGCACAGCAATAGGGTGATTTAGAACTAGCTTTAAAGGCAAGTTCAAAACCATTGCACTTGAGAAATATCATTTTGCACCGCATTAAAACGAAAGTTATATTTGGAGGTGTATCAAAATGAGCACAAATCATAGCTGCCAATGAACTGGAATAAAAGCCAACAGGGCTAGCTGAGCAGACATCTGTTATACAATAAAATGTGGTCACTATTGTATTTTTCTTGTATTTAAACTCAGATTAAAAGGCTGACACTAGTAAAGGGCAAGTCTATGTTGCCAAATTTACACTACATTTATTTAAGCATAGGCAAGGATAATCTATGTCTGCCTCATGTGATATACATGCAGTTTTTCAAAAAAGTAACTTGATGTTACTGGGCCCCTACTGGGCAAATTCATTTTTGGGGCCCCACATATCCTGAGGTTGTTCTGTTTTGTCTATAAATACCAATTATTAGGTCATCCTAGGGCCCTCTGTACCTCCTGGGCCCTCATGCAGCCGCAGGGTCTGCTTCCTGATTTCAACCTTTGTGTGTTTAAACTGAGTGTTTATTATCAGCCCAAGCATTCAAAGTTTTGTAAACCTTTGATCAGGGCAATTTGAGTGTTTCCTATCATCATTTTGATTGTTAAACAATTCACAAACATTATGACCCTAAGGGCAGAGACACACGGTCAGATTCGGGGAGATTAGTCGCCGGCAGGATGGCACTTGGAGCGCTTTGTTTCCCCTGATTTTAAGTTTACCCTCATTTGACATTGTTGTTTTGTGGTCCCATGTGTATATAATACATAATACATTTCCCTGATTTTACACTTTCCTGGATTTTACACCATTTATTTCTGGTCCCCTAAAAAATGTAAATTGGGGGTTCTACTATATATATATATATATATATATATATATATATATATATATATATATATATATATATATTCTCAGTTTGAGAAAGACTGAGGAGTCAGCCGAAACGTTAGTTGTGCCTCTGAGGGCGTTGATAATAAAATATTTTTACTTTTTCACCTTAAGACCTGTGAGTGCAACTTCTTAGAACTACTCTATATATATATATATATATATATATATATATTGCAAAAAGGTTCCTGGATACCTTTCTGGCTTTGAAGCAAACAAAAAATTGGATTTGCAAAAATAGATATGCAATCGAACCATCTCAGTTTGTATGAAAGAGGTTTGCTGTTACAGGCGTATGCAAGAAATAGTACAGATCCATCTTTTTTGACAGCTTAGCAATCATCAGAGTCTAATGACTGAATGTGGATCTGGGAGGCATTAACAATACATATGTGATTGTACCTAGCATAACTGTGGAGCTGCATTTCACTAGATATACCATAGGTAAATACAATCTACATGATGAGTGAATTGAAGACCCAAAAATAGAATGATCAGTTCCAGATGTCAATAATTTACCCACTTGCAGCAGATATCCTACCCTTGGGCCTGCACAGCCTTGGTCTCTACTCTATAAACTCTGCTTGGCCCTCCCTAAAAAAGCTTTGTTTAAATCTGTCTGTCAGTCTGAGAAAACCTTCAGAATAAGAAGAGGCCTTCCTTACTAAATCTAAAACATTTTCAATGTTCTTATGTCTTATTAAATAAAACCACTGGTTTTTATGTAGAGCTTTGTTTCTATTTAGAACTCTGCAGACAATCAAATGAGCCAGTAATATTGTTTGGGGCTGATCGAACTGATTTAGTTGGTGATATTGGGAGACATTGTATAGGTCAAGATGCTGCCATTATCTGTAGCATTATACGAATTATTTTAAGAAGTATTATAACATCAACAGTTCTTAAAAGTTGCTTGAAATTGGTTGGGTTGGTTGTACCTTGAAGGAACATAATGTGGAGTTTGAAGCTGAATTGCTAGCGATTTAATTCAGACATAAGGCCCTTTTATGTTATGCTACTATATAATTAATTTGACGCTAGTTTTTACAAGATGAATTTAAGGTATCGTTATCATAGAACAAACATCTTATTTGCTTCCCAGCAGGAACAGAAATGCGTGCTATGTTCTGGGCTATTTTGGCTGACATTGTTTGATATTGTTGGCATCCCCCAGCCTTGGCATGGTCTGCATTAATGAATGAGAGCTCTTCAGGGAACACCTCTTTGGGACAGTTTGTCCTTACTGTTTATACACTGATGGTTTAACAGATTCATTGAGACAACAGCAAGGCATTTGGAACAATTGGAAGCTCTCTGGAGGATTCCTGAATTATGTCATAAAGTATTTTAAGAAGTTAATGGCCATTTGCGCCAGGGCACTGCTTGCCATTGTTTTTTTAGTGAATACATTTGTAGATAAGATTCTGAGCATGGCCATGAATATTACATCTCATACCTCATCATCCCTGTTTACCATTGGGTTTACGTGCTGCCAGTTGTCCTTTGCTTTGTCCTTCTTAAACAGTTATTGTTTCTAGTCAGTCAGTTCCTCTTGTAGCCGCATTAAAGCCTGATATTGATATTTCCAGTACTATAGGCTCTCTCTCAAGTTTATGTTTTTGACAATATTCATATCATTTAAAAGGCGGCTATGATGGGTACAATATTACTTCGTTGGTTCATGCGGCAAAATGCCCAGTGTATGGGAGCCCTATACTGTACCTAACACCTGCATTGATTATATATAGCAAATAAGTGTTGTGCTTATAGGCACTTGCTGCTACAACAGTTGAATGAAACACACAATTATAGGGTAATTATACACTCTTGTCCTATCGGCATGCCATCCCTTTCTTGCACCCATTTGTGTGCAAAAGTGTGCATGGGATTAACAACAACATGGATATTGTATTGCTACACTCTCATGTGCACTTGGAACAAATGCCACTAGAAAATAAAGATTCTGATCATCAGTGCTTTAGACTATGGTTAATATGGTTAAGGAGAATTCATGAAATAAAAAAATTATACGTTATAAAAGTGGGCATGGAACAAGGCACGATACATGCAAGTAGTTTGCTGCAAAACAAACCTTTAACAGAACACGTTTCCAGCTAGTGGCACTTTATACCTTACAGCTTCAGTCTGTTTGTGAATCCTGGTTTTTACAGTTACAAACACTAGATGTTCCACACTGTTCACCTAGACAAGGAGGAGCAATTGGAGGCATTTTCAGCAGGAAAAAGCCAATGGGCACAACACCTCAAAATGTGTTACAGACATTGGAGTCCCAGGTTTGCTTATGGCTCAGTTAAAATGCGTTAACATTACAATGTTTCCATACCTTGCTTTCACTGGGTGTTACAGTCAATTGCCAGTTTCTGTAAAACCTTTTTTCTGACAGTGTAATTACTGTATAATTTGAGCCTACACCAACAGCAAAACCCTAACTGACTAGTAAGACAGCTCTCGGCATGCCCTGAGTTTATACTAATTACCTGGTGTTCAGTGTGGATGATTTTGTGTTCTGTATTTCATTTCATGATGCCTGTCAGCCTAGGCTAATAAAATATTGTTATACTGTATGAGCAGATACATTATTTTTTACTTTAACCAAAGTTTATGTTACCAATATATCACCCTTGGGTCATTTCTATAGTAACTTGATAGAATGTTATTCTTTGTTAGACTGGCTTCCTACGTTTAGTAGGTGGACTGTATTTATTTTATTTAAAAGTCTGCCAACTGTAGGTTATGCAGAGATTGATTAAAATGTCTTTTTCTAAGCTTTAAAATAAACATAACAGTTTGAGCCCAAGAAATGAAGCATTTGTTTGGTTTTATTTATTTTTTGCCTATGTTAATAGAAATATTAAGCACCTTTATAGTATATATGCTGACCCAGGCCTTGTTCACAATGATTTGTTTGTTCTGGATATTTGCTTGTTGGTGAAATCCATTGATTTGCTAGGGGGGCCTGCTCTTGTGGCAGGCTCAGCTTGAAGGCCATTTAGGGTGAGGTCTAGAACTAATCTTTATTTGCTCCTCTAACAACTCCTGAGTCAGGCTTCAAGATCAAGTAGGATAATATTTAGAATTGAACACTTTTTTGCTCCCCTATATATTCTTGGAACTATTGACGAACCTCTGAAACAGTGATGATTTCCTATATCTGTATTCTTGTTCTAAAGCCAAAATGACTAACAAAGGTTAGTCCTCCAAGGTTGTCTTCAACTTAAAAAGGCAGAAAATTAATATGAAAATCTAATACACTAATTTATTATATTTTTAAGATAAGCTTGTTGATGAGAGTGAAGTCATTTTCTGACCCAATTCTAAACCAACCAGTTGGGTTGTAGAAAATAATTATACTCTGCCTTAGGAAGGCTTTACTTTCAGAGTTTGTTTAGACTGGTCCATGCATCTAAGTAGACCTGCCATCCACCCTAAAGCTGGCCATGTATTTAAAGAGTTCACAAAATGAGCAGATGTTTCTTCAATATACCCAACTTGAGATGGGTATCAGGCCAAGCAGATAGTTTGACCCTCGGCCAAATTATCATAACAATGGAAAATACAGGCTGCTGGGGCAACAACCACATCAATGAACAGATGCGGTCCTCATCATAATGAGATTTGTAAACCTGCCTGATCAATATTTGGATGATTTTTGGCTAGATGTCAATAAGGCCGGACCTGTGGGGGACCCCATACATGGGCAAATAAGCTGCCAATTCAATCCAGAAGGTCAATTAAGGTAGAATGTATTTGAATACATCGAGAAGCAGGTTTCATGCCCACCAACTCCGCTATTGTTTTTTAAGAGCTATAAATTATAGGACATTTGTTTAGCAGTGTTTACTGTAACTGTGTTTTTGTTCTGAAACGGAAGCTTTAAGATTTCTCTGCAATGCTAACCCATCCAGCTTTCTCAGCATTTCAGCAACATGCATTTCTATTGATCAAATTGATTTCTCTCATTTATTTATAAAGGAGCAACATTTTCTCAGTTGTAGAACTCCAATAAATAAGTTCTACAAAAGGGTTGGTAGGACCATGAGCGCTTCCATACTGGATTGCACAAATAAATAAGCATAAAGAAGTTCAGAATTTGCAAGAGGATTAAATACTGTATATCCTACAGTCTTATGATATGGCATGAATTTTGTGGTCCATTAAACATTGGTGAACCCTAAAGCTGTACAGCAGTTTAATAGCAACTGGAGGGCTGCCAGTTTCCCACTTTTAGTTTATGAAGTTTGTCCTGCCACAGTTACCAATCAGATTTTATTTCAGCATTCTAACTAAAAAAAGTGTAATTTATTTAAGATAAAACAGATATCCATCTCCTAGCGGGGCTGCAGCTCTTATATACTAAAGATTTTATTTATATTAACAGCTGACCCTATCAGAGCCTTGTATCACCCACAGTAAAGGTTGTACACACAGGGTAGCCCTAGAACCTGCTGCTGCTGCAACTATGTTGGACGGTGAACCACCATGATCTTGGCATTAGATGTTCCTAAGAGATTCATAGCAACAGGCTAGAATGTGAAGTATCTCACTGCTTTACTCGCTCATCTGACAGAGAAAATATTCACTGTGACATTTACCACTGTTTGGCTGCAGTCAAATGGCTTCTGGAAGGGGCTCTGTGCAGCCGTTATCTTCTTGTGCTGTTTAAACACTAAGAAAAAGTAGCTCATCATACACAGGTGTACATAAGGGAAGCATAACATGTCAAAGTCACATATTGTTGTTTTAGAGCTTATACTATAACACCAAGCATATTGTTCAGATTGACACCAGACTGAACATAAAACCTGTTACTAGCACAAACCAACCCAAATAGGAACAATTTAATATAGATATAAACGTTATAAATAACAGTATATATATAAATAAATATATATATATATATATATATATATATATATATATACATATATATATATATATATATAATAAAAAAATACTGTATATATATATATATATATATATATATATATATATAAAACAATTGTATAGTGCAATAGTGGATTTAAATGAGCCCTCCAGCTGAGTGAGTCCCCTAGGCGTCCCTCAATGAGTTTCTGTGTTAGTGACTGCCAAGCAAACAGAGAGCTGAAGCAAGGCACCTTAAGGCTGTTCTGGCTCATACACAAAGGACAGCACAAAAAGGCAAAGGGTTACTGCTAAATTGTTCATAAAGTTCAGACAATTTACTAGAAATGACAAGCTAGGGAACACTGATACAGTGATACAAACAAATGCAGGACATTGCCAGCAAAGGCTTGAGAGAAATAAAAAAAAAAAAAAGGGAAATGAAAGCCTTTGGGCTGGCATGAAAGGAAATGGTGGATTAAAATCATTGTATCATTTACTTATCATCAACCTTTTAACTTTGTTTACCTGTCTAACTGCCAGTTGATCCAAAAGAAGGCAAAAAACCCCATCTGAAACAATTCCTTCCTGACTCAAAAATGGCAATCGGACTAGTCCCTGGATCAACTTGGACTATGAGCTATCTCCCATAACCCTGTATTCCCTCACTTGCTAAACACCATCCAACCCCTTCTTAAAGCTATCTAATGTATCAGCCTGTACAACTGATTCAGGGAGAGAATTCCACATCTTCACAGCTCTCACTGTAAAAACCCCTTCTGAATATTTAGGCGGAACCTCTTTTCTTCTAATCAGAATGGGTGACCTCGTTTCAGCTGGAAAGACCTACTGGTAAATAAAGCATTAGAGAGATTATTATATGATCCCCTTATATATTTATACATAGTTATCATATCACCCCTTAAACGCCTCTTCTCCAGCGTGAACACCCCCAATTTGGCCAGTCTTTGCTCATTGCTAAGATTTCCCATACATTTTACCAGCTTAGTTGCCCTTCTCTGTACCCTCTCTAATACAATAATGTCCTGTTTGAGTGATGGAGACCAAAACTGATGGCATATTCTAGATGGGGCCTTACAAGTGCTCTGTACAGTTGAAGAATAACCCCCTCCTCCCTTGACTCTATGCCCCTTTTAATACAGCTCAAGACCTTATTTGCCCTTGATGCTGCTGACTGGCGTTTCATGCTACAGCCAAGTTTATCATCTACAATGACTCCAAGGTCATTTTCCATAATGGATTTGTCTAGTGCAGTCCCATTAAGGGTATAAGTGGCTTGGATATTTTTACATCCCAGGTGCATGACTTTACATTTATCAACATTGAATTTGTCAAGATCCTTTTGCAAGGATGCCACATCCTGGATGGAATTAATTGGGCTGGATAGTTTTGGGTCATGTGCAAATACTGATACATTACTTACAATACTGCAACATCTTTGTTAAAGTGGAAATTATATATTTGCTGAAAGGCTGTTAGCCAAATGACTGGCTATTTTCATTTTGAGTTAACAATATATGGATCATGCTGACATTGAAAATCTGTCTATTACTGTTATTATTAAGAACGTTGACGCACTGTGGCTTTTATTGCAAAATCACTAACTGCGTACCTGAACACCTTACTGTAATTTATGTCATACATATGAGAGCATGTTTATAAAAATACAAGCAGCATATTCAGAGAGACAGTATCCTATGTGGCAAGAGCCTTAACAGTAAACTAATCCAAGTTGCAAGGCCCTGTAGGTATACAGGACCCAAGGGGTTCTTAACTGATGTGACTTAAAGCCAGTACCACAAATGGTATTTAGAGAGATAGCATAAGTCAAAAATTTTTTATACTTGTACTATGTCCATCTACACTCTACAACAGGGATCTCCAAGACACAAATACATTTAAAAAGAGTTGAGAAGCAGCACAAACATGAAGAAGTTCCTGGAGGTGCCAAATAAGCACTGTGATTGGTAACCCTATGTGGACTGGCAGCCCATAGGTGGCTCTGTTTGGCAGTAAATCATTTTATAACTGGGAGTCCATACACCTGATTTCCGTATATCTTTAGACATAGCCAGAGGGACATGCCCCGGTTCCAAAGGCAATCGGCACACAACAATTTTTATATCAAAAGATATATGTCCCAAGGCTTTTTTTCAGTAAAAATAAATTATTTATTAGTATTCACATTTTAAAAAGTTTTTCATACATACTCACCCCACATGGCCCACCTTACGCGTTTCGTACCCTCTGGCACTTAGTCATAGGTGTCTCTATCAACAGCATGTTCCACACAGAATTTAAACCCAAGTAATCCCTCACATTTCCGTTTAAAACCAATCAAATATCAAAGGGGGATTGCCCTAAAAACCAGTCAAGAGTCAAAGGGGATTAACCCCGCTTGCTCTACATCTAATCACAGATTACCCTCTATGGGGCATTTGTATCATATCTTTCACAGCATGTATCAACAGCTCAAGTTTCATATTAGTTTCAACAAATCTAATCTATTATAGTTTAGCATAATCCCTTAGCATAAAAAGTATACTTCTCAAAATCAACCAGAAAAAGTTATATATAAATCACTGTTGTATAAATAACCACTATCATAAATGCTTTGCACAAATAGCCAGTACCATAAATATATTTATATTATAAACATTAAAAGCCGTCACTGATTCTTTCTGTACCTCTTCTCTGATAAATTCAAATTCAAATTCAAATTTATTTGTCACATACACAACATACAAAGTACGACATGCAGTGAAATGCTTGTTGCTGTGCGAGGCAAAGTAAAGTCCGACCCTAAAATAGGAATAAGAATAAGAATTAAAGTAGAAGAAAAAGAAAGAGTTACATAGAAGATAAGTATTAATGTGTTATTAAAGTGCATGTGCATTGATGTGATATAAAAGATATATATATATATATATATATATATATATATATATAACAGAGAGACCAGTCCTTTAGTTTTACACTTGGTTCAGGGACCGAATAGCTTGAGGGAAGAAGCTCCTCCTCATTCTCTCTGTTTTAGCCTTAAGGGAGCGGAAGTGCTTTCCTGTCCTCATCAGTGAGAAGAGTCCATTATTGGGATGGGAGAGGTCTTTCATGATCTTCTTGGCTTTTGTCTTGCACTGCTTAGTGTAGATAGACCGCAGGTCAGGAAGCTCAGAGCGAATGATGCGTTCAGCCGAGCGTACCACTCTTTGTAGAGCTCGTCTGTCTTGCTTAGTGCTGTTCCCATACCAGGTACAGATATTACCCGTCAGGATACTCTCGATGGTGCATGTATAAAAATTCTTAAGCACCCCCAGAGGCAGATGGAAATCTTTTAGTCTTCTGAGGAAGAAGAGTCGTTGACGGCCCTTCTTTGCCAGGGTGTCGATGTGACAGGACCATGACAGGTCTTGTGTGATGTGAACACCCAGATACCGGAAACTGCTAACTCTCTCCACTGGCACTCCACAGATGTATAAGGGTTCGTAGTTCCTCACCTGTTTTTTGCTAAAGTCCACAATCATCTCCTTAGTCTTGCTGACGTTTAGGAGAAGGTTGTTCTCCTGACACCAGTTCTCCAGGTTCCTTATCTCCTCCAGGTAGGTCTTCTCTGAGTTGTCGGAGATCAGGCCCACCACCACAGTGTCATCAGTAAACTTGACAATGGAGGTAGTGACTGATGTCGATACACAGTCATAAGTATACAGTGAGTATAGAAGAGGGCTTAAAACACAGCCCTGAGGTGCTCCAGTACTGAGCGAGATGGAGGGAGAAACGTGTTCCCCCACCCTCACTGATTGTGATCTGTCTGTGAGAAAGTTGAGGATCCACTGACACAGCGATGAGCTGAGTCCTAGATCCATCAACTTGTTGTAGAGGTTAGAGGGAATTATTGTGTTGAATGCTGAACTATAATCTATGAACAGCATCCTAACATAATTCCCTCTACCAGAGTCTAGGTGACTCAGGGAAGTGTGTAGCAGATGTGATATGGCATCACATGTTGACCGATTTGTACGGTATGCAAACTGTAAAGGGTCGATGGTGGCAGGAAGTGTGGAAGTGATGAAGTCTCTGACTAGTCGCTCAAAACACTTCATCACTACTGAAGTCAGTGCTACTGGACGGTAATCATTGAGACAAGCTGGCTGTTGTTTCTTCGGAACAGGAACAATAATAGACTGTTTGAAGCATGCGGGAACCAATGCTTGGGCAAGGGAGAGGTTGAAGATCTTCGTGAACACCGGTGCCAGCTGGTCAGCACAGGCTCTCAGGACTTGACCTGGGATTGCGTCTGGTCCTGCTGCTTTCCTGGTGTTTACCCTCCTGAAAGCATTCCTCACAGCATGCTCTGTGATGATAAAAGCTTTTTCTTCACTGGTGCACTCCGTACGCATGCAACTGTTTGTTGTGTTTTTTGCTACGGCGTCGAATCGAGCATAAAACGTGTTTAGTTCGTCAGCCAGTGAAGCATCAGCATTCATCATCAGAGAGGTTGACTGTTTATAGTCAGTTATTTTCTGCAGTCCCTTCCATAGGCTCCTAGAGTCACACTGTTGTAGCTGTGACCTTAGTTTTTCTCCATAGCTCCGCTTTGCCTTTTTAACTGCGCAGCGCACATGGTAAGACGCAGTTTTGTATTGGTCCATGTTACCAGAAATGAGTCCTGCTTTGTAGGCAACGGTGCGCGATCTCAGGACATCGCGGATGTTTTTATCCACCCACGGCTTCTGATTCGGAAATGTCCGGATGGTAGATCTTTCTACTATATCATCCATTAGTTTACTGATAAAACCCATAACCAAGTCTGTAAACATGTCTATGTCAGTTGAGCTGTGCTGAAACATGTCCCAGTCTGCATCCTCCAGCGCATCCTGCAGCACGTCCACTGATTGGTCCATCCAGCGTATGACCTCCCTTGTGACTGGTGCTACCTGCTTTAGCCTTTGTTTGTAAACAGGTATAAGGAAAATGGCAGTGTGATCCGATTTTCCAAATGCCGGCAGGGACTGTGCCTTGTAGCAGTCCTTGAAGGGGGTGTAGCAGTGATCTAATGTCTTAGTGCCTCTGGTGGGGCAGGTAATATGTTGGTGGAGGTTCTGGAATGTACGTTTGAGATTTACTCTATTAAAATCTCCTATAACAATAGTTATATATATTTATATAACTATTTACATATATATAACTATTGTTAGTTTATTTATACTATTATTTATAATAGTATAAATAAAATTACTTATACTATTAGCCATTCTCCAATAAAGGTGTTTCCCCCATTTCAAACATTGTTACATATTCAGGTATAGCAGGTGACATAAAATTCATGATTGAGTCCTGATGGCAGACGTGTACCTAGATGAAAAATCCAGAACACTTCTCTCCTTTCTAAAATACTTAAATGGTCTCCTCCCCTCACTCCTAATCTCACTCTTTCTATCCCTTGAATGGAAAAGTAATCTATGTCTCCTCCATTACATGCTGTAAAATGTCTAGTGACATTACTTTTTTCTGCTGCTCTGGGATTTCTAATCTGACTCATATGCTCTCTTGCCTTTTCCTTCAGTTTCCTGCTTGTACACCCCACATATTGTTTCTGGCACCTCAAACATGTGATCTGTTTGGGAGTACACCTGTTTTTTGCAACCAAATTTGCCTCCAATCTTGGAATTTAAAAATAAACACCTGTTTTGAGGCCACTGGTGAGCAACATGTTGCTCATGAGCCACTGGTTGGGGAATCACTGCAGTGATCCCCAACCAGTAGCTTGTGAGTAACATGTTGCTCCCCAAACCCTTGGATGTTGCTCTCACTGGCCTCAAAGCAGGCTTGGAAGAAAGTTTTAATTGCATAAAAAACTAAGTATACTGCCAAGTAAAGCCTCCTGTAGGTTGCCAGTCCACACAAGGGCTACCAAATGGCCAATCACAGCCCTTATTTGGCACTGCAAGGGACTTTTTCATGTTTGTGTTGCTCCCCAACTCTTTTTACATTTGAATGTGGCTCACGGCTAAAAAAGGTTGAGGACCCCTGCTCTACAACATGCTAAAAGTTAATTTACATTTAATGTGCACTACAGTATTTTCCAATTATAATCTCCTTTACAGGTCAACCAGTGGAGGTCACATTTATGCAGTTCAGCTTTACTGTCATTGACCGACCCCCCCCTTAGCATATAATGAGGGGCACATATATACTTATAAATGAAAGGGCAAAACAAAACCAAAATTCACCCCTTCTTTCTGATTCACCTCCCCGGGGGTGACTTAGACATGCCTACAAGTGATACCCCTAAAACTTCAACCCTGAGATTTAACAGCACAAAACTTGCATCATGTCAGTGCACATATTGGTAGACAGGAATTCATCTAATTTTAGTCTATTTACTTTTAGTGGGGATGGTATATAAAATGTAATTTAAATATTGATGTAAAATTGCTGCTGGGATATTGTTTATGTCTCACTGCTATACTGTATATGTGCATGGGTTTCTGCTTTGCCGCTTTATAATGGCTTGTAATATTAGTAATATGTTTACATACAGACACTGACATAATAAAAGATAATAGTGTTTATTCCTTTGACCCTGCAGAAATATTCAGCTGTTTTGCTTAACATCATTCTTGCTTTTCTGCATTTATGCTGTTTATGGTCAAAGAGATGTTATGGAAGGGAGGTGACACCTTCAGAACACATACATGCCAAGGACAGTAAACAGCAAAAGTATTATCAGAACTCATTACAATATACAAAGATGTATATTATTATGCATTTTTATGTATATTGTCTTGTGTAAATTACATCCTTATTAATATTCTGTACAATATATGCTTATAAGAAGTGCTTGAAAACATGGCTTGTTTATTATAATATGATATATATAAATAATGTACCCACTTTGTAATCTATGTGGATATTAGAAGTACCCCTGGAGTTCCATGGCTAATATAAAAGCATGGCCTTGTGCATTTATATGATCATGGAACTCTTTTGTAACTTCTTATAATAGACAACAGGGAGTACTTTAGTCTAGTGGCCATAACGTGAGAGCACCAATGTCATTATGCCCATTATAGCTCTACTATAGATACAACAAGCTCTCTGCCAAGCACAGTGGCTTCTCTGTGTGCCCCATCTCGCCTGCACCAAATACAAGGCAGTAAGGGACAAAAGAGACAGACCCCACATCCACAATTCGGCCACCAATGAGACATGCTGAAGTATTGGGGAATGGATGGAGAGGGGATCTGATACAGAAGAAATGCATGGGGGTCATTTTTCCTATATAATATTATATTTTTTATTATAAGTTAATTTGTAGATGATAAACAATAATTATAATTCAATTTATATTGCCAGTCCACATAGGGGCTACCAAATAACCAATCACAGCCCTTATTTTGCACCATTCATAAACTGTTTTTATGCTTGTGTTGCTCAACTCTTTTTTATTTTTGATTGTGGCTGGAGCTTAAAAAGGCTGGGGACCTCTGCATTAAGGGGTACATTATCCTCTATCTGGGTTCTCCTGGGCAAGTGACTTTCCCCAATGTTAAAGGATCCTCCTGTGAGAATGGTTTCTATCCTGTATACATCTGGCTTCCTGTGCTCTCTTCTTATGATCGGAAATGGATATATTGAACATATTATTTTCTAGTATTAAACACATAAACAAGACAAAATCCGCCCTTCTGATTATTTTTTTTGTGATATCTGCTCTGTAATCTCCCTGTTGGGAATTCCTGCAAGACTCCTGACATGGTGCTGGTAAGAAAGATTGTCATTGTAGTATACTCTTCCATCTGTGAGATTGATCATGTTGCCTACCTGTATAGGTTCTGGAGAGATCTGTGGAGGATCTACTGTTGATGTACAGAGCAGGGTGAAATTGCCAGACATTTGGCTTTGTGTGCCTGACATTTTTTTTATAACATTTATGAATTCCTATTTGATTTTTTTTATTATTAATTTGAGTTTGAATTAGCCTGAGTAGCTTCATGACCAGCTTGTACTTATTTTTGAAGTTGAAGATCGTAGCAGTTGTAATGCGTCCCAGTTATATATTAGTATAATAGAACCTTTTTTTTTATTAACAAAAACATAGCACAGGTCATATTTATGTGAAAGGTTATGAACATGTTGTCTGGTGCTGCAAAGTAGTATATTCACCAAGTAATTATTTGCACCTTACTGACATGCATAATAACTACATTCCCTCCCAGCTGCTTTGTTACCCCTGTTGGAATTAATTTGGTCTGCAGTGATGAGGCCTAATTTTAGCTAGAGTTCTCACAGAGTGACTGGAGAGAGAAATAACAGGCAGTCCATGGTAAAAAATTTAACCTAAAATGTACTATTTTATAGCATAAGCTTTAAGGTTCTGCATGGAGCGTTATAATAAAGGATAATTTATTAATGCCCCAGATGTAAGTGCAACAAGAGCACTAAGGGCTGCAAACGCTCACCCCTCAGTGCTCATTCAATTCCATGGGTCCATAGATTATGTGCTCTATGTTCTTTTAGCAGGTAAAAACCTGTAGACGGGTACAAGGCAGATTTGTCCTTACAGTATTTTGTATGAAAAGTATTGGGCTCCTTTGCACCTGCCAGTGCTCCCTAAATTTCACATCTGAATGATGTACAAGTTATAGGGGTATGCCTTCATTCCCCTTATGAATACAGGGTTTCCAAATGCCAGAAGCACTGTACTCATGATAAACTGCAGATCTTTTTGCACCATTTAGGACCTGCACCCCTAGTGCACTTTGAACTATAGCTAGTTTACTGATATGCAAAGAGTTTATGAGTAAAATGTCAAAAAGTTGCCTAGTGTGCAGTTTTAAACATGACAGTTATTAATATGGTAATACATTGATACATTGCATTACTAACTTTTAGGGATGCACCAAATTCCAAATGTGGCTCAGGATTCTGCCAAATCCAAGCCCTTTTTTAGAAGGTTGAGATTCAGCTGAATCCAACCCTAAAAATGTGCTGCCCATGCAGTGGCTATTTCCACCTGTGTGCCAGCATGCGCCAGTGGTGCCAAGGGTTCAAATTTTGGTTTGGTATAAGGACGAATCCATTACATAGCCTTAGAATGCTACCACAACCCCCCTCCCCATTTTTTTGCAATTTGTATTGTAGCAGAGTTATTCTGCCGGGGTTTAACTTGACGTGATATGGCGGCTTACCAATTTTATTATTATAGCTTTGTAAATAAAACCCCCTGTTTTTGTATTACACTTACATAGATGCTAGATTATTTATGAGACAGGGGACCAGGGAATGTGCATTGAATCGCTGCCGGTGAATATATTGTGAAACTCCCGTGAAAATTTGCTATCGTCAAAAAATTTCAGACGCACGGGGGAATAGTTGATCGCGTCAAAACTGGGTTGCATCAATACTATTCGGGCCATTGACTTTAATGCCAGCGTCAAAATTGACAAGAATTGACGCGGGTGCTAATTTTTCCTGCTATTTTGTTAATTTTGTCAGAAATTCACAACTTTTTCGGTGAAACAGGAGAAATTTGCCTATCACTAGAGTTGATCAATTCCCCTCTTTTTTGTATACTTTAGTAAACATGGCTGCTGCATTATTTGTGGCACACAAATGTTTGCAGTGTTAATGGGGAATGAGTTATAGACATTACTAATGAAAATTATGAACTTTAGTAAATGGACACCACCATGACCTGCAATGCCGGCAGCAAGAGGGCAAAGGTTACAACGTTTTACTGTAAATCATTGATTTGTTGGGGTTTTTTTTATATTTCCCAAAAGGCTCCTGGAAGCAGGATGGCTCCCTTTAGCTAGACATTTCTTACAGATGAATCAGTTAACACAACATGAAGAACAAATACAGCTGCCTCACATATATATATATATATATATATATATATATATATATATATATATACTGCAATCATATACCGTTTCAAGTAAAACAGCAGAGCTCATCCGTATAGGGTTCAAAGGCAACATATACAATTGCCATTGATTATGAGTCACAGGTTTAAGTTTTAGAAATGTCACTACTAAGCACAATAAGATATAGCACAATATGTAACTAAGCACAACCCTTACTGTGTATGTACCAACAAAAATCATTTACAAAGGAAAAGGTGCAAATGGCACCATTCTCTACAATATATATATGTGTATGTGATGATTTTTATTACTCTATTTTATGTACAAATGATTGGCATGATCACTGTAGCTCCCTGTTGTAGGTGACCCAATCAGAATTACTGGGGTAAGGAGTGAAAATCCTGCTACCAGGAAACATCATATTGCTTTTACCTAACATACAGAAATTGCTATACAATTTTTTATAATACTGGAATGAACATTAAGGTGCTATTTAGAGTTACTTGCCTTCTGTTACAGCTTTATGAACAAAGAACTGGGAGTACATAGATCATACATTATTGTTATTGGAGGATTCTCAGGCATTTTGTCCCTCTGACCTTACAGAGCTAGGAAAAAATACATTACTATTTTTTGCCATCCTCATTTTTTCTTTTTTTTTAACCCTATAAACTGAACATTACACCAGTAACCATATCCCTGAAAACAATATATATTTAATACTGTTGGCGGGGGAGTTAACAGAATTCCAGGTATGTAGAATTGTTTTAGTGAATGGGAAAAGCATATTGCCTAGCAATGTTCTGATTGACTACCACCGCTGGCATTAAAAGGGTTAAAGAGGGCATATACTATACTAGTAATTGCAGACTGATTGCAGAGTAATCTCACAGTTAGATAACAAGGTGATTGATGCAGTGTTAGTAGGGCTGATTTGATTCCTCTTACATCTATAATTACATTTACCTATGCTGGAGTCAGCTCTAGGGAAATTTACATCCCTTTTAAAGGAAAAGTAACACCAAAAAATGTTACTTTCACTTTTTGGTGTTACTGATCCTATAACCTACAGTATCGTTGTTGTGTTTGGAATTTCCCCACACTACACTCGTAACCTAAACCAAGGTTGAGAAGGAACTTGAGCCCATATCTAATTGATTGAATTAAATGTCCTGGCCTTATGGCAACAGGTAGTGATGGGCAAATGTATTAGCAGGCGCGACTTCACAGCGAATTTCCGCGTTTTGACGCAGGCGAATACATTTGCAAATTTCCTGCAAAAAATTTTCGGCTTTTCGCCAACGCCAATGACAATTAGACGGATGCTCATTGACTTCAATGCTCACCAAATTGTCACCGGCGTCAAAATTCACGTGAAATTCGCTAATTTTACTGCGAAACGGGACAAATTTGCCCATCACTAGCAACAGGTGATTATTTGTGAAATATGACACTATTCCATGTTATCATACTAGACAGAAATACAAATAAAGCCCTGAACACTCTACACTATAAAAATACTCAGTATTTAATGTGACATTTCAGTGTGAAATAGGGCACATCCTTTACAGCAACACATTCCACCCTAAGCAACATGCACATGTCACAATAAACATTTGAGCAGTTGTAAGTGCAGTGCGGGCAGGGTTTATTTGATACCACTGAAGACTAACAGGGCCCATTACCTGTGTGGCACATGATAGGAATATTGGGAACTCTAAAAACTACTTTGGACTTCGCAGGCCGAATCAACTCAGAATATAGATACTCAGAGTCTCTGATACATTTAATAAAATGTTAACTTTTAATTGCGTTAAACATTCATAGAGTTTGAAATTGAGAAAATAGTTTAGCAATTACCCAGTCAGGAATCAGTGATAATTGTTTTCTTCAAAAAATGCCATTTCGGTGAGAGCATATTGCCTTACATAGTAAGAAAAACATAGATGCTTTAGGCTGGGGCCGCCGATGACTTTATAATCTTTCATTTTCATTGACAAGTGCTGCAATTCAATCTAGAAGCAAGGTCAGACGTGCTGTGCTCAAGGGGGCAAATTCACTATGCGCCGAAGCGCATAACGCTAGCGTCAATTCGCTAGCGTTGTTTATTTTCGTTACTACGCAAATTCACTAACGGACACTGGCGTACATTCGCTAGTGTAACTTTGCACCCTTACGCCTGGCTAATTTTCGCAACGGACGTAACTACGCAAATTCACTAACGCGCGCATTGAACTTAAAGAGATACTGACACCTGAAATTAAACTTTTTTTTACATCTATTATAATATTGGCTTTGCAAGCTACTTCTAACTTTGCCATAACGTATTTGCATGATGCTTTTACATTACCTGTCTGATGCCCCATGATCCTGTATGAGGGGGCTGCCATATTTGTGCAGCAAGAGTCCGTTAGCATTAGAAACTGTAACTAACAGGCTGAGATGGGACAGTCAGGTTGGCAATGTCAGAGTGTCAGAGAGTCAGGCTTAGGAACTTCAACTAACAATTATATACAAAAACAAACCTCTCAGCAAAAAATGATCACCATGACCTATAGGTAACATTTAGTGTACATTCATATGCTAAAATGTATTTTTTAGTGTCAGTATCACTTTAACGCTACCTTTTACGCTAGACTTCCTTCGCCACCTCAGACCAGGCGAAGCGCAATAGAGTAGATAGGTATTGCTTTGGGGCTCCCCTCCTTCCCCCCTACATTTCCTAACTCATGGCAACTTAACTATATGGGAGGCACATGTGTAGGGCAAAAAAAAAAAAATTATTTGATGTTTTGAAGGTTTCCCAGGCATTTGTAGTGATTGTACGTATTCCTCCATTGAAATTGGAATTTGGCGCCATATGCAAATTAACCATCACTAGCATAACTTCGCTTCGCTTAGCAAATCAACGCTAGCGCAACTTTGCAACCTTACGCTACCCCTGAGTGGATTTTAGTGAATTTGCGGAGTGCTGGCGAAGTGTGGCGAAGTGCGGCGAAGTTACGCCTGGCGCAACTACGAATCTTAGTGAATTTGCCCCAAGGTTTAAGGAACATTATAGAGCCTTCCCTCTGTGCTTTCTTGTCTATATGATTTATTATACAGTTGCAGTGTATATAGCAGCAGGCATTATTTAAATGCTAGGCAAATGGGAACTGGTCAATTATCTTATTAAGACTTTCCTCTTCACTTTGCCAATTTACAACTAACTGTCAACAGATAATGCCTTTTATCATATCACTTAACCTTTTACATCCACCCTAAGCAATTATTTTGGTTTATTTATAACATAATTAAATTACATTTTGTTTTTTGTTTTTTTAGCTTCTTTCTCGCTTACACACACACAGTATATGATTGGGTATAGCTTAATGTTTTCTTCAGTACTGGTCCATTAGGTTTAAGAATATTACTCACTGCCTTCATATAACTTAAATAGAAATAATATTGCTCCCAAGATAAATAGTGGAAACTCAAGCATTTATTAAATTCCAGGATCTCGCAGTGCTGTTAATGATGTTTGACTTTATGTGCATAATGTGGATTATATAGTAGATTATTCTCATTTAAAAGCACAGAACTTCTCAAATGATGCCTATAACTCGTGTAGAAAGTCTTTGTTCAAAACTAAAACTAGTGTACAAGGATAAATGTGTTTTATGTTTTTTTATGGGGGAATCATCATTTAGTAATTATGGGATTGTGTGGCGCTACCCTTTCTTTCAGTGCCTTAGGAATTCGACTATTATTGCCTTGTTTCTCAGTTTGTTTTGGGATCATCAACGTTTCCATACTGTTTAAGTGCTCAAAATTTTCCCATGTCAAAAATACTATTTGCATTGGTCCTTAACTGGTGGCCATACACGGCAGATAAAGCTGCTGATATTGGTCGTTTAGACCAATTTGACAGCTAATCTGCTTGTGTATAGAGGCTTCCGACGGGTCTTTCTGATCAATATCTGGACACCATATCGATCGGGAAGGTTTGATTTTTCTCCCGACCGACCCGCTCGTCCTAATCTGATCGTTCAGTCATAGGGTGAACATTCAGATTACCCCCGATATAACTCTGCCGTTAGTGGCATATAGGGGAAAAGATCCGCTCGTTTGCTGGTGTCGCCAAACGAACAGATCTTATAGTGTATGGCCACCTTTAGTATGGACACTAAAAATCATGGCGCGAAACTTCTCTTGAGCTGAGCTCTTTTCAACTCTTGCCTTTTACTGTAGCACATTATTAGTTCTGGTGCTCACCTGCAATGCTCTAAATAATGCTACACTCTTCCAGTTATGAACCCTTTTTGCTCTGGCGGGAACGTACAGTATATATCTCCAAAGCTGTCATGCCAGGAAGTAAAATCTAATCTGTGATTGTAGTTTTTACTTTGTACAGTAAGAGGCCATCATCTTCTCTTCTGTAATCTTTGTGTCTTCTACCTCCCTTTCGGCAATTTCCATCTTTCTAACTGCTCTAACTGTGCATGTGCCAATAGGCCACTCACGAAGATTGCTGAAGAGAAGAGAATGGCACTCATGAGCTCCGCTGCGCTCACTCTGCATTTCTGGTTGCTATTTATAGAGGGGACAAAATGCAGGAGTAAGACTGTGCAGGGGGGGGCAGGGAGGGGGGCAATGAGGATTTATCACCATGGGGGTTTAGTTCTCCTTTAAGGCTTCACCTGAAGTTGCAATCAAAGGGAAATGTCTGCAGTGTAAAGCCTTCGGAAAACAGAAGGTACATATTTATCTCATGCCATAAACATAGCACTGCCTTCATACTCAAAATGAGAGTTTAACTATCACATACCGTATATACTCGAGTATAAGCCGAGTTTTTCAGCCCCCAAAATATGCTGAAAAACTCAACCTTGGCTTATACTCGGGTCAAGAGCAAAAACGGTCGCCGGCGCCTAAGAATAGTCGTCGGTGTCCAAGACTAGTCCCCGGCGTCCAAGAATAGTCTCCAAGAATATTCGCCGGCGTCCAAGAATTGTCGCCGGCATCCAAAAACGAGACGCCGGCACCTCCAATGGGAGCAGAAACCCTAAGTTTTTTGATTAAAACTTACCAGAAGCTGCTGCATTTCTCACCCTCGGCTTATACTCGAGTCAATAAGCTTTCCCAGTTTTTGGAGGTAAAATTAGGTACCTCGGCTTGTACTCGGGACGGCTTATACTCAAGTATATACGGTAAGTCATTTTGGGCAGAGACATGCAAATCACTCCTTTATGTTCCTGTGGCCAGTATTGCATCCAGACCAGATGGTTTTATAGCAGAGATACAGCCTAATAGAGCCATATATCCAAACTTGGAGATAGCCTGTTTCGATCTTGTTAGATCTCATCAGTACAAGATATTGGAATCTGAGTGGGTAGGACTTGTAGAGTAGCAACATAACCTTGCAGTGTAAAGCTTTCTGAAAACAGAGAAAGGTCCAAAACCTTAGGGGCAGATTTACTTGAATCCAGATTTTTGCTTTGGAAATCTGCGACATATTTTGTGCAACTCAACTACTTCAGATGTTGTTTCGTGCTGAATACACGTGTTCATTGAAATGCAAAAGTTTGTCTTGGCAAATAAAAGCTGGTGTACTTTCGCCAGAGAAAATTTATCAGCACAAAAGTTTCTAAGCATATTTTCTCAAGTGTTACTTTTTTGTTAACATACTTACGTTTCTGTCAATTAAAATATGAGGGTACATAAAGGTCATTTATATTATGTTTGTAAAATTGCTTTGTGACCACTTATTAAATATGTCTAAGGAAGCAAAATAAAAACAAAAGAGATCCTCTATTGTCCTAGACATGAGTTCACCCTAAAACAAATGTGGCATGACCTTCAAATGGTTTAAAAAGTGTAACTAACATATATTTATCAGTTACAACTTGTAATTACAACCCCACCCATAATATATGAGAAAACACCAGCGTTTCTTTTAGGATTTTTTAGTACAGGATATGATGTGACTGATAATAATGTTGAAGATGTAGATTCATCTTATCAATTCACCAGCCATAACCTGGAAAAGTTCACACTTTGATAAATTTGTGGATTAACGATTGTTCGTCTGGGTGAAAATTCGCCTTGCAAAATGGCGTGGAACTTCTCTTGAACTGAGCTTTTTCGCTGTTGCATTATCTTCTTTGCATTTTAGTAAATTGCCGATGTCCCTGAGCATTTTCATTTTCACTAAGAAAAGTGCTTTGCTCTTTAGTAAATTTGCCCCTGAAGCTGGCCATAGACGTGCAGATTTACCTTCACATTGGACAAATGATTGTTTATTGCCATCGCCCGACTTGCCACTAACCATTCAGATCAAATAAAGTAGAAAAGAACAGATCAGCCGATGTTCTGCCCCTGACAGCAATCGTACAAAAGTTATGTCCGAAAAAAGCTGGTGACAGTCTCCCACTGATATTATCAGATAGGCAATACATGCAGAGATATTATCGGTAGCTGACAGAAATGTTCTAACCTGTCCGATCATCTGATCAACTGATCGCCATGGCAGGAATGTCAGGACACTCCACACACGGCCCGAAAATCGTACGAAATGGAGATTCGTACTATCGGATCTTTGCGTCTCTTTAGAGTCTCTTTGGCCTTTATCACATTCCATGCACATCTGTTACAGACCTATCATGTGGAAGGTCAGAGAAAGAGGAGGTTGATTCAGAGGTTGAAAGACATTCAGGCTTCCAAGCTTCCAAGCAAGGATAGCTCAAACACCAAAAAAGTTTCAAGTGGGGAATTGGTGAAACCACATTTAGGTGTAGCAGTCATGTTAATGTGGGAAATGGATCCTATACTAGAACTCTGACTTGAGGCTGTATGGTCAGGCCTGTAGTGCTACAGAGTGCATTTATTTGGGGACAATCAGTTAAACATGGATGTGACACCATGCTGCAGTGAAAGACTGCTAACTGGTGCATTGCACAGTGTTTCCAACGGATTCTGTGCAATATAAAGGCCTGAAACAACTTTCCTGGGAGCGGAGTTCTCGATCCACAAGTGACCCACTAAAACACATTATTGGTCAAGTAGCAGTACAGTAGACATTTTTGGGCAGCCCTACCAACATCAGCATAACAGTATAATGAAATCATAGGCCAAAATGAATAAAGAGCATGGAAATACTATTTAACAAAAACAAATCCGGGCCTTACCAGTCAGTGGTTGATGCATTTCACTTTGAAAAAAAGTACGCTCAAACAAAAGATTCTCAGATGAAATAAGCAGCAGAGACTGTATATATTTGTGTCTGCTGTATACAGTAGTGTGCTTACATTTATAGCTTGTATGCCAAAGGCTTCCTTTTTTCTTTCGTGTATATTAGAGACAAAATAAATGATTAGTTATTGTACAAATGTTGAGACATTGCATGCGTGCTAATTCTCTGCTTTTGTGTTTATTAAGAACCCATGATTCCAGTCCCTTTATAGTTGTCAGTAATACCAGGAGGTTTACAAAGCCGTAGGCATGAGTTGATGGTGCTCGGAGACAAATGTAATTGTGCTGCAAAAGTTAATACTTATAGTATTTCACTTCTACGCACACAGCAGGGTTATACTAATTCCAACAATAACACATGAAAGATGCACAAACCCCCATCTCCAGGATTTGTCATTTTATCAAATTTATTTTCTCCATTACGTGTGTGCGTGTGCGTGTGCGTGTGCGTGTGTACTGATATAATAAGTAAAACATAATCAATTATTTTTCTGTTTGTAATATACACAGACATCACGCTAAGATGCATGCTCACTGTAGCTCATTCCATTATTGAGGTTGGTTTATGATGAGATCTGGATGTAACAATAATATAGGATTTAGCTGCAGAGATCTGGGTAAGTGTTTGGGTAATGCTGTATTAAGAAACAGTTTCTGATGTGGACTACAGCTCCCAACACACTTAAACCCTAGATATGGACAATGTATTGGGGTTGTAGTCCAGCAACATTCTGAGCAACCGTATTTACATGTGCCTGAAATCCTCCATCTGTTTACAGTATGTTAGTACATCATAATTAGAGATGAGCAAATATGTCCCCGTGTTTTGAGAGAAAACTGTCCATAGACTCCAATGGGCAATAAATGAAATGTTGCGCAGTTAAAAAAAATGTTGTGCAAAAACATGCCCATTGACTTCAATGCATTTGGTGAATGTTTTGCTAAGGTAAAATAGGTCAGATTCACCATCTATCTAGTCTTCTATAAAAAAAAATATCAAATGACAACAGCCTTAATGTACTTGTTTTTTTCCTTCTTCTGTCTGGATTTTTTCTTCCTCTTGCTTCTACCTGACTAACAGTGAATCAGTCCTGTCTGCTTCCTCTGACATCATGAGACCTGTTGACTGTAACACGAAGTCAGTGACTAGTCATGGTCACCAAGTAATTCCATTT
Organism: Xenopus petersii; assembly: GCA_038501925.1. NCBI lineage: Eukaryota > Metazoa > Chordata > Amphibia > Anura > Pipidae > Xenopus > Xenopus petersii. The sequence continues at coordinate 36,140,814 of CM076677.1, forward strand.
CATCTAACAGTTCCCTTGTTTTATTCAAGTCATATAGAACAAGCAATATGGAACTCCAGCCAACACCCAAACATGGAATTTAATAAGGAACTTGCATCCTTCCTATTGTCCTCTTTTGTACAATTTCTTAATTTTTATCTCTGGAAACCAAATGTATGAACTCATTTATTTAATGGCATTGATTTGTATGTAAGGGGGTCTCTACTCAAAAACTGTTTTTTTTTAATTTGTATAATGAAACAGCAACTTTCCAATATACAGTATAGTTACATAGTAAGTTACATTGAAAAAAGACACATGTCCATCAAGTTCAACTTGGCAATCGGACTAGTCTCTGGATCAACTTGTACTATGAGCTATCTTCCATAACCCTGTATTCCCTCACTTGCTAAACACCATCCAACCCCTTCTTAAAGCTATCTAATGTATCAGTCATATGCATGAAAAATGTTGTAAAAGGCCATACATATACAACTTTTAAACACAATTACATTTACAAATAACGTTTTATCCTTCTCAGCCACTGGAGTAGAGTTGCCACCTGTCCAGTTTTGACCCAGACAGCCCAGCTTTTGAAGGGCTGTTCGAGTTAAAACTGGCTGCACGGTTTTCCAAATTACGAAAATCTGGCAGGATTTCTTGGGATTGATGTGGCAATCGCCCATTTGTCAATTGCCACATGCTGGCAACCCTACACTGGGGGCTTTTAGGGTTAGTACTGGCTGATACTACTATGTATTAAATATTACTCCCTGAACATTAGCCTCCACCTACCTGTTTAGCATTATGTGCTGGTGATTAAATAATTATGGGCCTTTTTGCAGCACATGGTGCTTTGTCATCTGAGCTCCTAGCCTGATCTAGCCCTTGACTCATGATCCCTGTGTTCCCTGCCTTCGTTCCTATGATTCCTGGTTCTGGCTTCCTGTTTCCTTGCTTTCCTGTTCCCACCTGTTCCCATTTTCTGTAGATCTCCTGGTTTGACCTTTGGCCTGTAACTCGACCTTGCTTGATTGCTGCTTGCCTTGGCCTGCCTTTTGGACTTTGCTAGTCTTCCGCCAGCCCTGACTTTTTTCTTCTGTCTCAACCCAGGCCTGTATCTGAACTCTGGTTTTTCAGTTTTGCATTTCTGTTTGTTTGTTTGCTTTAATTCTGACCATTAAAACTTCCTTCACCTTATCGTGGCTTCTGCTGTTAATCCTGCAGTTAATGGGTTTTATTTGGGTTACCCAGCATATAGGCTTCTACCTGCTGGACATTCACCAGTGTTCAGATCAGGCCCGGACTGACAATCTGTCCGCTCGGGCATTTGCCCGAAAGGCCGCTCCACTTACTTTTGAAATGGGCCGGGCATTACAACGGGCAGGCTCTGCTTCTACCTTCACAAACACTGAGCTGCCTCCTCCTCCATTCCTCCCTCCTCCTGTGATTGGCTAGCAATCAGGGAAAGGCAACATCCCTCTCATTGGCCAGCAGACGGGTTGGGAGGCGTCAGAGAGTTCCAGTCTTGTTACAAGAAGCTCCGGGGAGAGAGGTAGAGGGAGGGGAGTGTGTGTGTGTCTCTGTGTGTTTGTGTGTATCTCTATGTGTTTGAGTGTGTCTCTGTGTGTGTTTGTGTGTGTGTGTGTCTCTATGTTTGTGTGTGTTTGTGTCTCTACATGTGTTTGTGTGTGTGTCTCTGTGTGTTTGTGTGTGTCTCTGTGTGTGTTTGTGTGTGTCTCTGTATGTTTGTGTCTCTGTGTGTTTGTGTATGTGTATCTCTGTGTTTGTGTGTGTCTCTGTGTGTGTTTGTGGGGGGGGGGCTGCTTTGGTTTTATTTGCCTGGGCTACCTTTTACCCCCAGTCCAGCTCTGGTTCAGATATGACACTTGGTTAGTGTGGAAGCTCAGTGCCTCATTTAAATCATGGCTGCAAAAATAATCACTATCACAGTCTTGTCTGCTGGTAGGACTGTAGCTTTATTTTGCACCATTAGGGCATTAGAACACTGGGAAAATTTAGATGTTTTAGCCAGGGTCGGACTTGAGGGTCCAGGCTGCTTTCTCAGCGGCCCCCTCCGGCCCCCTGCCCCTGGTGCAAAGTCCCCTCTGTGTGCCCAGCCCTTGCAGCAACCTGCCTCCAGCCTCTCCGCCTGCCCTCTCTCCCTTGTGTGTGCATGCCTGCGTGCATACCTTATATCTTCGGGAGTCCATGGCAGGAGAGGAGGTCTGACAGGGAGTGGGTCTAGGCCCGGCGGTGCCCACAAGATTTTTCCCGGTGTCCCACTGGCTCAGTCCAACCCTAGTTTTAGCTCCCATGACATCTAGCTGCTATGAGTTGTAATATGCTTTTTCGATAAAATGTATCCTTGGCTAAATTCCATTCAAAAAATATTTCTTGATTTGCAATGTGTGGCATTCCGCAGAACATTGCTTTTCTATTTCTTCTTTCTTGGTTATGATACAGTAGATATATTAGCATTGTAAAGGTATTTGCTTTTTACTAAATAACTAATCAAAGACAAATTCCTGTAGTTACTGGATGAAAGTAAATACCAATTTGCATCTTGCTTACTGGCATCATGCTTTCAGCAAATATTCCGATTAGGAGGATAATGAAGGTTTTGTTTAGATAAGGCACTCTGGCATGGATTATTTACCCCTGGCCTTAAAAGTAAACATTTTTCTGTCCAAATAAGGCTCTGAACAAATGTAGGTTAGAACTGGAATTAAAATCCATGAATTCCTAATGATGAAGAATCTTCTGTTCATTCAAGGGGCATAGATCAATATTTGTACAATAGGCATGATGCACACAGCAAATAGCTGCATTGTTTACTATCCCATAGTTGCCAGTATTTGAAAAGCAGTATAAAAAAGCACGCTTTTCCCTTGGGCCTTGCTCCATCTGAGAATCGCCTTAAAAGGGGTCATAATGTGCCAACAAACCTTATTGGATATGATTTATGATTATGAATAAAACAATACTATTGCATGTAGGCTCCTCTTTCAACACCTATAAGGCCTGACAACTGATTTTTGGTCGTAACATGATCATTTGCAAGGGAAAAGAACATTTACAAATTAAAACAAGGAACTTTCCATGGAATTTAGAAAACAATTCTGCAGTCCAAATTTCCTCTGTTTTTCAGATCATCAGAATAAATTGTAGTGCTCATTGCAAACCTCTCTGACACAAACATAGGGAGAGCATACAACCCTTTGGTACGCTATGTCTTGGTTGGACCTTAGCCCAAAAACCTACTAAATTAAAGCATTTTTTATGAACATTGTGGGAATGTCAACATTTCACTAAATATGCCCATAGGTGAGATTAGAGATAGCAGTGCTATCAATAAGCACACAAGTCCAGCAGGCAATTTGTAATGATCTATGAGCTGAGAACGCACAATTCTGTAATCTAAACTTGTCAATACCTTTTAGACCAGCCAGTCCTCAGTTTACTCCCATAACGCTCCATCATACATGTAACCAAATCTGTTAGACAGGCCAAAGAAAGTTATTAGGAGGCAGGGCAACTCAAATGTGCACTTTATTACCTAATAATAAACTACCTAATAATTAGTAATAAATCACACATTGCAGTTTAATTTTGCAACCCAATTTAGTTTCTGAAACCCAACCCTGCAGAAACTAATTAATCCTGACTCCCAATCACTTTCTTCGGTCTAATGGACTATGTGCTGAGAAGTTCACATATTCAAATTCTGCTTCTGATTGTGGTTCTTACCTTAGCATATTAGTATGCTCCTAAATCTTTGGGGATGTTTTTACATTTGACCAACCTTTCTCATATGCACCCAAAGCTTTGGAGACATTTTTGTCTTACAATCATCTGGCAGTTTGCACCAAATGCTTTGGGGATGTTCTTACCTTGCCACAACCTGAAGTATATAGCCAAAGATTTGGCCATGTTTTGACCTTAGCCTTTCAGCATATACTCAAGGCTTTGGGGACATGTATATATTAATCATTCAGGTAATATACACCCACGGCATGTTCTCATAACCCAGCTACATCTGTATAACAGTTCCTGCAGGATTCTTGAACAGCCAGTCCGATACTGCATAATGATACAGTACATATAACTTATCCAGGTATAGATAATTAGGTATTATGTCAACCCAAATAAAGGCTTCAGCATTTTAAATTCATAGAAACAAGTTCCATGCAAGTTGTATCATGTCCCTTTGACGTCACTGGACGTTATAATTTTATCCACTTATTGATAAATCAGCCAGAATGTTCCTGTACTTTTGTCTTCACAGTAAGTTAAATTTTGATGTTCTGACGTTACACATGATTAGGATTATTGGTTATAGATTTAGTTTGTTTTTTTTCAAAATAAAGCAGTTTTGGATTACTTGTATGGTAAGGTGCAAATTCCATTCTTTGACCTTCAGTATTTATAGTAGGGGTAGAAACTTGCTGGTAAATTACAACAACAACAATCAGTGTCCCTTTATGATTGACAGTACTTTATAAGGACCATGGTAGTGCTCTTTTCTTGTACTGTTTGGATTCTGTATATAAATATTGAGTTCTGATATTGGAGAATTCCACTGGAAAACACATAATCTCATTTCATTTACTGTTCATGCAGTGGGCACTGGGCACAGCAGATTTCACACCATTAGTTAAAAGAGCCAAGTAGTGAGAGTAGCAGAGTAGTGTGCGTTCTAGCACTGCCCTGCTACCATTTGTACTGATGATGCATTAAAAATAACATTCTCTAAGCAGATTTACTTTGCCCTGTGTGAGGAAAACTAAACAGAAGACAAGTGTTGACTGAAAAATGTGTATATAGCAGAACTTTAGCCCAGTTATACTGCATTGTAGCTATAAATGTGTTAATCATATGAACTACTCCTTTACTGAGTAAACTTAATTAAACTAGTTCCTATGGAGGGTAAATATTTATCTCAACCATCATCCTATAGGCCAATCTCTTTGATAAGACAAGATTTTAAAAGTTTAGCAAAAATAATTGCTGATAGACTGTCAAGCATTTTACCAATATTATTTTCCCACAACAAAGTGGATTTATAAAAAATGATTTGTAAATATTTGTACATTACTGAATGTCATATATGCTGCTAAGAAATTAATGACAACCTGTTTTATATTTAGTCTGGATGCTAAAAAAGCATTTGACAATGTCTCATGGGAATACCCTTTTGACTGTTGTGAGAGGGTTGGTTTAAAAGGATTATTTATAACTTTGTTGAAACAAATATATGCAAATCCCCAAGCAAGAATTATGTCTGCTAGTGAGCAGTCAGAGATGTTCAATCTTTTTAGAGGAACTAGACAAGGTTGTCCCTTGTCCAGGTTATAATTTAATATCTCCATAGACCCTTTATATATTTAGATTCCTCAGATATATTTCAAGGTATTAAAATAAAGGACAAACACATAAGAACGTTGCCATTTGCTGATGATCTTCTCCTAATCAATTGAAGGTAAATTTAAATACTTGTGGTTCTATTTCAAAACACTTGCTAATCTTAAAGTAAGATTACTTGATAAACTGAAGTATAAAGGTATAACTTTCTCATCTGATTTATCCAAATTATATTTTCTGAACTTCACTCTGTTAATTCAATCTATGGTCTCTTTTTATAAAAAAATGGATGAACTGTGCCCAAAATGAAAAGAGCATAAAATAGACATTTTTCATTGCTTATTTTGTGTTGTCCAAACATTAGATCTGTGTGGGGAAAAAACTGAAGGTAGTGTTGAATCAACAATTTGCTATTCTGGACCTAAAGAATTATTTACAACTGGATGATATAATTCCTTCTTCTGGTTAAAAACAGTCTAAAAATGTACAGGTAAATGAGCAAACAATATTATCCAATCCACATTATTCATATGCATTTTAAACTGTGGTGTCCATTATAAGTCCTCTTTATTTTAGTCAACAAATTCTAAAGTTGGATTGCTGTATCCCTCAGACCCTTGGGTTGTTTGAGGGGGAAACAAAACAGAAAAACTGAATAATATATAGTGCAGTATTTCAGATTATTAATTGTTGCACCTTAAGTGTTCTTATCAAATTCTTATTTGTGTAGTTCAACTACAAAATATTTCCAAACAAATTTGTGATTATTTCCGTGAATAAAATTATTCCAAACAAAATTCGTGATTATTTCTACAAATACTGTACAGTTGTTTGAACCAGTGAAAAATCAAAAATATGAAAAATAAAAATACAAAAATAAAAGATTAAATAAAAACCGTGCACAAAAATAAAAAGTAAAAGGTAAAAGAAAAGAATTAAAAAAAGGGAGAAGGCTAGAAAGAGGAGGAATGGGGGTGGGGGTTGAAATTGAGCTTAGTGCTGTGATCTAGCCCACATTATAAAACTGTGCTGTGATCTAGCCCACACTATAAAACTGTGTTTATAACTAACAGCTGATACGAATTATCCTTAAAATGTGCATTAGGGAGTAACAAGTGCTGTAGAGTATAGAAGGTTTTCCAACATAGCATAGACAATTATTCGCAATATGATGCATCTCCACTGTTCCCAGTGGTATATTATACTCACAAGACGTGAGCAATTTCAAGCTTTGAATGTAATCAACGATTACTCCTTTCCCCCTTTCTTGGCAAGAATAAAGTGAAGTGCAGAAGCGCCTTTATAAGTTTCATAAATAAATAAAAATCACACTCGCAAACATTCTCGTTAAAAACCGCATGTACGATCAGATATAAAAAGTCTCTGTCTTTTACTGTCCACTGCGCATATCCACATTAGGCTTCCACAATCTTTAAAATTTTTAGTAGTCCTCCCTAACGCATTTCATCGGATGGCTTCTTCCTTGAGCAATGACGTTCTCCTTTACTGGCCACTTTTTATTGCCCATGGTAGTTCATACCATGTAATACTATGTAACAGTGATTTATCGAATTTAGGATGCAATGTTTTAACATGATAATTGTACCAATTGAGATGAAAAAGTAACTATGTTAAAAAGTTAAAATCTTTTGAACTACTTTGTTTTTTATGCACAGGCAGAGGAGAGCCTGAGAGGTTGCTAGACTTGGAACATACCAATCCGGGGATTCAAAGCTACAAATTTGACATTTGACTTTGACTTTTCTCTTTATTTTAGTGTCAAGCAGGGAGATTGATTAAATGGATTAAATGGAATAGTATTTCACAATACCGACTTATAACTTATGGTTTACAATATTATTCAGTGTAACATATCACAATGTTACATAAAATGGAAACTACCTTGTATTTTTTGTCAAAAAATTATGTGTTTATTGTTAAACCCAATAAAAAGAATTTGAGAGTAAAATTAATTAACTTAATGGCTATAAGGTACACCCATTAAATCTGTTCAAAAAACAGGTTTCTTTATTTTTTTTTATAGTTTTTAACATGTAGAATAAATTGTTTGTGTGCTTCCTCTACTTAACTTTTGCTGCTGCAAGCAGCTCCACCATGACCTGATATGTAATCAGTTTATAATACTAGAGAAATGCTTAACATACCCCCTCGAACTAATCATTTTCACCTGAAATAACCATTTGTTCTTGTTTTCCATCCGAAGCCCACAGCATACATTTTATGCAACCATAAAAAAAATGTTGGGTTGATGGAACTCACAAGTGAAACACAATAGGGGGCAGATTTATTTTAGTTATTTTTTTGTGTACTTCGACTAGGTAATAGTCCAAATTCGATTTGAATTTGAAAAAAATTCTAAAATTCGAATATCGAAATTTATCATGTACTGTCTCTTTAAAAATTCGACTTCACCCATACGCCATCTAAAACCTGCCGAATTGCTGTTTTAGCCTACGGTGGACCTCTTGAACCTATTTGGAATCAATTGGTGGACTTTGAAAAATCAAAGTTTTTATGGGGAAAAACGAATGTGTTATTCCTTCCATTCGTACGATTCTAATTCAGCCAAATACGACCTATTCGATCGAAAATGGACCTATTCGACCAAAAAAACTTCAACTTTATTCGGCTGGTCTTTTTGAAGTCGAATTTCAACGTTTTTTCAATTCAAAATTCGACCCTTGATAAATATGCCCCTAAGTATCTTAATTGCTATAAAAAAATGAATGCTGATATTTCATGAATATTACTACAATGACAGGTATATGGGTAGATGTCATTTGAATCCATTAAAGGACATTTGTTCTTATTCTGGCAATAACCCAGGTAAACAGCCCCAAAATCATAGAAAATTCAATGTTCTACCCAGCTTGGAGAGAGCCAGGCAAATCCAAACATCAGAAGATGATTACACAGGCCTCTGCCTTCTCCAACCACAACATTATTTGCATGTGTCAAGCAAAAGACCATGCGTTCAAATATCCACCTGAAGCAGTAGTGTCTCTCAACAGTGTATTCCAGTTACTGTCAAACCTGCACGGATAAATATTATAAAACCTACATTTAGAGAAAATGTTAATCTAAATTTAATATTCAATATTAACACCTTGCGACTGGCAGCCTGTTTATATGTGTAAGCAGTGTTGTGTTAGATTAAATAAGGTTTTTCTGTAAATGAAAATCTTAAAATAAGTTTCTACCTTTTTACCTGTACTGAGCAAGGCCTTTATTTAAAATGCTGCTGCTTCTTCTTAATGCATGTAGTTATATATATTCATATTGATAGCTCTACTGGTGTACACAGCCCAGTACAGAAGAACAATACATGAATAGGACAAACGGGTCAATACTATAATACATGCAAATAACAGTTACATTCAAGATTAAGCTCTAAAGGGAGAATATAATTAAAAATCATTTTTGCGAATGTTTAGCGCTGCCTGTGATGTAAGATCATTCGGTGGCGAATATTACATCCCTAAGCAGAGCTTAGAATTAAAACCTGCTCTCGAGTTTTGTTAAATATTTTGTTGCCATATAAACATGGCGATTTTATTATATACACAGCGATGGTTTGCAAAAGCCATTTGGTCGCAAACTTTACAAGGAAGTCATTGAGGTCTGTAATTGGTCAAAAAGGATGCAAACATGGTAACTAATGTTCCCAATGGTCTTTTTAAAAATATTTTTGCACTAACTAAAATATATTACACCATAAGGCGCAGATTTATCAAGGGTCGAATTTCGAAGTAAAAAATGCTTCGAAATTCGGGCATCGAATTAAAATACTTTGAATTCGTATATTGAATTCGAACATTTTTCATCGAATTTGTGTATTCTGCGGTCGAAGTAAAAACCTTTTGATCGAACGGTTAAATACTTCGAATCGAGCGATTTTAACGTACGATCGAACGATTTTACTTTGACTTAAAAAAACTTAGAAAAATGCTGTAGAAGATCCCCATAGGCTAACATAGCACTTCGGCAGGTTTCATTTGGCGAAGTATTGAAGTCGAAGTTTTTTTTAAAGAGACAGTACTTTGATTATCGAATGGTAGACTATTCGAACTATTTTACTTCGAATCGAATTCGAAGTCGTAGTATCCTATTCGATGGTCGAAAAATCCAAAAAAATTACTTTGAATTTCGTATTTTTTTTTTAATTTCGAAAATTCCCTCGAATTCACTTCGACCCTTGATAAATCTGCCCCCTTGTGTTAGAGAGGCAAGAAAAAGGAGGTCCCTGCCATAGAGCTTACAATATTTTCAGTATTCAGTTAACTAGGTGCTCAGAGTATAATTATAGAAACATATTGTTAAAAGCACTATGCGACCACACAAAAGTATACAAAACATCATGTTTAGCATTTTTGTAATTGCATTGCTAAATTAACTCTGCTGTCATGTGCAAATATGCATAAATGATATAATAACATTTGAGTTAAAAAAACAGGTCCATCAAGTTCAACCCCTCCATTTCTGGAAAGCTGTAAAAATTTGAGATTTATTAAGTGTAAAAACCACAAAATCCTCTAAGGCAAGACCTTGCCAGGTGAAAGTTGCTGAGATCCTATAGAAGTCAATGGCAGCAGCTCTGATCCCATTGGACCATTTTTAATCGAATCAGAATTTTTTCAGGTTGTCAGATGTTTTTTTTGTCTGGAAAACTTTTTAGAGGTGTTCGTATTTTTTTTTCGGATCGCTCAGTGTTTTTTTTGCGTTTGTATTTTTTATAATAGGACATTTTTATAAATTCAATGACAAACGTGGTTTTAGAGAATGTGAGTTTAATTGTGGTTTCCAAAACCTCTAAAACCACCTTCAATAAATAAGCCTCTAAAGTATATTTTAATGTCTCAATAGCCTATGATATTATACTTGTCCAGGAAATCATCCAAGCCACTCTTAGGGTAAGGCCACACGAGGAGATTCGGGGAGATTTTGTTGCCTGGCGACTAATCGCCACATCTTTTGCGCCACTATCTCCCCGAATTGCCTCGGCGTGAGGCAACTTCGGGCGACTATAGAAAACGCATTGCAGCGTGTGGCATTAGCGCAGGCGACTTTTCATTCTATGGGGAAAAACGCAGAGGCAGTTCGGGGAGATAGTCGCGCAAAAGACGTGGCGATTAGTCGCTAGGTGACAAAATCTCCCCGAATCTCCTCGTGTGGACTAGCCCTTAAAGGCATTCATAGAATTTGCCATCACAACATGATCCAATATTGCATTCCACAACCTCATTGCTCTCACTGTGAAGAACCACCTACGCTGCTTCAAAAGAAAGTTAATTTCTTCAAATCTAAAGGGGTGTCTTCTGGCCTTTTTATGGAAAAAAAGATCCCCCATTAGCTGTCTATAATGCCTGCTAATGTACTTGCAAAGTGTAATCATGTCCCCTTGCAAGCACCTTTTTTTTCCAGGGAAAACAACCCCAACGAGAGGTGCACTTATAATTGTTGCTCAGTAATGCTGACTTCTCTAGAGCTATTAATCCCTGGGGCCCTAGGGCAACAGCCTCAACAGGGGTAAAAGAAAATACTGTACATTCTGTGGTGTTTGTGCAGATGGCCTGTAGATGTCACTGTGCTCAAGACATATACTGTGCATACTTCCTGTCATCTTAAAAGTGAAAGTTACTGTTGTGTAATGGCTGCATGAGAGCCTGCTAATAAAGCACTGTTATACTCTCCTCATCCTCGGCTACCCAAAACATAATGCATTCTATTGTTGTATCCAGCAAGATTCATAACTCAGGAGAAGTAGATCAGTAGATATTTATGGGGCTAGAATACATGAGAATTATTTCCTCACAGGGTGTAAGTTTCAATGACCTAATATGGCCATACACAGGCAGATTTAAGCTGCAGATTTGGTCCCTTCAGAAAGAGTCAGCTCCTTATGTTCCTGTAAAGTCTCTCTGTGACTGCCCCCCCCCCCCGACAGATATAGACAGGCACTTTTGCAGGTGAAATATGCATCCAACTAATAGGTGTAACCTGTAACGTTTGATTTGGGGTTGAAAGAGTACCAGCTGGTCAATATGATCTACAGTATATCTAAATCAACATCATAATCTGATGGGTGCATATACTGTTCACTCCTTTGCAGCCCTTAGGAATTCTAATAAAAATATGACCATGTCATATTCAGCGTGGAATGCCTCTGCTTGTATTAGCTATATGTCTTATTTTCCTCCTTTTGGTCCCTCTAAATATCAAGGCATACAGTACATTAATCAATGGTTTTCTTAGCCTTGACACCCTTTTAATCAAAACAGCTTTAGTTCCTGATGTTTAATTTCTCAGAGAAGCCTTCAAAATCTGTCTGTTTTCCTGCTATAAATATATCATTGGCTCTATCAGGGTTTATGTAGATAACATCTGGTGCCCATGATCCATATGGAATACCATTCTCTATGTCACACATGGTCCCCCATTGTGTCTCTATATAGTGTCCCAGAGGGACATGTGTTTGTTTAATGGCAGCCCTGAATGTTCTAGTCTGCATAAGGAAAACGCCAGAAGTTTTACAGAGATAGAACATTTCAGGTTCAGATAAATGTAATTGCAAGTGACAAATAATAATATCTTTGTAGCTAAAATAAGAAAAACGGTTTATAGTCATATCATTCTTTCCACTATTTTCCATTATTTATGGGTGTCTGCCTAAATACTGCTTTGGGGTTATCTTGTTGCTCCCCTTCTCCATTTTTTTTCTTACAAATAATATGTAAGCAGTTGAGTCTCAAGTCCCAGAGCTTGTTAGTGATTTGATTAAAATGACTGATAATAATGATTGGGGAGGTGATTACCAATCAGAACAAGCAGCATTTACCTTCTCCATTCATCAACGAGTGAGTAATAGGAGTTTTTTTTGTTTTTTTTAAATAAGTCATGATATTCCTAAAGCCGAACACCTTTGTTACTTTTGACTGCCCAGTGTTCTGCCATTGTGGAATTAATAAAAGCCCCTATATAAATATTCTGTGCGTTGCTTTTTTTCTCTTTGGCTCTTGGCATCCTCCAAGGATATGCTATAATCTCTTTGCTATCTCTGCTCCTGTTATGAGACACAGGAATCACATTAATTACAAATGTCAGCTTGACTTTGACCTTGTGGAAAATTAAATTCTATAATTTACTTTTGACTTTTATTTAGTCTTTTGAAGAGAACTAAAATACGAAGCAGGGTCCCTGTGATTATTTCTGTGTTGCAGTAGCAACCGTGCGGATCCAACAGCAGCCAGATAGTAGATTTATTCTATTTATTCAGCATTACTGGTTCCTTTCTTTCCTCCCTGTTGCAAGTACTTTGAAATATGTGCATTAAGCAATGGGTGAAGAACTAAGATGTAGACCATTTAATTGGCCATTTTATTATTAATTTGCCATGCAATTATTAGTGTTCCAATGCATGGTAAGGCATTCTCTGATTTCCCCCTGGGAAAAGGAGATCAACATTAAACACAAAAAAAAATCATGAAGATGTTCTTTGACCGTATAAAGGCAAATACACACAGTGTTGTGTCTTCCAAACATTTCAATGGCATACTGTGGCTTTTATTCATATCACTTAGTTTTGGACATCCCAACGCCAAGTACATGGCATCGTTGAAATGGCGTCAGTTTATATTAATGTCTGAACAGATAAAGAGCAAGGTCAGTCAATCCTTGGCTGTTTGTAGACCGATACTAAGCCTCTGCTTGGATAGACTGGACATGGGAGGCATGAATAGCTGTAATTCACGATTATATTTTAGGTTTGCCGTGAATTATGAATGAGAGCCATTTAAAATATGTATATTCAATACAGTCACACAGGTGCAGTATTGACCCTTGTTTTCTAACATTAACTGGTTTTGATTATGCTTGTTTGTTTTGAAATTATCTCTGAGAATATATAATGTGCTCTCTGAAAACAGCAAATGGAAAACATATCAAGTGACATACATGAATAAAACTATTGCATGCCTGAGTATCATTTCAGAACCGTTATGTCACTGTTCCCTTGGCCCTGCTCTTTGCCAATAGTATTTACTGTGTGTGGACAAGGATGAGTTGTCATCCGTCAGTTATAGAATTACAGCTCCCAGAATCCACCTCCAACTGGTATGCTCATATAAGGAAAATGGGTGCAAATGAATCCTGCCATCTATCAAACATCTCTACTAGATTGTATATTATGCAGTTTCTAAAATACCCTTTTCCATTGAATAGAGAAGTCACCAAAGTGTTTCATGACCATGTACTAACAGAAGGACACAATTATTTTACAAAAGCCTTTGCAATTAGAGGTGGCTTTCGATGCCCTTATAGTTTACATGGGGGATATATACATTTGTTAAATACAGGAATTTCAAGTTGATCCTTTAATAAATTGACACTCATCAATTTCTCCTACCGTTCGACATAAGTCATGTCGCGTAAGGGATATGATTAGGCATATGAAATTACTTTAGTACAGGTATGGGATCCGTATTCTGGAAACCTATTATCCAGAAAGCTCTGAATTAAGGAAAGGTCATCTCCCATAGACTCTATTTTATCCAAATAATCCAGATTTCCAAAAAGTATTTCCATTTTCTCTTTAATAATGAAACAGTATCTTGTATTTGATTAATCCTTATTGGAAGCAGAAGCATTGGGTTTATTTAATGTTTACAAGATTTTCTAGTGAATTTAAGGTTTAAAGAGCCAAATTACAGAAAGTTCTCCGGAACAGTCCCGAGCATTCTGGATAAAAGGTCCCATATGTTACAATTATAAGAAATATATATTACCCTCTTCGGCAATGGCAGTAGATAGCCCCTTAAGCAGTGGTGTAACTAGATATTTCTGGACTCCACAGCAAATAATTTTTCAGGCCCCCAAAATGTCTAGAGGTTGACTTGTTTTACTAATATTTATTGAAACTGTATATGAATTAGGGCCTCATGGGGCCCCTACCCCTCCTGGGCCCCTCTGCAACCACAGGGTCTGCTTCCTCTATAGTTACGCCCCTGCCCTTAAGACATAAACTGATTCTGAAATATCAAGTCATTTTCTATGTGCCGGGAAGATTGGGCCTGGCGGTAATGGTCACTGGCTTCTCAGAATGCTGATCATACCTTCAAGGAGTTTAAGCTGTCTTTGCTGCTTCCATGCTTGGCGATCTGTACACAACCCGCAGTGTCTAAATATAAAACTATCTCATCTTTATGCAACTGCTCCTACCGATAAAATGTCTCTTGGTTGGCACATTTTCCCTGTACTGCTGGCACTCCTACAACATTGTCATAATATTTCTTCCTGAGCAGGGGATGACCTCCAGAAATGTGCATGACAGCACTCGGGAAGATAGACGGCTTTCTTATCGTCTACTGTATTTCTCTGTGACAGACCTTTTAATTAAATTGCTGATTTATGCTAGCATTTAAAGAATGAGACAGAAATACATGCAAATACATTCAATGGTGGCCATTATGCCCTTTTTGTATCAGAGGAGTAGGCCAGGCAATCTGTGTTTTTCTAAGCACTATTGATTTAGAGATATCCTTATGGATGGGTAAATGACGCAGGGATACCAAAAACTGAAGCAGATTTTATATGAATTAAAAAAGATTAATTTGCATAGATGAAAATATGTTACATATTATTCTCATACAGCAGTGGGGATAGAGGCATGTAATATCGTGTGTTCTTTTTAACCACATAGAACAAGCTGTTTGGGTTTTCTCCTTTTGTTACTCCTTGTTCTGCAGTGTTTTAGCCTTTGGCATGTGTGGCCCAAATAAAAGTGCCCAAACTCATTCCCTTGCCACAGTTTATCCGTGGTTCCCATGGTGCACTCATCTTACATTCCTCTCTTCTCTATTAAATATTACTTTTCTTTCCCTACTTTTCCGATATTATCTACAGTTCCCACCATTTGGAATCGTTTATTTGTTTATGTTTAATCCAGTTAACCAGCATTTACTTGTTTGAAGATTTTCTCACTTGACTTCCATCCTGTCAGTTAGAGCTTTGGTATTGAATGTCTGTTGCCAAGCTGGGATTTCCTTAAAACCAAAGGACATATTGTGTACAGTAACATTTTTTCCTACTGAGTGTCATGGGCAAAGCAAACAGTATTGGAGTTTGAGCATTTGCCTTTTTCCCCTCTATTTTTGTCACGTTATAAGGGTAGTGGCAGACAGGGAGATTAGTCAGACAGCGACAAATCTCCCCTACTTCGTGCCACAAGAATACCAATCGTCTGCGGGATGACATGCGAATCACTTTGGATTTCCGAAGTTGTCCGAAGTTTTCTCATGCGGCAACTTCGGGTGACTTTGGAAATGAATGGCATCCCACCGAAAGGCATTTGAGGAGATTTGTCGCAGGGTGACTAATCTCCCTGTCTGCCAATATCCTAAGGGGCAAATTCATCAAGGGTCGAATATCGAGGGTTAATTAACCCTCGATATTCGACTGGGGTATGAAAATCCTTCGAAGTCGAAGGATTTTGCGCAAATAGTTAGATCGAAGGATTAATCGTTCCATCAAACGATTAAATCCTTCGAATCGAACGTTTCGAAGGATTTTAATCCAACGATCGAAGGATTATCCTTCGACCAAAAAAAGTTAGGCAAGCCTATGGGGACCTTCCCCATAGGCTAACATTGGGTTCGGTAGCTTTTAGGTACTGTATTTTGTGAGTGGGTCCCTAAGCTCAATAAGTGACAGCAGCACAGAGCATGTGCAGTAAATCAGCAGAAAAAAGATGGGGAGCTACTGGGGCATCTTTGGATACATAGATCTTTACGGCTAAAGGGCTTCGATTGCCTTGGGCTGGTGCACAATCCCAAAACATTATATACAACATTTCTAGCCTACCTCTTTCATTAAGCTTTAGTTCTCTGTTAAAGAAGTCTAATGCTGAACTATGCTACAGTATATGGAATGCACTGCCGGGTGATGTTGTGATGGCTGATTCAGTTAATGCCTTTAAGAATGGCTTGGATGATTTTTTGGACAGACATAATATCAAAGGCTATTGTGATACTAAGCTCTATAGTTAGTATGGGTATATAGAATTAATTAAAAGTAGAGGGGTGTATGTATGGATGCTGGGTTTTCATTTGGAGGGGTTGAACTTGATGGACTTTGTCTTTTTTCAACCCAATTTAACTATGTAACTATGTAACTATGTAACTATATGTATGTATAGGGTTTCTTTTCAGAGATTCAGAGATTAGTTGGTAGAGTGTCCATAGTGATGTGTAGGTCAGGAAAAACTCAAGCTGCACATGAACCTAACCCACAAAACCTTGACTCACATCCAAACCTAATATGCACAATGTTGCCATCTTGGGATCCATATCCAACCCATACCCATGTCTTCACACTTTGTATGCTACTTCAATGCATGCCTCTAGTTTAAAGACAGGGGATCTTTGGGAGCTGAGGAGGCGTGTACTTCCCCAATCTGACCTGCATATAACCCTAACTCTCACTGGTCACCCAAATTTTAACCCAAATCAACCCAACCAATAGTAAACCCACGAGTCACTGAGGATTTCAGGTCCACCCGCACATCACTAGTTGCCTGGTCATTTTCAGTAAGAAGCTGATGCCTGGATTTTCAGTATACAAAAGACTCATTCCAGGCCCAAAGTGTCTGCTGATTGACTGTAGGACCACTGTCTGACTTTTAGCCAAAAAATAAATATTAAATGATTTTGCAAACAATCATTTGATTCTATTGAACCTTTTAAAACTGGGTATGTCCTTGCCATGGTTTTTTCTCAAGAAAACATTTCAAGAAGAATAAATGTAAAAGGAAATGAAATGGATGTTTTTAATCATTTTGATGCAAAATTTTATTTGAAATCTGTATATAGCTATAACTATCTGTTATAGTAAATATTCCTGCAAGTTTTATTGTTTGACTTTGCTAATGGCAGCCTGAGTAGAAAGGCATTCTATCGGCAAAAATATTATATGAGCTGTCAAGTTTGGTTTTTAACCTTATATATTTATGGCCAGTGAAACAACCTACCCAAGTCCTTCAACATTTTTTTATTTACAGCTAATCTCCCTAACATGCTCCTATTGAGAACTACTATCATAATAACAGTTTTCATGTGTCTGCCAACAATGTTTACTGCTAGGGGGGTTATTTACTAAACTCCGAATGCAAAAATCACGAAAAATGTGTGATTTTTTTGTTATAAAATCTGACTTTTAAAAAATCACAAATTTCTAGGAATTTATTAAACCCTGAGTATGGAAAAGTCTGAATCTGAAAATCCGGCATCTCAGACCTGTCGAGGTTGCATATAAGTCAACGGGAGAAGTCCCAATAATTTTTGATGTGCACTGGGTTTCATGCAATACCCCAAAGTTTTCCGGTGAAAATTAAAAAAAAAAAACGTAAAATTCATGAAAATCGGATAAAAAACGCAAAAATCGGATTTTTACCAGCCAAGCAAATTTTCGGGAAAATGTAATAATAAATAAGCATGGAAAACTCAAATCAATTTTGCTTACCACAAATCAAGGTTTAACATGACTTATCCAGTTAGGTGATTTGTTAGAGACACTTATGGGATTACTCCCGAAAATTAAATCTGCAAATTTCTGATCATTTTCAGTAAAATAGTCCAAATCCACACAGAGTTTTCCCCCTTTATTTTTCAATACATTTTTCTGAAAATTTCCAGTGTGGGAAAAAAACTCTAATCGTATGAATTTTTTGTATGTTTGCCTGAAAACCACAAAATCTTCCGACTACTGCACGAAACCCAGCACAGATCAGGATATATTTAGGATTTCTCCCGTTAACTTCTACATTAAGTCGGCAGGTCTAAGTTGGAGTACTTTTCTATTCAGATTTTTAACGCCCTCTGGGTTTAATAGATTCCCAAAAAATGTGAGGGTTTTTTCCACTAAAAATTCAGATTTTATAGTAAAAAAAAACTCAAATTCTTTTTAGTTTTTGCCATTCAGACTTCAATAAATAACCCCCTTAATATCAGTAGAAGGAAGAATAGTGGCTTAGTGGCATGTCAGTGTCAATTCACTGGGACCTTGGATAAAGCACTTAGACTGCACTCCAAATATCAACAGCTTGTTTAGTTTATATTAATGTTTTGGGCTACAGAAACACTTCCTCCCGTGACCTCCAGGGCCTGACATTCCAAATCTGGCTGTATGATGACATCTGTCAATGGGACACTGAAAACAATATGTCGTTTACGTTTTGGCAGATAGGTTGGGAAGCTACAGTAAGCAGGCTTGTGCAGGTGAGGATGATAAACAACTTTAGGGAATGACAAATAAATTGGTATGGCTCATAGCCCTCTGCATTGACACAAACGAATAGCCAAATGTTATTTTTGGACTTAAAGTGGACCCGTCACCCAGACATAAAAATCTGTATAATAAAAGTCCTTTTTAAATTAAACATGAAATCCAATTTCTTTTTTTTATTAAAGCATTGATAGCTGTTGTAAACTCATTTAAAAAATATCAGCTGTCAATCAAATATTGCCTACCCCGCCTCTATGCCTAGGCAGAAACATAATTGTCATAATTATGAGTTCCCAGGCTGATGGAAACAAGATTCAAATAATTTATACAGTGTAATTAAAGTTAATTTTGCTTGACTAACATGATAAAATAGGATTTGGAATAATTTTGTTTGGGTGACGGGTTCCCTTTAAGTTCCTCTATAACTGTGTCCTACAGGGGTGCTTCACCAATGAGGCAAGTTGAGGCTGTTGCCTCAGGCGGCAGCGCCCCACTAGGTAACAGGGGCAGCAAAAATGCTGCTCCTGGTACTTTAAGAGCGAATTTCCGGGGAGGGGGGGCAGCAGCAATTGCTGCTGCCTCAGGCGGCGGAGGGGCCAGGATCGCCACTGGTGTCCTAGGGTCTGAAAGTGCCTTAAAACAAAAGCATGCTCTATAGGGTAAAATCACTAATGTTATTAAATCATTAAAATGTATATGATCTTTAGCTATAGCTATGTATTTTACAGTCAAGCCAGTCAAAGAACTCTTTCTCTTTTCCATAGAGCTACATATTGTTCTTTTCCAAATCCTCTTTGTATCAAGTCAGCTTTCCTAGTAAACCCGTCTAGTTTTAAATTGACTGCACCTTACCAAATGACACTTTCGCTCCTGTATGTGTATATCAGCCAGAGCACTATTGCAACCATTAAACAGATAATTCCCCATCTGCCACCAGCAGGACACACATCATTTGTGGTCCTGAAAAAAAGGTTGGACACCTTGAAAACAGATCCCTTGTCTTTAGACGAGTGAGTTGGCTACTTTAGTGATTTTCACACTCCAGAAATGAAATATCATTTTAGCAGAGGTTTCTGGCACAGCACACATGAAACAGGATCAGAGAATTTGACTGGATTCTTATTTAATGTGTTGGGAACAAATAGGCATCAGATATGACCACAGTAAACATAATCTCTGCAGGAAACCCGTTCTTATAGCATAGGGTTGTTAAAAATAAAAATGGCTCTGTTAGCCAGGGGCTAGGCATTACAAAACATCTTCAAGCACACATGCATAGTAGAATGCGCTTGGCATGTAATGGATATTAGCTTCCCTGTAATAGCTGGGAAGTAATGATGGCGAATTTGTCCTGTGTCACCAAAAATTTTTGCGAATTTACCACAAAATTCGCAAAACAACAGAGAAACGCATACGTCAATGGGCGACAAAATAATTTTGCCGCCTAAGACCATTTTTTTTATACGCGTGCCTATTTTGTCCAAATGCATTAATGGACTTCAATGGACGTCCAAATAATTTTGACAACCATTTTTATGCAGAGGACTATTTTTTGACGCGGCAGATTTTTCCTCAGCAGTTTGGCAAGTTTATTCGCTGCCTGCAAAACGCGGAAATTCGCTACTGGGAAGCTGTTTGCGGGTAGGTAGCAATCTGAATGGAAAACTTTGTATAATAGTAGAGGACAAGCAGTCAACCTGGCTTTAGTTGATTGGAAAGGCCAATTAGCTTTCTACAGACTACTGGCTGAGCAGTATATACGTATATATTTTCACTTTATGACATTTCTGATCTTAAACAGATTTTGTTTTGATAACTCTGTGAATGTGCTTTCTTACCTCCCTATTGTATCAGTTGTCCAACAAATAGCTCCATTTGGGTGGATCAAAACATCACAAGATATATATATATATAAATGTGTGTGTGTCTGCAAGTGTGAAATCATTTTTTCTTTGTTTTTGTAATTATCCAGGCACGTAGTTTGTGGCTGCCTCCTGTAGACAACCTTTTATTACTGAAAATATTATAGACGAGTTTGATTCCACCTATGGCTGGAAGTTGTAGACAACTTGCATAGACCCTTTTCTATCTTACTTTTAGGAAGTCACTCCAGCCCACCTGTAATGTGTTTCAAGCTGTAAATCTAGCTGCGGGGAATGCTTGTTGTTTACTCTATATTTTTAGCAAGTTCTCCCATAACATTCCGCATTCCGATTCTTACTCAAACGCAGCTGGCATATCATCAAAGCATTGTGCTGATATCAGTGTCATTGCAACCTAACGGATCTTTCACCATCCACACATGCTCTGCCAAGTGGAACACACTCACAGGTTTAGTTATTCACCCTCTTTACCCATTGATTTCTAAAGCAATGACGTCAGCTGACATTCTTTTTAAAACCTGCATAGATAGGAATCATTACAGTAGCAGCAGAAGCCAACAGATTTAACCAGGTAACGCTACATTTAATTGTTAACTTCTTGGATTCGATAAAGGCGTGTTGCTAGCATAAAGGAAATGTTCCTGAAACACTGGATGTCTTGCCCTTTGATGCACAGACCCAGCTACTTATGTGGCTTGCTATAAAATAACTATTTTTATAACAGATCAAAGTGTATTTTGATCTCCGCATATGGTTATTTTAAATGATGAAATATGTGCAAATGGCTTTACTGATGTGGAAAATGTACAGCTTTGCACTGATTCGTGTATACGGCTGGGGAAAATGTGGGCAGTAATAGAGTTATAATTTTTCGAATAGCTTGCGTTTCCTTCATAAGGAAGAAGATTTAGACCAGGTTATGCTGGAATATTTAGGAGTTTCAGTATCTGGTTTAAGTCTATTATTGGCATCTCTGAATGTAGTCTTATGATAGACTACAGGGGTTATTTACTAAACTCTGAATGTAAAAATCCCGAAAAATTCATGATTTTTGTTTATAAAATCGGACTTTTAAAAAATTATGAATTTTTCAGAGTTTATTAAACCCTGAGGATGGAAAAGTCCCAATTAGAAAATCCGGTATCTCAGACCTGTCAAGGTTGCATATACGTCAATAGGTAGAAGTCCCAATGATTTTTTGATGTGAGCTGGGTTTCGTGCAGAAAAGCATAAGAAATTGGAGTTTTCGGGTGACAGATTTGAAAAAATTGTGAAAATCTGATTTTTTTTTTTCCTGCAAAGCAAATTTATGGGAAAATGTAATAATAATTAAGCGTAAAAAACCTGAAGGAATTTGATTTGTAGCAGAAAGTGTTGAGTTAAAATCGGACTTTGATAAATAACCCCCTACAAGTTGCGTTATAACAAATAACTAAGATAAAAATACAACATAAATATAATATATAAAATACAAATACAGGAATAGTCCTGGTGGAAAGTGTTCTTCTGTTTTTCATTGTATGGGAAGAATAGAGGAAATAGAGAGTTTAAGCCCAACTGAAGAAGATAAATGGGGTCATATACAACCACCAGCACGGTTGTACATAAAGGGTTGGACTGGGGGGCCTGGGGCCCCATGTCGGGCCGGCACGCTACTTTTGTGCGCAAGTGCGCAGTTCCAAATGCGCGCAAATTTTTTTTTCCATGGCCACCGACAAAGGGAGGTCACGGCATTAAGAAGCAGATCTGGGTCCGACCTTGTGTAAATACACCAGCAGTGAGTTAAAACCTTATTCGTTAGTTACTTGTGATAAGTGCACTCTTTGCAATTCCATAAAGTTGCTCTCAGCACTACTCAGTCCTACCTGTCTTCTGTTTTGAATCGAATGCTGCTGCAACTACTGACACAGGGGATCCCTGGAGCTACTGACTCCTCCTGACCAGGTGTGAGCACCAGGGTTCCCTCTGCACACAGCATCAATAGATACAGCACACTTGTGCCTAAAGAATTCTTATATAAGTCTTGTGTGTCCCAGCTTCATCTTTTAAAACATATGGCTGTAAATGGTTGGTCCGGGGGCCCAGAACTTCTGCATAGGGGAGTAAAGCATCAAAAAACGTGATGACAGGCATACACCAATCCAGAACCACAGTGTAGAAATCAGGAGTACGTAGTGTTTAAATAATAATAAAAATTGTATTTTATATTATGATTAAACAGTCTAAGCTGTTGCTTTTAATCACCAAGAAGAACTCCGGAATGCTGGTGATTGTTCCATCATTCAAGCACTTTGCTTAATAATAACTAAACGTGTTCAATACATTCATTTATTTATCAGGACGTATACTGTAGGTCAGCTGTCCCAGAAATCAGGCTGCCCAACCTGTGGAGCCCTCCATCTGTCAATGAATGTAAACACTTAACTCACTGCTGGGAGTTTTCCTCACAGTGTATTCTGCGTTTATTGCCATTCATGCATGTACTGAGCTGGGATAGAGGAGTAAGGAAATCTTTTACTTTGAACAGATACCACTATGTGCTTCTGGCAGCTCCTGTTTAAGGTGCTCAATCATATTTTAATTGGAAAGGATTGAACCTAATGAAATTACAGTATCTAAAACCACATTGCTACTGGACATCCATGTCTGGGGACTTGGATTCTAGATTATCTTTTCGGTTGCACTGTTGCCCTTAAAGAGGACCTGTCACCCCAAGAAATAATTCCAAATTCTATTCTATGATGTTAGTCAAGCAAAATAAACTTAACTTGCACTATATCAATTATTTCAATCTTGTTTCTTTTAGTCTTGGAGTTCACAATCACTTAAAGCAAAAAAGAGCCATTTTGTGAACACTATTATTAAAGCAAGCTTATGTACCAAAATTGGGCAACTGAAGTCCATGCCATGCACTGGATACAAAATTAGATGTTGAAGACATAGGGGGAATGTAAAAGGCGTTCAGTGACATCTAGGAAGTGCAGAATAGAAAGCGAAAAGTAATTGGCTTCTCCGCCTCTATGCTTGAGGCATTGAGGAGAGGCAAGCAATATATAATTGACAGCTGAGACTTTTAAATAATGTACAAATGTTTTAATAGAAAAAAAAAATTTTGGTTTCATGTTTAATTTTAAAAGGACTTTTATTATACAACTTTATTTGTAGAGAAAAAACTTGATTTTTTTTTGTGATTTATTAAACCCTGAATCAGAATAAAAAAGTATTCCATCTATGCCGAGTTTATGTGGAAGTCAATGGCAGATCTTGTTTACAACTGGAAGATATCTTGATCTGAGCTGGGTTTTTTGTGGTTTTCAGGATTCAGGTCTCCTAAAAAGTCACAGATTTCAGTCATCAAAACCAAAAAAGCTGTGGTTTTTGGCGACAAATATAAACATTCTTACGATTTGGATTTGTTCACAATTTTATCAAGTCTTTTCCTGCACAAGAATTTTTTGCTAAAATCTAATGATAAATAGGGAAGAAAAGTCTGTGCAGATTTGGTCGGAGTGGTTTTCAGAAAATTGTGAGAATATTTTGGATTTTGATAAATAACCCCCTTTATGTGTGAGCGGCAGGTCCTCTTTAAATATCTCTTATAATGAACTCCATATATGTAAAATTCAACATACTGCTTCTTAAAATAATGGGTTGAAATACATTTTCTAAATGACTGCACAGGGTGTATCTAACATGTTTTATGCAAGCATCATAATCAGCACCTTCTGTTTCTCATTTTCTTCCAGTTGGAACTGTCCAGCAATGCTGTCCTGCACCAGATGAGGCGAGACCAGGTGACGGACATATGCCGAGCAAACAGTGTGATGAGCAGGAAACGCCGCGTGTTGACACCAAATGATCTGAAGCATTTAGTGGTGGATGAAGATCACGAAATGATCTATTGCTATGTACCAAAAGTAGCTTGTACAAACTGGAAGAGGGTCATGATGGTGCTCACTGGAAGGGGTAAATACAATGATCCCATGGAAATACCAGCCAATGTGGCCCATGTTTCATCCAACTTGAAAACCCTTAACCAGTACAGCATACCAGAAATCAACCACAGACTGAAAAATTACATGAAGTTCCTCTTTGTCCGTGAACCTTTTGAAAGATTGGTATCAGCCTACAGAAATAAATTCACCCAGAAATACAACACCTCCTTCCACAAACGCTATGGCACAAAAATAGTCCGGCGACAGAGGAAAAATGCCACCCAAGAGGCACTGCATAACGGAAATGACGTAAAGTTTGAAGAGTTTGTGGCTTATCTTATTGACCCCCACACCCAAAAAGAAGAGCCTTTCAATGAGCACTGGCAGACTGTGTTTTCTCTTTGTCACCCATGTCACATCCACTATGATCTTATTGGCAAATATGAAACACTAGAAGAAGATTCGAATTATGTGTTGCACCTGACAGGAGTTGGTGACTACCTGAAATTCCCCACTTTTGCTAAGTCCACGAGAACTACTGATGAAATGACAGCAGAGTTCTTCCAGAACATCAGCTCGGAGCATCAAACGCAACTGTATGAAGTCTACAAACTTGATTATCTAATGTTCAATTACTCCACGCCATCCTACTTGAAATTAGAATGAGAACCATGGCTATTTCCATGTAAGGCTTTTTTTTAGTTATTATGTGGATACTTTTTTTGTAAATTAATGGGGAACAGGGGTAACTTGGTTTGGGCTGCAAGCAGCACAAACAAAAAGAAAATATTTAAATTTCTTCATAAGGAAGGACAGATCTCTTTATAGGATATGAGAAATTAAATCTAGTTTGGAGAAACACAAACTGCTACGACACTGCTCTTAATTTCCATGGCGCCTTTTCTCTCTGTATAAATGGTCTATAAATTATTTATAGTTATTTAAGCAATGTCTCTAAGTATGATAAAATCTATGTGGCTATATACATACATGTATTTATATGTGTATGTGTATACATATCTGTGTGTGCGTGTATATACATCTTTATGTATATAATATGTACATATTTTTAAAGAAAAGCCAAATATTAGGATATTTTCATTGAATCATGGCCATGTCTTTTCAGCGAACAAATGATTTATCAGGGTAAATGGAATTATTTAAAGGGTAACTTTTTTTTGTTGGCTAAATTCAGCTTGGAATCAGCGTGTGCTTTTATACTGGATATAAAGATACTGATTATATTTTACTCTACAAGAAAAAGATATGACACAGGTAGAGACGTGCTAAGAAATGTAAAAAGAATGTTGAACAAATGATGTTCATTATTTCTAAAGGACTAAAATTTCCATGTCGAAATCACAATGATCATTTCACATTTCCATCATGATTTTATTGATTTTACTTTTGGGTGGACGGTTAATGCAACATGCTAGGCAATACAGACTTTGGCAAAATTGTAACTGCTGTATGAATATCAGCTGTAGAGGACTGGAAGCAACACGTGGAAACCTTTTAAAGACATTGCTAAAATCAGGACTTGAACATTCACTGATACAAACAAAGAGCATCATTGCAATGAAGGGGGGAAAGTAATGTTTTCTATTAACTGTGCACCACCATTTTGCTGTCATTAACCATGCATTTCTGGAATGTATATGCAAATCGGCAGTTTTCTAGAAACCTTTGCAGTCCATTTGCTCAAGACTCGGTGTGTACAATCCCGGCAAAGACAAAAACAAAGGAATTGTTGCTACTAAAGACACAAAATATGTCTCGACAATGTTCAATTCCAGTTCCAAAAAAGCCTTATTTATGCAAGACTATTCATCATATTCCATTGTACGCCATCTCTGCAACCGATCTTCGGAATAAATGCTACATTGTGTGGACTTACATGCTGTAAATGTTTTATACCATTCCCAAGCGCCGCAGTAAAAAATGGCCCCTGAGTGTGGCTAAGGCCTAATTCATTTTAAATACAGCTTAATATTAAGCTTTGTATTTCTAGGTAGTGTATGTTAGTCATGCCATGCTTAGTAACATTTGTTTTCCTGCTGGTCAGTCAACAAATGTCTTGGATGTTGCATTTTATGGCTTTGCTTCTATTTTGAATCCTGTTCACAATTGTACGTCTTCAGCATTACTGTAATAAGATTAGGCAACGATCAACAAAATGTACAATCCCCTTGGGAGCATTATGGGTCGTCAGATGTCCATTTTGTACATACTTTATCCCATGCTTCTGTTTCATTCAGGTCCCTGCATTGCATTGCCGCGCAATGGCTCACATGCAAACCAAGCTACAAGGGGTTAAAGAAGACTGCAACCTACTGAAATGGCCAAAACATAATTTATTGAAAATGTATTAAACTGTACAAATCAAATGAAAATAAATCCATTACTTATGCAGTGGCTACTAACTCTGGTGCTTTCTATAGAAATTAAAGTGGGAGAGACGCACAGGATTAAGGTGCTACTAAAGGTGTATGATCTATTATCCAGAATGCTTGGGGCCTGGGCTTAAAACTTTATTTGCTTAAAACTGATTCTATGGGAGATGGCTCCCCATAATTGCAAGCTTATTGGATAATGGGTTCTGGATAAAAGATCCCATAACTGTATTATATAGTTTCACTGGTGACACTTACAGTAAGCGCTTATTCTAGGTGTATTGGGCTTATTTAAATACCATTCTTAAAGGGGCTGTTCATCTTCAAATTAACTTAGTTAGTGATATTCTGAGACATTTTGCAACTGGTTTTCATTCTTCATTATTTGTGTTTTTTGAGTTTATTTAGCAGCTTTCCAGTTTGCCATTTCAGCAATCTACCGGAAAAGTGGCAACCCTAGTGCAGAGCCTGGCGTCCAGCAATCCACAATTGCCTGCCTCTTCCTGCTTAGCCCCCGCCCTCTCAACACCATATGCCCATCCCCTCACTGCCCCATACCAGAGTCTCCCGGCCTCCTGCATCCCCCGCATAAGAGTGTGGCTGGGGAGTGGGGTTCCACGTAACTTTAGCGGAAGCATACCCTGTGGTCCATTCCCCTCCATGACCATGGGTCTGCTTCCTCTATAGTTATGCCACTGACAATCTGACAACGGCATTATGACACTGGGTAAGAGTCATGACACAACAAATGAGAAGAAAAGCAAAGTTAGTAAAGTTCCACATAAATCATTATCAGGGCAATTTATCAATTCTCAAGTTTGTGGGCAAAAAATATCTCATTGTTCCATTAATTTTCAGTGGAGCTGTAAAATCTCAGCTGTCATAAACTTCTTGCTACTCTATGACTGGTCGTAAACTTCCTGCTACTCTATGACTGGTCCTTGCGAGATAGATAATTAGATGTCAGTACACTGCCCCCCTCCTTTATCAGGGCTGGATTTACATAGTCGGCACCCATATACCCGCTGTCATTTGTAACTTCTGTCCCCTCCCTTTTATTAACTCAAATTTTCATTATCGGGACCGGGGAAATGGGGATTGGCGCATAGGAAATTTAAAAAACTATCATATTTCCTGCTCATCCTCAGTGTTTCTGAACCAATGTGGGTGTGGTTGAGCAGCATGCCACCCCCTAAAATCCTGCCGTCCTAGGCCCGGGCCTTGGTGGCCTCTCCACAAATCCGGGCCTGACCTTTATTGTGACTGTTTTGTTAGCAGTTAGAGTCCAATTTGAATGCAGATTATATGTGCACTGCACTAAATACCTACCTCACATGGATCAAACTCAGGGTAGCTTCAATTTCCCTGTTTAACTCAGAAATAAAAAAAACACACACATTTTTCATTATTGAAACAATAGGCACAAATAACTGTTGAGAAGAAGTCCTATTCATTGCACTCATGTTGAACAAGAGAGTCTACTGCCCCTTTAAATGCAGCTCTAATGAATTACTTGCAAACCTCACATAACTAGAGACAAGCAGATGTTATTGCCTACCTACAGCTGACTGACCAGTTCTTCACAAGATTCTGTTGGGACTATTGATTCAGAAGACAAAAAAGAAATCCTGCCTGAAGCACTTGCCACTTCTGAATCAATAAGTCAAAACTTCCTTCCAGATTCCTGTGGTAATGAGAAATTCTTTCTCTGTGTATGTTTTCTCTGTATTTACATTATTTATTGTTTCCCTGATTGTCCTTAATGGAAAAGATATCTAAGCCTGTCTACGAATAAAGGAATTCACAATGTGGTTTGCTCTGGAAGATTCCATCATTTTCCACCTTGTCCTGTTTCTTATCAAGACAAACAAGATTATTTTGAGTAGACTCTCCCCTTATATAAATTCCTGGCTTCTCATGGCTACAGCTACACTAGGGGGCCGATTCACGAAGGGTCGAATATCGAGGGTTAATTAACCCTCGATATTCGACTGGGAACTAAAATCGTTCGACTTCGAATATCGAAGTCGAACGATTTTGCGCAAATCCTGCGATCGATCGAACGATTAAATCCTTCGAATCGAACGATTCGAAGGATTTTAATCCAATGATCGAAGGAAAATCCTTCGATCAAAAAATCACAGGCAAGCCTATGGGGACCTTCCCCATAGGCTAACATTGACTTCGGTAGCTTTTAGCTGCCGAACTAGGGGGTCGAAGTTTTTCTTAAAGGGACAGTACTTCGACTATCGAATGGTCGAATAGTCGAACGATTTTTAGTTCGAATCGTTCGATTCGAAGGTCGTAGTCGAAGGTCGAAGTAGCCCATTCGATGGTCGAAGTAGCCCAAAAAAACTTCGAAATTTGAATTTTTTTTTATTCAAACCCTTCACCCGAATTTCGTGAATCGGCCCCTAGGGGTCGAATATCGAGGCTTAGTTAACCCTCGATATTCGACTGCCGAATTAAAAATCCTTCGACTTCGAATATCAAAGGATTTATCGCTATTCCTACGATTGAAGGAATAATCGTTCGATCAAACGATTAAATCCTTCGAATCAAACAATTCCTTTGATCAGAAAATTGTTAGGAAGCCTATGGGGGCCGTTCCCATAGGCTAACATTGGACTCGATAGGTTTTAGGTGGCGGACTAGGGTGTCGAAGAATTTTTTAAAGAGACAGTACTTAGACAATCGAATGGTCGAATAGTTGAACAATTTTTAGTCGTAGTAGTAGTAGTAGTCGAAGTAGCCAATTTGATGGTCGAAGGTTCGACCATTCGAAATTCGAAGTATTTTTTCTTCTATTCCTTCACTCGAGCTACGTAAATGGGCACCTGAATGTCAGGTGCCTGGGGTTTGGGGTAAGGCATCTCTGCCCTGTTCTTCTTGGCGTATAAAGCGGTTATGGAATGCTACCTTTATTTTTGCAGGTGTGGGAATATCTCTTTGCTTGTGATTGAAACGTGTTGCTTTCCACAATGCAAAGTTCTTCTACAGTAAATGTCATTTTAAAATAGAATTTGGTATACTGTATAATTACTTAGTCCTTAATCTTTCTGGCAGGATACATGCAAGGACTAAACTAGGCAGCAAAGAAATACAGAGAATCATTTGAAAGGCCTGACCTAATGTATGCAGCTGATTCAGAAGAAATCCCCCATAACAAGAAAGAACAGATGTGCATGACTAAAAACAAAAACGTTTGTCTTTGAGGCTCTGTGTATGAGAAAGAGATTCCATAATATCTAAAGCCTTCAAAGCGATCATTCCATTTGTCGCTCCATTCCACCAAATGGGAATTATATCCGGAAAAAGTGATGTAGATCTTGGGCATCTTGGAGTTATGTTCTGGGGCTTGGTGAGTCATTTATTAAGGCATAATCTTAAAGGAATTGTTCAGGGTAAAAATAAAAACTGGGTAAATAGATAGGCTGTACAAAATAAAAAATGTTTCTAATATAGTTAGTTAGCCAAAACTGGAGTGACTGGATGTGTAACATAATAGCCAGAACACTACTTCCTGTTTTGCAGCTCCCTTGGTTTCCACTGATTGGTTAACAGGCAGTAACCAATCAGAGACTTGAGGGGGGGCGCATGGGTCATAACTGTTGCTTTTGAATCTGAGCTGAATGCTGAGGATCAATTACAAACTCACTGAACAGATATGTCCTATGTGGCCCCCCTTCAAGTCGCTGACTAACTCAGAGTTATAGAGCTGCAAAGCAGGAAGTAGTGTTCAAGCTATTATGTTACACATCCAGTCACTCCAGTCTTTATACATTACATTTTTATATATATTAACTATATTAGAAACATTTTTTATTTTGGACATACACTACATGCCAGTTTTTATTTGTACACTGAACTGTTCCTTTAATAAAAACAGGGTGCTGTCTAAAATCATATTCTGTAGGTGTTTTGCTTTAGTAAAACAACAATCCAGCAGACCTTCTCCACAAATACTCTGGAGAACATGCTAATAATATATTGAGTACGTGGCGGCAGACTTATTCGGGTAGAAATCGATCATGCAAGGAATAATTATCTGAGCATGGATTTAGCTGTCTTTATATGATTTCATATTGGGTGAGAAGTAACACTGGCAATATATCTTGTTAAAGGGAAACTGTACAAACAGTGGAGCTCAGTTACTAATAATGGGCAGATTTGTGCAGTAACCCAATTTTGCTTTTATTGTTCTTGCTGGAGCTATAGTTAGAAATCCCTACATTTGCTTAAGCAAGGAGATCTGTCATTCCAAACATATTTTATATTTTCAGCACGTTTTATATATTCCTCATCATCATCATGTTCCTCCCAAGAGGGACAAAAACATCAGCTGAGTGTAGCAGGTTATGAAAGTTTGAACATATTTCTAAGAGGGCCATGTTTTATGTGTTATAACAGTTTTGCCAAGAGACCCGTTTATCTTAAATAGTTACAGTTGTATTTTTGCTTATCTTAAATTATTACAAATGTTCTAAAGTGCACTATGTGTTCCGGGCTCTCTGTCAAAAAAAAGCCTCTTGTTTAAAATTAAGTTTGAAATTTTGTATCTTTTTCTGGCATCAGTGCAGGAGATCAAAGAGAAACTCCGGACATTGTTAAAATCGGGACTGTTGGGAGGTACAGTATTTCATCATCCACCACCATATGATTGCTCGCATTGTTGTGTTTCTGATATTCACGCTTATAATGAGTACAGAGACATGTACTTCCAACTCTGCACACAATTGGAAGTGCGCACTTCTTTAGCATGCCATTATATGCTGTTCATTGGGATTTACCTTCACTGGAATGAAGGGGCTTTGGATCAGACCATGAAAAAAGCCCCAGACCATTATTCCTCCAACAGTGAACTATAAGCACTATACTTGCAGGCAGGTAGTGCTCTCCAGGCATGAAAGCCACAAATGCCTGACAAATGACCAGATGGTACAGATTAATGCATAACTGCATGTTTTCACTGCTTCACAGTTCAGTGGTGGTGTGTTATACATGAGCCCGGCTGATGCTTGCTATTGTTTATGGTTATCTTAGGCTTGTGTGTCGATGCTCAGCCATTGAAACCCAGTTTATGAAGCTCACAGTAATTGTGTTGAAATTGTTTCCAGAGGCAGTTTGGAACTTAGTAGTGAATGCTGCAAACAATGACACCCACGTTTTACATATATAACACAGGTTGAGAGTGTGGGTCCATTAAAAAATGTTTCCCTTTTCATAAGTATATAAAACTAAGGAGCCATTGTTTTAGCAGGGCTGCTCCTGCCATGAGGCAATGTGAACCTCAGGTGGCAGCGGGGGGCCAGTTACAAGGGGGCATCAAAGAGCTGCCTCTTGTAAGGGTAGTGGCAGATGGGGAGATTAGTCGCCGAGAATACAAATCGCTGGTGTGTCGCTTTGGAAATCTCTCGAGGCAATTTTACTCATGAGGCAACTTCGGAAATCCGTATCGATCCCGTGGGCAATTCGTATTCTTGACAGGAAGGCAGTGGGGGAGATTAGCCAACCACAGTAGAGGAGATTTGTCGCTGAGTGACTAATCTCCCCATCTGCCACCACCATAAGAGACGAATTTCCAGGTTTTAACCTGAAAATTCAGCTCCACTAGTGCAGAGAGCAGTATTGCATCTATTGCACTAGTGATGTGACCTTCGAGACAGGGGACAGCATCGAGGCTGCTGCATCAGGCGGCGGGAGCCCCAGGATCACCCCTGTGTCTTAGTAATATAGAAGGCCTCATCCAGGAAAACTGTCAGTGGCCGTGACATACAACATGTTATTAACCATCTGAGCAAATTCATTGTTAACAAGGCCTAATGGAAAACAACCATAAGTACTCAGCTTTCTTTGTTTAGATTTAGCCTGGCCATTATTTCTGCTTATCTGGTATGATACCTGCAAAAATTAAGAAAATATCATGCAATTCCAACATTCAAAGATTGGTATATGGTCACAGCCTGGCAAATATATATGTGTATATAGGCCTGAGTTTGGCATCTGTTGTGAGAAAGTTATTTGAAGGTTCATATTCAAGATAGAATTCTGGAGAATGTTAGCACGACACAGAACATATCATGCAAATTTTTATAAAGTTGTAAGGAGCAAGTTGGACATTGGGGCTGCATTAGATGTGATCCATTTAGATTTTACTAAGGTTTATGATACATTACCATATAAAATATTGCTTTGGAAATGTTGTCATAGCAAACAGGTAAATAAGGTTCAATATTGATAAATGTAAGGCTAATCACTTGGGATTTATAAATATGCATGGGCAGCATTGAACTTGGGGGTCAAGGGGCTGCTGCCTCAGGGGCCCTCACACCCACTCCGGTCCTCTGCCCTACTCCCCTTGCAGCATACAACATCTGGGTGGGGGGCCTGTGAGGGGTTGGACCCTGGTGCATCTTTTCCAAGAAAAATCTTAATTTTTACGTCTATGGCCACCTTTACTCTAATGATCTGGTGGCATAATACCAAGTAAGTTTTCCTATTGATGTCACTGTTAGGAGGAGAACCCCCTTTTAGGTGTTAATTGATTTAATAAATAACTTTTTTTTATCTCTGATAGTAATGTTTTATTGCTACTACTGTCTGGCACTGAGTTACTCCCTCTAGTTATGGGTGGTACAGTGATTCTCACAGTCCTTGCGTGAGAAATGATGATGATTCACCATATTCTCTTTCTATTTGTTTCTTTTGTTGTATGTTGACAGCACTCTTTGTTTTTTCTTATCTCTGCAAGCTGCAGATTTGTAAAATAAAAGACAATCATTCAGATAAGGACCACCAATCGTGCCAATAGCTTGCCTTCTTTAGGGTGTTGGCACAAGCTACATTTTGTCATCTATAGCTAATCCTCTCCAGTGCGGGAGACAATAATTCAAACAAACATTTGGATTGATTGAGGGCCAGAAAATGCAGGAGAATGCACATATATGCATCAAAGCTTTTACAGTTCACAGACTCCAGTGTGAAGAAGGTATTTTCTGACGTCTTGTCGCCTACGCTAGAGGAGTTGAAGCATGGGTGGAACAACATTGCACGTGCTATCACGCTTAAATGTTAGCATGTACATTAGTGCTGTTTCAGGCATAACCAAATCCAACTAACTACTGCAACTTACTTTTTAGAGTAGGCAGTGCAAATCTTCCATGTTTCTTTTGTGCCCATGCGCTCTTTGCACAGGCTTGAGTTGGGCTCCTGTGCAGTACACTCTTGTGGGCAAATTTACTTATGGTCGAATATCGAGGGTTAATTAACCCTCGATATTCGACTGCCGAATCGAAGTCGAAGAATTTACCACAATTTGTTCGATTCAAAGGATTTTAATTCATCGGTCGAACGATTTTTCTTCGACCAAAAAAGATTGCAAAGCCTATGGGGACCTTCCCCATAGGCTAACATTGGCTTCGGTAGGTTTTAGGTGGCGAACTAGGGGGTCAAAGGTTTTTTTTTTTAAGAGACAGTACTTTGACTATCGAATGGTCTAATAGTCGAACGATTTCAAATCGATTCGAAGTTGTAGTCTATTCCTTCACTCGAGTTAAGTAAGTGGGCCCCTTACTTTCAGGAATGTTTATACTGCATATGCTCCCCGTCCAAACCCATGTAAAGAACACACTGAAGCAGAAGAAACAAGGTGGATTTCTTTTTTTAATAGTGTGCTCTGGGCCATGGCAAAAGGTTATCAGTTTTGCTTATTATAAAGGGATACTGTCATGGGAAAACATGTTTTCTTCAAAACGCATCAGTTAATAGTGCTGCTCCAGCAGAATTCTGCACTATGACATGGGGCTAGACATATTGTCAATTTCCCAGCTGCCCCAGTAATGTGACTTGTGCTTTGATAAACTTCAATCATTCTTTACTGCTGTACTGCAAGTTGGAGTGTTATCACCCCCCCCCCCCAGCAGCCTAACAACAGAAATATGGGAAGGTAACCAGATAGCAGCTCCCTAACACAAGATAACAGCTGCCTGGAAGATCTAAGAACAGCACTCAATAGTAAAAGCCAAGTCCCACTGAGACACATTCAGTTACATTAAGTAGGAGAAATAACAGCCTGCCAGAAAGTAGTTCCATCCTAAAGTGCAGACACAAGTCACATGACTGGGGCAGCTGGGAAACTGACAAAATGTCTAGCCCCATGTCAGATTTCAAAATTGAATATAAAAAAATCTGTTTGCTCTTTTGAGAAATGGATTTCAGTGCAGAATTCTGCTGGAGCAGCACTATTAACTGATGGGTTTTGAAAAAAACATGTTTTTCCATGACAGTATCCCTTTAACAAACTGGTACAAAGTGACTTTCCTTGTCCTTTATTAGAAGCTCAAACTATGAGCCTGTCTCCATTCCTTGCCATGAATTACATGAGCTCTATAATGCTGCACATTTATTTCTAGCATGAGAATCTGAATTATTGTTCTCATAGGGTTTCTATTGAGCCCAGAAACCTTTATACCCCAGGCATTATTCCCTTGCATTAACAAACTAAAATGAACACATTTTCACAACAAAACAATCATTTACTTTATCTAATTGTATCCAAGGATTTCAGTGGCACAGAAAAGCATTTTAATATCAGTACAAGAAATGACATTCTATCCCTGAGATATGCTCATGTATGGCTGCTGTCTGGGGATGCCTTCATATAGGTCAAATGGGAATAACCTCATGTGGATATGAGAGGTGAAAACATTATCTGAGCAAATAAACGAGCATTGGGGTGATTAATTGGTGGGTCCTTATCACAAAGGTCACACACACATAATCAATCCTTTATCAGAGTCACCCAGCTGTCAAATGAATTCAGATTTCCTGTGAATGCTTCCTAGTGATATATCTGCTGCAATTCCACTTTATCCTTTGCTCAGGGCAGCCATCAATAAAGTCTTGCGAGTGCTACTCACCAGAAATAAAGGACTAGTTTCAGGGAAGTTCAGATAGGTCTCTGGTCCTGTCTCCATCTCAGAGATTGCTGTTTGGAAAAGAACTTAGTTAAAGTGGAAATTTTACATTGTTCAATTTACAGAAACCCAGTAATACAGAATCCTGGGTATTTCATTCAAACACAGAGGGGACCAAGAGAAAGCTAGGCCAATGCATGTATAAAACAGGCACCCTGTGGGATCTGGCAGCGTCAGGGTAAGCAAAGAATGCAATTTAAGGGAAACAAAGATATGAATAAAACATCTGACAGGTGTGAAAAAAATAATAATCCTGACTATATTCATTGATGTTTATTTTACTTGAATGTGATAATGATAATCTGTGTTCTAGTTTTTCGTGCTGCAGACTCGCTGTGTCTATTTGCCATTTAAATTCATATCTAGCTAGAAAAATCTGCTTTAGAAGGCCTGGACTGCCCCTTTATCGAAAAGTACAGTAAATATCACTGAACACTCCAAATCCCAGGATAAAATGAAAACTCCATTATTTATTTATCCATTGGAAAACATAGGCAGTTCAGGATCACATTCACATCATAGAACTATACCCTTGATGCGTTTGTAGCCTTACAGCAATTTTCTCAAAATGCCCATTTATGGGGTCTAATCACTGCTTTGCTTATTACTCATTTATAAGCGTATCCATTGCTTCACAGGCTAAGTAAGGTTGGAATTATACTTCTGCTACTTAAAATACTACAACAAATGCAAAATACTGTATATGAGACCTTAACTTCACAACAGTCTGGAATATATTCTGTTTTCCATTGTATAGCTGTGGTACATTGGGCTGTGCATTGCATACATGAGATATACTGGATGGCACATACCATGTTCCCTGTGATATATGGGCTGCAAACTAGTGTCTATATTGACTCTCAACTGTACAGTTGGTATATAGGATTCTCTCCATTGCGCTACTACTGAATTGTCCTGCTGTGATATATATGGTACTCTCAGTTGCTTCCATCGACACTACAGTGCTACATTGGGTTATTTATTGTATTTCTGGGATATCTAGGACTATATATTTGGTAAGTGGAATATAAGGGATGCTGTATTGTACACCTGGGCTATATGGTGCTTCCTGTAACATTCCCATGATATAAAAGACTTAATATGGAGGATATTACACCATTATCATCCAGTTTTGAATCCATGGCTGCTGGTTTCTGTATTTTCATAGGTTTATCTAAGTTTGAAAATAACTTGGTGCTATATTGGGGTACTAAATTGTATCAGTTCAATGGAGCGTGTGTGCAAGCTGGGTGCCCTAACAAACTCCTGCAGGTTGCATTAGGACCCACAGGCTTTTAGCTGACCTGCCCTAAACTAAGGTTTCATTTACAGCTGGCCATAGACGCAAAGATTTTGTACGATTTTTCTGACAGTGTGTGGATTGTCTCGGTATTTTCATACCATGGTGATCAGTCATTTAGTTGATCAGACAGGCTAGAAGCATACCTCCCAACTGTCCCATTTTGAGCGGGACAGTCCCTCTTTTGATAGCTCAACTTGCAGTCACGAGTTTGTACTGGAAAGTCCCAATTTCTCTGCATTGAACAGCCAAAAATGTTTCTAACTAAATTGTCTCTTGGCACTTAAGATACTTAAGATACATTTGTAATAGTTTTGTCTCTTGGGAGAAGTTGGACTCACAGCTTAAAGGGCAATTCAACTTCATTAGTCAAACTAATAAAACATAAAAACTACAGAAATGTGTTCACACATGGCCATGGTAATTAGGGGATGTAGGCGCAAAAAGGTGCGTAGTACAGAAAATTT
Source organism: Xenopus petersii (assembly GCA_038501925.1). Taxonomy (NCBI): domain Eukaryota; kingdom Metazoa; phylum Chordata; class Amphibia; order Anura; family Pipidae; genus Xenopus; species Xenopus petersii. The sequence continues at coordinate 36,178,403 of CM076677.1, forward strand.
TTTTTTCGTCCATCTTTTCGTTTCCAGAATGTTGGGAGTTATGTAGAAGATTTCTGCCGGCTAGCAATAATATCCCTGCATGGATTGCCTATATGACTATATCAATGGGTGACTGTCACTGCTATTTTTCAGACAAAACTTTCATACGATTGCTGTCTGTCATTTCCTTTTTCTTTTCTTTTACCACTTTATTTAATTTGAATGCCTAGTTGTGGGCCGGGAGATTAGAATGCACGATTCGTCTGCACATCTACAGTATATTCAGCTTTAAAGCATATCAAATACATAAGCACTCCAGCGTACCAATGTAAACTGATACAAGATAGAAAAATTTATCATGGGAACTATAATTTGCACATTGCTGTTAGCTACTCGCCATACAATCCTAAATAGTACTTGACACAATGATTCATGCCATTTTTGTTAAACCTTCAGAAGAAAAATAAGCAAGACTCTTAAATCACAATTTTGCCTTGAGAGACACAGCGACTGCTATAAAGTTAAAAGAAGTGACTTCATCTGAAATTTCTCTATGTCGAATAAATCACAGACTTTTGCCGTTTCCAGTAAAAAATATTTTAAAAAATGGAACAGTGGATTTTAGGGGTTTCACAGTTGCGACTGCAGATGAAAGATAGAAGTTGCTCAGTGCTTTCTGCTGTTTCACATATCAGGAGGCCGATTCACTATGGGTCGAATATTGAGGGTTAATTAACCCTCGATATTCGACTGTGAACTAAAATCGTTCGACTTCGAATATCGAAGTCGAACGATTTTGCGCAAATCCTGCGATCGATCGATCGAAGGATTTTTCGTTCGATCGAACGATTAAATCCTTCGAATCGAACGATTTTAATCCAACGATCGAAGGAAAATCCTTCGATCAAAAAATCACAGGCAAGCCTATGGGGACCTTCCCCATAGGCTAACATTGACTTCGGTAGGGGGGTCGAAGTTTTTCTTAAAGGGACAGTACTTCGACTATCGAATGGTCGAATGATTTTTAGTTCGAATCGTTCGATTCGAAGTCGAAGGTCGTAGTCGAAGGTCGAAGTAGCCCATTCGATGGTCGAAGTAGCCCAAAAAAACTTCGAAATTCGAAGTTTTTTTTATTCTAACCCATCACCCGAATTTAGTGAATCGGCCCCCAGGTGTCCATCCTGACCAGGCACTACATACAGGGGGGAAACAAATACCTGAACTATTTCTACCATTGGTTTAGCCCCAGACTGACCATGCAACTGATGCAATTAGGCAATCTGCATGTCTTCAAAATACATTTCAATCGGACTGGCTTGAAATTCCAGGTATTGTGATGTTAAAAATCAATTTGTCAGTGGAACTTTAAATTAAATGCCTTGGGGACCTGTTACCATGGATGGATTCCATTAATGCAAATGTCAGGCACAAGCCTTAATGATTGAGAGAGAGCATAGCATGCCCTATTAGTGGTTTCAGGCCCCATTCCCTAGGACAGAGATAAACTGGCCCAAAGCATAGCACTTTTTTTGGTGCCCTCTCGACCAATGCATTGACAATAAGCTTGTTCATATAGATGGAACTATACTGCCTTCTGTCTCTAAAGGATGACTTCTGGCAATATGTAATTTGGGTGGGAGCTTAAAGAAGAAGGAATAGCAATTTACAATTGGGGTGCCAAAAGTTATGCACTCCCAAGTGACTATTTTTACTTACCTGACAACCCGGGCCATTGCTCCGATCAGCCGGCCCGGGGTTTTTCTAGCGAGCAGCACGGAGAGACCCTCTTCCTGCTTCATCGGTTTTCAAATTTCCCGGGGGAGATGCATGCGTAGTACAGAGAAATAGACGGCTTTCCATTCTACTGCGCAACTTGAGAAGACCCGAAGAAGCAGGAAGAGGATCTCGCCATGGTTGTTGCTAGAAGAACCCCGGGCCGGTGCATTTTTCTGCTGATAGGAACGCCGGCCCTGGGGTGTCAGAGAAGTAAACTTAGGCACCCCCAAGTGTAAAATGCTATTCCTTCTCCTTTAAGGTAAACAAAAATGAGACCGTTGCTCTTGTCCTCCATATGAAGACCCCCACAACTTGGCCCATCCTTGTTTACAAGTACTCTGCAAAGGAAGGGGAAAACTATCTAGCCCATCACCCCTTCCCCTGAGCAGTTTTCTTTTGCTGTGACTGACATCCCCAGGCCATTTTGGTGCATCTTAAAAAATTGTTCTTGAAATTTAATTGTGACTTGAAATGTAACACTTCCATGAGCACCAAGTGATTTGGAGTTTTTCCAAGGATAGGTGGTGTGACATATTAGGGAAGGACTCATATGATCTAGGCTGGAGGCATCACTATGATCTTGTTACTATATGAAGCAGGGCGCAGTATGGAACATTGTATTACAGCCCTGTCACTTGTTAATGTGGTATGTGCCATCTAATACTCAAACCTCGGCTATGCAAATGAGGACACCACCCACTGCCAAACCCCTTAGGACCAGGGCTGTTGCTGAAAATAGAAACTTTTGGCCCATAGAGATTTGGACATGCATTAATGCATATAAAATGGAGCAAAAACTGCCTCTTAGATTTAAAAATGGAAACAGATGTGTCCCAGAGATCAAAGTATCTTACAAAACCAAAGATGGACAGATGAACACAGGAGTTCCAGTAACTTCCATAGGTAGATGGAATTTAAAAATTAAAATGACATCCTTTTTTGATATCTCCCAAGGTTTAATATAGAGAGAGAGAATAAATTGGGATACAGCCTGATGTGCAGGCCCAGACTGGCAATCTGTAGGTTCTGGCAAATGCCAGAGGGGCAGCTATAAGGTCCCATAGAAAGTCAGTATTTAGTGGGCTGGTGGGGGCTGTTTGGGCCTCTATGTGGGCTAATTGGGCCTCTGTGTACCTGAAATGCCAGGGCCTATTTTAATTCTCAGTCCGGACCTGCTGATGTGTTTTATGCTGACAGCACTAAACGGACATCACAGGATTGCCATCAACTATTTAAACAGACCTTTCCTGGTGCAGACTATATACAGAATAATGTTTTGTACAACTTGTACATTACAGCAGATATATGACAATTTTCTGTATTCTAATTAATATATTGATGATTTTAATGTCCAGTTATTGTAGTCACAAAAGTCTGCCCACTAAGGCAAGTGCACAGATAAGGCATTGCCTGGACACAGTGGCTGGTACAAGCATGGAGTGAGCATGAAACCCAGTTACAGTGCCCTTGGCCACAAAGGTGCATCCTGATTTCATAAAGTGCTTTAACAAGACAGGGAGTCATCTTCATGTCTCCTATGTGATTAAATTGCCTTGAATATATGTAGGGAAGAATGTAGCCTGTTTTAAAATATATGTCAAAAGTCACTAAGGAGGCCCAAGACCATATAAAGACAAAGCCACAGACACCAAAGTTTTTGGTAACAGCTGTTTTCAAATCAACCCAATGCATTCATAGAGATGGGTCATTTATCATTTCCTATGATTCTATCAGAGAAAAAGGGCCGTAACATTCATCTCCTCAAGATAAAATTGTGTTTTATAGCTGGCTGCTCAGTTTCATATGAAGCATTAGCAATTACTGCCAGGTCTGCTAGAGTATAGTCATCAGAAGATGCCATTTCATTTCATGCACCTTAGTAAAAGTATTCTGGTTATATTGATTTCCCGATTTTATTTCTTTTACTCTTATGTGGTTTCAACTTGGGTTTGTTGTATCACAAAGTTTATGAAGATGAATTAATATCTACATCTTATTTATCTGAACACATTTTTTGATCAACTCCTCACAGCGTGTCCTCAGATGTCATTTATGTCATGTTCTAGGCCATAAAGCAAGAGTTTAAATCTTTGGGTCTAGATACTGTAGGTATGCATTAGGGCTAATAAAAAAGCATTTACCCTTGACAAGGGTGTTGGTGTTGTGTAGACAGAGGCAGAATTCATGGGCCATTCCCATTATAAAAGTACACTCTTATTAAATAAGGTTTTTGTAACGTCGGGAGAGAAAAAAGTAGAAGGGCAAGTGGCCGTCACTAGCGAAAATTCGCCAGAAATCCAATCTGTAGGGACCTCGCCAATTTACTAACAGGCATAGAGGACAATTTGCTAGTGAAAGAGCACATTGCTAAAAAAGTCGCAAGCCCTTTCGCCAGGCGCATTTGCGAGAGATTGTTACTCCGCAAATTCACTTAAAGGAGAATTCAACCTGTTCTGAAAAAACCCCATACCCCACACCCCCCTCCCTCCGGGCTAACTACCCCAGGGGAAATGCCCCATGCTCCCTACTTACCCCTCGCCTCAGATTCTTCCAGCGGAGTTGCGCAAATGCATTTTAGCTATCTTTGTAAGCTGACAGATCGGTATTTCTGCGCATGTACAGTTGGAGCAGTTTGCCGGTTTCCGACAACTGCACATGCGCGGAATTACACGGAAATTGCTGATCTCTGTCAGCTTACAGAGATCGATGAATGGAAGATGGATGCGTGCAACTCCGCTAGAAGAGGGAGGGGGGTCTACCTGGGGTGGGGGGTATTGGGTTTTTTCAGAACAGGTTGATTTCTCCTTTAAGTGCGAATTTACCATAATGTTACCAGTTTTGCCAGAGTTTCCTTCTCCAGCTTAGACCAGGTGGACTGATAAAATGGAGCTATATAATCATAATTTTTAAGTAGGATCATATTTAAAAGTTGTAACTGTTAAAAATGTTTGATTCAAAACCTTTTTAACCAATTTGAGGGGCATGCCACATTTGTTTTTCGGGTGGGCTCATGTCTAGTATCCCATTTGTCTTTATTTTGCTTCCTTGAACATTTTTAATAGTAAGGGCCACTTTTAAGCAATTTCCCCAATATCACTATCAATAAACCCGTCTACACGACCTATACGTACCCGCCCTATTCAAAATGACCAAAGTGTAAGAGTACTAACGAAGTTTCGCTAGGCAGAGACGAAACTTAGAGAAAGTTTGCTATGAAATGCTTGCGCTGACAAATTAACGCCAGTGATTGGCTGCTGAGACGCAACTTTGCATTTTAGTGAATTAGCGTAGTGGTAATAAGTTTGCTACTGACGAACTGTGGAGAAGCCTTTGCAGGCAAAAATTCACCCCTTAGAGAATTTGCTCCATCATTTGATACTGAAAAGATTTTTTTTGCATGGCTTGTGATATCTTTGATCAGTAACCTAATGGTTTCTTGTACTGCACATGTGGACTACATATGTTCCTTTTTCTTGTCTGTGTATAAGAAAAATGTATATATTCATTTATTTTTGGAAGTTCAGGTGTTTAAGCACCTTTTTTTTCTACATAAGCCCTTTAAATATTTAAAATTTTAGAAAGCTAAATAAAGTCAGGGCAACTTAAACCAGTTTTAAAAAATATGTATTTGTATAAAAATGAAAACCCTTAAATGAACAGAAAAGACAACCAGGTAGTAAAAGTATTAATTTGCATTGTAGTTTCAAGTGGCACAGAACTAAGATATATTACCGGTTTATTTTCTATCCTCTGCAAAACCGTTACCCATGATTTCTGATCCAGTTTATTTCACGCAATGCTACAGAAGGGAACATTTTGAATTTTTTTGGATGCAGGTCTAGCCTAGACGATTAATTGTGTGGTTAATAATTAGTGTAATTTAAACTATATTTAATCATATCCTCGGATAAAAATGCAAATCAGTATAATTAATGTGCGTAAGACCTGTGATTATGTATTACTTAACAACAAAAAAAAGAATCAAAATGTAAGCAGCTGCCTGATTTATCTCAATGTGATCCCACGCGCTGTGGCCAAAGGCAGTTTATGGCACATGACGACTGCTTTGATGATAATGTGCTGCAATTTCTCCTTTATCTCTTGTATCTTTAGACTTGTGATACTCCGGCCATGATTCTACATGTTAACCCCACTGGGGTGGAAAAAATCTGTCCCCCAACTCTCTAGAAGTCACATTTATGTTTTTCTTTTTATAGTAAATGTGGTTCTTCCTGTGCAAGTGGGTTGGCTGCCTCAAGCAGAATTTGGGAAAGAAACACCCCATATTTTAATGACCATTTTCTTCTTCTAAAGTATACCCTAGACGGTGGGAACCTATATTGTTTACTGCACACATCCAGGCATATAACATGGGCCAGTCTGAAACCAAACTGACAGATACCGGATAGTGTATTTGGGTCTAGAAGCAAAACACATGAAAGGGGTGGTTCACCTTTAAAGGACAAGGAAAGTCTAAAATAGAATAAGGCTAGAAATGCTGTATTTTGTATACTAACCATAAGCCTGAACTTAGTGCACCACAAGCCTAATCAAACAAATGATTTATGCTTTCAAAGTTGGCCACAGGGGGCTGTCATCTTGTAACTTTGTTAAACATCTTTGCAAGACTAAGACTGTGCACATGCTCAGTGTGGTCTGGGCTGCTTAGGGATCATCATAAACAAAGCTGCTTGAGTTCTGCATGGCTGGTAAGTAAGACGGGGGCTCCCCCTGCTGTTCATAAGTATGATTGTTTCCCTGCTCAGCAGTTAGGGACCGTCTGACAGTAAATAAAGGGAGAATTTCACTGCATACAGTCAAGTTTCTTATAAAAACGGTACACATTTTTTAATTAAAGTATATCAGAGATAGGTTTCTTTTTCATTAAAGGGATTTTATTTTGCCTTTCTTTGTCCTTTAAGTTAACTTTGAATATGGTATAGAATGTCCATATTTCAGCAACTTTTCAATTGGTCTTCATTATTTATTTCTTGCAGTATTCAAATCATTTGCCTTCATCTTCTGACACTTTCAAATGGGGTGGTCCACTGACCCCATCTAAGAACAAATGCTCAGTAAGGCTACATATTTATAGTTATTGCTACTTTTTATTACTCATCTTTCTATTTATATTCCAGTTTCTTATTCAAATCAGTGCATGGTTGCTGGGGCAATTTGTACCCTAGCAACCAGATTGCTGAAATGGCAAACTGGAAAGTTACTGAAAAATCTTTAAAAAAAAATGATATATTAAAAACCATTTGTGAATTCTCTGAAAATATCACAACCTAAATCATACTACAATTTAAAGGAGAACTAAAGCTTAACTAGAGAAGTAGGCTAGAAATGTTGTATATTATGTTTTGAGCTTCTGTACCAGCCCAAGGCAACCACAGCCCTTTAGCAGTAAAGATCTGTTTCTCAAAAGATGCCCCAGTAGCTCCCCATCTTCTTTTCTGTTGATTCACTGCACATGTTCTGTGCTGCTGTCACTTACTGAGCTTAGGGACTGACAATATACAGTACATATAGAATATAAATGGCACAATATAAGGCTGATTAGTACTTAATACAGATAATATAAAAACCTACAAATTCTGTAGCTTTTTCAGTAAATAATAGGACTGCACTTAAAAGGGAAGGAACAGATAATTCTATGGGGGTGCAAACCAATGCAAGGAATCACTGGGAAGCACAGGACATTACATTAATAGCTGCAGTGTAATTCACTTGTCACAAGCTGCAGCTAACCCTGGAATTATGGCTGGCCCAGGTTGATCTCCGTTGCAGAGTTCCCTTGTCTTAATATGTGCACTTTTGTGTTATTCATCGGGGCAGGCTGAAGCAGCACATTGTTTAGGAACCATGCATTGGCACAAATCCCTTTATGAATAGCTTCAAATTGTGCTCAATCTTGGAGCCATTTGTCACTGCATTTTTTTTTTTTAAATATATGGAAATCTTCAATAAATGGTAAGGCTTTCATTTTAATGAGATGAGAGGGATTGAACACTCAACATTGAGCATGAAGAAATATTACAAATAATTTCTCTTACCTTAGGATCTGGGGAAACCATTGATAATTCATCAGCAGAGCAATGTGCAGGAATGACTGACTGGCTTGTGTAAGTATTCAGAGATCATGAATCCATTCAGTGCAGTGGCATTCTTTTCCCTCAGCAGGAATAGAACAGATTATTAGGAATTGCTGTGCCTTTTTCTTACAACATACAAATAATAATGCTCGCTACAAAATATTCTTATATTAATGATGCAAACATACCCCCTTTAAATAACATTTGTATGAATGGTAATGCTTTGTGCTCTACAGTTGTAACCATGTAAGACGGATTTATTCAGCTCTACTCGTATTTAACACTGAAAAGGTCTATGAAATGAAGCACACAGTATAGCAGTAATGGATTGTCTTTATTGATAGTTCAAAACAGATGTCAGTTCTCTGCTTGGTCCCCTATGGCTCCAACATTGCGGATTGGCATTATGTAACAGTTTAAGGCTGTGAAGTGTTGGGCCTCTGTTCTATTGTGTTTTCTAGCTCAATGCACCCCCTATTTTTTAGATCAGGGCACCCATTTTCTAGATCAGGAAAACCCATTTGAAAAAAAAAATTAAAAAAAACCTACCAGAATTAAATTGAGGTTTTTGGGCATGTTCAGTAGCTTCTTCAGTACCACTTTTACACAACAAACAAATAGTCATATGTGGCATTCTGGAATACAACATTTTACACAGGCTCTATACAGATATAGAAGCAGCTAGAGACATTTACATGGTTTAATAAAGCCATTTAAGACTTTGCAGCCTGAGAAACACTGTTCCAGATATCCACCTAAAGCCTAGAGCTAGGTCAGTGCATTTTATCATCCCGATTGGCCTCTGTAATGAGAAGAACAGACACCAATATACACAAAAAAAGAGAGTGCCCCTTACTACTGGATGAATAGGTGTTTGGGTTTGTTATTCATTCCCACTGGCCCAAACACAGACATTTAAACATGTTCCTCAGACAAGTATGATAGCAAAATAAGCAGGGCGGTATAAAACTGCCAGTGTCCATGTAGCTTTATGAATAATTGTTTTACAATTATGGGAACACTAAGCAGCCAACTGCCCACTTAGAAATGAATGTTCCTATTGATAATACTGTAACTGCATTGTTTACAGTATCAGTACATTATTTTCATTGGTTCACAACTGATTATGCTGTGAAACAACTCCCAGAACAAAGAACATTTAACAAAGATGCAGGATTCAACCATATTGCCATATTTTGTAATACTCTCTACCATCAGTCTCACAGTAATAATGGCCTTACAATATGTTAGAATCTGTAAAGAACATACTTTTTTTACTTTTAAAGGGACAGCATACACCTTTGATAACAATAAAAGAGGACTTGTGTTAAAATAACATTGTGTCTGCTGTTTTAATTTAAAGAAAAAAATACATATTGTCCTACTTTTTTGCCATTAGCCAATAGCACTAATATTAAAGTTAAGGTGGCCATACACGGCAGCTTATTGGCCCATGTATAAAGCTCATTAACGGGCCTACCCGACCCATATCTGGCCAAAAATCTGCCAGATGTCAATCAGGCAGGTTACAAAAATCCAGCCAGGGAGAGGATCATATCCTATCATAGGTTGGTTTATGTGCAGTCCTCTCCCTGACAGTCTGTATCCTGTTAATGTAAACCCGAGGGGTCGGTCTCATATTGCCTTTCCCTTCTGTATGAAGCAGCTTATTATGAGCGGATTCACAGTGGACTGGTAATTAGTTTAATCAGCTCATTTCAAGTTCTTTAGTAAGTGATCAAAGGCACTGAAGTCAAACTGGCTTCACATTTTTGTTTAGTACCAAAAATCACAGGTATTTCTTAATTAAAATAATAGGCAAAAGGTATGTTTAGCACAAGCTCTATTCATTCATTTAATGTTGAATAGGTGTGTATACTGTTCCTTTATGTACCCAGCAACAATTGCACAAAAGGAAGAGCAACAATAAAACAGCTTTCATTTATAGCACAGATTTGCTTTAAGGGGTAGTTCATCTCTTAGTTAACTTTTAGTGTGTTCTAGAAAGCGATATTCTACAGGTATGGGATTGGTTATCCGGAAACCTATTATCCTGAAAGTTCTGAAATAAGGAATGGCCATCTCCCATAGACTCCATTTTATCCCAATAATGCAAATGTTTAAAAATGATTCTCTGTAATAATAAAACAGTCCCTGGAACTTGATCCAAACTAAGATATAATTTATCCTTATTGGAAGCAAAACCAGCCTATTGGGTTTATTTAATGTTTATATGATTTTCTAGTAGACTTAAGGGATGAAGAACTGAATTTATGGAAAGATCCATTATCTGGTCTTGAGCATTTTGGATAACAGGTCCCATCATGGAACAAAAATTTTCCTTCCAATTCTGCTACTTTTGAATTTAAAATGCTGATCCCTACAGCCAAAAAAAATATTGAGCTCTGTAAGGTAACCGTTTTAGTATTGTTATTTTCTTTTACAAGTATGGGACCTGTTATCCAGAACGCTCGGGGCCTGGTGTTTTCCAGATAATGGATCTTTCCGTAATTTATATCGTTATACCTTAAGTCTAGTAGAAAATACGTTAAACATTAAATAAACACAATAGACTTCCAATAAGGATTAATTATATCTTAGTTTGAATCAAGTAAAAAGTACAGTTTTATTATTACAAAGAAAAAGACAATCATAAAAAAAATATTATTTGATTATAATGGAGTCTATGGGAGACGGCTTTTCCCTAATTCAGAGCTTTCTGGATAATGGGTTTCCAGATAACGGATGTCATACCTGTTCTTATTTTTCTATTCAGGCAGTCTTAAATTCATTTTCCAGTCTGGAATCTTAGTTGCTATCTAGTAGCTAGGGTCCAAATTATAACAAAGTGGTGATCTGCTGGATAAAAGTTAATTTAAAAAAAAAAAATATATAAAATGACTATTTGCAAATGATCTGAGAATATCACTGTCTACATTCTACTAAAACTGAATTATAAGTTGAACTACCCCTATATTACATCACAATAAAAAAAATATTTAGTACATGATGAGCAGAACCTAGAAACAGTTTAATGGCAAGTCACCTATGTTACAAAAATTCAAAGGAAAAGCACCACAGTGCAATCTGATACTCAGCATCTGACTGGTCACAATGGGGTTAATTTAGAAACACAGCAAATTTGCACATGGGCAGTAACCCATGGTAACCATCAGATGATTACGTCACTGTTCAACCTGCAGCTGGCTGAAAAAAAAAGCTCATCACTGATTGGTTGCTACGGGTTACTGCCCAGGTGCAAATGTGCCCAGTTTTTATAAATGAGCCCCAATGACTTTACATGTACGCTAGTAAGCAGGGATAAAGTGAAATTGGCCAGCAAAGACCTATTTGGCTGACTGCACTGGACATGCTGGTTGGTTCATGTATGGAAAGCTTTAGAGCAAAGAGATCTTAGTTAAATAACAGACTTCTGTGGCCCTTACAAGCAACTTCAAACTGAAACCAGCTGCTTTCCCATTCATATAGGCGCTGCTATAATTCACCATAAAATGCAACATTGTGCAAACAATGCAAATAAAAATGAACTGCTCATGGAAAGAATGAAACACGCAAATGACCAACATAAGTTAACATTAAATTAAGTAAATACTTTTCCGTTACCTCCATTTGTCCCCATGATAATATATTGACTCCTATTGTAATCTTTGAGCCAGAAATATACTTTTCTTTTCCCTTGAACGTAAGGTGCATATTAATTGTGGTTTCTAAGACAATCAGCTAAAATTCATGTTATCCTCTCCAATGTTTGATGAAATGTACACACACAGGGACAGATTTATCATGGGGGTTGTTCACTTTTGAGATGACTTTTAATATGATGTAGAGAGTGATATTCTGAGACAATTTGCCATTTGTTTTCATTTTTTCTTATTTGTGGTTTTTGAGTTATTTGGCTTTTTATTCAGCAGCTCTTTAATTTGCTTTTTAAGCAATCTGGTAACTAGGGTTATAATTACCCTAGCAACCAATACATTTGTAGCCTTACAGAGCATTTGCTTTTTAGAAGGTGTCAGCGACGCCCACTTGAAAGCCACAAAGAGTCAGAAGAAAAAGGCAAATAACTATAAAAAATAAATAATGAAAACCAAATGGAAAGTTGATCACAATTGGCTGTTCTATAGCATAATAAAAGTTACCTTAAGGGTGAACCACCCCTTTAAGTCAATGGGAGAACTCCAGGGATCAATTTGGAGTTGTTTGCAGCCTTCCCGACATTCAGGGTTTTTTTCAGAGAAAAAAAAAACTTACGTTTTTTTTTTTTTAAATTCAAATCAAATTCGATTCTTTTGGTCGTTTTAATTCATCCAAGTTTTAAAAATTAAATTTTTGATAAATATCGATTGGTTGAATTTTGAATTTATGGGAGTTAAGGGAAGTTTTTAAAAAAGAACACATGAATTTGAAATTCGACCTTTGATAAATGTACCTCCCCGTGTGGCATTTGTCTATTTTAATGAAATGTTCCCTGCTAAAAATAACATTTTGCCATGAATTCTTATGTTTGCTTGTGCTGAGTAGATGCGCGCTACTCATCCTCTATCTGACAGTTGTTTGGCTCTGGCAGGTTTGGTCACGGTCGGTAGAAGGTTGGTTTGGCACTATATATATCAATCTCCAACGTCTCCATCTCTGTCCCCTATAAGCCAAAGGACATGGAAACTGATGGCGAGCAATGCCGTGCCCAATAGATCCCCCAGGGCTGTAAGATAAGGAATGGAGAAACTGTCGGGATCTTTTCCTTTCCTCCAAATGTGATGCACCATCCAGTCTGCGATCCATAGCAGTGCAAATACCTGCGGAGTCAATGAAACAGAACGTCTGTGAGACTTAACTACTTCTACATGACAATCAGAACTTTCAGTAGAGCGCACACCAATTCAAACATGGACGCTCTGGAAACATCCTGGATTATACGGACACAGAGCTTGCTTTATGCAGAAGGGTGACAAGCTGAAGCAAACATACTTTGGGTCAAAGGCTTATTAATTTACTTTCTGTGAAGAAGCCCTCATTCAGCCTAGTCCAAATAACACTCTCTGTTTATCCTCCCTCCCCCAATATAACAAGTTACCGTATATTACCCCATACTCGTTTAAATGGGAAAAAAAAAAGTTTTAGTAACAGAAATAAATGGTATAAAGAGATGGAAATACTTTATAAATCAGTGTATATACTTCACACATATTTGCTTTGTTTTTTAAAAAATGTATAATTCTATCTTTATTCTGAGTTACCATTCGGTTTCAAAGCTGCAGCCATTTGAATGAATTGCTTCTTAAAAGCAATTGTCTGAGAGATTTCCTGTGTCAAAAATGTGTCCATTTGGCCTTCAATTCTTGTATCATGTGGCTATAGCAATTACACTTATTTCTTTGAATTTTGCTTCTACAGAACTTCCATAACTTGCTAGAGCTTCCTTTAAAATCCCCTACAATCATCCTGAGCCTGAGCAACACAAGAACTTGACAGTCGAACAGAGAGCCAGTAACACTATTTTAGCACCTTATTTACACAAAGTATCAGCAGATTTTACTGGTAACAAGTATCGCATACAACTACAACATCTATGCTGTGCTTGCATACAGAAATGCAAGCACCAGTTTTCCAATGGATTGGAATACCTAAATTAAAGGGGAACTATCGCGAAAATGAAAATTTAATATAAGCTTGAGCATACGGATAGAAGAAGTTTTCTAAATACCTGTATAATCAATTAAAAATTCTGTACAGAGTCTTAAACAATCAAGTTTATCTATACTATTCCTCTCTTGGCATATGCTTCTCTTCATTCTGTCTTCATGCAGCAGTTGGGTGTCAGATATTCATTGACAGTTAGATCCAATATATCTTATAGGGGGGCTCCTTTTGCCTAGAATATGTATTGGAGTTCACTCTTTTAAAATCACCAGTAATCATGTCTCTCTACATGCAGAATTTGTGCATAAGGCAGTTATTTTGTTAGATTTTGTTTGTACTGGAATCAATTATATGAGTGAACTCCAATACATCTTCTAGGCAAAAGGAGCACCCCCCCCCTATAAGATATATTGGATGAAACCGTCAATAGGGCTCATTTATAAACACTGGGCAAATTTGCACTTTGGCAGCAACCTATGGCATCCAATCAGATTATTGCTTTCACTGTTCAACCTGCAGCTGGCTAAAAAAAAGCTAATCACAGATTGGTTGCTATGGGTTACTGCCTGGGTGGAAATTTGCCCAGTGTTTATAAATGAGCCCCAATGACTATCGACACCCAACTGCTACAAGAAGACAGAATGAAGAGAAACAGATGCTGAGTGAGGAATAGTGAAGATAAACTTGATTATTTCAGAAACAATGCAGAATATTTAATTGATTGTATTTAGAAAGTTTCTTATTTTAGGGTGATGGAGCTTTTATTAAATTTCCATTTTCGTGATAGTTCCCCTTTAAACACGAGGCAGAAGAGGATATAAAATATGCACAATTTAATTTAGTCTACCTCCCACTATAGATTGTGGTCTTGTGATGATTATAATGCATTAGTGCTGGAGTATGTAAATAAGAAAGCACAAGACTTAAATCTCGGACAGTGTAGCTGCAATGGATTCATTCATTTCTGACCAGGATGGAACCCTCAATCCACAAGGAGTTAAGCAATAGATGGAAAGTAACAGGTTATAGATTCCAGCGACTGACATTCACTGCCATAAGTAACCCAAGTATGCAGTTCAATGGCCCATAACCAGGAAAGGCGTTCAATAAATCAGTTGCAATTCATAATTGCTTTCTCTTATATTGCTACACTCAGTAGAAGTGTATAATAATATAAAATGCCCCTCTGTGTATTAGTGCAGGGATATATGAGGTCACTTTATTCCATGAAGTGTGATGGTGTTTATGTGACATATTTCTGATATTATGGACCTGAGCTAAATTTGTTTCATCTCATTAAACACACATTTTTCATGCCAAATAAAGTTATTCAGTAGAATACATTGACTGTGAAATGTTCGACTCTGCCATTTATTTCCCATAACTTGCGAGCTAATTGAGGGAGAGATGTTCTTATTGAAGATAAAAAAGCTGAAAATACCCACAAACCCTATCTAAAAAAGTGGCAAGAAAAACTCAACCATTCCACCTCCTTAACCACATTGCTTCCTATACAATTTGGGAGGTGCATTTTTAAAAAAACATGGTCGGGAGCATTGCCTTGTCTGTTAAATTATTTGGGTTTTTTGTATATTATGAGAACTCACTCTATTGCTGTCCTGAGCTTTGCCTTATGTTTACACAGAAACTGCAATAAGCAATTCCAAAGAGAAAGCATTCACACACACGCTTACAGGGGTTGTTCACCTTCCAAACACTTTTTTTCAGTTAATTTGTTTTCAGATTGTTCACCATAAACAAAGACTTTTTTTCAATTACTTTCCATCTTTTACCTTTTTGCCAAAATTTTAGTTTGAAGTTTAATGTTCCTGTCTTAAGAGCAGGAGTCTCCATACTTTTTTTTCCACCTGTAAGCCACATTAAAATGTAAAGTGTTGGAGAGCAACACAAGCGTGGAATAAAGTTCCTGGTGATGCTAAATAATTGCTGTGATTGGCTACTGACAGATCCTATGTGGACTGGTAGCCTACAGGAGGCTTTGTTATACATGGTTTTTATAACTGAAACTTGCTTTCAAGCCTGGAATTACAAAATAAGCACCTGGTTTGAGGCCACTGGGAGCAACATCCAAGGGCTCAGAGAGCAACATACTCACGAGCTACTGGTTAGGGATCACCGCTCTGAGGTTTCAGTCTGGCAACTCAGTGATCCAGGGGCATTCTGAACAATGCATTTCTCATCAGTATCTGCAGACTATTGGCAAATATTGTATCAATTCTAACAGCTGCCTTTAATGAAACTCAGGGATTCTGCTCAGCCGGGACAAAGATAACATCTACATGTATCAATTTAGAAGAGTTATAGAGTCGGTGACCCCCTCCCAGGGCTGCTTTAGAAGGTGAAAAACAAAACTTTACACTTCAATATTAGAAAAGTAAATAGAAATAGAAAGTAATTGGAAAAAGTCCTTATTTCTGGTTAACTATCTGAAATGAAAAAAGTGTTTGAAGGTGAGTAACCCCTTTAAATAGATCTATCTTTTAATTTATAAGACCAATCCCCTCTAACCTTTTTTGACTTTCCAAAAACTAACCATTATCCTATCAATCCCTGCCTGACCTCTCTAAGCAGTATTTAATGTTATTTCTGGAGAGTAGCCCATTCGAGCCTCCTCTTCTCGAACACTGTGAGGACACATCCATCAGTCCTTGGAAACCGCTGGCACCAGGTTAATGGGAAATCAGAGCAACATAAATGGATATCCTTTGGCAGTGGACTGCTGACCTAGCACCCCCTTTGCTAAGCAGTTCTGGGGAAAGTATAATAGAGGGCATCTGAGGAGAGTACAGCAGCCATGTAATCAATCTTGCTAGAAAGTTTTTCCCTTTTAAAGAGAAACCTTTAGAAAACTGTGCAAATCCAAACATATTAATTTAATGGTTTTAGTTTCCATTCATTTCCGTATAATGGCATAGGTTCCATATTGACTATGAACATGCTTGAAGGGGTCCTCTAACCAAAAAAAGTAAATCTATGCAACACTTCTTTATAATACAAGTGAAACTAGTTTAAATTGTTTTACAACTATTTGTAAATGAAGAATTACTACTGGAAGCTGTACCTGCCACTACTGAAGCTGTATCTGTCTGGCTGTTTTTGTTCTCTGCACTCTAGACTCTGACGTCTGAAGCTGATTGACAGTCCTGGAGGAGAACCGAATGTTAGGCACCCCCAAGTGAATGTATTTACTTACCTGAAACCCTGGGCTGGTGCTCCTATCAGGAGAAAACTGCAACGGCCTGGGGTTATTCCAGTGAGCGACACAGATCGTCTTCCTGCTTCTTCTTTCGTCTCACGGAGGCGCACGTGCATTAGAGCAAAAAGCTGAACTTTAATGTAAAAGTTTTCATTCTACTGCACATGCGTCTGCCCAGTGGAATTTAAAGAAAGAAAATACATAAGATACATTCTCTTGGGGGTGAATAACATCTGGTACCCCAAGTGGGATACGACTTTCCTTCCCCTTCAATACACATTGAAAGAAATGGCTGCATAATAATCAAACACCTAAATGTACTTATTGGTAAATCAAGAAAAGAGAACAATTCTTGTAAGGGCCATACTTTTATAGCCAATTTCAACCATTTGGCATGTATGGCACCACTGGCTGCATTTTCAACATATTATCCTACAATTCTAATTAATCAGTCAGATGCCAGAGAGAGAGAATAGCTGTAGCTCCTTATGAATTCTACTAAGTCCCATCAGTCAATGTTATTAGGCCATCTGGGTGGATGGTAAAATTGTACAATAGCCAAACATTTAGCTGGGACGGACCTCATACAACAAAATACAGGTTTCACAGCAGGCATTCTGCATTAAAACTTTTTTCATGGCACTTTGACCCCTGATTTTTGTAAAGAAAGTCTACGCTGGGAATGGTGGCCTCCATCACAAAACTACAGCCCAACTGGGGCAAACATTCCCAAAAAGAGTTAGGCAACTGCAGGCAAGAATTGCAATGTGCTATGGAACTTTGCTTCCTCTGGCTTTGTTTTTTCTAATATAATAGCTACCAGTTCACTAGAAATCTGGCATATGATGCTTATGAGTCTGGTCTACATTTCAGAATTACAGCTTAATGAATGCATGTTTTATATGCAGATTTTTTTTAACCAAGTTAGAGAAGTAATGAATTGTGGAATCTAAAAGAGCCAGCTGTCTAGGAATCCACTGCACACATAAGCTAGCCATAGACGTGCAGATATTTGCCTTGTATCCGAACGATTGGACATTGGAATCTTCTGAACTGCCACTAACCATTCAGATTAAATAAAGTAGTAGAAGAAAATAAAGAGTTTGATTTTACCAATCAGCAGTCTTGTAGAATACTGTTTAAAGTAATTAAATGGCAGACAACCACAAACAAAACTGATTCCACTTCTGAAATAAAAAAACTGGTTAAGTTAGAGTAAATTGTAATGAATTTAAACTTTGTTACCTGTAGTAAAGCTGCTAATAAATAAACAGCTACAAAGATGGGTGTGAGTGATGTGTGACCGCTCTTCATTAAATAGATGGTATACAGGAAAATTAAATGGCCTGGGATCACTAGCGATAGTAGAACTTGAGCCGATTTATTGTTAACTCCTGCAAAAGCAAAACACATGTTACAGACCCATTTGTTGCTGAAAACACTTTCATGGTAATTTCATCACAGTGCAATGTACAACAATATTGATACAATTGTATATATGGTATAACTATATATGGTAAAAAAGCTTTCCGCTAAACTGAAATATAAATTTAGCGACAGAACTAGAGGTGGTCTTTAGTACACTGACTGAGTGGATGCCCAAATCCTTTGTGAGTATCTATACTTAAATAATCAAAATAATCTGGATGTTCATGGCTAACAATACAGACAGAGCAAACCAACTGGACAGTTTGTTCAAGTGGCTCATTGTACCATTCCAATAACACAAATCATTATCAAAAAAAATGCATGCTGTGACCTTCTGTGTTGAGCTGTGCGGTGATATCAAAACATTTTGTTCCATGTCTTTTTTTTTTTTTTAGTAAGGCAAATATAAAGACAAGGCTAATTTCAGCTAATTTGCTTTGAAAAATTGCAACCATAAAGTGTTCTGAGCTATCAAGAATTTATTACTATTATAAGTAATGGGAATCCCTGGGAATATGGAACACACAGCTCTTGCCGGTATGCAGAAATGTGCCAATATATCGATTTTTATGGTGTAGTTTTTATTTCTAAATTACACTGTTTACATTAAAAATAATTCACTCTACCAAATAAAAGTTTATTCCCGAACCAGAAAATATATATATTTTAGCTATAATGTTCGTGTATAGACAGCCATCTCAACTTATTGTGCCTGATCCTAAGCTTCCAAAAAAAGCCAACACTTCGCATTGGAACTGCTTTTAGGTAAGCTATTATTTCTATTTCTCAATTAAGTTTATCAGAGCGTAAATCTGGTGACTGAGGGCACCTGGGAAACAATATGTCTAGCCCCATGTCAGATTTCAAAATTAGATATAAAAAAAAACTGCTCTTTCAATTCTGATTTCAATGCAGAATTCTGAAGCAGCACTTTTAACCGCCACATTTTGTAAAAAAACAAAACATGTTTTCACCATGACAGAATTGTTTCCAATACACATATTATTACAAATTATTCATATTCTGATAGGTATGTTTATAAATAAGTTCCCCCAGACTATATGAAATAGATTGCCCCTGCTGTGCAGCAAGTAATACTAAAGACATAATGGAAGACTGGGCAGGTCTATACTACTTCAAAAGAAAAAGTTACCATATTAACAGATTTTTGTCTGATTGTGACACCCTAGTTATTTTCACCAACTTTTCCTCTGTCATTACAGTGAAGCATCATCACCATTTAAATCAATCCAGCCTGAAACTGAATCTATATGTGATTGCTATAGAAACACAGATCTTCAGAAGAAGCTGAAAGTGCAGCAGAGAAAAAATCCATGGGATTTTATCATCTGTTTAGAACTTGTAAAAAGGATTCCTGGAATTTTAACACCAAGACAAGGCGGCTCACAGACAATCCCAGATATCCCTATTTAAAAGTGATCTGTGGAAGTTCTTCGAAGAACGAGTCTATGAGGGGGATAAAAGAAAAAAAAGTAAGTATATTAAACCTGTTCCACAGAAGGTCCTGCAAGGGTGGTAACAACCTTTGGCATCTTCTGGCAGCTCCCCAGGGATGCTGTATAAATGCAAATATGTAGATATTCTGCTTGCCTGAATGGCCACCAAATTACCACCAATACCTGAAGAAGAAGACAAAAAAAAAATGAATAACTAAAAAGAATGTAAATAAAAACGGGCAACTATTATCTTTCTTTATGTTTTGACACACGTAGCTAAAATGGTTACACTATCATCAGCGCAAATTTAATATTATATAATTACAATAGCAGAATGGTAGCGGATAGTTTACTAAACATGGATTACAGATCATGCTAGAAATAGAAAAATAATGTTGCTTGTTTGCTCTCATTCATACAGGTAACATGCCTCTGGTTGCCATAATAACCATACTCCTTCCCCGCAAGACATTTGGTGAAAGGGCCTTTTGAACCCTTAAACTGAACGCTTAAGGGGTTGAAAGGAAAACTATACACCCCAACAATTTAGGCCTCTATGAAAATAAATAGCATAAAACAGCTCCTATGTAAAACCCTGCTTTGTGTAAATAAACCATTTACATAATATACTTTTTTAGTAGTATGTGCCATTGGGTAATCCTAAATAGAAAATTGCCCCCTGGGATTGTAGGATTCACGGTGCACACAAAAAACCATACATGTTAGGTCAAACTTCCTGTTACAGTTAGAGCTGCAGTATTTCTGGTCAGGTGATCTCTGAGGCAGACCACAGACCATCAAGAAAATGGTAGTTCAAGGTTAAACATGTAAAAGGCCAATATTTACGTACAAGAATCCAAATGGCCATAACAAACTGTTTATCACTCAAGTGCTCAAAACTGCACTTAGTTTGGCAGCACAAATGCAACGTGAAATTGCTATGATATTTCTTTAACACTCTTGCTTCAGAAAACAAAATGATAGCCATTCGTAAATGTTCTGTCTTGCTGTTATTGATGTAATTTTTCTGTGGTCTGCACAGTGTGCCTAATTTATGTGAGCATACAATAGATTAGATCATGTTTGAAAGACGTGAATGATGCTCAAACAGACCACAGACTGAATTATTGTGAATGGATGGGTTCTCAATTATGAAGAGAAAAAATACAATAACTAAAAAGGCCCTTATAAAATTCATTGTGCGTAAGAACTTTCTTTTTCATTTAGGCTTTGAAGCTATAGGAACATATTGTTCTATTTCTTTCTGGTCATTCTGAATTATCGTTCAACTGCTCATTGCAGTTCATATCTGTGCTTTAATACTTAAGGCCACTGGTTATTTTATGCAAGTGGGTTTGAAAGGACATCTTTCCTTTAATCCACAAGGCAAGACAGATTGCTATAGATGTACAGATGAATGCACGTGTCCTGTTTTTGATACTAAAGCATTTGTTTTCTCAGTTGTTTTCAGGCTAAGCTTTTTATCCTTTATCACATAGGTCAGACATTGTACTGGGACTAGACTGCGGGCAGCCTAAATTAATAGGTTAACAGCTGGTCAATGATGCCAGTAAAGCTTAGCTCTCCACATAATTTGAGTGTAAGTAAAGCAATGTCAGAAAAACTCATATCTGTCAAAGCATAGCTTGTGGCACAAAAATAATTTTTGTATTTTCTGGCTTGTTTGTAAAGTATTTCTGTATTATAGTGTATGCATGCTGATTATTCTGGCATTTGTTAGGTAAAGTCTTTACCACTGGATGGGCTGCAGCTCCACCTGCATATTTAGCAACAACTGCAAATTATCATACAAGTATGTATGCTTTTTCCCTTTTTCTATTCACATCCTTACTTGTTTGCATAAAGTGATGCCTACTGCTGGCGATCCATGCACCAGTCATTCAGATACTGGTGTACTAATTGCCAATAGATGTGGACTATGAAACTGCAGAGATTTCAATGATTGCTTATTTCAAGTTGATTGAATAAAATCTTGAAAAATAACGAATACCTCGAAATTTTGCATAAATAACCTCCAATTGTAACCTTAAATACACAGTCTGTCTTCCCGCTATGTTTCTCCATACTGCCAAAAACAGTATGTGCTTTTTAATCTGCTCTTATGTCATAGGCAGGGGATATGCTATATTCTTTGGAAGTGTGCATACAGTATATGATTACAAGATTCAGGTTAGTTCGGACCACAGCCACAGCAATTCAATGCAGCTTGGTTGGCTTTTATTACAAACAAAAACAGGTTCAGCACTTTTGCATCAACATAGCATTAGCAGTTCTGCTTCAACATACAAGAGAATCCAACAGGTAACAAAAGGAGAGGAACCAAAAGAGAGTCTATGGTGTTGCACAATCCATAAAAAGAGTGTAATTTGTGTATATATTGGAATAAATTATGAACAAGAGAAGCAATGATGAGAGTGGTGAATTGACTGTGATGTCATTAAGTAATTGGTTAAATAAATTAATTTTTGTGAAAGTTCAAAATCAAGTGTCATAATTCAAATCAAGCGCTAATCTAGTACATGATTGAAACCCACTAATAAATAGATTACCCAGTTAAAACGTAACATTTAATGGCTCCTTAAAAATACACACATGTAGAGGGAAATAATGTCACTTAAAAACAATTAAAATGAATGAGATGGAAATTGATCTGGTATAAAAGTAGTAGGGGATTGCAGCGTAATTAAAAATTCATTATGCTGGTCCCAACTAGATAAAACAACAGCCCGGATGCCCTCAAATTATTAAATAATGGGTGATGGGGGTGATGGGGGTGCTGGGGGAGTTGATGCTGTAAAGTAATTGCAGTTGTCAGGAACGACGTGCAGACCACCGATTGAAAATCAATCTTAAATGTACAACTCTGCAGACACTGTATTCAGTATGGTGTGCAAATGAAATGAACTATCACTTTGTCCTCTCAGAGGCACCTAATGATTTTGATTGGCATATTTCCTGAACGCTTGTAAACTCTATACCTTGTACTGAAAAAGGACTAGGTGCAATTACAGAGTCCGCATGAGTGCAAAACAGTTACAGGTCAATACGTTGTATGCCAACAATTCTTAGAAAAGTATTTCCCACCATTACGCCTCCCATGAGTTACTGTCTCCCCATTGAGTTTTTCACCCATGAGCAATATTCAGATGTAATAAGAGTTGGGGAGCAACACAAGCATGAACAATGTTCCTGGGTGGTTCATAATAAGGGCTGTGATTGGCCATTTGGTAGCCCCTATGTGGACTGTCAGCCTTCAGGAGGCTCTGTTTGGCAGTACATCTGGTTTGTATACAACCAAAACTTGCCTCCAAGCCTGGAATTCAAAAATAAGCTCCTGCTTTGAGGCCACTGGGAGCAACATCCAAGGGGTTGGGGAGCAACATGTTACTCACGAGCTACTGGTTGGGGATCACCAATGTCTAACAATAACAAACACTTATTTGATAATAAGTTTGCTATGATATAATATATAAAAAATAATTTCCAAAGTGCACTAACTGCAAGAGTGCTGTCTGTAATGAGTCCGAGTGCTGTCTGTAATGAGTCTAAGGTTGCTTAAATCTATATTCTGTATTTGGGCTTTCACAGGTAACAGGCCAGTAGCAGGCAAACAACCATCTCATTGTTGAGGGCTTTGCAGTTTTCACTGCTATTTACCGGTAACACATGCAAATGTGTTTTTTAACCAGCTACTTAAAACAAAGTACAGTGAGCACCATTTATTTTTAAATTTGGGCAAACAGAAAACTGCAGACATATAACCTAATAAAACTCAGAATGAAATACTTATGTTTATTTTCCTGCATATATTTTCCAAAGGCAGAGAAAGTTAAATCCTATAGCTCGGAATATTTATGATGAATATCCGGTACACAAAGAGGTTATCGTCAGCGAAGAAATGAGCAGTGCACAGAGGAGTTATGATAAAGAAATGTATATTACCATGTTTCAGCCAAGCCTTCTACACATCATCTCCAGACGGATCACAGATAACAATGAGCAGAGTACAGACCACTGGCTGTCACATGGTTCTGGTCTAGGCTTCTTATGTCAGTTATTTGTGATCATGGCAAAATCCCTTTATCTCCTCTGGCAGACATGGCACTGACAAGATACGTCAGCCTGCTAAACCCTAAAAATGAATATGGCTGAAAATGCCATATTTTATATACTGAACTTATTGCACCAGCTTATATACTGAACTTATTGCACCAGCTTCTCAATAGCATCAATGATCCAGGACTTCAAACTTGTCACAGGGGGGTCACCATCTTGGAAAGCATCTGTGACATGCCCAGTGGGCTCTCTGAACAGCTGTTGAGAAGCTAAGCTTAGGGGTCGTTGAAAATTATCAAGCAGAAAATGAGGTCTGTAATATAACAAACCAAAATAGAAAAAGAATGACCCTTGTAGTTGCACCACCCCACAATAAATGCCAGAAGTTCCCACTAAATGAGCAAAATTGAAATTTAACTTTTATAAATGTATAGTTAAAATTGTGCCCATAAAATTGTGTAATATAAGCAGATACTACAGGGCTGATTATAAAATTCTAATGATAATTGCACCGGTTTCTGTGCTGCCATGTAGTAATTATCTGTATTAATTACTAATCAGCCTTATATTGTGACATTTATATTCTATGTGTACTGTATATTGTGAGTGGGTCCCTAAGTTCAGTAAGTGACAGCAGCACAGAGCATGTGCAGTGAATCAGCAGAAAAGAAGATGAGGAGCTACTGGGGCATCTTTTTAGACAAATCTTTACTGCTAAAGGGCTGTGGTTGCTTTGGGCTGGTACAGAAGCCCAAAACATTTCTGCTCTACTTCTTTAATTAAGCTTTAGTTCTCTTTTTTTGGCCTGTAACAAAAAACCAGGAGAACAACAGAACCGATACCTAGAGATGCAGACAGCCATCTTAACTGCTGACACTGTCAGGCTGACCTTGCCTTCACTTTATGTGAATTAGGTTAATAAATGGTTTGAAGCAGCGTCAGTGAGCTTAGAAAGCATAGTAGATAAGCATTAGCAAAGTAATCTTCATTTGCATGTAATTGGCAGAATGTGTGGAAGTGCTGCAAGGCACATAATAATAGCATACAGCAGATGTGTCTGGGGCAAGGAATGCGCTCATTTATGATCTGCTGTGTTCCAATTCCATGCAGGTCACAATATGCAACCAGGAGACAGCAATGCAATATATGACTCTCATTTGAGTCATGAAATTACTCTCAGGTATGACTAATGTGTTTTTCAGCTCTCCCGCTGCTTGGTTACAAGTTTTTATTATGATACAGGTTCTGCTTTTAGTTCTGCTTTTTGTTGAGTTTGTGTGAGCTACATTGCACATCACTTTATATCGGTCTGCCTCCAGACAAAGCAATGGCATCCAATAACACAAAAGGCTATGTTCTAGAAACATTCTCCTTTAGAGAAGTGAATTCCCTGTGTGCCCTAGCATATCAAAAAATAAACAAAACAGAATTATTAGTAATACAGTATTGGTCTTGGTTCCTGCTCAGTCTTGGAATATGCATTAGCCTGCATGCTCGTTTCACTGCACATACCCTACTGCTATGAGTTGCTATGCGGTTACAGTTGTTGCTGGCAAAATAAACATGATTTTAACACATACTTCTGGGAATGCTGCCTATTACAGCTGGAAGTGTTTGGGAGGATTTTTGACTACTTTATACAGCAAGTATGAATTAAGTGAAAAAAGGCAAGAAGTGCCCTCTATTGGAATAATTATCAATTGTGTAGTAAAAGTTCCAGCTGTGTTACCTCCGATACACGTTTCTACAAAGAAATCACTGTAACTGCCTTTTCTTGCAGGGTTAGATATATACAAAAAGCGATTGTATTATACTCTGCTGCCTCCTCCTGGCCAAATTAAGTAGTAAAAGAACAGATCAGCCGATGTTCTGTCATTCAACTGAAGCTGTAAGTGCCCATCAGGATATGGACTACACACATTCTTTTTTGCCAGATCACACACTGACACCTAATAAGGAAATGTTCCAGTTTTGGGACACAGAACACTTTGCTTGAATGATTTTCAACATATGTTGATTAGAGAAAGCAATATCCTGAGTAATGATACCTTAAAGTGGGTTGTCCACCTTTGAGATAACTTTTAATTTGATGTAGAGAGTGATATTCTGAGACAATTTGTAATTGATTTTCATTTTTAATATTTAAGGTTTTTGAGTTATTTAGCTTTTTATTCAGTAGCTCTTAAATTAACATTTTAAGCAATCTGGTAGATAGGGTCCAAATGACCCTAGCAACCATGCATTGATATGAATAAGAGACTAGAATATTACCGTAATAGGAGAGGGACAGAATAGAAAGATGAGTAATAAAAATTAACAACATCAATACATTTCTAGCCTTACAGAGCATTTGCTTTATAGAAGGGGTCACCGACGCCCATTTGAAAGCTGCAGAGTCAGAAGAAAAAGGCAAATAACTATAAAACTATAAAAAATAAATAATGAAAACCAATTGAAAAGTTGCTTTTATTGGCCATTCTATAACACAATAAAGGTTAACTTAAAGGTGAACCCTCCCTTTAATGTTGTACACGGCCTTGTAACCATCACGTCAAGATAAAATTAGACGAATTATCAATGTCCCTGTTAATGTCCCATTAAGTCAGTTAGCAAACTTTTCATTGCGGAGTCACGAAAACAGCTAGTGCTAAACAGGAGTTTTAGCTACTGTTTGATCCATACTGCTTTTTATGAGCAGGTAAAAAGTTATAGATCTGCCAAACCTTCAAATGCAATGAGCTACTGGAGGGTCTAAACATAAGCACATCATTCCAGCTCTAGAACTTGGCAAAGTCAAACAGAAAGAGGATATAACATTTCTTGTGAAAAGCAGTTTATTTTTAAGATTTGACCACAGTGACTTATTACTTATCTTCTTTTTTATTGCCACATTGACTGGAACAGCACTTTGAGATGCCTGGAGATAACTTAGGGGACAACTAAACGGAACAGTAACATCAATAAATTAAAGAGTTTTAAAGTAATAAAAATATAATGTAGTGTTGTTGCCCTGCACTGGTAAAACTGGGGTGTTTGCTTCACAAACACAACTTTTGTTATATATATATATATATATATATATATATATATATATATATATATATATATATATATATATATACACATATACACACACACCCACAGGCTCCTTTGCACTCTGTAAGTGAAATTTCAATGTTGAGCGCACTCTCACGGATCAGCAAAAATCGAATTATATGAATACGTGTAAAGACACACGAAACGCGTTAGGTGCGCACAACTTTAAAATTTCACTGGCTATTGTGTCTCCCTAAGCTGCGGATGCGGGGCGCTGAACCCGGACCAGGGACTTTAAGCGGTGAGTGACCTGTATATAAAGAATGCCTGTGATGGTAGACTGATTAAGGGAAAGGTTCAGGCATTTGCACCCAGGCCCACCCAGTTATAGGGTGAGCAGTGGTGTTAATTAAACCTATTAAATTAACTTCACAGAAGAGGGAATTGAGTTTGAGCGCATCCAATTTATTATTATAAATAATTAGGCACTCGCTAATAGTGATTGCGAATCTGACCTGTTTCGCTTCAACAAAAATTTGTGAAATGGCGAAAATTTGAAACAATGCATTGAAGTCTATGGCCATAAATTTTTGGTCTTTTTTTGTCACGTGCTGCAGCAAGTCAATTTTTTTTAGTTGCGCAACAAAACTCAGCGAAGAAATGTGCTCATCACTACTCGCTAACAATTTTTTGCTTTCATGCAGGTGGTTGCTTATTACAGGGCAGGGTGCAAAATGGGATGGGAAAAAATGGCATCTTGTGCCTTTGCACCCTGCCCTTGTTCATAAAGTACTGTTATGTATGATGTCTTTCACATGGTCTCAATGCCAGCAAAGTAAAGCTTCAGTTTCTTGCCAATGTGTTATACGTCTGTTCTTCAGTCCTGCAGAGCCAGGATTGTTCTCT
The DNA here is from genome assembly GCA_038501925.1 of Xenopus petersii. Lineage (NCBI taxonomy): Eukaryota > Metazoa > Chordata > Amphibia > Anura > Pipidae > Xenopus > Xenopus petersii. The sequence goes on from CM076677.1 coordinate 36,206,035, forward strand.
AAACAGGGAAACATCTATGCCAAAATAGTTTCAAGGCAAATAACCATAGAAAGTGATGAAGGGTGTATAGAACAAAAAAGGCAGTTTACACTAAAGCATAGTTACATAGTTAAATTGGGTTGAAAAAAAGACAAAGTCCATCAAGTTCAACCCCTCCAAATGAAAACCCAGCATCCATACATACACCCATTCCTACTTTTAATTAAATTCTATATACCCATTCCTATACTAACTATAGAGCTTAGTATCACAATAGCCTTTGATATTATGTCTGTCCAAAAAATCATCCAAGCCATTCTTAAAGGCATTAACTGAATCAGCATCACAACATCACCCGGCAGTGCATTCCACAACCTCACTGTCCTGACTGTGAAGAACCCCCTATGTTGCTTCAAATGAAAGTTCTTTTCTTCTAGTCTAAAGGGGTGGCCTCTAGTACGGTGATCCACTTTATGGCTAAAAAGGTCCCCTGCCATTTGTCTATAATGTTCTATAATGTACTTGTAAAGTGTAATCATGTCCCCTCGCAAGCGCCTTTTTTCCAGAGAAAACAACCCCAACCTTAACAGTCTACCCTCATAATTTAAGTCTTCCGTCCCTCTAACCAATTTAGTTGCACTTAGTCTCTGCACTCTCTCCAGCTCATTTATATCCCTCTTAAGGACTGGAGTCCAAAACTGCACTGCATACTCCAGATGAGGCCTTACCAGGGACCCATAAAGAGGCATAATTGTGTTTTCATCCCTTGAGTTAATGCCCTTTTTTATGCAGAATGACACTGCCCAGAATTAGACAACGTGTTATCTACAAAGACCCCTAGATCCTTCTCATTTAAGGAAACTCCCAACACACTGCCATTTTATGTATAACTTGCATTTATATTATTTTTGCCGAAGTGCATAACCTTGCATTTATCAACATTGAACCTCATTTTCCAGTTTGCTGCCCAGTTTTCCAGTTTAGACAAATCAGTCTGCAAAGTGGCAGCATCCTGCATGGAACCTATAGTTCTGCACAATTTAGTATCATCTTCAAAAATAGAAACAGTACTTTCAATGTCCACCTCCAGGTCATTAATAAACAAGTTGAAAAGCAAGGGACCTAGTACAGAGCCCTGCGGTACTCCACTAACAACACTGGTCCAATTAGAAAATGTTCCATTTACCACCATAACCTGCAAACATCTTTAAAGGGGCCTTCGCCTTAAAACTTTAGCTGCAAAGGATAGACTTGTAAAATGCTACTCAACTGGTTTTTAAATAACTAGCATTTTTGTTTTCTTTTTCCTGCCTGTAACTGATAATGACATCTGCCGGTTCAAATGAACCTGTAACAGGTTCACCAATATCGCTATTTTTATTGCATAGCTTTCTTTTAGGAGTCTGACTTTCCAACTGCTGACTGGTTGCTAGGGTAAGTAAGCTGTAAGCAGCTGCAGTTCTAAGCCTAGGAGATGCACAACAGAACAGTGGCGTAACTACAGGGGGAGCAGGGGGTGCGATTGGGAAAGGGCCCGCACCCCCTCAGGGCCCCCCGGCAGCTCACACGCCATGCGGCCATAAATATGGCCATTTCCGGGCGTACGGAGGGGGCGGGGCCCGGCTGTAAGTCCCGCGCCAGGGCCCGCCCCCCTCTAGTTATGTCTCTGCAACAGAACTGCTGCTAAAACTAAATAAATAAATAAATACGTAGGCACATTTGCAAAATGTTCTGGAATACTGCGGTCTACAACATAACAGTTAATTTAAGGTGTAGCTTAAAAAAAAAGAAAAAAAAATGTTAAAAAAAAAACACCTCCATGATTGTACAAAGATTGTAAAAACTATATTTGTATAGGTATATTTTAATGTATAGTAGCCTTTTAAGGTATACATTTTATTTAGATGCATATTAGTAGGACATACAAATTAGGGATGCACCGAATCCACTATTTTGGATTCGGCCGAACCCCCAAATCCTTAGTTAAAGATTCGGGCGAATACTGAACCGAAACCGAACCCTAATTTGCATGTGCAAATTAAAGGTGGGAAGGGGAAACCATTTTTTACTTCCTTGTTTTGTGCAAATTAGGATTTGGTTCGGCCGGGCAGAAGGATTCGGCCGAATCCTGCTGAAAAAGGCCGAATCCCGAACCTAACCTTGGATTCGGTGCATCACTAATACAAATCACAACTGGATTGAAATCTCTCTTTCAGTTACCTAAGGACCATACAGAAATATAGAGTAACTTTACAATCATATGCTGATCTCAAAGTAACTTGAAAGAAAGGATGCACCACCCAGTATCATATACATCATTTCCATTCTCTGGGATATGAGTCTACAAATTGAGTAATCAAGAGTGCTCTGGAGCGGATTAAATGTTAATAGACTTATTAAAGCAAAAAATATATCTGTATGAAGGTAGGCATGACATAAATTATAGAGGCTTCTGCATATTTTTATATTACCCATTCACTATTTTGACCATTACACAATATGCATGTGATCACAGTGGCAAAAAGCTTTACAAAAGTATTGTTCATATTGCATTCTTACCATTAATTACTGGTGTATAGACAACAATCCCAACAAGATTTGGATCAGATACAGTAGTGTCTAGTATAAGGCCACCAATGCTGGAAAAAACAAGAGGCGTTTAATTGAGTAGTGTGCCCCAGGTAGCTAATGATTTATTTAAAGACTTAATTTACAATTCTACAAGTTCAAATGAATTCGAGTTCTTTAGGGATTTTCACAGCTTTGTTGCATTCAATGCACCAAGGTTTAAACTTCCTTTGTAGTCGGTCTCATACAAACTCTCTCTGCTTTGGGCTTTAAGCTTAAACAGCTTGGGACAGAAAAGAATACGTTTAAAGAGGTGTCTTGCAGTAACCATTATAATATTGTTAATCAAAGCTGGTAATGCAGCTAGTGTATAAAGTGTATTTTATAAAACTATTTAATAGCAAGAGTACAGAGAAAGCAAAGCAATCAGGTTGTTTTAGTGACCCATAGCTCATATAATTGTTAAAAACTCAAAAAGCAGACGGCACTTCTGAGAATGGGTCTTCTAACGCGTTTCGGGAGTTATCCCTTAGTCATAGGACCTATGACTAAGGGATAACTCCCGAAACGCGTTAGGTTTTTCCAGCAGGAACTCCAATAAATCCCATTCTCAGAAGTGCCGTCTGCTTTTTGAGTTTTTGTCGTATTCACAGTTGGACACTGTTGGACTGTGCACCTGAATCGAGGGGGGAACGGTGAGCATGTGCGGTCCTCATTTTTCTTTCTACTAATTGTCATATAATTGTTAGGCCGAAAAAGGCAAAAACTGATAAGTGTCAGACACTGTGCCATGTTTACTGTATCCAGAGAAGAACTTTCTTCCAAATATATTGTTAAGCTAGTTGCTTATCAATTGTTTTTTACAGCATGATTGATAGAAGACCCAACTATATGAACCATGGTGTGTGTCTGAGCCCTGCAGTGTGATTTGTGTCTTTTCATAGTTTCAGGGAATACATTCCTTCCCTGAGAGCAACCAACCCTAAACAAAGACAAATGCTTTCTTACCATAGGATATGCACAACATATTTTTTTGGGGCTTAGATTCTTTATGCAGTAAAAACAAGAGTGCGGCTTTCCTGCAGTCAGGAACTGATCACAGCACCTGCCTGTAGCTCTCCAAGTTAGAAGTTGGAAAGCAGCACAAATTATTGTGGTATAGGTTTTTTTTAATGCAAGTAAATTGGAGGTAGGGTGATTTTTGAGAATGATGACAATGATAGCCTCTATAAAAACAGTACACACCTAGAGACAAAGGGGAATATTTATCAAAGAGTGAAGTTAGAGATCGCCACAGAGAGTGAAATTCCACCACTCTCCATTCATTTCCATGGGATTTCGCAAGGTGTATTTATCAAAGTATGAACTTTGACTTTCACCCACTGATAAAATCCCATAGAACTGAATGGAGAGTGGCGGAATTTCACTCTAGAGGACTGTGGCGATCTCTAAATTCACTCTTTGATTAATATACCCCATGGTCTATGAATAGTAGAATATCTGTTGAATACTATATCAGCCCACAGAAAGATGGATTATTTCAAAAGACAAAGCTGGTCTTTATTTCTTTAAATAACCTGCACAGGGCTCGATAATAATAAAATCACATCTTTAAAACATTTCAGAACCACTGCAAAAAAGAAATGGCATAATAAAACAAACCTGCTGATAAGCATTGCAGTAATGACCGGCTCCCAGCCGGAATGAAGAACAGTCCTTGTGGCTGGATGTTTAGAAGCTATAACAATCCATACTGGTGTCATTGCTATGAAGAAAGCCCCAACTAATGGGGATACAAATGCGTAAGAACCTAGAACAGAGAATATAGATAAGGTTAGAAGAAGATGCCCACTGTGCAGCACAATACAACAATATAATGTAAAAAGACTTGCTTTATTATAGAATTGGATTAATCCAGTCTGGGTTCCCAGGGTAAGCAGAAAATACTATATAAAATTCAAATGTACTGTGGAGATTGGGGTATAAACTATGCTGAAGAACAAGGAAGATACACTACAGTATCTTGTAACAGGAATTAAACAAGTTGTGCTTCTTTACATTGAGGTTACAGACTGCCCTTTTGGGTGTCATTGTGATGGCAGATTCCATTAATAATGCCTTCGATAATCATAATACCAAGGGCTACAGTAATGTCAAAATATAGTTCGTTTTATATACACAATTCGCTGGATATGCACAAAGAATAAAAACACTATTTATTCTCTAAATTTGGAGTGTGGGTCCTTCTGCTGAACTATACGTTATTATTTGACCCTGCACCCACTTCCTGAGGACGGCTTAGGTTGTAAGCCGAAACACTGAAATACACTGAGTTCTTCCAAATAAGCCACATTTTTTTAAAATTATTTCCTTTTTCTCTGCAATAATAAAACAGTAACTTGTACTAGATCCAAACTAAGATGTGATGAATCCTTATTGGCAGGGCCGCCATTAGAAATCACGGGGCCCCGTACAACAAAATTTTTGGGGCCCCCTGGGCCCGGCCCACACTGAGGACCAAGCTTCACCCCCATATCCCGCCCACTCCACATCGCAGTTTAAAGTCCACAAAGACATCAGCGCTAAAAAAGTAACCCCCCACACAAGTTATAAAAAGCTATTGATGGCAAGGGGCCCCTTACAAGTTAAAAAAAAAATTGGGGCCCCAAAAAATGTTTTAAAAAAAGATTGGTGGCAGGGGCCTATAGAATATTAAAATAATACATTGGTGGCCAGGGGATTAAAAAAAAAAACACACACACACAAACTGGTGTTCAGTAGAATTGAACTCATGGCTTCAGTACTTCAACTTCGCCTCCTTTCGTGACTTCGGGTCTTTGCGCCGCTTTAGGACCTTGGCTGTTTTCGTGACTTCGGGTCTTTTCGGCGCTTCGGGACTTCTGTTTTTTTCGTGACTTCGGGTCTTTTCGGCGCATCGGCTTCAGCACTTCCGCATTCGTCAACGCAGTGGTGAGATGTACGGCTCGGGCGCTCGTAAGGGGGGCCCGGATATTCAAAAAATGCAGCGTTGCCGGGCCCCCCTTCATGTCTGGGACCGGTATGCTTGTCCCCCCCGTCCCCCCTGATGGCGGCCCTGCTTACTGAAAGCAAAACCAGCCTATCGGGTTTATTTAATGTTTAAATTATTTTCTAGTAGATTTAAGGTATGATAATCCAAATTACAGAAAGATCTGTTATCCAGAAAGCCCAAGCTCCCAAGCATTCTGGGTAACAGGTCCCATATCTGTATTTAAGAGCAGCTTGGATGATTTCTTGAACAATAATAATAATGGTAGATATAGTGAGTGAATGGAAAGGTCGGTATAAGTGCCTGTATGCATGCACACTCATTTGGAGGGGTTGAACTTTGGTCTCTGTTTTAATTGTAAGCAAATAACAAAATAGATAAAATAAGTCAAAAACATGTTTTAAATTGCAATAGAAATATGGATCACTAACCATGAAAAAAGTTTTCATTTATAGTGCCTACTAGAACACACATCAAAACATACTTAGTGACTCCTTTTAGCATACTAAATTTAAAGAAACACATTTTGACAATTCCAGCCTCTTCATTTATTAGTTTAAAAGGCTTGCATAGACTGAAGCTTGTTATAGATGGGTAATTCTCCAATTAGATGGGTAGTCTCTAATTAAGATTTAATTATTCTATCAATCTAGCACAAATTATCACCTCAAAAAAACTCTTGGATATTTATAGTAATGAGAAATGTGGTCTATTGAGAGATCCTGTAATGCATGGCACTCCTACAACAGCTCTGGGTGATTAATTAAATGGCACCATCAGGAAAGAACAAATTAATTATAATAAACTCTGCATGCACAGTAAGGCAGAACAAAGCTGTATGGGGAGGCACTAACACTTTTTTTGTCTTAAAAAAATATATAAATACATACTTATGAGATAACCAGTACATATTAGGATAAATTATAACAAACTGATTTAACCACACAATGGGGGGTGGGACATGATTTACAGGAAGTCTAAGGCTGATGAGGCTCATTCACACTCTATCGCCAGGCGAATTTTCACTCTGGCGAATGGACGTTACTCCGCAAATTCACTAAGATGCGGATTTTACTAAATGTTACGTCTTTCGCCAGACTTTCCTTCGCCAGCTCAGACCAGGCAAAGTGCATTGGAAAGCATAGATCTTCCTCAATTTCAGTGGAAAAAGTTTCTAAGTCCCAAAAAACGCTGGCGTCTTTTCTTTTTCAGAGTGATAGGCTGCAAAAGTTCTTAAATTTTTTTTTGGGTAACCGGGTTCCCCCATACATTTTCTAACATATGGAACATAAACTATACAGTGGGCTCATATGAAGGGCACTATAACAACTCTATTTTCTTTATTAAAGGAAAACTATACTCCCAAAAGGAACACTTAAGCAACAGATAGTTCATATCATATTAAGTGACATATTAAAGAATCTTACCAAACTGGAATATATATTTAAGTAAATATTGCCCTTTTACATCTCTTGCCTTGAGCCACCATTTCGTGATTTCTCTGTGCTGCCTCAGAGATCACCTGACCAGAAATACTACAACTTTAACTGTAACAGGAAGAAGTGATGAAGCAAAAGATAGAACTCTGTCTGTTAATTGGCTCATGTGACCTAACATGTATGGTTTGTTGGTATGTTTGTGAGTACAGTGAATCCTACGATCCCAGGGGGCGGCCCTTATTTTTTAAAATGGCAATTTTCTATTTATGATTACCCAATGGCACATACTACTAGAAAAGTATATTATTATGAAAATGGTTTATTTACATGAAGCAGGATTTTACATATGAGCTGTTTTATGCAATATCTTTTTATAGAGACCTACATTGTTTGGGGGGTATAGTTTTCCTTTAAGGTTCCCTGGACTTGTGTAATGTAATGTATTTGCTGCAACATATACGTCCATTCACCTTTATCATTTCCCGCTATATGCAAATTAGCCTGATTGAAAACCTCTAACGAAGTTGTGCTAGGCATAATTGAACGCTAGCGCATTTTCGCTTTGATTGCCGAAGCAATGCTAGCGAAAATTTGCCAGCGTTCGACGTCCTGGACACAACTTCGCATTTTAGTAAATTAGCGTTGCCTGAGCGAATTTTCGACTGGCGAAGTGTTGTGATGGCTGTGAAGCCGTCGTTGGCGAATTTTCGCCACTTAGTAAATTTACCCCATATAGCATTTTGACAAGCTATACAATTAGTCCTTGTGGTATTTTTTTTTTTTTTTTTTTTTTTTTAAAGACTGAACTAAATGGAAGTCATGAAAATGGAGGAATCAAATGCAAGCTCACATAATGCTGTAATTATGGCATAAAATAATATTTTTATATACACACAGAAAATATATGCCATTTCCATTGAGCTGGCATATACAAACTGCATTCTTGATACAATTTTGGTTTTAGTTCATTGCCTTCACTTCCCATTAACAGTTCAAGGCTTTTTTTTTTTTAAACATTCTAGGGCAGTGTTCACAGTTCGCCAATGACCACCATCATCAACATGTTTTTTCCCCTAATTAGGTGTGGCTGGATCAGGGGCTGATCTTGAGTGCATGGGATTTCTGACCAGGGATCCAAATGGCCAACAGACTAATAGCCGTGGCCCCATGTGGAAGGACCTTGCTAACTGATCGGAAATCATAGGGCCCCATTCTACTAAAAGCCCTGGGTTAAGGAAACATAAAGAGACTGTGAAGGCCCCCCCCCCCAAATATTTACTAGATTCAATATTAGCGTGGGGAAATATGGCCCTCTGGGGGCATACATGAAATACAACAAGTAGCTTCTACATTTATTTTATCTGGGATCAGTTAGGCAGACCAATGCAGATCAAGGAGAAGGCTTAAAATATATTAGATTTCCATTTTTGGTATGCTGGGGTAACATTTTTCAATTTTGATAACTACATGCATAGGCATTGCTCCAGTGAATATCAATTGAAGCAACTACCTATTGGTTCTTAATTATTATCAGGCACAATACAGCCCCAAAGTAAATTACCCCTGCTTATTGTATCATGTACTAGGTGAAAGCAGGAGTGCCTGTGGACATATTCAGAGCCTAGCACTTACCATCTGTTCAAGACAGACATTAAATAAAGAGCTCCACTATAGCCCAGGGTGTTCTCTACTCAAAGTTTATGAAAGCCAGTTTTAAGCAACTGTGAAATAGCTATTGAGTGTCTATTCTGGTTATATTCCTGGCTTTGTACCTATGCATTTATAAAGTTCTTTTTTAAAAGATTTTCTTTATTGATTTTCAATTAACATAAGATAGAAGAAGAAGGAAGAAAAAAGGAAGGAAGGCAAGCAAGATGAGCTTCTCCATTTACATAGAGTTACATCCCTATCAAGTCACCCAAAAACTTACATGTGCTCAACCACCGACTAGTTATCAGAACCATTTAAGGGATAGCCAGCCATTTGTCCCAGAGTTTCCCAAATTTCTCAGGGCAACCTCTGGCAACATACGTCAGTTTTTGCTTAGGGAGGGTATCATCAACCAATCTCAGAAGCCAAGAGTAGGAGGTTCAGGAGCTTTCCAAGTCAAGAGAAGGGCTTTCCTGGCATAGTGGAGCAACTGCTGCAGGCATAGTCTATCACTAGAGGGTATAGGCAGACCTTCAAATAGTCCAAGGAGACAAAATTCCGGAGACCTTATGTTAGGTAGTCCCAAAAATGTAGATATAAATCTAAGTATTGCGGCCCAGTAGTCCTGAATCTTAGGACATCCCCAGAAAACATGCAAGTAGGTGCCAGCTTCGGCATTGCACTTAAGACATACATCCGGATGCCCCGGATACATACGTGCCAGCCTGTGAGGGGTTAAATACACCCTATTTAAGAATTTGATGTGAATAAAGCGATCTCTGGTACATATATTCGTTTCTGGAATCTGATCAAGTATATCTGCCCATGTGTCTTCATCTAGTGATGGGAAATCAGAGGCCCATTTCCTACAGACCTGACGTATGGGATTAAAGTTCTCTTGGAGCACAAGTGCATAAAACCAGCTAAGGGGCTTTGTTAATTCGGGTTTACGGAGGTAGCGTTCAAGTGTAGACTCAGCTACACGTGGGGACCCCTCTGGAAATTGGGCCTGGAAAGCGTGTCTTAACTGTAAGAATCTAAAAAACATCTGGTTATGGATGCCATATTCCTCCTTGAGCTGAGCAAACTGTTTCAGCCCACCAGCACCAATTATATCCCCTAAGTATTTCACCTTAGCATTAGCCCAGAAACTAACTTCAGGCAAGGTTCTGAATTCTCCTAGTGTACTGTTACCCCAGAGAGGGGTCCATCTAGACCAGGCGTGAGATTTTTTGTGCCCTGACACTACAGTCTTCTGAAATACCTGGATTACTGTTTTCATGGGGGGGGTCATTGGGTACAAAGCGGGTAGACCTCTATAGAGCTGGTTGGCTAGAGCTTCGAAGGAAGAGATTACAGCCGCCTCTACTACTGTAGCTTGGTTACTGGGGTCCGGATGGAGCCACCACCATGCATAAACCAACTGGCTAGCATAGAAATAATGTTGGAGGTCAGGAAGCGCTAGTCCCCCTTTCCTAACTGGAGCCTGCAACATTTGCATGCAGACCCTAGGCCTCTCTCCTGCCCAAATAAAGTCCCTAATACATGCCTCAGGCTGCTTAAACCAGGCTTTCGGGAGCGTAAGTGGTGCATTGTGGAACGCATAAATGAACTTTGGGAGGAATATCATTTTAAGGATGTTGACCCGACCTGGAAGGGATAAGGGTAAATTAGCCCAATGCTGTAATTTAGTTTTCAGGGAACCAATTATCAGGGCTAAGTTCAGTTCTACATATTTCTTAGGGTCATGGTGGATTCTGATCCCCAGGTAAGTGAAAGAGGATACCCATTGAAGTGGCGTGTCTTGGTCTCTTTGGACACCCGAGTCTATCGGGAATATGATTGACTTCCCCCAATTGACCCTGAGACCTGAAAACTGTCCGAACGCAGCAATTTCTTGCAACAGTACTGAGAGGGAATTTTTTGCGTCAGCCAGGTACACCAGCATGTCATCCGCATAAAGCGAGATTTTCTCTTCCAGCCTCTGTATTTTAAGTCCCACAATATCAGGGTTATTCCGAATTCTAATGGCTATTGGCTCTATTGCCAGCGCAAAGAGCAGAGGCGAGAGTGGACACCCCTGTCTCGTGCCCCTCGCCAACACAAACTCCCGTGACAGTTCCGCATTCACTAATATTCTGGCTCTGGGCGAGTCATACAGTGCTTTAACCCAAGTAACAAATACATCTCCCAGCCCATATCTATTCAAAAGTGGCCACAGATAGGGCCACTCCACAGTGTCAAAGGCTTTTTCAGTGTCCAGTGACACAACAACTCGTTCACCCGTAACATCATGCGTAGCCCACAAATTTGTGTATAAGCGCCGTATGTTGACATCAGTCGCCCTATGCGGCATAAACCCCGTTTGATCTGGGTGGATCAGACTTTCAATAACCCCCTTTAGTCTGTTTGCAAGTATTTTGGCCAATATTTTAACATCCGAATTTAATAGGGAAATAGGGCGATAGGATGCACACTTATCTGCTGGCTTCCCGTCTTTTAGTATAAGGGTGATAGTAGCCAGTTTGGAGCTATCCGGCAACTGAGCCCCCCGTGGGATTGCATTAAAAATTGAACTGAGCTTGGGTCCCAATAGTTCTTTATTCGCCTTGTACCATTCCATGGGGAGCCCGTCCGGACCTGGGGTCTTACCATTGGGAAACATTCCTATTGCTTCAACCACCTCCTCCGCGGTTATCTGTTTGTTAAGACCCTCCGCCTCCTCCAGAGAAAGTCTAGGAATAGGGGTACTGCATAGGAAATGATCCAAAGTATCAGGCGTACTCCCACTCTTAGAACTATATAGCTTAGTGTAGAAATCAACAAATTCCCCGAGAATCTGATCCTGCCCACCAATTTCATGGCCCCCGTCAGCTGTCAACCTAGGGATTGAGGTTAGTTGCCTGGGATCCTTGGAAAGGATGGCTAGAAGTTTCCCACTTTTATCCCCTTTATCATACCAGAAAGCGGCTCTCTGAACTTCCCCCTGCGAATATTTATTGACATACGCTAAATTAACCTCCCTCTGCGCAGCCGCCAGGGCTGCTCCCAGCGAATCATTTGGATCTTTTATAAATTCGGCTTCTGCCGTTCCTAGCTTCCCTCGAAGAGACTCCAGTGCAGCATCTTGTTTAACTCTAGCTGCCTTAATTAGCGAGACATACGCCCCTCGCGCAAATGCCTTGCCTGCGTCCCATACTACTCGTTCATGGGTGGAACCCTGATTAAGTGTCCAATACTCTTTAAACTGTATTTCAAAGGCGCCCTTAACCTGCTCATGATTAATCCACTTCGCGGGCAGTCTCCATTGCATCGGTCTGCCCATCCCTCTCAACTGCAATTCTACCTGAAGGGGAGCATGGTCAGAGCAAATTCTTGGAATGAAGGAAATGGAATGTACTTTAGAAAGGGCTTGAGGAGATGCTACCGCCAAATCTATTCTGGACAGCGCTGAGGTGGACGTGGTATAACATGAATATTGCCTCTCTGTTGGATAAGCCCATCTCCACACATCCGTAAAATTGGTGGCATTAATCCAGTCCCCCAGCGCCCCAGACTCCCCCCTGAGTGGCCTGAGCCTATCCATATCTGGGTCCGGAACCGCATTAAAGTCCCCCATCCAAAGGGTGGGATGGTCCCCTAAGTCTGCTATCTTTAGAAGAATGTCCTGCAAAAGCGATATCTCTCCGAGTGGGGGGGAATACATATTAATCAGTATCAGGGTCTGCTGTGCAGTAGTTAATTTGAGAATAATGAACCTCCCATTCCTATCAGACACCACAGTATCAATGTTAACCCTGGCTGTTTTCCTGATAAGGATGGCCACCCCCCGGGAGTATGGAGAATATTCTGCATGCAGAGTATGACTTAACCACCTTCTTCTTAACGCCTGGACCCTTTGGCCTATCAAGTGCGTCTCCTGGAGTAGAAGAATATCTGCCCCCCGTTTCCTAAGAAAGTCTAACACTAGTGACCGCTTCACTTTGTCGTTCATACCCCTGACATTCCAGGAGATAATCTTAAGACTGATTCCTGCCATAACATATGGTTAAACTCTTATGGAACAGTACACAGGCTGACAACCCACCAATATGCACACATTTGAGGGAGCTCACCTTGAGAGTAGGATAGAAAAGAGAGAGATAAGAGAGAGGAAGAAAAAAGAAAGCATAACACAACAGATAGACCCCAGCATTATACCCCCCACCCGGTATCCTCCCCCCAACCAGGAGATACATTTTCCCCAAACAGAATATCCCCAAACGGGGGTGTGGCAAAAAATAGAAAAAAGGGCTAACTAGCCAAAAAGAGTGATCATCACATAAGGGTGCTGTACTATTTGCAACATACCAGTTCTAGTTGCACTGAAAAGTCCGAGAAACAAAACTGGACTCAGTGTAAAGGAATGGTGGACTGGCCACTCCAGATGTTAAATTAATGGGATCCCCCACAGCGAAGCAGAAAAGACAGCCTACAGAAGTAGATGTGTGTCCCTTGGAGGTCTAAATAATTTGTACATCCACCAGATTCAGCAGTGTCAGTCCAGACCTAACGCTGAAACGTAACAGGAGTAGAAGTGCGTCTCTTGGAAGTCATACACTTGGTACATCAACAAGACTTTGCCGGGTCAATCCAGAACCCGCGCTTCGACTTATCAGGAGTAGAAGTGCGTCTCTGAAGAAGAACTCACCGAAAAACCCCCAAACAAAAAAGCATAATGGGAACACCACCAAATGTACAGTCACAGGACTCATCAGTGGCAAACCAGATCTAATACTTTAACGTTGTTCCCTTGCAGGGCCCATGGCAGTGGCAGGTCTATGCTCCAGCCAGTCAAGAGCTAATTCTGGACGTTCAAAAAAATGTGCTTTCCCTCCATCCATTACTTTCAATTTTGCTGGGTATAACATTGCATACTCCAAGCCACGGTCTCGAAGTTTACGCTTGACTCCAACGTAAGAGCTGCGTTTCTTTTGCACAACAGATGAGTAATCCGGGTATAGAGAGATCCGGGCTCCAGCATATTGGATATTACCTTTCTTCCTGGCCTCCCTGAGTGCAATATCTCTGTCTCTGTAATTGAGCAATTTAATCAGGAATGCTCGAGGTGGAGCGCCTGGAGGAAGGGGTCTTAGTGGAACCCGATGTGCACGCTCTACCACAAATTGTGGCGAAAAGATGTCCTGGCCCAGAATCTCTTTCAGCCAGTTCTCAGCAAAACTCTCAGGGTTAGAGCCTTCGCTTCTCTCAGGGAGACCCAGAATCCGGACATTTGAGCGGCGATTGCGGTTTTCCATATCATCTATGCGGTCTGCCATATCCAGAAGTTGCTGTTTGATGTGCCTCACTTCTTGAGGCAGAGGAGCAGTGCGGTCTTCCACTCCACCCACTCTTTCCTCCAGCTCACCTGTTCTCTCCCTAATGTTCTGAATGTCTTGCTTAATCAGTGAAAAATCAACCTTGAGTTCCTCAATCTTAGAGGTAAACATTGAGGTTAAAGTAGTTTGACACTGCAAGATGGCAGACATCAGATCTGCTGGGGTGGGGTCAACCGGTGTATCTGGCGCCAATTCTTTCTCAGCCATGTCCGAGAGAGGGGGAGACACTCGAGGGGGAGACGCTCTCGGGGGAGACGGTCGCGAGGTGGGAGGCACAGAGCTTGCAGTCTCAGAAGCGTTCTTACGGGCATACTGCTCCAATCGGGTGGCCGCATCCGACTTGGCTCATTGGTGCTGAGTAAAGCTGGCTAAACCCCTATTTCTTAGCCTGTAGCTGCACTGTAAGGGCCCCTTGGGCTCCAGGGTCTCTTACCCGAAGATGCTCCGTCAAACCCACCTCTCACTGGGCTCTGGGATGGGCTACGGCGGGTACCGCGCTTCCGGTCGGCCGCGCCTGGGGGAGAGCAGCTACTCGAGGCCGCGGCTTCCCCTGCGTGACTAGGCCGCACTGCGACCTCAGCTGCTGGCGGCCCTGGGAGGTGCGTTGCCGCACAGAACTTTCGGCGGAGCAGTCCGCTGCCTTTCAGAAAGCCCCTCCGATGTCAAGGCAGGTAGGGGTTGTAAGAAGGAGAGGATATTGGCTGCGCAGCCCCAGGAGACTCCAGAAAGTGCGACCATGCGCTTACCCCATTTATAAAGTTCTTTGATGAGAATTTAGCTGATGTCCATAAGCTACAGTGTGTGTTTCCAGACACGGCCACCATTAGTCATGTAATTAAGGCTAAATGAACACCATACACATTTGTGAGACAATAAAACTGAGACATTCTTACCAAGGCAATTGTAAAGTCCCTGACTTATCCAAGCCAATATAGCCAGAGTGATCAGATCCCCAAAGCTGGCTGCTATAGGTGTAGCAACATTGTCTGGATTTATTCCTGTTTTTTTCGATCCTACAATGACTCCAACCATGATTATGCCTGAATTTATGAGAAAGAAGCAAAAGAAAAAATAGTCAGCGGTTTAATGGTACAGTTTAGTTAAAATAAAAAAATAAAAAAAGATGTGCATCAAATTACAACATGTCAGAATCTGAAAATAAATGTTTAAATATATACTTTACTGTATCATGCTAGAGAAACAGTGGAACTCAAATACAGCTTCAGCACCCTTTGGATAGCCACATTATGAATACACACGGATTGTGTTTTTCCCTTCCCCTAGCCCCACGCAGTCACAGCTATGGCCTACCTTGAATATTAGTATCAACATTCTCTTTTTACAAAATGAATTCCCTCTACTCACACTGGGGTCTTTTTAACTGCGACTTATCTGTTATTCATAGTTACACTTTATTAACAGCTTCATACACTAGATAGACAGGTAAAGTACAGAGTCTCTAATTTTTAGGTCTGTATTTTTGCAGATGTCAAAAAGTAGTGTGTTTATGCACTCTTTGGAAAGTCAGATATAATACAGATAAGGGATTTAGGCTAACAAGGGGTTGATTCGAGGCCAATTCAGCTGATACACGGATATGCTCTCTCTCCTTTGTGTGCCCCTATCATCACTGTGTTGGCCTGGGAGCAGCTACCAGAGTAAATTTTGGTGAACTGTCACCAAAACGACAGCTGTCTGACTAATGGAACATGCCAAACAATAATGCTAGGTAGTCTCTCTTTCCTGCAAATGGTCTTTATTTAAACAATCCTTATCACTTAGTTATGGCTTCACTATCATACACATCTCTCAGTGCATCCTACAGCCAGCTAATTACACTCGCTGACAATAAGTCATAATTAGGAAGGGTGTTGCGACTCAACTGCCTCAGAGTCTCCTCGCCAGGCATGTGCAAAGATTAAAATCTTTCTTGCACAGTGCACCCAGACAGTACTTGGCATGAAGAAACAACCTCTAAAATCAACACTAAAAATGGTTCGCTTGGTTTGCCAACAACAGAGTGACAACATAATAACAGCATTTAGACTGCACTGAGTCGAGTTAATTTATATGGTATCAGGACACTAATTTTCAGCTGCTAGTGGCTAGCTGCTGGCAAATGTACTTTGAGACTCAGTACAGGCAGGTCCCAGCATTTAAACACTTTTGCTAAATATTGAGTTTCAGTATTGAGATCTAATTTAAGGCAACAACTTTTGTGCCAGGACCCACATCTGTGATACATGACTGGAGGAATTGGAACAGTAAGTGAAAGATTCAAAGACCTCCAAATAAAGTACACAACAGAATAATCTGTTATATGGTTTTAGGTGCCTTGTTGGCTTTCAGAAGCCTTTGCATACCTTTCCTTTTTATTTTTTTATATACAGTTTTTTATTATTTATTGTTGAAGATTATGACAAAAATTAAAATCTCTGTTTGGACATATTTCTTAAAACATAAGGTTTGGCTGTGCTTAAATACAAATACACATGAGGATTTTTGGAAAGTATTCTGTAGTGCATTTCAAATATGATTAAATGCCAAAATGATGTATCCCTACTTCAAAGGGGGTGTTCACCTTTGAGTTAATGATGTAGAGAGTGATATTCTAGCAGAAAGAATCCCAAGGCACACAGGATAATTGCAAGCAAGCTGCCTTGCGTGTTTATTGCGAAGTGCAACGTTTCGGGGTCACGCCCCTTTCTCAAGCATGTGATTCTGACACTATTTGCAATTGGTTTCCATTTTTTATTAATTGTGGTTTTTTTTTTAGCTATTTATCTTTTTATTCAGCAGCTCTACAGTTTGCAATTTCAGCAATCTGGTTGCAATGGTCCAAATTCCCCTAGCAATCATATATTGATTTGAATAAGAGACTAGAATATGAATAGGAGAGGCCTGAATAGAATGATGAGTAATAAAAAGAAGCAATAACAATAAATATCTAACCTTACAGAGCATTTGTTTTTAGATGGGGTCAGTGACCCCTATTTGAAAGCTGGAAAGAGTCAGAAGTAAAAGACAAGTAATTAAAAAAACTCTAAAAATAAATAATGAAGACCAATTTAAAAGTTGCTTAGAATTGGCCATTCTATAAAATACTAAAAGTTAACTTAAAGGTGAACCCCCCCCTTTAAAAACATCTAATTTCTTAACACAATTCTAAATACATTAAGGATGCACTGAATCCACTATGTTGGATTCGGCCAAACCCCCGAATCCTTCACGAAAGATTCGGCCGAATACAGAACCAAATCCGAATTCGCATATGCAAATTAGGGGTGGGAAGGGGGGGAAATATTTTTTACTGACTTGTTTTGTGACAAAAAGTCATGCAATTTCACTCCCCGTCCCTAATTTGCATATGCAAATTAGGATTTGGATTTAGTTCAGACAGGCAGAAGGATTTGGCCGAATCATGCTGAAAAAGGCCAAATCCCGAACCGAATCCTGGATTCGGTGCATCGCTAATATAAATAAATAGAAAATAGAATATATTTATAAATACAAATTGTATATTAGAAATGTAAATATTTTTCAAACTTTCTATGTAAATGTTGAATCACAGAAAGGAAGCAGAAATAATTTTTGCCAGCCTGGAAATGACCATATTAGAATCCTAACTGCAATTCAGAGACTCACGGACAGACAATGACAGAAAATAAGGGGTACAGAATTACCATACCTTGCAGAAGAGATGCAATAAAAGCTGTAGCTACACTACTGGAGCACAGAAGGACTGCATGATCTAACCGGTATTTACCCTCTGGGATCCAGCCCAATATAACAGCAGCTACAGCTGCCAAAAAGCCAACCACTGTTGCTTGTACCTGTAAACGCACAGAGATATTATTGAAGTTTTCACTTGATAAAGTCAAAATATATATGTATATTTTACCAATTTAAAGGGAAATAAACACAATTTATGCAATTTGTTAATACAAGTATGAATGTTCTACATAAATAATATTAATTGTTTTGTAATTTCCCAATGGATTAACATGGTACAGCACTTGCTACTGTGGTGTATTTTAAACCACAGCAGCAGCAAGTCCTACATAGGCCTTGGTAGCTCAGTGTTCTGCATGCAGCCCTAATCCTTCACTATCAAGATCACTACATATCTACAGTATAACTTATTAATAAAACTACAAAGCACTTTTACTTTATTCTACCTAGCACCATCCTGTTCTGAACTTTACTAAGATTTGTAACTTGTATTTATTAATATCAACAAGAACTGCATACTTGGAAGCCATAATGAGCAACAATAAATATTTGTCTATAGACACTACTGGCATGTAACTCAGTAGCAATGTTAAAGGGGAACTATGATGAAAATGAAATATAAGCTTGATCATACTGAAATAAGAAACGTTCTAAATACAATCAATTAAGTAAAAATGCTGTACTGTTTCTGAAAAAATCAAGTCTATGTTTACTATCCCTCTCTCAGCATCTCAACTGCTGCAAGAAGACAGAATAAAGAGAAACAACAGATGCTGAGAGAGGGATAGTGAAGATAAACTTGATTATTTCAGAAACTGCAGAATATTTAATTCATTGCATTTAGAAAGTTTTTCTTTATTTCAGTACAATGAGGCTTATCTTACATTTTAATTTTCACGATGGGTTCCCCAATTCATCTTTTTAAAAAAAATGTGTTCATTTCATGATAGTTTTCTGACAGTCATGAAAACTTTAAAACCAGAAGGCTTGTTAAAGGACCAGAAACATAAAAAAAATGTGTTGGTATACAACAACAAAAAAAAAAACACCAAGACAAATTAAACTTTAAAATCGCAAAGCCTTTATTAAGAAATAACTTACCGAAACTCCGCTTCCCCTCCTCTTCAGAAAAGGCTACAGGGTGACCATCCATCCTGCGGCGCTTGATTTCTGCTCCCTGGCTATTCTACTGACAGCATGTGAAGGAGCTGTGAAAAGTAACAAGGGACAGTAAGCAGCAGCAGTAGTGCCCATCTCCTGCACCGGCAGCAGCAGCGCCCATCTCCCACCTCAGCGAAGTGGCCCATGTTGAGCTGACTCTGCACATCGTGAGTGAGGATGAACAGGCCTTTGGTGCGGGCGATCACGGTGTCTTGACAAGTCAACTAACAGAGCTACTTGTGGTCACTAACTCACCCAGACCTTGGCGTTTCTCTCTGTGCCTATGTGCATTGTCTGTGATAGGGGGGAAGCTGTTGGGAGTAATAAATGGGACCCTAAATAGCTTTTATCACAAATGTATGTCTTTTGATTCCAAGGCACCAGAATTAGTAGCTGGAATATAACTCTTTGTTCCAGGCCTTTGGTGCGGGAGATCATGGTGTCCCGAAAAGTCTCGAAAAGCCTCCGTAAACTGAAGCGAACTCTCTGGGCTGACCGGCCAACGCTCACTGGACAGAAGAATATGGTTGGCTGCCAGCTGCATCTTCCTCTTAGACTGCTCACAGATGGTCAGCAGCTTCTTGCGCAGCTGAGATGCTGCTCTGGAAGGTACAGATGAACAGGCTGAGTCGGAGCCGCTGCTAGCCGGCGGCGCAGCCTACGTTTCCCTGTGAATTTTCCTAACACTTGTTTCCTCATTTTGCCTTTAGGTGACATGCGATTTACACGTCCACATTTTCGTTAACAGAGTTTTATTCCAGCTACTAATTCCGGTGTCTTGGAATCAAAAAACATACATTTGTGAAAAAAGATAATTTTTAAGGTCCGATTTATTGTTCCCAACAACTTCCCCCCTATCACAGGCAATGCACATAGGTGCAGAGAGAGACTGCAACGTCTGGGTGAGTTAGTGACCACAAGTAGCTATGTTAGTCGGGACACAGAGATCGCACCAAAGGCCTGTCCATCCTCACTCACGATGTGCAGAGTCAGCTCAACATGGGCCACTTCGCTGAGGTGGGAGACACGGTGCAGGAGATGGGCGCTACTGATGCTGTTTACTGTCCCTTGTTTCTCTTCCTAGCCTATGCTCCTTCACATGCTGTCAGTGAATAGCCAGGGAGGAGAAATCAAGTGCCGCAGGATGGATGGTCGCCCGGTCGCCTTTTCTGAAGAGGAGGGTAAGCGGAGTTTCGGTAAGTTATTTATTAATAAAGGTTTTTGCGATTTTTAAGTTTAATTTGACTTGGGGTTGTTTTTAAAAAAATTTTTGATGCTACTGGTCCTTTAAAGAGGAAAAATGTTTACACTATAGGGGAATCCTTCCTGTTTACCAGATTAGATGTTTCATTAAAATGTCTGCCCCTATATTTAAAATTAAAATCTAGTAGAAAAGAAGTATTGGGGAAACTAAGGGTAAAATCGAAATATCAGATATTTACCTGCTTTAAAGCTAAGTTGCCAATGATTAGGTTCCACTTCTCAATAGGAGAGTCCATCTTTCCAACATTAACCTATGAAGCAAGAAGAAGCAAAAATATGAAATTAAACAGTACTTTGCAGAACAGGTATCACTGGAAAGAACAGCTCTGCTGAGAAACTGTAATATATCGTAACCAGTATAGTTTATTATTCTCCAGCAGTCACAAATTAAAAGATACTTTATTAATCTAATTAATAGATGCAAGTGGGAACAGATGTATTGCTTACCTTCCAGGATACTATCTGAAATTTCTCTGAATACAATTTATTAACTAATTAACCTATAATGATCACTACAGGTGCTCATGTCTGGAGCCCAAAGATAATTTTATTGACAAAATATATTGTAACCATTTGGAAAGCTTTTACTTTTCTACCAACTATGCATATCAAGGTTAAGGGTAATCAGCCCAGAAAACCTTTTTTTATCTGATGCTTTCAGATATATCTTTTAAAAATTGTGAATAACAATCAATGGAATTTAATATGTCAAACTAGAATCATTATATACAGTAACTTTTAAGCAATTAACTTATCTGTATACACACTTTCATATGAACAGTTAAGTGACTAGGCACTGGAGACTTGGCCCAAGAATAGAATTTACATGCACAATTAATATTATACCTGCACCATCTGTGGAGACAAGGTTTTTAGTCTATCCACTGGACTTCAGCCCTTTTTATCCTATATGGGAAATGTTGCCATGTATACTTTTGGATACATATTTGTTACTATGCGCAATTGTTAGCAACTAGAGGGCAGGGGGGTGTGGTCCGTCTCTGACAAGAGACGCATCAGCACTGGGATCTGACGCTTCTCTTCCGATATAATATATATATATCTATGAAGGCAATCTTCTCCTAGCTGCTTTATGAAGGAAGAGCACCATGCAATGAAGAGCACCAGAATAATGTCAAACTGTGAGCACCAATCATGTCATGATCACAGCTGTGGGAGGGTAAAAATTGAAATTTTTCAATATACATTAGCACCATACCAGGGCCGGATTTCTCTACGCGGCGCCCCAAGGCCTCAGGATCCTAGCGCCCTCCATCTGCACGAACCACCCCAATCCCTCCCCCGCGCACATGTGTCATATCACTGGGGAACTCTGCGTTACCCATGGACTTTAGGAAGTGGCAGGCCGCCCCTAAAATTTCACTGGCCCAGGGCCGGGCCTTTGTGGCCTCGCCACAAATCTGGTCCTGCACCTTACAAAAGGGTGCTTAGTCTCCCAAAATGTTGCACCTGCTATTAATAATCTAATTGCTACAGCCTTTATGCATCTATTAGTGGAGGGGAATGCTCTCCATACATTTTTCTTATTATCCTTTATATATATAATGTTAACAGAGCTGCAGTTATTTCTTAATAGTCATCCTTTCTATTGTATCAATTTAAGCAATTCCGTTCAGATTACTACCACTGCAGGAACACCTTAGACTGGGGCGACACCGGAGAAGAATTTACACTATACATATAAGGATACCTTGTAGCTACAGGGAAACTCTCCTCCAATGATAACAAAGTCTAATTCAATTGACAGACATTGGTGGTTTATTTATATAGAGTGACAATGAACACACTATGGGGCAGATTTATCCAAATGTGAGAACTCCCCACAGAAAAACTCACCCATGTTCTATTCCATCCTATGGGTTTTTCAGAATCGTATTTAGCAATGGAGTTCACCCTTTCATAAATGTGCTTTTAAAAATCCCATAAGATTGAAAAAGTTTTACTGGAGTAAGCTCTAAATTCACATTTTGATAAATCTGTCTCAGTGTTCTGCAGCCTGCTGTTTGCTTACACTGATGCTATAAGTTTAGGTTAAAATTATTTAAAGTGTGAATTTGTAAATACATTTCCTGAAGTCATACTCACTGCAGTTGAAAGCCTGGACGCCAATGTCATTTCCAAGTTTCCCTTGAGACCAAGTAATGCGGGAACCAGGATAAAGACTTCTGTAAGATTTTTGAATACTTCCCAGTGCTGTTGAAAATGTTTAAAAAAAAAAAAAAGATTTTTTTGTTTGTTTGATAATTTATCCACTGCCTTTATAAAAAATATATGAGTTTGTGCTGCACATGCACAGACCTGGAAAACATTGTGGATCCCGGTGTATAAACTGCCACTAAGGTAATATTTAGAACACTTCACTTCAGAACACTTAAGAGAATAGAATCTACATTGCAGACACTAAACGAAACGGCTAATATATATTTAATTGGGGCTCTCGCGGAATTCAATAAAGCCAGTGCTTTACGTTATCTCCTTCTGTCCCCACCAAAGAGCGTTATTCACCAGGAGTCCTTCCTCTCCCCACTCTACAGATTATCTATAAATAAATAAAGCGCTATGGGGGAACTTATTTTGTACTAAATTAAACAGTGCCTTGTAATGTCAATTCTACATTTCTGTTTATTTGTATTCTTCAATGGGCAACATGCACTTGCTAAAGGTTTAAAGGGCCTACAAATTTCCCTTAGAGCAGTGATCCCCAATTAGTGGCTCATGAGTTCGACCCCTTGGATGTTGCTCCCAGTGGCCTCAAAGCAAGGGCTTATTATTTGAATTCCTGGTTTGAAGGCAAGTTTTAGTTGCATAAAAACCAATTGTACTGCCAAAAAGAGCATCCTGTAGGCTGCAATTAACCATAGGGGCTACCAATAGCCAGTCATAGCCCTTATTTGGTATTCCCAGGAGCATTTTGCATGTGTGTGTTGCTCTCAAACTTACTGTATTTCTACATTTGAATGTGGCTCATAGGTACCTCTGCCTTAGAGGTATGCTGAAACATGACTTTGGTAAATAACCTTGAGGTGAGATGAGTATATAAGAAAAACATATTGAAAATAAATCTTGCAAAAAATCCTTAGACCACTTATTAAATTCAGTGCATTCTTAAAATGGGTGTACATTGGCCTATGCTGTATGGTTTCCAAATGATCGCATGCAGGGATATAAAGTAAAATTCTGATCCTAATCTATTTTCATCTGCTGACCCCCAAATGATTTGGCCAATCATCCTCTCATGTACCAAAGCAGAAAATCAAGAACACTAGCCTGGAATATGATGCACTTTATCTGACCATTCAGTGCAATTTTGCCATCCATGGGGTATATTTATCAAAAAGTGTAGTTAGAGATCACCACAGTCTACTAGAGTGAAATTCCACCACTCTCCATTCATTTCTATGGGATTTTTAAAGGCATATTTATCAAAGGCTGAACTTTCACTTTCACCCATTGATAAATACAGTTTTAAAAATCCCATAGAAATGAATGGAGAGTGGCAGAATTTCACTTTAGTAGACTGTGGTGATCTCTTACTTCACTCTTTGATAAATATGCTCCCATGTGTGGAGCCCAATGAAATGGATATTTGACCAAATGTTCAATGGGAAGCAGATGGATATTATGCCATTCAACTTTTCCAAATAACTGTTTCCATGTTAACATGTAAACAGACACATTATAATGTGAAACCAACCTGGACAATGTCCAAAACCATGCCAGCTGACACTGTTCCAAACCCAGCCAACAAAAATGGCACAAGTATTTGCAATGCCATGGCAATGCTTGATTCTTTAGCCTGTTTTTTGCTCCCCTCGACAAGGGCATCTTTATCTCCATCAGCAGATGACCTGCTATCCTGCAGCATAGCATCAGTTTCAGATGCATCAATTCCATCACAGTAATCATAACCATCAAAGTCATAATTTGTACTGCAAAGGCTTGAACAATGGGGGCCATTTCCATGGTAATTTGGTTCTGAGAAATTATGGTATTCCAAGTGCTGGTCAGTTCGAATGTTAAAACCATAACCAGTGGGTGTCAATCCATTGACCTTCTTCAGTCTCTCTTCTTGGACCTTCTGGCACACCACAGGAACCATGCTCAAAAGAAGAGATAAAAACTTGTCTGATTGAATTGCGTTTACATTAACATTCCAGTTGACTGGGCTTTCATTTGAATGTCTTTTACACGGATCTCCATTGTTGACTGTCATTGTCTCGCAGCTGTCGTCTCAGAGCTGGAGGAATACTGTAAAGAAGGGCCCTGTAGGATTCATAAAATATATGGTTAGCAAGAAAACACAAGCAAGAGCCACAATTATCAAGGGTCAAATTTCGAATCCATGAGAGTCTTCCCTTAAAGGGATACTGTCTTTGGAAAACATGTTTTTTCCAAACGCATCAGTTGGAAGGCGATGTGGGCAGCCTCCCCAATGGTTCTACAAGAGGTGCAGTAAGGTAGAGGAGTGCAGACACGAGTGTGCAGCCTGCAGGGGAGCCGAGCTGAACCGGTACTTATACATCCGCTGAGTCCTGCGCTGCCGGTGCAACTGGTCATGGATAGATACAAAAACTGGATCCTTCCCTTGGAATCGCCGTGTATCTAGAGCCCAGCAGCAGCAGGTATGGGGGTCGCCTTCCTGGGATCTCCATGGACGTGCAGCTTGCGGGGAAGCCGAGGCAGAACCCCTGCCTATACTTCCTGCACTGCCAGCGCTACTGGTCATGGACCAGTACCAGGGAGTTGCTGAGTTCACAAAAAAGCGGCCGTGGGTGTGAATGGAGGTGTCGGTAAGCGGAGATAGGAGCTGTGGTCGGACTCCTAAAGTTGCATTGGCCCTTTTGCCGGCCGGAGTTGTGCGCCTATAAAGCAAGGACAAGCAAACTGCAAACCAGCCGACTTATTTATTCTGTATGTGTCCATGACCAGTAGCGCTGGCAGCGCAGAAGGTATAGGCAGGGGTTCTGCCTAGGCTTCCCCGCAAGCTGCAAGTCCATGGAGATGCCAGGTTTTCTAACACGGAATGAGGAAGACGACCCCAGTAGTGCTGGCAGAGCAGGAAGTATCGGCAGGGGTTCTGCCTCGGCTTCCCCGCAAGCTGCACGTCCATGGAGATCCCAGGTGCACACTCGTGTCTGCACTCCTCTACCTTACTGCACATCTTGTAGAGCCATTGGGGAGGCTGCCCACATTGCCTTCCAACTGCTGCTGTTGGACACCTGGGAGGACCGGAGGATGAAGAAGAGAAGGAGATCGGGTCAGAGAACAGCTGTCATGGAGGACAAACAGCCAGGGAGGAGAAATCAAGCACCACAGAATGGATGGTCGCAGTGTCGCCGTTTCTAAAGAGGAGCGGAAGTGGAGTTTCAGTAAGTTATTTCTTAATAAAGGCTTTGCTATTTAAAGTTTAACTCGTCTTGGTGTTTTTTTTTCGTTGTATACTAACGAATTTTTTTAAAAATTTTTTTGATGTTACTGGTCCTTTATGGAGCTGCTATCTGGTTACCTTTCCATTGTTCTTTTATTTGGCTGCTGGGGGAAAAAAGGGAGGGGGTGATAGCACTCTAACTTGCAGTACAGCAGTAAAGAGTGATTGAAGTTTATCAGAGCACAAGTCACATGACTTGGGGCAGCTGGGAAATTGACAATATGTCTACCCCATGTCAGATTTCAAAACTGAATATAAAAAAAATCTGTTCTTTTGAGAAATGGATTTCAGTGCAGAATTCTGCTGGAGCAGCACGATTAACTGATTCATTTTGAAAAAATATATTTTTCCCATGACAGTATCCCTTTAAACTCCCATAAATTCCACCAATCGAAATATATTAATAAAAATCACATTTTTTCAGCTTGGACAAATTGAATCGACCCGAAAACTCGAATCGAATTTGATTCAAATTGAAAAAACTCGAACGTCAGGAAGACTGCAAACAACTCCAAATCGATCCCTGGACCTCTCCCATTGACTTAAACAGCAATTCAGCAGGTTTTAGGTGGCAAATTGTAGAATTATATTTCTTAAAGGGCCAGAGTATGATAAATCTCGAAAATCAAATTGAAATTTTTTTTAAGAACTGGAATCGAATTTGAATTTGACCGTTTTGACCATAAAAAAAATTCTGTCCCTAAATACTTCATTATTCGTAATTTTTTGATGACAGTCAGCTGTTTAAGGCATGAATGTAAAATAAGAGGTTAATGATGCACTGCAACCCGTGCCTCTCCCAAACCCCTCCTGCCCAACAATTCCAAAATATAAAATACAGTACAATGATGCAAAATATGCAATAAAGAGGATTAGCTCTGGGAAACAAATGATTTGCTTACATTTTAAGTACATTCACATACAGGAAAGTTTAATGAATGGCACAAAGCTCTCCTGGCCACCTGTCAGCCCTTTCCATGAAATTACATTTTCAAACATTTAAATAGGACGGAGCGCTTCTGCAAACAGTGTGCCCAGCCCTATTGGGTTATTTAAAAGGTGTTCTAAAATAGTGACTTTGGTGGGGAGCAGAGGTGGACAACTTACAAAATATGTTTGGCCAAAGCAAGCTGGGGAGAGCACAGGAGTGGAAACTGGTAGCAAAAAAACCCTTGTCCGCCTATGTTTTACACCGAATTACAGCAGCAACCAAACACTGTGTGCTATTAAGGTCCCCATAGACGCAAAGATTTTTCTTGCCGAACAACCGATTTTAGCGAAGTCCGACCAATTCTTCGAAATTATCGAGCGGTTAGTGGGATTCGAACGATTGTACATCTTACGATTTTTCAGTCGACATCTGTCAGAAAATTGATCGGCCAGGTTAAAAAATCTTTATCGTTCCCAGTGCAATCTATCTATGTTTGCAGGGCCAAGCAGGCAGCTGCCGTTTGTTTTCCTGACAATATAGCCTGAAATGGTCTTTTTAGTTGATGTGCAATTCGTACGATCGTTTCGAGATAATCGTGGTCTCATGATGACGATCGGATCTTTTAAAAATCTTTACATCTATGGCCAGCTTTAGCCTCATTTTTATTGCAGAGACTCTAGTTATCTTTTTAAGAGACCCCTTACATTATACAATGAATTAGCAAAGTCAATGAAATAAAGCATACTAAGACAAAGGTAAAAACACCAATGCATTAAAAAAAAGAAAAACAAACATAAATAAACTAAGGAACCTTTTGAAAAGCTTTGAAAATATTTACTTAAAAACAAAGTGTGACTACCTTTGCTTTAACATATTCTATTAGAAAGTCCTGATCTGGGCAGAAAAAAACAGCCTCTAATCAGCAAGCAACGGCAATATTATATTTGCACTACTATAGGAGCACTGTTCCTCACGTTTGTCTATGTTAAGCTGGCCATACACAGACATATAAAAGCCACCAACTTAATTTGGCCATACACTATAAAAATTGGCTGGTTTGGCGAGAAACCTTCTCCCAATATGCCCATCTAAAGTGGACTATATCAGGCTTTAATCTGATTGTTGGCCCCAAGGTCAAATGACCGGATTACAATGGATGAGTATACAAGCAGTCAGAGACTGCATCAACTAACTGATGTGGTCCCCACTACCACGGGAAAATCAAGATAAACTTCAAGGCAGATAAACAACCGTTCTAAAGGTGGCCATACACGCATCGATATTATTGTACGAAACAAATTTTTGTACGATATTCGGTGCGTTTATGGCAGGAGAAAAGCTGACTGATAGCATAAGGTTTGGATATTGGTCGGCTCGTTGATCGGTCCAGGTGGAAAATTTTGATTGGGTGCCTGAACATCGGCCACTGTTATTGCTGAATCGTCAGATACAGGTAAAATACTATTGTTTCTACCTGTATATCTGACTATTCAGCTCTACACGTGTGTGTGTTGTAACGAACGATCTATAATAGTCTATTAAACTATAAACGATCTATAAATAGCAGATAACATATAAACTATTTAGTATACTAAGGTATTAAGAGTTCATTCAGGAAAACATTTGCAGACAAAAAAAGTTCTAAAAATTTCAAATCCTAGTGTTATTGCTCCTTAAAGGAGAACGAAAGCCCCAGGGCGCAAAACCCCTCCCCCCCTCCCCTCCGTTGCCCCCCCTCCCTCCTCCCCCCTGGCCTACCCCTCCCCCTGGGCAAATGCCCCTAACTTGTTACTCACCCCTCTGCGCAGGTCCTGTCCATGGAGTTCGCAGTCGCCATCTTCTTCCACTCGCGTCTTCTTCCTGCTCTGACCGGCGTTTTCTGGCGCATGCGCAGTAGGAACAGTTACCGGTACGGCTCTACTGCGTAGAAAAACTTCGTGACATTCGGCGCATGCGCAGTAGAGCCGTACCGGTAACTGTTCCTACTGCGCATGCGCCAGAATACGCCGGTCAGAGCAGGAAGAAGACGCGAGTGGAAGAAGATGGCGACTGCGAACTCCATGGACAGGACCTGCGCAGAGGGGTGAGTAACAAGTTAGGGGCATTTGCCCAGGGGGAGGGGTAGGCCAGGGGGGAGGAGGGAGGGGGGGCAACGGAGGGGAGGGGGGGAGGGGTTTTGCGCCCTCGGGCTTTCGTTCTCCTTTAAAGGAGAACTAAAGTCTAACCAAAGAAGTAGCTAGAAATGTTGTACATTATTTTTTTGGCTTCTGTACCAGGCCAAGGCAACCACAGCCCTTTAGCAGTGAAGATCTGTGTCTCAAAATATGCCCCAGTAGCTCCCCGTCTTCTGATTCACTGCACATGCTCTGTGCTGCTGTCACTTACTGAGCTTAGGGACCCACTCACAATATACAGTACACAGAATATAAATATCACAATATAAGGCTGATTAGTAATTAATACTGATAATTACTACATGGCAGCACAGAAACCAGTGCAACTAGCATCAGAATTTAATAATCAGCCCTGTAGCATCATCTTATATTACAAACCAACCTCATTTTCTGCTTGATAATTTGTGACGACCCTTAAGCTTAGCTTCTCAACAGCTGCTCAGAGCCCACTGAGCATGTGAGTGTCGCAGACACTTTCCAAGATGGTGACCCCCTGTGACAATTCCTGGATCATTGCTGCTATTGAGAAGATGAAACTTTAGCCTGGTGCAATAAGTTCAATATATAAAATATGGCATTTTAAGCCTTAATCATTTTTAGGGTTTAGTTCTCCTTTAAGAAAACTATGCACATTCATAATTTTCAAATATATAGAATGAAAACACTATTTATAGTGGATGATGAACCCCTTACTGCAAAACACGAGTATATTAGAAGCTTCTTAGGATTTCCATGGCCATATGACATGTTATCATGGAACTATGAGTTTACTAGCACTAAACTTGGATTTTTATAGAGGGGAAAGATCATTCCTTAC
The DNA here is from genome assembly GCA_038501925.1 of Xenopus petersii. Lineage (NCBI taxonomy): Eukaryota > Metazoa > Chordata > Amphibia > Anura > Pipidae > Xenopus > Xenopus petersii. Next base: position 36,235,604 of record CM076677.1, read on the forward strand.
AATACACAAGCTCAATAAGTCATTCATGTTACATAAGTGATATCACCAACTTCAATTTAATACAAAATGTATATTTTACTGGCAATCTGTGGTTGTTGTATATTATTAACATAAGAAATGCAAGTTACTATAAGAATTGATTGAGAATGACTTAAATTGGATTTTTCAAGTAATTTGTGTTGACTTGAGGTGGATCACGGAATACTATGGAGGCGGAACTCTTAATAATTTAGAGTTATATGACCAGGAATATCAAAAGTTAATTTCACTGCAGCTGACCAAAAAATAGTTTAAAAATATATCTTCAATATAATCTACAGAATTCCCACATATTAAACAACAGCTTTTAAGACAAAAGTTTGTAATTTGTGGAATTTATGAAGGGGGAACACAGGTAACACTAGGTCCACATGTAATGCAAAACAGCTTTCTCTAGGGCTAAAGGAATCTTAGGCTAATTAATTTCAGCAAAGAGGAAAATGTAACTAAAACCACAAAATAAACCATTGTTAGTCATCTCTGAAATATTCTAAGTAACAAACAGAATCAGCACAGGAAAACCAAAAGGAAACAGGGTCAGTTTTAGGATATGTATTTTAATGAAAACTGTATTTCTTTACAAAAAGCAGCCCAGAACTAATAAAAAAAAAAGACAAAAATAAAACGGAATTATTGAATAAAGAGAAAAACTGGTTATGAGTCACTCCCTTAACAAACCTGTATTCCTCAAATAGTTTTAGTCTTATTATCTTCAATCGCAGCTATGTGAAGTTTTCTTTAGCATACAGTGGTGTGCAAAACTATTTGCCCCCTTCCTGATTTCTTATTCTTTTGCATGTTTGTCACACTTAAATGTTTCTGCTCATCAAAAACCGTTAACTATTAGTCAAAGATAACATAATTGAACACAAAATGCAGTTTTTAAATGAAGGTTTACGTTATTAAGGGAGAAAAAAAACTCCAAATCTACATGGGCCTGTCTGAAAAAGTGATTGCCCCCCTTGTTAAAAAATAACTTAACTGTGATTTATCACACCTGAGTTCAATTTCAAAGGTTATAAAGCCATTTCTAAAGCTTTGGGACTGCAGCGAACCACAGTGAGAGCCATTATCCACAAATGGCAAAAACATGGAACAGTGGTGAACCTTCCCAGGAGTGGCCGGCCGACCAAAATCACCCCAAGAGCGCAGAGACAACTCATCCGAGAGGCCACAAAAGACCCCAGGACAACATCTAAAGAACTGCAGGCCTCACTTGCCTCAATTAAGGTCAGTGTTCACGACTCCACCATAAGAAAGAGACTGGGCAAAAACGGCCTGCATGGCAGATTTCCAAGGCGCAAACCACTTTTAAGCAAAAAGAACATTAAGGCTCGTCTCAATTTTGCTAAAAAACATCTCAATGATTGCCAAGACTTTTGGGAAAATACCTTGTGGACCGACGAGACAAAAGTTGAACTTTTTGGAAGGTGCGCGTCCCGTTACATCTGGCATAAAGGTAACACAGCATTTCAGAAAAAGAACATCATACCAACAGTAAAATATGGTGGTGGTAGTGTGATGGTCTGGGGTTGTTTTGCTGCTTCAGGACCTGGAAGACTTGCTGTGATAGATGGAACCATGAATTCTACTGTCTACCAAAAAATCCTGAAGGAGAATGTCTGGCCATCTGTTCGTCAACTCAAGCTGAAGCGAACTTGGGTGCTGCAGCAGGACAATGACCCAAAACACACCAGCAAATCCACCTCTGAATGGCTGAAGAAAAACAAAATCAAGACTTTGGAGTGGCCTAGTCAAAGTCCTGACCTGAATCCTATTGAGATGTTCTGGCATGACCTTAAAAAGGCGGTTCATGCTAGAAAACCCTCAAATAAAGCTGAATTACAACAATTCTGCAAAGATGAGTGGGCCAAAATTCCTCCAGAGCGCTGTAAAAGACTCGTTGCAAGTTATCGCAAACGCTTGATTGCAGTTATTGCTGCTAAGGGTGGCCCAACCAGTTATTAGGTTCAGGGGGCAATTACTTTTTCACACATGAAAATGTAGATTTGGATTTCTTTTCTCCCTAAATAATAAAAACCCTCATTTAAAAACTGCATTTTGTGTTTACTTGTGTTATCTTTGACTAATAGTTAAATGTGTTTGATGATCAGAAACATTTTGTGTGACAAACATGCAAAAGAATAAGAAATCAGGAAGGGGGCAAATAGTTTTGCACACCACTGTACATAAACAGAACTGGTTTGTGCAGGAGATAATCTTCTCAGATACTGCTTACACATTCCAATCTATTCAGTTCATTGTGTAAATGTTTTGATTATTAATGCTACTTGAAATATTACTTCCGTTACTAAACACAACCAGCATGCTTAGTTAAAAACCAACAATTATGGGGGTATATTTATCAAAGCGTGAAGTTAGAGATAGCCACAGTCTGCTAGAGTGAAATTCCGCCACTCGCAATTCATTTCTATGGGAATTTGAAAGGCTTATTTACCAAAGGGTGAACTTACACCCATTGAAATATATTCTTTTAAAAATCCCATAGAAATGAAAGGAGAGTGGCAGAATTTCACTCTAGCGGACTAGGCAATCTCTAACTTCACTCTTTGATAAATACCGGTATACCCCCATGATGTTCAGTGCTTACATTAACTATTAAAGAGTTTTTTTTAACCTTTTAACAGTGACAGAGTATAATTATTGTGATAAGTTGTACTTAGAGTAATGTAACCCAATTGTTGCAGTTCTTAGTTATGTCAAAGCCGCAGAGTCTACTGGAAATGGTCTAGCTGTAAAAGTCACTTTTTCATTTAATCAGCAAACGCATAACTATACAAGTTACTATATCTGATATGTTAAAATTATCAGACGTTAGATTGAAAGCATCAGAACCAGAAAACATCTTAAAAAAGGAGTCCACCTTCAAATCAACTTTTGCAATCTTAAAAATTACATTTTCTTTTCAAAATCGTTTGAGTTGATTTCCATTTTATTGCTAGTGAATTTAATTATTTGCCTTTTTCTTCCTCTTTCGAGCAATTAAAAGAAAAAAAAATAGCTATCTGGTTTTTAGGAGTCACAGACTACTGCAGCCAAAACATTTGCTCGCGAGGCTACACAAATGTTATTACTTTTTATTTATTATACTTCCATGCAGTCCCTCTCTTGTTCCTCTTCCAGTTTCACATTTATACTACTGTCTAGTTGCTAGGATAAAGAAGAACAGACTCTTTAAGTATGTATATCACTGTAGTCAAACCTGCACCCTATGAGCTGTTACCGAGATATGACTCCCAACATTCTGTAGGTTGGACATTTGTTCTAAATTAAATGTGGGCACCAGCAGTGGCAAGTCCCCTTCTCAACCCAAAATTAGACATTTCAGTTATTCTCCTTAGCAGCGGACTACCAACGCAATGTTGCAATAGTATGAGCAATCAGGGGAAGGAGAAAATAAGTATTGAACACATCAACGTTTTTCTATATTTCTAATGGGGCTATTGACATGAAATTACACCAGATGTCAGTAACAACCTGAGTAATCCACACAAAGAACTCAAAACAAATAAATCCATAAATTAAGCTATGTGTAGTAAAGTGGAATGGCACAGGGAATACGTATTGAACACATGAAGAAAAGGAGGTGCAAAAAGTCATGGAAAGCCAAGAAACCTGCTGAAATCTGTTAGTATTTAGAAAGCAACCCTGTCCCCTATCAGTGCAAACTAATATCAGCTGGTTGAGTCCTAACTGATGGCCTATAAAAAGGTTTCTCATTACCAAGGTTTTAGGGCTAGTCCACACGGGGAGATAGCGCCGCGTTTGCGGTCGCGGCGACAAAGCGCCGCGACCGGCGCAGGCGACAGTTTTGTATGGGCGCCTATGTAAAAACGCCTGTGCTAACCACACGAGGCGATGCGCTTTTCAACAGTCGCCTGAAAATGCCGTTGAAAAGCGCATCGCCTCGTGTGGTTAGCACAGGCGTTTTTACATAGGCGCCCATACAAAACTGTCACCTGCGCCGGTCGCGGCGACTGTCGCGGCGCTTTGTCGCCGCGACCGCAAACGCGTCGCTATCTCCCCGTGTGGAATAGCCCTTACACAAAAAGTATCTCATGATTGATAAAAGCAAAGACCTTATTGTTGCGAAACCTACTGATGGCATTGGTTACAGACGTATTTCTAAGCTTCTGAATGTTTCAGTGAGCACCATTGGGGGGGAAAAAACAATTTCACCCTAAACCGGCCACAAAAATTCAAAAGAATAATACAAAGAGTTGTCCATGAGCCACTCGTGGAGAGCTTCAAAACACCTTGAATTAGCAGGTACCGTTGTTTCACAGAAACCAATAAATAATGCCCTCAACCTACATGGGCTCTATGCACACTCGCCACTCAAGACTCCACTGCTGAAGAAAAAACATGTTGAAGCTTGTTTAAAATGTGATGCACAACATTTGGATAAGCCAATGAAATTCTAGGAGAATATAGTCTGGTCAGATCAGAGACCGAAATTAAACTTTTTGGATGCATTGCACACACCATGTTTGGAGAAGAAATGGCACTGCACATAACTGTTGGTATGGTGTTTATGGTTTTTCAGCATATATTTAGTGAGAAAAATGTTGACGTGTTCAATACTTATAGTCCATGCTGTGCAAAATAAGAAAAAGACACTTATAACACCTCCTATACTAGGTGAATGTAAACAAAAAGCAAGTTTTTTTTTTTATGAGTTGGCAGCATAGAAGAGATAAATGAAGGGTAAAATGCTTAACTCTAGCTTTGTGTTGTATGCCTATGATGAAAAGCAAGACCATTAACCAGAACTGCTGCAGGGAGCAGAACTAACGCTGATAACTGTACTCCCTGCTGTTCTCTGTGAAGCCTGCCGCCAACTTAGCAAATAGCAACTATGCCACTACCCCATAGAGCTTCTGCACACTGTGTATCTTATATTTAATAAGCCCTTAGTTGGGGGTTGGAGAATGGAGAAGACTGAGAAGTTAAAGGTAGACTTCACTGCAGCTGAAGAATGGGGTTTATGGCTTCTCAATATTACGCAAGAATAAATAACTAGGGATGTGATATTGCATGTCCAGGTATTTCATAGTTCCTAACATTTGGAACTAAGCAAGGAGTACTTTGTTGTATGTGTTTTTCACATTAGCATTGACTCCAAAGGGGGGGGGGGATAAAATTCCACATGAAACATGTCATGTTTAATGATCATGGTTATAAAAATGCAGTCAGGTAAAAAGCACCCCTTTCATCGCCATGAAGTTTGCTATCTGATTGCCTTCCCATTGTTCTGTTGATAGGCTGCTAATGGGCTGTTGGGAGTGTGAGATGGTGATATCATTTCAGATTGCAGTGCAGCAGTAAACACTGAAGTTTATCAGACCCCAAGTCACATGACTGAGGGCACTTGGGAAAAGAATTCGGCAGGATCAGCACTAATAATTAATGTGTTTTGAAAATATACAAACATGTTTTCCCACAACATTATCCCTTTAACTAAGAAAACTGAATGCCTTTCCCTGCATAAAGGCACCTGCTACCCAAAACACATAATAACCTGGACCTACTGGCCTATTGGCTACAGTAAAGATAAATTACTATTATAAATTACTTATATAAGATATATAGTGAATAAAGTACCCCCTCTTGTAAATTATAAGGATATTATAAGTTACCGAGGAGTTTCATGACCATATAAAAACCACGAGGTCATGGAACTGCGAGGTAACTTCTAATATCCTCATATTTCGCAACATGGGGTTCTCTCTCTCTCTCTCTCTCTCTCTCTCTATGCATTTACTAAGGACAGGGCAGTGACATACTGGGTTACTGGCAGTTACCTACAGCAACCAATCAGTGATAAAGCCAGCTGCAAATAGAACGATGAATGCAGCGATTTGATTGGCTAGCAGTTACTGCCCATGGGCAAATGTGCCCAGTGTTGCTAAATGACCCCCACTGTTTCCTGGAGAAGTGACTGTGTCCATATCCCCCATCATTAGCCAGTCAGGAGGCAATAATCTCTATGGATTTGTTTTTATTCCACCACCAGCCACACAGACGCCACTTCCGTCCCCCCTAACATCAGTCACTCGCTACTCCAGGATGCCGTTGCCTATGACATAGTGAATACACAGCACAGTATAAAGCAGGGACAACTCAGTCAGAGGATAGGGGAGATCCCTCACCCGCCTAGCACAAACAGAAGAGGCCGCACGTAAATCTCCCTACCTACCTGCCCAAATTGGGATGACCCCCAGCCATACCGCTGTTGTCTCCCTTAATACTCTCAACCCGTTTTCTAAGCAACGGAGCGTCTGTCTATTACTGCGCAAGCGCACAGTGAAGTAGGCGTGTAACTAACGCTGATGTGGCCTGACGTCACAACCCCCCCTACTCACGCCTCATTCAAATAGTTAAATCGGGTGGGCGGGGCATATACTTTTTTATTTGCCTGTCAAGCAAAACAAAGGCTAAAGTCAATGCTTGTCAGTGTTGCCATTTATTATATCCAGTAGAGGGCGCCCCTCGTTTGTTTCCGTTTGGTGCTGCCAATAAAGTTAATCATCAGTTTTTACGAACTAGCGGACCGTACGGCCCAGCAGATATCTGACTTCCGGTACCCATATTGGTAACTGGCAGCATTCACCCATAACTATAGCACGGCAATAAAACAACAATGTCGTTCACATAAACAGCGCCGAATGTTATTGGTGTCTCGCGGGATACATTTCCGATAGGAATATGTAGCGATTCACCACGAATGTTTTTATTTATCGTAAAAATAAATGCCAATAAGGAAAATGGCCGTCGAAAGTTCTCTCACAATGACGTCAGCATTGTGCGTCTTCTCTGGAAGTCGTGAGTTTATTTTTCTGGATCGCTTGGTGGGGCTTAGTATCCATCTCTCGTATAGATGGAGGAAGCGGAGGCTGGAAAGAGCGAGGAGGCGCACTCACGGGCACTTCTTGATATCGGTGCAACGGGAGGTAATTGAGGCAGCCTTAAATACTGTGTGAACTGGGGCTGCTGCCTGTACTCTGCTTGTTTGGGCCTCTGTATTGGAATTCCAATCTCAGGCTGGAATAGTGGCATAACTAGATGTTTCTGGGCCCACAGCAAATTTATTTTAGGGCCCCAACATATCCAGAGGTTGTGCTGTTTTCCAATATATGTTGGAATTGCTCATTAATTAGGGCTTCATGGGGCCCCCTATACCCCCTGCTTAATCTGTTGTTACGCCCTGGGTCTGGACCTTGTATAGATGTAATCTCTAGCCCAGGCTAGAAAACAGATTTCGCTGTGAATAGTCCATATATTCTGAGCAGTCCAGCAAGTAAGTTTAATGTTTGCACACCACAACTTAGAGCAGGGGGGCTGGTGACCCGTAGGTCTGAGTAGCCTTTCCTCAAATACTTCCATTAGATCACCCTTTCTGTTATTAAGTTGCTTGAGAAATGGCTGTTGGAATTTTTCATTATAATGCAATTCAGGTTACATGAGCGTTTGGGGTTTTTTATTTTTGGTTCATAGTGTAATCGTTTGTTCCCTCCATTTAGGCTTTTACAATAAGCTTCTGATAAATCCAAAATACAGCAATAAACAAGGAGCAAATTCACCAATTGCCAGAATGCCCAGAAGCAACAGTAAGTAACATTCACATTGTTTCTTTAAAAACAAAGTGTATATATGTACATGTATAACAGGGATAGATATAGAGATGGCTAGAGTTAGATGGCTAGATAGAGAAAGATAGATAGGTGGCTAGATAGAGAAAGATAGATATGTGGCTAGATAGAGAAAGACAGATAGATAGTAATGTACAGCACTCAACAGGTCTTGTGCAAACCAAAATAAGTTTCTTTTTTTATCTAATTTACAAAGCCTACGTTTCGGTCACTGACTGTGATCTTTCTCAAGGCAGACAATATATGGAGTGCTCCTCCATTGGAGCTATATATCAAATTTTAGAAATATGTGTGTAACAAAAATGAATATTAATAGGAGTTCGCTACAGTCTGAACTTATCTTATAGAAAATAGCAAATGCATACCTCCCAACATTCTGGAAACGGAAAGAGGGACAAAAAGATTTGCCGTGCATAGAGCATGGATCTTTTGACCATGCCCCTTTTGCAGCCACACCCCCTAATTACCATGCCAATTTTACAAAATTTGCCAGGTTATGAAAGTTTGAACACATTTCTGTAGTTGCTGTAATGGAGGCAAGTTCTGCTGTAAGACCAGAGCAGTCTGTTTTGATTTGTACCACTAAGAAACTATTTGCGACTGAACCAGTTTGTGCTATGAATGAGGCCTTACGTTAGGGAGCATTCTTTAGTTGATTATATGGCACAATACTCCATTCATATATTGTTTTTGTAATGGTTAGTATATACTGACAACCATATAAAGGTATAGATGTTACGCTGTACGTGTTATAGATATTGCTGCTTTCTTTTCAGTCCTGGACAGAGTACAGAACTTTCTACCTCAGTTGGCTCAGGCCAATGAAAATCTTAGTAAGGAAATAGAATCTTCACCAGCTGGCACTTTTGACATAGAAAACGTTGATGAGAAGGAAGAAAATATAATTGAAATGGTAAGATTTCTTGAAAAGCTTTAGTAATTACTGGTACTGGCTAAATGTGGGTGCTGGGAGTGGGTCCAACAGACAAAGGGGCAGATTTATTAAGGGTCGAATTGAAAATGCACATTTCTATATTTTTTTTTTTTTTTATGGTCAAATCTCTCAAATTCAAATTGTGAATTATCCAAACTTGATTCGAGTTTTAATTCAAATTTAGAGATTACTCATACTCTGGCTCTATAAGAACTCAAATTCGACAATTCGCCACCTAAAACCTGCAAAGTTCACATATAAGTCAATGGGCGACATCCAGGGACCAATTTGGACATTTTAGTAGCCTTTCAAACATTTGAGGTTTTTTTCAGAGAAAAAACTCGAATCAAGCTTAATCAAATTAATTTTGAGTTTTCACATTGGTAAAATTCGTCTGAGTTTTAAATATTAAATTTTTTTTTTTTTCAATAAATAACCCCCCAATCGAATTTCGAGTATATTTAAATTTAATAAAGTTTTAAAAAAAAAAACACATGAATTCGAAATCAGACCTTCAATAACTTTGCCTTGATGAGTATTCATAATTTTATATATTCATTCCACCATTTTTCTTTTATTTTCAATTAGGTAGTGCAGGTTTACACAGTAAATGTTAATGGGTTTAAGGTTCTAACACAGTTTATCTCATCCTCCACATCACTAAATGGCTATGAAAGAAAACTTGAGGAAACAATTAATATTTATTTTTGATTTGTGCTAGAAAACAAAAGTAAGTGAGCATATCGCTGTGTTTTAAATTATGTGTGGACAATAAAAGAAAATATCTTATACTCCCTTGCATTGTACACAACGAAATCTACCAAATGAATAACTGATTTAATTATACTAATCAAACTAATACCAATTCAACCCATTCACAGAATGTGGCCCTGGTAGAACTCAGCAGTTCTGATTCCAGTGAAGATGAAGAAAAAACCAGCTCAGATGAAAGCTCTGATACAGACCTCAGGGAAGAAGTTACTGAAGACAATATGAGATTGAGAAAAACTGAAAAGAAGGGCAAAATACAAGTTTTAGAGGATTGATGTTTATGTTACTTGTTTTCCATTCACTATACATCAGCAGCTTCATAAACTTCATCCACTTTTTGTACTGATCCTTGCAAAAGCTTTCTAGCATTTCAAAATGTTAACATTTCAATACTGAAATGAATGCCTGCTTTTTATAAAAGTATGCTGTGCAGATATTTCTTTTTTCATTTATTGTGACAAATGTCTAATATACAGCAATAAATATTAACAAATGGTATGTAATCATTATTGTAAAATATTAAGGTCAATCAAGAAAATGATTTTTGCAGTGTAATGGTTTCATGTCTGCCCTTGTAAGGGCATTTCATGGCAGATTTATCAATGAATTTTGAATTTATGTGAAATTTTTTTTTTTACTCTAAGAAATATGAATATACTCGAAATTAGAATGGGTGGCTGTTTAAAAAAAATTTGAACATTTAAAACGAATATTACCAACTCTAATCGAATTTGACTAAACTTGAATGTCAGGAAGGCTATTAAAGGGGTTGTTCACCTTTAAGATAACTTTTAGTGTGATGTAGAGACTGAAATTCTTACACAATTTGCAATTGGTTTTAATTTTTTATTGTATTTTTTTAGTTATTTAGCTTTTTATTCAGCACCTCTTGAATTTGCATTTTAAGCAAGCTGGTAGCTAGGGTCCAAATTAACCTAGCAACCATGCATTGAGTTGAATAAGAGACTGGAATATGAACAGGAGAGGCCTGAATAGAAAGACAAGTAATAAAAATTAGCCTTACAGAGCATTTGACGCCCATTTGAAAGCTGTGGGTTTGTCAACATGTTCTGTGTAAAAGATGCAGGCTGCCAAATAAGGAAGTTCACAACTTAATCTGCACTGCACGTGCTCTCTCTCCTGCTTCATTTGCATATCTTTAATTCCATTGTCTGGCAAGATTCAGACAATCTGATCAAAAATATGCAAATGAAGCAGGAGAGAGCATGTGCAGCGCAGATTAAGTCGTGAACTTCCTTATTTGGCACCTTGCATCTCTTAAGCTGGCCATAGACGCAAAGATCTGATCGTACGAATTAACGTACGATCGGACTTTCCCCATCTCCCGACCCTCCACTAACCATTCAGATCAAAGTCTTACCATTCCGACCAAATAAAGTAGTAAAAGAACAGATCAGCCAATGTTCTGCCCCTGACAGCAATTGTACGAAAGTTATGTCCAACAAAAGCTAGTGACAGTCTCCCACTGAAAATCGTACGATCGGCAATACACGCAGAGATATTATCGGCAGCCGACAGAAATTTTCTAACCTGTCTGATCACCCAAGCGACCGATCTCCACCGGATGAAAAATGTCGGGACTCTCCACACACGGTCCAAAAATCGTACGAATCCACGATTCGTACGATCGGATCGTTGCGTCTATGGCCAGCTTTACACAGAGCCTGTCCCACGATCACAGAGGAGAGAACTAAGAGTTTTTGCTGAGATGATCCACTTCTATGGTATGTATCTCTGAAAGCACCTATTCGACCCTTAATATATCTGCCCCTTGGTGTCCACTGATTTTCTCTTGTGGCGCTAGAATGCAAATGTAGCTGGCTGGAGGGAGACCTTTGATATCCTTTTAAGAGTATGCCCAGAATTCAGCTGCTTTAAAGTAGTAGTAGTAGTAGTAGAAGGAATGCTGCTATATGAGCCCACTTTCTGAAAATGTCAATCATGGAATACCTTTTCAACATTCCACTGCAAGTCTTTAAAGGGGTGGTTCACCAACATTTAGTATGTTATAGAATGGCCAATTCTAAGCAACTTTTTAATCGGTCTTCATTGTTTTTTGTAGCTTATAAATGAGTCACCGCCTTCCTCTGGCTCTTTCCAGCTTTCAAATGGAGGGTCACTGACCCCATCTTAAAAACAATGCTCTGTAAAAAAATGCTCTGTAAGGCGACAAATTTATTGTTATTGCTACTTTTTATTATTAATCCTTCTGTTCAGACCCCCTCCTGTTCATATTCCAGTCTCTTATTCAAATCAATGCATGGTTGCTAGGGTAATTTGGAGCCTTGCAACCAGGATGCTAAAATTGCAAACTGGAGAGATACTGAATTAAAAGCTAAATTGCTCAAAACCTGAAATAATAATAAATGAAAGCCGATTGCAAATGATCTCAGAATATCACTCTCTACATCATACTAAAATATGACAGTGTCTTAACTTGCTGGGACGCTGATACAGGGCATTTCTAAAGTGAATCTTGTGTGTTACTTGTGCTAAGATGTTTTATTTAGAGGAAAGATTCATCTCTGCGTTAAAGGACAAGGAAAGGTTTAATGACGGGGCTTGGGTGGAGGGTGTTTATTACTTAGGCACCCAAGTGGCCCACTGGGACAAAGAAATCATGGCAGCACAGCAATCAAATGCAATCACCAGGCTATTCTTTCAGTGAAGACGAGTGCCAGCCCAGGCTCAGAGGTTTCTCATTGTAATCACTCGGGTGGGTACATAATAAATTACCCCCAGTGGTTAACCCATTCCTTCTCCTTTAATGCAAAATTTGGGTGAATAAGAGAGTTTCACACATTCCTAGCTTCTTTCTTCCTTTACATGTAAAACATATATTTTAAAAGGAGGTGCATAATATTTGCTCTGCTGCAAATACAAGCCATCGTACTGTAGGGTATTTTTTATTAAGGTGAATTTACACATTTGGTTCTTTGTAGCGCAGATCATTGTCTACAGAAATTATATAAAAAAAAAAAAGAAAGTCAGATACTTGTATACAGATAGTGAAGTTCAAGATGGCATATGTTATATACAGTTAAATTGTGCTAGGAATTTAGTTAGGAAGATAGGTGAAATGGAGAGTAGCAGCAGACTTTGCAACCATGTAACTAGGGGTCTAAAAAAAAAAAATGAATTCCAAGAAAATATGCAGAATTCTGTTGTCAAGTATGTCAGTATAGCCATATTTGTCACCTAGAGAACCAAAGCTTGACTAGGCTTAAAGGAGAATTCAACCTTTTAGCCAAAAAAACACAACCCCCCACCCCACGTAGACCCTCCTGCCCCCCAGGTTAGCTGCCTCCCCGGGGAAATGTCCCTAACTTTATACTTACCCCTCCGTGCAGATTCAGGCATCGGACTTCGCTGCAGCCATCTTCCGGGTCTTCGGTAAGGTGAGTGGGAAAGCGGCACATGCGCAGTTGGAAGAATTTATCGGTGTACGACAATTGCAGATGCGCGGAAATGGACGGGAATTGCCGAAGCGTCAGAAGAAGACCCAAAGACCCGGAAGATGGCTGCAGTGAAGTCCGATGCCTGAATCTGCACAGATTGGTAAGTATAAAGTTTCCCCAGGGGGGCAGCTAGCCTGGGAAGGGGGGTCTTCGTGAGGGGTAGGGTTTTTTTGGATAAACGGTAGGCTAGAAAAGCTGTACATTATATTTTGGGATTCTGTACCAGCCCAAGGCAACCACAGCCCTTTAGCAGTAAAGATCTGTGTCTCCTTAGATGCCCCTGTAGCTCCCCATCTTATATTTCTGCTGATTCACTGCACATGCTCTGTGCTGCTGTCACTTACTGAGCTTAGGGACCCACTCAATATATATACAGTACACATAGAATTAATTAATTACTAATCAGCCTTATATTGTGACATTTAATAATAATTAATATACATAATTGATATGTGGCAGCACAAAAACCAATGCATCTAGCATCAGAATTATTTTGTTTAGTGGGTCTTAAACTATTGGGTTGGTCACTCTTTGGCATGCAGATCATTGGTAGGAGGGCTCAGTCCTACGGTCAGTTTTTTTTTGTTTGTTTTTTAAAGGTAAATTTAAAAGCAAACTGCACTTACGTGACAAGATAGAATGGGCCTGAAACACGGATATGTATAAGATATTGTTTGTATACACTACTGCCAGACCAGCTCCTCTCTACAATAACTATAACGACTTCCTCTTTAAGGGTAGGACTTCACGGCGCGAGAGGAGCCGACACATCGCAATGTGACAAAACGAATGCGATGTGTCGGATGTTCTAAAGAAAACTTATCGGCTCCTCTCGCGTTGTGAAGTCCTAACCTTAGAGATGCAGCCTCGTTTCTACAAGAACATTGTCCTCACTGCTGGAAACAAACTATTCCCTGGTTTCAGGGAACAGGTATTTTCTGAGGTCTGGAAGCTCACACCTACAGACTTGTCTGTGATTGTCTGTGGGTATCAAAGACTATATATTTAATACAGTATATAGATCACTTCACATGTAGTAATTTATAACATTATGAGGAGGTCATAGAAAAGCATGAAGACAGAGTGTCTTGTAGATGTCCAAACAACAATGCAGCATCTAATGCACCTCAAGAAATGCAAGAGCCATGCAAAATATATCATTATTAGTGAAAGTAGTTGCTGTATAATCCAGGCTCGGGTCATATAACTTATTTGAAAAGTTCTCTGCATTGTGAAACTCATGAGTGACTTCTTATATCCATTAACAACTTAAACAACTTGTTTTTTGTAATATCTTCCAGCTGCTATGAAGTGCAACAGGGATATGTTTACAACACATAAATAGCTGTCTGTTCTAGTTGCCATTATACTTTCATATGCAGAGAAATAATTGTATTTGTAGTTTTTTCGTACATGCCAAATTTGATATTCCAGTATGCACAGTGCATTACGACTGAAGTGATGGCAATAGCACAACCTACCAAGCTAAAATCCTGGATGGGGGGTCTCTGCGGATGTGGTAGGTAAAAACAACTAGGTGTGTGGGGCTTCATTCTTCTTTAAAATAAGCCTATTATGTTATACAAGAATAAACCTTCTTTGTGTTTTTATTTTTTGTTCCTTTTTTTAATAATTCAGCCCCATCTCTTATGCCTGGGAGGGAGGAAGGATTATGGGTCAAATTTACTAAAGGGTGAAGTGATTAACGCTGGTGAGAATTCACCAGCGTGACGTCATTTCGGTACTTCGCCGATTTACTAACAGGGGCAGGCGTAAGTTCGCTAGCGAAAGAGACTGGCGCTCATTCGCACTCAATCGGCAGGCGAAGTTGCGCTCTGGGGAAGGGGCGTAACTACGCAAATTCACTAATGTGTGGATTTTAATGAACGTTCCCTTTTGCGCCAGACTTGCCTTCGCAACCTCAGACAAGGTGAGTAGATAGGACTTCCTAAAAAGTTAGCTGAAACTTTTTCTAAGTCCCAAAGAACGCTGGCATCTTTTCCTTTTTTCAGGGTGATAGGCTGCAAAAGAGCATAACATTTTTTGGGGTAACCGGCTTCCCCACTACATTTCCTAACATATGGCACCTAAACTATACACTGGGCTCATGTGTAGGGCATTATACCAACTCTATTTTGTTATATTAAGGTTTTCCACGCTTGTGTAGTGTAATCTATTTGCAACATATACGTCCAATCTAAGTTCCCGCCATATGCAAATTAGCCAACGCTAGCACAACTTCGCTCTGCTTGCCAAATTAACAGTAGCGCAACTTTGCTAGTGTTCAGCGCCCTGGACTTCTCATGTTAGTGAATTTGCGTTGTCTGAGCTAATTTTCGCCTGGCTAAGTGTTGCGCTGCCTGCAAAGGTGTCACTGGTGGATTTTCGACGCTTAGTAAATTTGCCCCAATATCTGAAAATGATGATTCTGAAGTCATGTTGGTAACCAGGGAAGACTATAAGGAGAATGGCCATGTTATTTTGTGAAGAAAAGTTTAATATTTATTTTAGAGTAATTACTTAAAATTTTTACTATTTTTGAGTAAACTTTCATGAAGTATCTGTGTATGTAAATTCATATCTTTATAAGAAAAAGGTTATTTCTTTAATTGCGGTGATATAAAACGTTTATCCTAAATGGTTCTATTAAACATCTTATTTTCATCTTCCCACAATTGTCTCTATAAAATATAGAGAGGACAAGGCTGCTTCTGTTAGTATGACCACCCTTCTGATTCCCCATCCTCTGTGTGCATCATGTAAGCAAGATATATTGGTATTCATAGAAAGCAATACACAATTTTGCCAATTTGAGTCAATCCAGTATGTTGAAGGTTCAAGGTCAGAACCACAAACAACTTTAATTTAAAGGCCATGGAAAGTCATATTTACTGGGGAGGGAAGTGAATATAATCACTCACACCAGCCCCCGGATTGGTGCTCCTCTTCAATGGAAAACACACTGGCCCAGTAAAACGTCTATGTGAATTTCTGGCCAATCGTAGTGCAGAGTGCCATTATAACTAGAATTACTAGTTACATAAAAAGGAAGACAAAGTCTTGACTAAGCTTTTTTTCATAGTGATAAGGAACACACCTAAGAATCTTTATCCCACTGTAAGATTACAGAAAAAGGTCTTTAAAATGACAGAAATGGACCATCTCCCTGAAAATATCAAGTTAGCCAACACATTTGTTTCTGGCATTAAAAGTAAGACGCAAGTCCATTTTTTAAGACAAAGCTTTACTGAGCTATCCAGCAGGACATAGCAAGCACAGTTTTTCAATTTTAATTTCCAGCTTCCAAACCTGATAAATGTACAGCTCCCAGAAGCTGAAGTCAATTCAGACTTACGTATGTATTTGAATACATGATGCCATAAGAAAATACCAATAAAATATGTATTTGTAACTTGATTTGTTTGCAGTCCTGTTCCAGTGCAGTGTAACAGTTCAGCGTATTTAGAACATGGGGTGCATGTGTCGGTCATTTCCTTGTTCAGTTCATGTATGTTCTGTGCTTCTGCACCATGTTTAAGCATCAAGTCACAGTCTCTGATCTCTAGAAGCCCCGCAATTGGTGCTGTATATCCAGCGGTGGCAGTCTCTGATCACACTTTGCAATGGATAAACTAAGTGCACTTTATTTCAATTTGTTTTTTTTAGCTCGAGAGGTTTCCCCAAACTCTTGAACAGCAAAAACTAAGAGTAATACTGAATTCTACCCTCCTTTTGGTTGCATTACATCCCAAGATCCCAATGAAGAATTTATCTGAATAAGATGATTTTACAAAGTTGCAGTCATGTCATGTTTGAACTTGTGTAGAAAACATAAAAATTGACAACCCGGCGGTACAAGGTACTTGATGTAGATGGCATACTACTCACAAAGCCATGTTTCTTTAATAACGCCGTAGAAATAAAGCGACTGAAAACCATGTAAAAATGAAGTGACTACAAAACATGTAAAAATGGAGTGGCTAAAAAAAACAGTCCTGTCGAGGTATTGTCTTGCAGAAGCCAAAGGTTTGAGAAAGCTTAATATTCCACGGTTACAGCTTTTGTTCTGAGGTATTCATGTAGAGCTTCTTCACCTAAGGCAAGAAAGGTATTGGTGTGTTAATAAGTGACAGCATAGGCAAAGAATAAACAAGGATCTGGAAACCTGGTGGAAAGGGAAAATATACCTTCATTAAAAGTTCAAAACTGATCATTCCATTTATTATGAACTGTTAATGTATCTACAGTTATGCATTAGAGTCTGACTGTATTTGCAGCCCCAAATTGCCACCCAACAAAGCAATCACAGTCCTGACTCAAGCTAGTCCTATGGTTGGCTTCTTTTTATCTGTAGATATTGTGCACTCTAACATTAGCCAAACAAGTGAATCGCTTCCTGATTTGGACAACCACATGCTGATTCATATAAAGCTGAACTGGTTACTGGACCAGCAGGGATACAGGAAACTGTTGAATGAGGACATCTTCAATGTGCAGGTTTAATTCATACTCAATAGGATTTTCAGAACTGGTCAATTTTGGGGGTATCAGTTGGGCAGTTAGTCCATAACATACCCAGAGTGATAAACCAGCTGGGTCTGGAGGGGAGTAGTCAGCAGGTTTTTATCTGCCCGTTTATGGCCAATCTAGAGAGCACAAGAGTAACATCTCCTGATACTGCCAGGAATAATCAACAGATTCAAGCAATGGCTGTACCTGGAGACTGCTTCATGGGGGGAAAACTGTCTGGAGGGGCCACGTCGGCAGTTTTTATCAGCCCGTGTAATACCATCTTAGCATGGATATTAAGGTACAGTACACTGGCCCAAGCAGAAATAAATCCCTTACCCAAGTCCTTGCCGAATCCAGATTGCTTGAAGCCTCCAAATGGTGCTGCAACATCTGTCTTGTTGTATGTGTTAATAAAAACTGTTCCAGCATTCAACTTTTCACTGACATACATGGCCTTACTTATGTCTTTTGTGAACACGCCGGAGGCTAATCCATATTCTGTATTATTGGCACGTTGCAACACTCCATCAATGTCCCTAGATAATCAAAACAAAAAGATGCTGGAATAAAACACATATACGGTAAGGACTGTCCAACCAGCAACACTCAAACACCTCAAAATCATGTGTGTAACCTTTTAAATGATGCTTCTGTGGCCAACACTAAAGCTAAAAGCTTTTCTTCAGCGTTATAAGTCCTTCACTGTTCTGCTACTTGTGACACAAATGATCACTACAGCTGGAGCTGTTTGCTTGTCTCATCTGGCTCATATGATATGCCATTCTTTTTGATGGTAAGCATGTGGCTGTATGTGTGTGCCCTAAGTCTGTGTGTGCATATTGTGACTTTTGTGCTCTCTCTTATCTATCTGTGGTCCTTCTCACATCCAAGAGCATTGTGGTCCCTCTCATTTCCCAAGAGCAGTAATGCCTATTGTTTGATGGAAAACTACAAATCTCATCCCTCTCTTGTCCCTTAATCTCTTTTTAATGCACATATCCCAATTTGACATTCACAGTCAGAATGGAACTCTGGGACCACTATAAGAGGTCTGGCAAAATTTAGGTCTGTAAAGGACCATAGACAGCAAGATTTTCTTTCCTATTCAGCAATTCATACAGTATAGATAGATAGATAGATAGATAGATAGATAGATAGATAGATAGATAGATAGATAGATAGATAGATAGATAGATAGATAATTGATAGATAGATAGATAGATAGATAGATAGATAGATAGATAGATAGATAGATAGATAGATAATTGATAGATAGATAGATAGATAGATAGATAGATAGATACAATAACCAGTGATGCCAGCACTCTCGACAAATAGTTCATGTGCCTGGGTGCAGAATCCGCAAATTCATCCATTCCAATTCCAAAGAGATCCGCACTCACAGGGCTTTTTAGGTTTAAAACATGTTTTTATTGCGAAGTTACAGGCTGACGTTTCGGCCTACCCGAAGGCCTTTCTCAAAAAGAAAGGCCTTCAGATAGGCTGAAACGTCAAGCTGTAAATTCGCAATAAAAGCATGTTTCAAACCTAAAAAGCCCTGCGAGTGCAGATCTCTTTGGATTGGAATATATATATTTATATATATATATATATATATATTGCATAGAGTAGTCAGCACTCACGAAAAACGGTTTAAATTGCCTGGGTGCAGTATCAAAATTCAAATAATAACCAGCAAAAGGATCCGCACTCTCAGGTCTTAAATATAGTATAAAACATTTTTTATTGTTCAATGAAAGAAAACATTTTTTATATTATATTTAAGACCTGAGAGTGTGGATCCTTTTGCTGGTTATGTGTATATATATATATATATATATATATATATATATATATATATATATATATATAAAGCACTGCGTATCTTGACAGCGCTATATAAATAAATGATGATATATATTACATTACTTTAAAACGCAGACCTAGCTTTGTCTCTTGGCACCTGGGAGAAAAAAATTACAAAATACATGACACATACCCATCCTTAAACTTAGAAATGACCATAATGGGTCCAAATGATTCTTCCTGAGCAAGATACATGTGGTCTTCAACATCTGTGAACACAGTTGGTTCCATGAAGAAGCCTAGAGTAATGGGAATTATACCGTCTTTAGTTAATGACAATTAAAGGTTTAGTTGATGATATATTATCTATTTACTAACAAATAATCTTTCAGTCACTGTTAATTGTAAAACAAGAGAAGGCTATTTATCTCTGTAGCTGCCTCCAAAGTTCCCCAACAATCACCTTTCTATCATAGTCACTGATGCCTCTTGCCATTTAGCCACAATGATCAAAATATTATGTAAGTAGACATGCTCAGCATACATATACATGACTAGACATGACTTGAAGCACATGCTCTCAATAGTTTTGTCCATTGTTTTCTTTATATTGGTATTTACCTACTTATGATAGCTAACAATCTGCCTTACCTGGCCTTGGTACTTTTCTGCCTCCATATACAAGCGTGGCTCCTTCTTTCACTCCAATTTCACAGTATTCTAACAGCTTCTCCATGTGTGCTTTGTGGTTCTGTGGGCCATGATCTGTAGATCTATCGAGAGGGTCACCAATCCTCATTTTTTTAATTTCTTCCACCTAAATATGTATAAAAGAAAGATTTATGGGTTAGTACATTCCCATTAAAAGCCTCTAAGTACCGTAAAATTGTATTCATACAATCTGCATGTATGCCAGCCCCTTAGTTATATCACAAGGAGGGACTATATAACACTATCTGGAGCATAGGACAAGTTATATGTGTACAAATATATATACAAAAACTTACCACTCTCGTCACAAACTCATCATGTATGGATTCTTCCACAAAGAGCCTACCCGCTGCAATACAATTCTCTCCTTTGTTAAAATACACTGCTCCCATTCCCTGGAGGAAAAATTAACCACAAAGTATTACTTGCATGTCAGTACTAATTGTAGCAGCAGTTTTGGACTGCTACAGTAACAGATTGGTGGGCACAAATGTACTGCATTTATTCATTAATGGTGCTGTAGGCTATACACCAACCATAAATTCACTGCAGGCCTCTATTTCTGCACTTTATATACATCTAAACTCCAAAAAAAAACTTTACTACAAAATTTTTAATGGGGAAAAAAAGTTGAATTTTTCGTGATTTATTATACTCAGAGGCTGCTAAAAGTCAATTTCGAAACTGTCAGAGTCTTGTAGAACTCAATGGCAAAGGTGCCATTTCAAATTTGAAGATATCTTGGTCAGTTCTGAGTTTCGACCAAAAATCTGAAAAAAATCGTGGGTTTCTAGCAAGCCCACTAAAAATTCAACCTTTTCGGGCATAAAACCCGAAAAATCCTGGGTTTTTTTTCCACCAAAACACATATTTTTCAAGTTTTTTCCTGAACTGATTTTATCAAGTTTTTTCAATGATAAATAAGGTGAAATCTTTCGACTTATTTTGCGCTAATCCGTTGAGAGGAGTTCTGCATTCCAACTATTGAGTGTGTATACTCGAAACTGCTACCAATGGATTTATCTACCACTTTCTTTTGTACTTCCGAATTCCTTTGTATTTTATTTTATTTTATTTTTTTTGTTTGTTGTAAAAAATTCAATAAAACATTTATAAAAAAAAAAAATAAGGTCAAATCATGAATTCTAGTTTAGTCTGACTTTTTTTACTTAAAAAGTCTGAAAATTCGGATTTTGATAAATAAACCCATAGGGGCAGATTTACTAAGCACGAGTGAATAGTTCGAATCAAAAAATATTCGAAATTTCAAAGTAATTTTTTGGGTACTTCAACCATCGATTGGTCGAATTAAATCGAATCGAATGATTCGAACGATTCGAAGTAAAAATCATTTGACCATTCGACCATTCGATAATCAAAGTACTGTCTCTTTAAAAAAAACTTTGACTTCATACTTCGCCAAATTAAAGCTAACGAAGTCCAATGTTAGCCTATGGGGACCTTTTTTGGTCGAATAAAAATCCTTCGATCGATCACTTAAAATCGCTCGAATCATTCGATTCGAACGATTTTTATTTGATATTCAATTTTATTTGCGCTAAAATCCTTTCGAATTCGATATTCGAATTCAAAGGATTTTACTTTTTGTAAAACTCCCATAAACTTGAAATTCCTTAATAAAATCAAATTTTCTCAGTTCGAACAAATTCAATCGACCCGAAAACTCGATTCAAATTCTATTTGAATTAGAAAAACTCAAATCGAATTAAAAAAACTTGAATGTCAGGAAGTCTGCAAACATCACCAAATTGATCCCTGGACCTCTCCCATTGACTTAAGCTCCCCATAGACGCGACGATTCTTCTTGCCGAACGACCGATTTTAGGGAAGCCCGACCAATCCTTCGAAATTATCGTGCGGTTAGTGGTATTCGAACGATCGCACATCTTGCGATTTTTCGTCCGACATCTGTCGGGAAATTGATCGGCCAGGTCAAAAAATCTTTGTCGGTCCCAGTGCAATGTATCTATGTTTGCAGGGCCAAGCAGGCAGCTCCCCTTTGTTTTCCTGGCAAATTGGTCTTTTTAGTTGATGGTAAATTCGTACGATCGTACGATCGTTCTGAGAAGATCGTGGTCTCACGATCAGGATCTGATCTTTTAAAAATCTCAACATCTATGGCCAGCTTTATACAGCAATTTGGCAGGTTTAAGGTGGCGAATAGTCGAATTTGGGTTATAAAGGGGCCAGAGTATGATAAATCTTGAAATTCACTTTGACCGTTAATAAATATGCCCCCTAATGTACAGATGTGGGCCATTTTTGTAACATAATATTCAGTTACAAAGAATTAACTTACCATTCTCACAGCTTTGTCCAAATCACAGTCATTAAAAATGATAAGAGGAGATTTACCACCGAGCTCCAAGGAAACCTTTTTCAGATTGCTGACAGCACAACTGGGAATAAATAAGCAAATATAGGAATGGAAATATGAACCAGTGGTTTCATACAACCTTCTAAAACAACATGACGTATAATCGTGATCAAGGGAAATGCTTATTGTCTAATAATATGACTATTTTCCACTAGAAGCACTGGCTGTGTTTTTGTGCATGTAACCAAATAGAAGAGTTTACCTTTTCATGATCTGCTTGCCAATTGGTGTAGAGCCTGTAAATCCAAGCTTGCGAATATCTGGATGTTCAGACAAGCGCTGTCCCACTAGACCTCCTAAAAGTACCCGTGATGCACAATGAGTTCCAATGAGCAATACAATGGTGGTCTTTCATACAATATACAGAGACATAGTTTAATGCATAAAATTACCATTTTCCAAAGCATGTTTCCCTATTTGACTTAATTAGTATACTTACATAACAGTAACCATTTGTTATAAAGTATATCTGCTTTGTCCCTAATAAATACACTTTGAACCTTGCCCTCGGTTGGTAGATGAGCCCTTTCCCATCCTTATCCCTTTGTATTCATCCACTGTAATTATCAAAAAGAAAGAGTAAAATTTGAACCCCTTTTCTTTTTCGCATAGTTATTATGTCAGGGCTATCCTACCATATAGGCACTCATGGGCCTGTGTCTAGTGCAGCAACTTGCTGGAGAAGGCCATAATTGCCTATATGGTAAATAAAAATGTTGCAAAAAATTAATTCCCCCAGCCAGCCACTGGATAACTGTATACCTGGATACTTTGGGCTAAATCCAACAGCAGAGAGGGGATCAGCACATGCGCAGGACAGCCATTTGCACATCCGCAAAAACAAAAAAGGCATAAATAGTAGTGGGCTAACACCTTAGTATGTTCTACCATAGCTAACATTATCCAATGTTATTGTCAGCTCCAAATATGTTCTTAAAGGAATCCTGTCATGGGATATATATATATATATATATATATAGAGAGAGAGAGAGAGAGAGGGGCAAATTCACTAAGATGCGAAGTTGCACAAGGCGCAACTTCGCCGCACTTCGCCAGGCGTATTTTCGCCAGCGCTCCGCAAATTCACTAAAATCCGAAGTTGCGCACAGGGGTAGCGTTAGTTTGCGAAGTTGCGCTAGCGTTAATTCGCCAAGTGAAGCGAAGTTTCGCTAGCGATGGTTAATTTGCATATGGCGCGAAATTCAAATTTCAATGGAGGAATACGTATCTGCACTACAAATGCCTAGAAAACCTTCAAATCAGCAAATATAAATTTTATTTTGCCCTACACATGTGCCCACTGTCTAGGTAAGTTGCCATGAGTCAGGAAATGTAGGGGGAAGGAGGGGAACCCAAAAAAAAATTTCTATCTTTTTCAGCCTATCACCCATCATGTAGAAAACACGCCACCGTTTTTTGGGACTTAGAAAAAAATTTGACTTTTTTGGAAACAATCCCTATCTACTCTATTGCGCTTCGCCAGGTCTGAGGTGGCAAAGGAAGTCTAGCGTAAAAGGTAGCATTCAGTACACTGCGCAAGTTAGTGAATTTGCGTAGTTACATCGCTAGCAAAAATTCGCCTGGCGTAAGTGTGCGAAGCAACACTAGCGAATTTACGCCAGCGTTCGTTAGTGTATTTGCGAAGTACCGAAAATGCCAAACGCTAGCGAATTGACGCTAGCGTTCGGCGCTTCAGGGCTTAGTGAATTTGTGCCAGAGAGAGAGAGAGAGAGAGAGAGAGAGAGAGAGAGAAGAGTAGAAGACAGAGTGGAATGAGAAGTAATTAATAAAGAAATTGCGTTAAGAGAGAAAAAAAAATCATTTGGAGAGTGGACCTGCAGACTATAGTTTTTTGGTGGGCCCCTGGCACCCCAGTCCAGCAATGGCACACCCGAAACCTAAAGGTCAGAAAGGAATAGCAGTTAATATAGATTTACATTACCTGATCCAGGCAGGATATTGATAACGCCTTTTGGCAATCCAGCCTTCACAGCCAGCTCTGCAAACTTAAGTGCTGTCAGTGGAGTGACCTAGGGAAAGACCCACGTGTAATTAACAACTGTAGTTGCATATATAGAAAATTACATGAATTATATGTATAATACTAGGGGTTATTTGCAGTACATCGTGTGAGTGGTGTTACCTGAATCAAAAAACTAAAATTATCCCCCAAATGTTATAATTCTCAAAGATTATACTGAACACTCAGGCTATAAAGTACAAGGCAGAATGAATGCCAAACTGGTTTATTGTATTGTGGTGACACCATGTTTCCAGTGGTGTAACTAGATATTACTAGGCCCTACAGCAAATTAAATTTAGGGCCCCCAACATAACCAGAGGTTGTCCTTTTTTACCAATATATGTGGAAATTGCTCATTATTTAAGGCCTCATGGGGTCCCTACACCTCTTGGGGTCCCCTGCAGCCACAGGGTCTGCTTCCTCTGTAGTTACACCCCTGCAATATATGGTATTTGCATGCCTTATTATATTCAAGTTCACCTGCTTGAGGTTAATTCTATCACAAATGTCCGAAAGCTGTGTGTGTGCTCCAAAGAGATCTTTCCTGGGCCCACTGGTACCTGCCCTGATTTTGATCCATTATCTGTCAGTACTATTAGGCAATATTTAATCATGCTTTTGTTTCCATTGAGAGGTAAAAGTGTAAAGCAAAGTAGGATTTACCTGGGCAGGTTTTAAAACTAAGGTATTTCCTGCAGCCAAACATGCAGCACTCTTCCAAGCGAGCATCATCAGGGGATAGTTCCATGGAATAATGATGGCACACACACTAGGGATTCAATGGTATATGGAAA
This sequence comes from Xenopus petersii, assembly GCA_038501925.1. Classification (NCBI taxonomy): domain Eukaryota; kingdom Metazoa; phylum Chordata; class Amphibia; order Anura; family Pipidae; genus Xenopus; species Xenopus petersii. Next base: position 36,260,744 of record CM076677.1, read on the forward strand.
CTATATGTCACTGGGTTATTATGGCAAGCGGAGTTGGCAAAATATATTGAAGCAAGTAAAGTCATACTTACCCAAGAGGTTCCTTTTTAGTAAAAGTCAGATTACGGTTGGGGCGAGCCTGGTTTATTGGAATTGTAGACCCCTAAACCAAACAAAAATGTTTTCAAACTTTAGGAAATGATCATGCTAAATGCAGTTAACAATATCTGGGAATGCTTTGATAACTGATTCCAAACTAGGATATTTAAAAAGTTTTGTTCTAAAGGGGATACTTTGCTATCCTGATTGCTACTTTCACGTCACTATAATCATCTCTACTCATGGGAAAGTGTGAGTGGGATCATACTGTGACCCTATGGCACTAGTTCCTTTGATAAGTGGAACAGAGAAGTGGGTACTGTGAAAAAAAGTATTTTATTTTAGTCCTACCAATTTCTTCATTGTGCCTATTTATGTTCCATGATTTAGGCAATGGTATAATTTAAAGTATTAACTGAACTGCCACTGTTTATATAACTATTTTTATAGACTGTTTATATGATCACAAATCTACTGTTAAGAATATACTGTATGTATTGAGCAATGTAATAACATGTCCAATATATCCAAGAAGAGTGTCCAGTAGTAATATAATAACAGAATAACGTGCCTGAATTTTGTCGCACCACCCAGCAAAGTATCGGAAGGTCTGCACTGACATCCCAACATGAGTCTTTAGCGCCAGTGTATATACAGCTCCTGAATCAATGGCCTCGATTGTTGCTAACTCCTCCTGATGTTCTTCCATGAGGTCTGCAAGTCTTGGAAGGCAACAAAACTCCTCATTTATCAATTGAGCTTTGTTATAAAATCATGAAAATTAATAAAAAAAAATAAAGTAGAAATTTTGAATGATCTGAAAATTTGAATGACCGAATTCCAAAATTCAAACTAAATACATTCTTTTTTTAAAGGTGTGAAAGAAGAATTTACACAGAAAAAAATAAGAAAATGTTCACAAGAAATCTTAAGGGAGCTTAAAAAGGAATGTGAAATTGACCTGCCATAAAACAGCAATCTGGGGCATTTGATCTTGGCTTTTTGATGCTGTTACTCTGCTATGAAAAATATGCTAAAAAGGCATGATGCCAACAATGAATATAAAACTGTGGCACACAAGAACTACTTGTGGGCGACAAACATGCAGCGATTCTAATATATCTGGATGGCAAAGTATCTTCTGGAGAATTTTGGCAGTGGGTAGCAGATTACAGAAGATGAGAAAGAAATTTACAGACTATAGCATTTGCCATATAGATGTTTTTAAGGAGAATGGGCACAGAATTAAAAGAGCTATGCATTGACTAATTGTATACAATATTCAGATAGTTCTGCCAGCACACATATACCCAATAACACACAAAAGGTTTTATCAGTATGTATATGCCACACAGGTTGTTTAGAAGTATATAAATACAAAATTACCTATATAAAATCCTCCCCCTGTCCCTTGCGTTCATTTTGCCCCATTCACCATCCTCAAAAGCATCTTTTGCTGCTGCAACAGCTTTATCAACATCTGCTACTGAACAATACGCAACTTTGCATATCACCTGCAAACAAACACAAGGATCACTTTTAGGCAAACTGTAAAGAGATAGAAAGCAAAGTTCAATATTTCACATGTGACTGTAACATTTTACTGCACAAAAATGATAAATTAAACAAAGCAGGAGAAAAAAATCGCTAAGTGTAGACCTTGGACAGTTGGGCTAGCATTCAGGAACTGACATTTCACTGGGCCAATTAGGTAGCTGCCCTCAGTTATTCATAGTATCTGCTTGGTATTTTGCCATTTCATTATGGAGTGTGTCATTCAGCCCATGGAAATTGTACATTTTTTTTTCTGGTTTTTCCCAAGTTCTTTTGTGTCATCAATACAATTCAATATAACAAATGTAAAGGGTCCTACTATAATAAAATAAAAATATAAGAGAAGTCTACACAGCCTAAAAGGAAGCCATTTGCAGTCATTACCAGAGGAAACATATATAGAAAACAATGTACTGACATTCAAAATATTGGTATCATGTGTTTTATGAAACAGTACTCACAGATCCATCAGTAGGGTTGATAGTGTCATATGTTTTCCCATTATCTGCATCAATAAACTGCCCATTGATGAAACACTGGTAAGGCATCTTCACGGTCATGTTGTTGACATCTAATGATGCCTAGTAATAAAAAAACATTGCTCTTACAGAGAAATACAGTAATTAGCAGAGATGAGGAGACAGCCCTTTTTCCATAAATACAAATGTCTCTATATCTGCTTGTGCAGTCTCATAATTATTCCTGTGCACAGTTGGTAATATCAAATCAAAACTCAATCAATGATGGTCCTAGAGAATGCACTTGGAGACCATGCAAGGCACCATTACAGATTCCATGTAGGGAAAATGGTGCTAAGGACAATACATAGTCTAACAACCAACCAACCCTTTGTTAAGTCCAGGTTAGAGGTCTGGTCTGTCAACCTCTCAGAGGTGATTTCTAGAAGGGTTTCACCTGTGCCCATTATAACATGGTCATGGCCATTTAAACTCTGCCATGCCTCCAACTCCACTCTCACACAGCGACTCCTAGAATATCTAGGTGAGTAGAAAATGCAGACTTACATAATCTATGATTAGTTCTTCTTTATCTTCTCCTCTTAATTTTCTCACAACCATCTGAATGAATTCCTCAAATGTGGTGGCCATGTAGACATCTTCATTCTGAAGCTCTAGTCCTTCACATTTCTGTTTGAGCTCCTCAACCAACCTTTGAATTTGAACAATTATTAGAAAATCAGACTCAACAGTATTAGTAATTTTAGACTATATTTATACTCATTTATTACTATGCTTGTTAATTATTAATTATTATGCTTGTCCTTCCTGTGTGAACGTTTCTACTCTACTGCTCCAAATTGTATAGCGCTGTGCATTCATGTAGTGCTTTATATATAAAGTTACACATACATGCATATTACATACAATGGAACAGTTCACCTTTAATAACTTTTAGTATGTTAAAGGATGTCCTATTCTTAGCCACTTTTCAGCTGGTCTTTATTTTTAATTTGTAATACTTTTCAATTTTTTTGCCTTCCTCTCCTTTATTTCTTTTTTTTCCCAAAGATCTGTGAGGCTACAATATTTTTTTTAATTTGTATTATTTCTATTTCTATTTACGCAATCATGATGCAATTTCTTATTCAAACCAAAGTCTTGTTGCTAGTGTAACTTTAATCCTAGCAACCAGAAAGCTGTTAAATAGTTGAATAATAGGTGCATATTTTAAAAACTACCAAAAATAAAAAACATTTTAGCACAATTGCAAATTTTCTGTGAACAGCCCTGGCTACATCAATGTAATAAAGGTTTTACCGCCCTCTGCTTTATAAATGTATCTGGCCTGTTCTAAGTTTTATGCTATTCAAAAGTAAACCACTATATTTCATTATGAGTTTTGTTACTAAGACATTCCCAGTCTTCCTAATAGCAGACACATTCAAGAACAGAACCATTACTTTTTCAAGCAGTGTCAAAGCCAGCATAGTTTTTCCCAGATTTAACATATATTTATATTATATCTCTCTCTCTCCATTTCTCTATGCCTAAATGAATAATCCACTTACCTGACAACATCCATTGATGCAGCTCCTGATTTAAAAAAGTCAGTGGCATTCTCAATGACCGAAACGTTACTTAGTATCCCTTTCCAAATATTCTGTGAAAAGTAAATCACACGTAATTTTAATTTAATTTTTAAATTAAAGAGAGTTTCATTGAATGAAAGATAACAGGTATAGCCCCCATACGTAATAAAACACACTAAGTTTGCCCAGGAACAGTAACCCATAGCAACCAATAAGATCTTTGCTTTTAAACAAGTGACCAGTAAATGCTACCTGCTGATCAGCTTACGCCACTGCTGCTGATTGGTTGCTATAAGTCACTGCTCCTGGGCAAACTTAGTGCCTTTTATTACATAACCCCTAAAATGTTTTATCCTAGACATTTCCTATAGACTGTTGGATAAGAATGGAAATAGATAAGTGTTAAAGACAAAATAGATCTAGCCAGTAAGATGCTACATTATGAGCACTTTGTTCCATTTATGCATACACACGCACACACACCTTTATTAGATTCTTAACATTCAGCTACATCTGTTGATATTCACGCACCCACCCTGATCTCTGATTCAACTGCCTTTTCCTGTTCTGTAAGCTCCAAAGTTGCTGAATCGTCCTTTGAAAAATACTTTGATGCTGGTATCATTTTGCCATCCTCAAACTGGAGATTTCTGATTGTCAACTGAAAGGAAAAAGAAAAAACATATCTTCACCTAAGAGATTTCTTAAACTTTCTCCCAGGGACCTTAGATAAAATCTATGAATCTTATATATTTGTGTGCATGTTCTTTTAAATAAGGTTATCTATTGAACAGAGTAGTGCCACTTTATTAGAGATCATCATGGGGACCCATTTTATACAGCACAGAAACAGAATATAAAATACAAATGAAAGGTTGAACTCAATGGGCTTATTTCTTTCAACTTAAAGGAATAGTTCAGTGTAAAAATAAAAACTGTGTAAATAGATAGGCTGTGCAAAATAAAAAATGTTTCTAATATAGTTAGTTAGCCAAAAATGTAATGTATAAAGACTGGAGTGACTGGATATGTAATATAACAGCTACAACACTACTTCCTGCTTTTCAGCTCTCTTGGTTTACACTGACTGGTTACCCTGGCTACCAGGCAGTAACCAATCAGAGACTTGAAGGGGGGCCACATGGGTCATATCTGTTGCTTTTGAATCTGAGCTGAATGCTGAGGATCAATTACAAACTCACTGAACAGAAATGTACCATGTGGCCCCCCTTCAAGTCGCTGACTAACTCAGAGTTATAGAGCTGAAAAGCAGGAAGTTGGATTCTGGCTGTTTTATTAGACATCTGTTCACTCCAGCCTTTATACATTACATTTTTGGCTAACTAACTATATTAGAAACATTTTTTATTTTGCACAGTCTATCTATTTACACAGTTTTTAGTTTCACACTGAACTATTCCTTTAATTTCTGAGTTTCCTATGTAATATGACCCTAACTAGGACAAACATCAGGTTTATAGAGGCAAACCTGATTTTATTTATGACATTAGTAGTGTTCTCTAGAGATTAACTCACCATTTTGCCATCATTACCAAATAAAACAAGTCCATTTTTGGTGACAAGGCCAGGCTTTGAAGCACCTTCAATAGATACTGGCTGACCTGCAGGCACTGGGCCATCCAGCAAGGAGGATCCATATAGTGTCACCACCTGTGGAAAATTATTATTATTTATTTGTTGGATGCTCTAAAACACCTTGGCATTCAAACAACTTTAAAATTAATCTGACACTTGCTATTTTATGGCATTTACCTGCTCATTAATCAGTGTCCAGGCTCCTGGCACTTTGTCGTGTCCTCTGATCCAGTTATGGATTGCCTGTGCAGTGTTGTCCCAACAAATCTAGGCAAAACGATATTTCAATGCAGATGCCCATCAAATCCTGGCTTTGCCCAGAGTTGCACCATCTAGTACTTTTAGCTATTATAATTCCAGTTAACTGTAAATGTGGGTAATTCCATAAAAAATATCTGCACAAATTGCAACAACAGTGAGTAAACTTTAAAACCTTTCAGCGCTGATCCTATCTCTAGTATAGTACAGTATTTCTTGAGCTAAATTCATTCGATTCTTGATTAAAATAAATGCCAAAAAGTATGCAAAGTTCAAGCCCTATTCATAATAAGTAGTCTCTTTAAGGTTGAGGCTTCAAAACAGTTTTATTGATAATTATCATAGCTATATTGGTCCAAATATGTCTATCTGAAATCCTCACATTTGGGGAATACATGTGGTAATTCCATGTGTCGTTGCAGACTGCACATATAATTTATTTGTCAAATTCACAATAATGTGGATTCACAATTTAATATTGTCCATACAAAGTGGTGCTGAACCTTGGGCAGTGTCTGTTCCATAATCTTTTACACATATATACCTGTACATATACTCCTTTAAATACTTTTTTCATCTTTTAGTGCATATGTGCCTAGTTTAGAGAGCTGGTGTACATTCTATAAACATTTAAATTACCTTTGCATTATCTTTCTTTTGGATTCCTTCATATGTAGCCCCATCTTCTGGCTGGCCTATGCGAGGTGCTTTGCCATCAGCAATTAACTGTACAGCTTCCACCTAGTAAAAGAAAAAAGTGAGCGTATCCTTTCACTAGCTCAGAGGTTTTCAGACTTTTTGGCTTTGGGTCCAAAACTACACTCTGTAGTCCAATATATGGCAAGGCCCCCCCTTAAGGTTACAGGTACGGTACATAAACCCAACAATGCAAGCCAGGGGGAATGCTTTTCAAAAAGTGTAGTCCAGTGGCGTAACTAGAGTGCCCAGGCCCCCGTGCAAAAAAATCTTCATACGGGCCCAGAACACTCCCCATCCTACTGCCCACTTCCTGTCCCACCCATGATTCTCGTTTGCCCCGCCTATGTGCCATATCAGCCCCACCCTGACTCTGCCCACACCCTGCCTTGTGTTCCCCTTCCTCACCGGTAAGAGAGCAGCTGGGGAGGAGGTTGTTTTCTTATTAGCTATAGAGGAAGCAGACCCCACAATCAGCCCCATGTTCCTCGGGCCCCCCTGCGACTGCAGGGTCTGCTTCCTCTATAGTTATGGCACTAGTGTAGTCTCTATATCAAGATCATATGCATTCATGAGAACAACATGAATATGCATTCATGAGACCATAAAAGGTCTAAAGTGTGTAATTGACTCTAAATAATGAATATTGGAGAGAGAGAGAGAGAGAGAGAGAGAGAGAGAGAGAGAGAGAACTCCTGCCTTCAGATATGGGGATTTGTCATGGGAATAATCTCCTGCTTAATCATCCACTCCTGATAAAGTTTATATGCACAATTTTAAGTTCAGGAGATGGATATTTACATGAACATCTCCAGGGCTTGACAAGTCTAGAACTTGTAACAAGAATTTGGAGTTGGAAGCACAAACTATATATACAAATTGCTTTACCTTCTGGCGGTGCGTATGGCCACGTCAATCAAAGTGTTCATGTAGATAAAATGTATCCAGCAATCGCCAAGATTAACTGTTTTGTTAGCTTTATTGTGCCATGCCAAATTGAAACAACGTTTTGGGGGGGAAGTAAACACCTCCCTTTGTCAAGTCTAGAACTTGGGCATGCCTAGATTGTTGGTTGTGATGAAACATTTGGACAGCTCTGACCTAGTATATTTGTGTCAAAAAGATGGGTGCCATCTACAAGAACAAAATCAAAAGCATGCACCTAAATCTAAAAAGAGTTCAGTCCTTTGTCTTAATACCATTGCCCCTAAACAATAAAAGCTGTGCAAAAATTGCATAAACATAAGTGTAAACATACATACATGGCCTATTTATAGAGAGTCAACATAGACTCACCATAGCTTTTATTCCTTCAGGAAAAAGAAAACGGTTGTAAAGGGTATCTACTGTGTCATTAGGTTCCACGTCACACACTCTTTGCAGCAGGATCGGCCCTGTATCCAGGCCATCATCTGCCCAGAAAACTGAGAATCCTGCTTTTTTATCTCCATGAATTAACGTCCTGTAGATAAAGGTTTAGATAAAAAATTAAATGATTCCTCTGCATTCTTTTTAATGTGTCATTTATGCAAATATTATTCATACAGTCTGAATGATTTCTGACAGAAACTGCGCAAAGTCTGAAATTGAAAGTTAAGGTCACGATCGACTTCCTGTTTGTACAAGTATAATCAAATCTACTCCCTCTCCCTTTCTCCAGCTGCAGCCTGTAAGGCTGTGAGATAAGGAGCAGCTCATTATAAGGGGACTGCTTACTGGTGCCTATGAACAGGAAGCAGAATGTGACTTTACTTTAAATGTCAGGTTTTGCAATGTTTAGTGTAAAAAATAAGAAAAACAATCAAGATTAAAACAACAGGCAATAAGTGTGTTCAGCATAAGTTCTACTCATTGAACTAAAGTTGAAAAGGAGCAATACTGCACTCAAAAGCTTTCTCTAGCTATATACTAATAAAAATACTAAAACAAAATATTACTGTATAAAAAAGAAAGTATCTGCAAGCTATCACTGGTTATTTGAAATGCATATCAGAAATAGGAACAATTTTGCAGGTAGGACCAGCACACTCTGGATAAGTAAAAATGTTTATTTACATTTGTTCAACAGGGTCCAGATATCATAAAAAAGTAAAGATCTGAACTAAATATTGGTCTGACGAAGGAAGGAACACTTTTGTTACCTGTCTTTTTGTTATTATAGCAAATAATAGGGTTAGCACGTTAAAAAAGGAGAAGGAAAGGGTAGCCACCTGTATATGTGATATGCATCTCATACAGAAGTATGTTTCTCACAGACCTTGGGACCGGTTACTTTATGTAACCCACATCTGTGCAACAACATACATCCTCCAATGACTTGTGTTCTTCAATAAAGTATATACAGATAGGCCCACTGCATTATGTTCTGATCACCCTAAATATTCATAAAAGCCGCAAGGGTTTAGAAAATCTCAGCTTGTAATATTTAGCGGTTCTTTCACCATTTAAGAATATTAGCTACATAACTAAATATTAAAATGAATTTGTATTAAAAAAACACCAGCATTTTCACAGCTCTGTACAATAGATGGGTGTATACACTGAAACCATTACAACCAATACAAGTGGTAAAGATTTACTGAGATTTTATCTGATGCATAAATGGTAAGGAAAGGTGAATTTACTGGGGAGGTTGTATCACCAAGGGAATCAGTCGATTTGTTATGTATATATAGGTCTTAATCTATTATGCAGAAACAACATGCAATATTTGCTTATATGTCCTTGTTACTTATTTGAGGTATGAGTGATGGCTTCCATATTGCTTGCTTTTTTTATGGCTTTTACTAGACAAACCTCACCAATTAATTGCAGAAGCTCCTCTGTGTCGGGGAAGGATGGAGGGATGGTAGATAATAGAGCCATTCTTAGGACTATCAATAACATCCATAGGAATAAACTGTGTGCAGAACGGAAGGACATTCAGTTCAGCTCCCACCGACTTGTAGGCTTCTACTACCTCTGGGATCGACTTGCCCTTTACTCGCCACCTGGGAAACTTGAACACTGGGGTGCCATCTTTCTCAGCAGCCACAGCTGAAAAGCAGATACATTTAAGATATCAGTTAAATAGAATATTTACAGAACAACAGTATGCAAGCACGGTGTCAAATAAATGGATAGTGGACTAAAGCTGGCCATAGATGTTGAGATTTTTAAAAGATCCGATCGTCATTGTGATACCACGATTATCTCGGAACGATCGTACTAAAAAGACCAATTTGCCAGGAAAACAAAGGGGAGCTGCCTGCTTGGCCCTGCAAACATAGATAGATTGCACTGGGACCGACAAAGATTATTTAACCTAGCTGATCAATTCCCTGACAGATGTTGGCCGAAAAATCGTAAGATGTTCGATCATTAGAATCCCACTAACCGCACGATAATTTCGAAGGAACGGTCGGACTTCGCTAAAATCAGTCGTTCGGCAAGAGAAATCTTTGCGTCTATGGGGATACAACTACTGTATATTATAAGTAGGTTATGTGCTGTAATTGTTCTATAGGATAAAACGACAATGTGATTCCTCCAACCAGCAATCTGCATAGAATAAGTTATTTTATTATTGTTATTAAAACAATTATTTTGATGTTTTACAGTTCCTTTAAATTGCCAATTTTTCAGGTAATGAACCAAGTCTGTTTAAGAAAGACCTAAGAGCATACAGTATATCAGTTTGGATATTATCTATTTGTATGCAATATATCTGTTTACAGATAAAAGTATTTCAAAGAAGAAGCTAAAGACAGCTAAACCACCATATTTGGATAAAACTTTAGGTATAAAAACATCTGCACTAGTTAATAAAATAGCTTTGCTACCTATGGGTTATTAACAGTGGGCCCTTCAATGTTTATTACATTAATTACTCAGACACAACCTCTAAACAGATTGAATTCAACTTAAAGGCAATGGACTGTGGAACAGTTGTGCACATGGGATAGTAAATGCTTTGCATAGCAATGAGGATAATCATTTCACATCAGAGGACACACATACACAAGATAGTTCTCCCAAGCAATGAAAAAGAACTTAATTTTCTGCTCCTATGATCTGGTATGTGAACAACAGGGCTTCCCAGCATTATTCTACCCTAATTCTGCAGAACCAGCCAGGAATGACCTTGGTAATGCAGCACATTTATATCCTGTTTTTGCAGTATGGTTTAATGCATACCGTACAGTGGGGGGAACTGCACCATTTGCATTACGTATACATCAGTTTTAGTGAAAAGGTTTATTAAATGATATAATGCCCAGATTTTACATCTCGATTGAAAAACATACTGATATGTATTTACATTTACACATTTAATCTAAAAATACAAGGACATACACACCAGATTCAAAGGTGAAACATACTGTGAAGTAATGGACTTCTTCGCTACTGAGATGTCAGCAAACATCATGTCATTAGGAAGAAAATTATTCACTCTGAGCATTTCCTCATGTTACCACTGACAAGAGGAATTCGATTTTAGGAAAATCCTGGAGTGGATCACCATTATCCCTATGACATGCGATATCTTTGTCACTGAAACATACTAGGATTCTAAAGGCATTCCATGCTGTATAATGACACAAAGCCACAGGTCAAGTTCTTTGATGGAAGTCATAAAACTCCAATTTGACATTTATTATATACAGTGAGAAGCAGTGAGTACTACTACTCCCAGCACAGTGGCAGGTAGTGAGAAATACAACATAATAACCATCTCTGAAGGTATATTTTATAGACACTGGGCAAATTTGCACCTCAACAGTAACCTACAACAACCGATCAAATATCTGGTTTCATTGTTCAACCAGCAGTCACTGAATGGTTGCTATGGGTTACTGCCCATGTGCAAATTTGCCCACTCTTTATAAACGAGACCCAATATCACCCTTGTGCCTCATATTTTTAATATAGAAGAGAAGCAAGTAAATGAAGAAGTTATATCATTAGACTTGCTCCTATTTATTTTATTAGATGTGCTTAGTAAGGAATAACTGGGAACATAAATTTCAGCTTGTTACTTTTAATGTACTACCACTGGCCTCATTATAGACTCTAATTTTGCCTTGGCTGTTACAGAACATGATTCAAAGTTGCCACAACATTAAGAACAAGGCTTATGGAGTATGCAGTTACTGTGAAAAAAAATGTTTTGTCCTATCTAGAAACTAACAGCAGCCAATGAAGTTTGTTTTGATTATTCCTCCATTCCTGCCCTAAGTTAGCAAAACCTATTGATTGGCTGCTATAGATAATTGACCTTGATAAACTTTGCCTTTGCTACCAAGCAAGTGATAAGTGTAAAAGAAAAAGGCTAAATAAATGGTCAGAGAAACAAAAAATATAATCCTCCATAACAGCAATTTATAGTAATCTACTCATGTCTAATAGCGTTTAGCCAAAAACAATAACACAGCCTGTGCCATGTTTGAGAAATAGAAGTTAAGCTGGCCATAGATGTAAAGATTTTTAAAAGATCTTTTCTTTACCGTTAGACCAAGCTTATCTTGAAATGAACGTTTAAATGTACGATTTGTCAACTAAAAAGACCATTTTAAGCGAAGTTGTCTTGTTGAAGCCAGGAATTGCTTGGCCCTGCAAACAATTGGACAATAGATAGATTTCACTGTGACTGATGAAAATTTTCTAACCTGGCCGATCAATTTTCTGACCGATGATGGACGAAAAATCGTTAGATGCGCGATTGTTTGATTCCACTAACCTCACAATAATTTGACGGATTGGTTGGACTACACTAAATTCGGTCGTTCATCAAAGAAAAGTTGCTGCATCTATTTTTATATATATATTCATGCAACACTTACCCAAAGGGTCAGTTTTCCCATCCTTGTCTGGCACTGTAAATACTCCAACAATTTTATGTCCTTCCTTACGTAGATTGTTATACACTTCTTGTCCAAAAAGACTCTGACCAATGAGGGCCAATCTTAGCTTGTTTTGATAGTAAATCTGTAAAGAAAAACCAAAAGAATGCAGCATTCCATTTTGGTTTGTGATTATGCAATACTGCAAATATTTAACTATCTCTTGTACAGGTGTAGGGTCTATTGCCTGGAATGCTTGGGAAGTTGGATTTTCCCCATAAGGGATCTTTCTATAATTTACATCTTCATGTCTTACGTCAGTGCTGTATCAGCCCTCGCACACGTGTGCACACATATATTGGCAAATGAGCGCATGCACAGTATAACCCCCATATGTAATAAAAGGCAACCAATAAGATGTTTACTTTTAAATAGGTAACCTGTTATTTGTACCTGCTGATTGGTCTATATGGGTTACCGCACAAAGACAAAATAGTGCCTTATATTACATTACCCCATAAGAGATTATAAAAGTACTTATTACAGTAATAAATTACATATGTACATAAGAGATTATAAAAGTACTTATTACAGTAATAAATTGCATATGCCTTTTAGTTCACTCACAGTAAACTGATGTCAGTTTATAAATAACTTGCTTTGTGTGAATTAAGCTTACTTAAATTGTTTAGTCTGTGTTTTCCACCATTTTCTGCAATTGTTTAAATATGCAATATATTAACTGAATGCTGGTTGGATTATGTTAAAATTATGACATAAAAATAAGTTTATGTAGCCTCTAGGGCATTAAAAAATACAGTGGAAAGCCACATTTAGCATGTGGGCTCTCAGTTGCATAGTGGGCATAGACACACCACCCTTTTATTAGGGTCTGGTTTGATATACATAATATGAAATTAAAATTATTAGATGATCTGAAATATTTGGACACTTTGAATAAATGTATTTAGAAGGACTAGGACTGCAATGATTGCAAAGTGTTTGTATTTCTATGAAATGCACCCTGATGGGCATCCTGGATTATTTTAATAAAAATCTGTTAACATTATATTGTATGTGACTTGTCACAACACATAGATATTCTGGTACTGTTGTATCTGATTTATTAAAGTAAAATGGAACATGTTTTTCATTAAATAACATTACAACAACATTAACATCTGTTACCAGATGATGGTGCAGGTCAAAACACGGGGAGGCACATTTATCAAGGGTCAAATTTCGAGGGTTGATAAACCCTCAAATTCGACCCTCGAAGTAAAATCCTTCGAATCCGAATATCGAATTCAAAGGATTTTAGCGCAAATACTTTGATTGATCGAAAAAAATTGTTCGATCGAACGATAAAATGCTTCGAATCTAACGATTCGAACAATTTTAATCGATCGATCGAAGGATTTTTATTCGATTCAAAAAAACTTAGAAAAGTGCTAAGGAAGGTCCCCATAGGCTAACATTGCACCTCGGTAGGTTTAAAGTGGCGAAATATGAAGTCGAAGTTTTTTTTAAAGAGACAGTACTTCGATTATCGAATGGTCGAATAGTTGAACAATTTTTAGTTCGAAACGTTCGAGTCAAAGTCGAAGGTCGTGGTAGCCTATTCGATGGTCGAATTACCCAAAAAAATACTTCGAAATTCGAAGTTTTTTTCATTCGAATCTTTCACTCGAGCTTAGTAAATGTGCCCCTCAGTGTGCAAGAGGCCTCATGGATATATGAGGATGCTGTAATTGGTCCTATCAGTCGTTTGGTTGGAGGAAAAGCAACAGCACAATTCCATCTGACCCTTAGAAACTGATCAGTTCAGTGGTATAAATAGATATTACCTAGCCCCGTAGCAAATTATTCTACAGGCCCCCAAAAGGACTAGAAGTTGACCTGTTTAATCAGTATTTATTGAAATTGTATACGAATTAGGGTCTCATGGGGCCCCTATAACTCCTGGGTCCCCCTACAGCTGCAGAGTCTGCTTCCTCTGTAGTTACGCCCCTGGATCAGATCTTATTTCATAACATAAACTGCAATCTGCAGTCAATGTATCAATAATTAGGATATTATTATTTCCTTATAAGTGAGCTGATATATACTGACTACAGAATAAATGAGAGCATGAATGAGAACAAAGTCATAGAAACACTTACATTTCAAAGGGTTACTGTGAGTCTAACCCTATTGGTTTAACAGCTGTGATGTCATAGCCCTGAGTATCTGGTTTCATACACCCTACAGTAAACACAGATATTCAGTAACAACTGATACAGTCAGTTTCATTAGTAAGCTAAAGATCAAACAGCACGGTTGAACCCTGGGGATAAAAAAAAATTTGAGCCTAGACAACATAAGGCGTTATGTATTAAAAAACACAAAGTTTGCCCAGGAACAGTAACCCATAGCAACCAATCAGCAGGTAGAATTTACTGGTCATCTGTTTAAAATAATGCATCTTATTGGTTGATGTGGGTTACTGCTCCTGGGCAAACGTTGTGCCTTTTATTACATTTGGGGGATAAACTTTACACACTGCTATTAGACACCTTTGTGCGTCAGTGAAACAGTAAAATATGGGGCATATTCAGTTGCAGCCAAGGAGGACCAAGTGTCAGTGGCATAACTAGATGTTACTGGGCCCCACAGCAAAATAATTTGAGGGACATCCATACTTTCCAGAAGTTGTCCTGTTTTACCAATATATATAAAAATAACTAATTAATTAGGGCCTCATGGGGCCTCTATACCTCCTGGCCCCCCTGCAGCCACAGGGTCTGCATCCTCTGTAATTACGCCCCTGCCAAGTATATCTGCCTTTTGAGAAAAAGGACCCATAAAATTAATTAATTTGTATATGTCTCTTATAACACAGGTGCAGATGGACTTTACCATACATCCCCTTACATGTTTATTTGCACAAGGTTTGGCTTACACTTTGCCACCTCCCAGCTGTCACACTTTACTCCCCATTTGCTGTAAAACACGAATATTCAACCTGCTGACCTGTAGCTGTTGTTAAACTTGAACTCCCCCAACTAGATCTGAAGGGCAGCAGACTGGACCTCGCTGATCTAAAGCAGATCATGGCAAATGGAGATGGCAGCTACCTGGAGAATATTTCAATGACCAGAGCCCAAATGTACATGTTTATAGGGGAAAGCAGCAGATGGGAGCTGGGTGCACAGGCTGGGGATCCTGAGGGTGCTGTGTGAGGGTACTGTGTGAGGAGGGTGCTGTGTGTGTGTGAGGGTGGTGTGTGTGTGTGTGTTTTGTGTGTGTGTGAGAGAGGGTGTGTTGTGTGTGTGTGTGTGTGTGGGTGCTGTGTGAGGAGGGTGCTGTGTGTGTGAGAGTGTGAGAATGCTATAATGTGAGGGGGTGCTGTGTGAGAATGCTATAACGTGAGGGTGCTGTGAGTGTGAGAATGCTATAATGTGAGGGTGCTGTGAGTGTGAGAATGCTATAATGTGAGGGTGCTGTGAGTGTGAGAATGCTATAATGTGAGGGTGTAGTGTGAGTGTGAGAATGCTATAATGTGAGGGTGCTGTGAGTGTGAGAATGCTATAATGTGAGGGTGTAGTGTGAGTGTGAGAATGCTATAATGTGAGGGTGCTGTGTGAGTGTGAGAATGCTATAATGTGAGGGTGCTGTGTGAGTGTGAGAATGCTATAATGTGAGGGTGCTGTGTGAGTGTGAGAATGCTATAATGTGAGGGTGTAGTGTGAGTGTGAGAATGCTATAATGTGAGGGTGCTGTGTGAGTGTGAGAATGCTATAATGTGAGGGTGTAGTGTGAGTGTGAGAATGCTATAATGTGAAGGTGCTGTGTGAGAATGCTATAATGTGAGGGTGCTGTGTGAGTGTGAGAATGCTATAATGTGAGGGTGTAGTGTGAGTGTGAGAATGCTATAATGTGAGGGTGTAGTGTGAGTGTGAGAATGCTATAATGTGAGGGTGTAGTGTGAGTGTGAGAATGCTATAATGTGAGGGTGTAGTGTGAGTGTGAGAATGCTATAATGTGAAGGTGCTGTGTGAGAATGCTATAATGTGAGGGTGCTGTGTGAGTGTGAGAATGCTATAATGTGAAGGTGCTGTGTGAGAATGCTATAATGTGAGGGTGCTGTGTGAGTGTGAGAATGCTATAATGTGAGGGTGTAGTGTGAGTGTGAGAATGCTATAATGTGAGGGTGTAGTGTGAGTGTGAGAATGCTATAATGTGAGGGTGTAGTGTGAGTGTGAGAATGCTATAATGTGAGGGTGTAGTGTGAGTGTGAGAATGCTATAATGTGAAGGTGCTGTGTGAGAATGCTATAATGTGAGGGTGCTGTGTGAGTGTGAGAATGCTATAATGTGAGGGTGCTGTGTGAGTGTGAGAATGCTATAATGTGAGGGTGTAGTGTGAGTGTGCAGTAAGGCTGCGCTGAGATCTAATCCGTGCAACGTGTCCTCTGTGCATTGCCATGTTAGGCGCTGCTGATGCAATTCCAAGACGCTCTGGCTCTTCCCCACTCTCCCAACGTGGCTTCCTGCACTGCACATTCCCCCGGCTCCCAGCAGCCACTTTCTGCTTAAATGACTGCTGTTCCCTGCAGATAAGCGCTAGTAACCCGCGAGCTCTCCTGTTATACAGCACCTGCTTCTTCCCCTGCCACAGGAACCGGTACCCGCACTGATCTTCCAATGGTGAACTTGGCCTTGGCCACGGGCGCTTCTACTTGCACTACCTGATCACTCACTAGCCATCAGCCAGCTCTCTCAAGCCCTACACCGCATGGGTCCGCTCTCTGCAATGCTGCCATGCGATCCTTATACCAGGGATGTCGTTCCGCTACATTTCTCAGCAAAGAGCCGCTGGTGCTGCTGGGAGTTGTAGGCTGGAGAGCACCCCTAACCCTATGACAAATCGGGGACTAGCGCTTTAGTCGCTGTCTAGGCGCCCATCTGTCACACTGACAGGCTACTCACTGCGGTGCTGGAGAACTTCCTTATGAACTGGTTGGCCGTCCACAGCATTGCTGCGAGTCAGACATACACACACTTATATTCCAAGGGGATAGTGACAGAAGCGGCGAGGGCTTTGCAGCTCGTAGTAGACAGCTGTTTTCGCCTCACTACACAGATCACAGGAGAGACCCGCCTAAGTCACACCCCCTTCAGGCTCCGCCTATCTGTCATTATCAGAAGCCTGCCTGTCAGAGACAAACACAGCGGTATGACACGCCCATTTCTTCTGCGCCAATGGCTTTGCGGCTCTAAATGACACGCCCTCTCATTATAAGGCATCGACTGATGCAACCGGTGCTGAAGGAGAGAGAATTCATGCTAACAGACTTTCATTGTGCTGACAGCGAAGTGCATTGGTTGCTAAACAGAGTTTCCTACAGTGAGGCCTTGCCCACCAGCACCAAGATCTTTCCAGCATTTACCAATTAGGAACCAATTTGTGACTGTTTACAAAGGTGGTAGCCAACATCTTTTGCTACCTAAACAGCCAAAAGCAAGCACCAAGCAATCAGTGGGGCTCATTTATCAACACAAGGCAAATTTGCACATGGGCAGTTACATAGCAACCAATCAGTGATCAGAGCTTTTTAAAGCCAACTGCAAGTAGAACTATTGCCCATGGGCCAATTTTGCCCGGTGTTGATAAATGACCCCCAGTGACTCTTGTCTCTTGCAGTTGAAACACTTGGTCGAAACATTTCTTATCTTTGTCCCTGCTGAGCAGAATCCCTGAGTTCATTACAGGCAGCTGTTAGAATTGATACAATAGTTGCTAATACTCCAGAGGTGCTGCTGAGAAATATATCAATTAAATGTTGCAAAATTGTATCCGTTCAAAGTCTGCACCTGAATTACTGAGCTGCCAGACTGAAACACAAGAGACAGGAACATTCAACTTTAAACTTAGATTTTTCAAAAGTAATTGAAAAAAGTCTTTATTTCTGGAGAACAATCTGAAAACAACTCAACTGAAAAAGTGTTTGGAAGGTGCAACAACTCCTTTAAGCATTTTACAATTATACTGTGGAAAAGAGAGAAAAAATAAATAAATTCTGGTTCTAGAAGCATCTGATTTTAATATAAACCAGTTCTGCACTGGATGTTATAAACATGACCATGTTGGCTATCTCGCTCATGAGAAGGCCTGTCATTAGTGGTATTCATTTGCCCACTGATTTCAAAGGAAAGTTCCTATTTAATTTATAGGCTATTGCATTTGCTACTCATTTTTTACTTTTTGAGGTTCTGATTCTGAATGATTTGATTCCTAGTTTGCCTCTAGCTTACATTCACTGTAATAGCGGGTAAAATGCATTTCCATGTTTTCTTGTTATGCCTGTGTATGTTTCAACCATGTTTTTTATTGCTGTCTAGTAGTAAATGTACATCTGGGCAGACACAGGTTGAAACATTTCTGTAAAAACACTGGCCTGCCTATATTTTTAAAGGAGTTGTTCACCTTTTTGATAACTTATAGTATGACGTAGAGAGTGATATTCTGAGACAATTTGCAAGTGGTTTTCATTTTTTATTATCTGTGGTTTTTGAGTTATTTAGCTTTTTATTCAGCAGCCAGGTTGCAACTCAGCAATCTGGTTACTATGGTCCAAATTACCCCAGCAACCATGCTCTTCTTTGCATAAGAGGCTGGGTCATGAAAAGTAGCAGTAACAATACATGTGTAGAAGGGGTCAGTGACTATACTTGCTACCTTTTTAAAAGAAATTTACCCGCCAGTGGTGGGGGCGGACTGGGCCGGCGGGACACCGGGAAAAAACCCGGTAGGCCCCCAGATCTGCAACCTGGATTTATTCTGTCTCAGGGCCCCACCTCCAAACCCTGAGGGCTACTGCCTCAGGGCCTCCCTTCCGACAACCTCCCGCTGCTCATGTGCGCAAGTGCACATGTGCGGCAGCGTGCAAGCATGCGTAATAGCGCACATGGTTTTTGCCACATCCAGACAGTTTGTGCGCTAACGCACATGCACAAGTGCGCACAAGGAGAGGAGGGGGGAGAGGAGTGTTACCGGAAGCAGGGGCGATCCGGGCCCCTCCGCCGCCTGAGGCAGCAGCAGTTGCTGCTGCCCCCCCTCCCCTGGAAATTTGCTCTTAAAGTACCAGGAGCAGCATTTTTGCTGCCCCTGGTACCTAGTGGGGTGCTGCCGCCTGAGGCGACAGCCTCAACTTGCCTCATTGGCGAAGCACCCCTGACCGGAAGGGAGACCCTGAGGCAGCAGCCCTTAGGGTCCGCAGGGGGGGGCCCAGAGACAGAAGCCCCGGTGGGCCCTGGGCCCCCCAGTCTGACACTGAATGGGCGGGCCATGACGTAGAAAGGGGCAGAGTCATGGGGCATCATGATGCAAAAGGGGCAGGGCCACATTGTGAGAGGGGCAGAAGACGAAGAAAAGGTAAGAGTTTCCACCAGAGCGCCAAGGGCTTTTTGCAGCTACATTGCCGGTAAATTTGAAATACTGGCCCTGGCAGGTGTTTTACCGGCCGGGTGGCAACGCTAGTGACCCGTTTGAAAGCTGGAAAGAGTCAGAAGAAGAAGGCAAATAATTCAAAAACTATAAAAAATAAATAATGATGACCAGTTGAAAGATTGCTTAGAGTTGGCCATTCTGTAACATACTAAAAGTTAACCACCCTTTAACTTTCTTCTTCCCTATTATCTTGAGCACAGCCATCTTTTTACAAGACACGTGGCAGCTCCATGAGGGTATGGGAACATATAAAGGCTTATGCACAGCTGAATATTGAACTTTCCAGTAACAAAACAAAAAAAAAAGTGGTAAGTATATGTTTAACGAAAAGCATTTGCCCACAATATTTATGTCCGCCAGCGCTTCCGCAAAGAGCATGTGACCCTGCAATCCCTCCTCAGTGAAGGGCAGTGGGTGTGTTTTAGCAAGAAATCACGTGGTCTTGATGTCACGGGGAAAGTGATGGGTGGGGTCAGTGGTGTTCAGTTAGTTTTACGGTGATGGCGGCTACTTCGGAGACCTTATCTCCGGACTGGGAGTTTGACCGGTTTGATGACGGCTCTCAAAGTAAGCGTGGGTATCGTGTGGGGCGTTTGGTGTGCCTAATGCAGCGGGGTCACACGTGGGTCTCACGTTTTATTGCTGCAGTGCTTCCTAGTCTGTGGCTGCTGGCCAGCACTTGACAAGCTGAAAGTGGCAGATTCTTAGAGTTGTAGTTCAGCTGGAGGGCAGCAGTTTAGTTTTTCACTTTCTATCAGCGTGTCATGAAATGATAGAGCCTGGGTCAGGAGAAGTGTCACTTTTTACTGCATGTACATCTCTCTTACGTGGTGTCTCATTGACATGGAATAGGAAATCTTATGTAAACTGCCAACCAGACATCAGTAACCAGACCCTGCACATTAATTTCACTCTGTGACCGCTGATCTGAGCTGGGAGTACAAGTCACACTGAAGGGATTTTGCTGAATCAAAGGAAAACTGTACCCCCAAACAATTGTAGGTCTCTCTAAAAAGATACTGCATAAAACAACTCCTATGTAAAACCCTGCTTCATGTAAATTAACCATTTTCACAATAATATACTTTTTTTTAGTAGTATGTGCCATTGTGTTATCCTAAATAGATTATTGCCATTAAAAAAAAAAAAAAGGGCCGCCCCCTGGGATTGTAGGATTCACAGTGCACACAAACAAACCATACATGTTAGGTCACATGAACCAATTAGACAGAATTCTGTCTTTTACTTCCACACTTCTTCCTGTTACAGTTAGAGCTGCAGTATTTCTGATCAGGTGATCTCTGAGGCAGCTCACAGACCATCACAAAATGGTGGCTCAAGGCAAGAGATGTAAAAGGGCAGTTTTTACTTAAATATATAAATTCCAGTTTGGTAAGATTCTTTAATATGCCATTTTATTAAAACTATCTGTTGCTTAAATATTCATTTTGGGGGTAAAGTTTTCCCATAATGAATGAGCAGAGAAGCTGCCATCCACAGATGCTTCTAAGTAAAACAGCCATTCCTCTGTTCCTTGTGACTTGCGCGCGCACACACACATTTAGAAATAAATCAAGCATGGAACTTTACCAGCAGAACCCAGAATGACAGAACTCCATATCACTTGTCAGGGACGCAGTTAGTTTCCTCGTGATATCATTTAATCATGTATAATGCATGTTATCTACTCAAATGAAGGGAAATGTCCATTTGATGTATTTTAGTTTTCCCTCCCAAAATGCTTAGAGGAAAGGAAGGCTGTATCCTTTTTAATTCAGTAGTGTTTTAAATTGATTCACCTCTACCTAAAATTAGGGATGCACCGAATCCACTACTTTGGATTCGGTCAAACCCCCAAATCATACCTCCCAACATTTTGGAAGTAAAAAGAGGGACAAAAAAAAATTTTCCGCACGTAGCGCAGCAATTTTTTTGACCACACCCTTTCTGTGGCCACACCCCCTAATTACCATGTTTGTTTTACAAAATTTGGTAGGTTATGAAAGGTTGAAAATATTTCTCCTTATCTAAACTGTGTTTTTGTGTCTCAAAATTATTACAAAGTATCTCGTTTGCACCTGTTAGGTGTTCTGGGCTCTCTGCTAAAAGCCAGTGTTCAGTGCAGAGAAAAGAGGGATTTTCCAGTACAAAAGAGGGACTGTCCCTCCGAAAAAGGGACAGTTGGGAGGTATGCCCAAATTCTTCGTGAAAGATTTGGCCGAATAATGAACCGAATCTGAATCCTAATTTGCATATGCAAATTAGGGGTGGGAAGGGGAAAACATTTTTTACTTTTTTTTTTTTTTTTTGTGCCAAAAAGTAATGCGATTTCCCTCCCCCCCCTAAAAATTAGGATTCGGTTCTGCCAGGCAAAAGGATTCCTCCGAATCCAAATCCTGCCGAATCCTGGATTCAGTGCATAAGTCTTGGAATTTTAGCTGATCTCTTCTTGCTCAGGGTTAATTCTCCTAACGACTGGGCAGTCCCAAAGGAATATGGATAGGAGAGGGCATGAAAAAGAAGTATAGTGATAATTATAATGATAAACTATAATGACAATGAAGAAGAGCAATAAAATGACCCCTCACAGTTTTTTTTTTTATTACTGGTGTCAGTGACACTTACAAACAGGAGAGCATTTCCTTTTCCAGGCTAGAAAGAGTCAGAATTGGAAAAAAAACATGCACAATATTTTATTTGAACCTCCCCTTTTAATTTTTGCATTTGTTTTGTGTAAAAATATTCAGAAAAAAAACATGTCAAGCATGGAAGAAAGTACATGGGAATATACCCAGCAATAATGTTCCAAAGCTTTTGAGTAGAGTAAAAAGGCTGTTCTAGCCTTTGGTATTGGAGTGAGATATTGGACATGCAGGTGTCAGAATGCTGAACTATCTTGGCAGCTTGGTGGGCATATTGGGAGTATATATATCGCCCAGGGCAACGAACAGATTATATTCTTTTGCTATCAATTAATTTTAACAGTTCAGTATTATTTATTTTTTCATTAGTTATGCTCGTCAACTTTTCTTTCATACTGCTCAAATGCCTTAAACAGTTTTCTTTTGTACAGCCTTGAAATCTTCCCAGGCCAGTAGGAAGTGTGACCTTATTAAGTTGTCAGATCTTAAAAAGTGTGACTATACCAAGTGTGGTATTTATGAAATATTTAACGGTTTGCATGAATAGGAAAGGAAATGTGAAAATAAGATAACCCCAAAGCTTTTTTTTTTTAATTCATTTGTCATTTTTGACATTTAAAATGCAACGTTGAATAGTTTTTGCTGTCGAAAGACCTGTTTTAGTCTATAAATATTTGCCAAGGAATAGCTTTGTTTCTTTGATACAGAAATTCACGCAGAAGTCCAACTGAAAAACTATGGGAAATTTCTTGAGGAATATACATCTCAGCTTCGAAGGATTGAAAATGCCTTGGATGATTCAATTGGGGATGTGTGGGACTTCAGCCTTGACCCAATTGCACTGAAGGTTTGAACAGATTTTAATCTCATTGATATGTGTTCATATTCATTTCAGTTTACTGCTGTACGGTCACTGTTTATAAAAGTCCTACTGGCACTATCTTTGTATATAAAAATTAAAGAAATGTTTCATCATTGAAACTATAGTTTGTAAAGAAGACTTTTCAGGTGCTAGAAACTTTCTATTCCTATTACTTTAGGTTAAGAAGCTCTGCTAATACAAATTGTGACTGTGGGCTGCTGATTTACCCTTTTTACCAAATATTGTAGTTCAACAGTAGCTGAAGGGCCACGAGTTGCCCTAGGCTGTCTATTTATTTTAGAAAATGTGCATATTTTCTTTGAAAATAAAGAGGAGTATTGTGTCAGGTTTTTTTTGTCTTCTTTTTCTTAACATATTCTTCTGTTTTAAAGGCCAGTATACTTCCTTATTCAACACAAGTGCAATGAATAGGGCCTCTGTTGAAAATACTTTTTGTCTATGGT
Source organism: Xenopus petersii (assembly GCA_038501925.1). NCBI lineage: Eukaryota > Metazoa > Chordata > Amphibia > Anura > Pipidae > Xenopus > Xenopus petersii. The sequence goes on from CM076677.1 coordinate 36,284,257, forward strand.
TTTTGTTATTTCTTGAGCTAAACAGAGCATCCTGGTTAAGTCCATGTTTGGTTCTTAGGTGGTAAATAAGTAGATCACCAGTGCACAGCTAACCACTGGAATAATGGACTGCTCTTTAGTCAAAACAGTCACAACAAAGTGTGATGGGATTAGTTGTTTATGCAAAGCATACTATGTCTAGTTGAAGTATCTTGGCTAATTAACTGAAAGTAAACAAGTGTGAAAGCAAAATAATGCCCTGTTATTGCTTTATAAAAATACAGGTATGGCACCTGGGGTTTTCCAGATAACGACTCTTCCAATTAGCATTGATTATATCTTAGTTCGGATCAAGTACAAGGAACTGTTTTATTATTACAGAAAAAAAGTAAAACATTTGTAAAAATATGGAGTATTTGGATAAAATGCAGTCTATGGGAGATGGTCTTTACGTAATTCGGAGCTTTCTGGATAACGGGTTTCTGCATAACAGATCCCATACCTGAATAGCATTTTATAATTAAAAGAATAGCCAATGTATTTCAACATACATTTTATTTATTTTGGTCATGTTGAAAAAAGGTGTATATAGTCACCCTCTAATAGAAGATAATTTATGTACAGTTTTAGGTTAGGGTCATGTAACTGGGACATGTCTGTTGTTGAACATAATGTAAATGCTCCTGGCAATAATGGTACATACATATTTTGGCCCAAAACTGCCATGTGCTTTTTTTAATTTTTTTTTTTTTTTTTTTTGGAGAAAACAGCTTAAAATGACCCAGCACATTTGAACTATTTGCATTATAGTACAATATACCTATATCAAATTTGCCTATATGTTCTGTTATTTGTCTTATTTATTGGCTTCTTGAAACTTTCCAATACAGTGACCCTGCTTTCTGTTTTTAGTCAGGCTGCTGCCAGGGAATGTATGTGCTAGGAAATGTAGTCTGCCCTGTCTAGATGCACCTTGGCTAGAGTCACAACTTTGGAAGCAATAATGAAAGATTTGGCCAAATACTGAACCAAATCTGAATCCTAATTTGCATATGCAAATTAGGGCTGGTAAAGGAAATAGTGGGAATATTTTTTTTTACTTCCTTGTTTTGTGGTGAAAAATTGCGGGATTTCCTTTTCTGCCCCTAATTTACATTTGCAAATTAGGATTCAGATTCGGTCCGGCCAGGCACACGGATTCGGCTGAATCCAAATCCTGCTGAAAATGGCATAATCCGGGATTCGGTGCCTCCCCAGTTTACAGTTTACTTTTAAAGCTTGTGTAAACTATAAGAGGGAATAGATTTTCTTTAGCCCGCAGTAACCAGTTGGAGGGTTGCTTTCATTTTGGATCAAATTTGAATTAGTTGCTATTGGCTCCTAGACCACAGTATTTCTACATGAGATGTTATCTTTCTAATTAACCATATAAAAACTTACCTCTTTACTTGAATTTTTCCTTAGCTTGTGCCCTACGAGCAGTCCTCCCTCCTGGAACTCATCAAAACCGAGAACAAGGTAACTTTATATAAATACACCAGTAAATCCTCAAAGTAATGTTGGTATGGTAAAGCATTCTACAAAATAAATACAGTGTTCTAGCTTGCATTATTGTGGCCAATCTATTGGCTATAAACTGCATCAGTAGCTTGAGGCAACTTCGGGCGACTTCGAAATATGAAGCACATTGAGTGCCATGCTGCAGGCGTTTTTATTCTAGCAGGTGGAAGACAGGGGAAAGCAGTTTGGGGACATTAGTCGCCCCAAAGAAGAGGAGATTAGTCGCCAGGCAACTAAATCTCCCCAAATCTCCAGATGTGACCTTACCCTAAAGGACCGCTAAATCTAAAGTATAAGTTGAACCAATATGATAATATTTTTCTCATTGGCTCAGTGGTAAGTTTCTACATGTTTATTTCCCTGTGTCATGTATATACTCAAGAATGGTCTGCCCCTTTAAAAAATTCTTATTAGCCTTATAGTATGAAAAATAGTATTAACAACAACATATATTTAACTATTTTCTTTCAGTGTTTCTAAACATTTATCCATCTCCTTTTCTTTAGGTTTTGAACAAAGTTATAACAGTTTATGCTGCATTGTGCTGCGAAATTAAGAAACTTAAGTATGAGGTAAGACGTTTCTGTTACCCCCCTTTCTTTTCTTTGCAAATTGTTTGCTTACTGCCACCTGCCTGCTTTTTGTGCTCCATCAGAGTTTTTCATCATTCTTTCAAACATATTTTGGATAAGGACAGAATCCTTTTTGCCTTATAACATATCTTAATACTTCTCTATAGTTGTAATTCATGCGTCAGAAAGTGAATAACCTCTTAATTAAAAATAGATGTGAAGTAAGAAGGAAGTAAAGCAAAACAGCAGCACTAAAAAGAAGTCTGGGCACGCTGGTTGACACATTAATGAACCCCATATATGACCTCAAATGGTTTTTCATCTTTTCAGAGAGTGCTTTCTATATACCCACATGGCAATACTGTCCCTTCAGCTAATGTTGGGAACTGGGGAACTCGAATGCGTTGCCTCCTAAAGAGTGGGGTTAGTTGTAGTGGTTGTGGCGTCCAGACTTCAGTCCAGTTAGTGTGACAGTTGGCATTTAGTTCTTATTTACTGCCCTGAATGTCCCAATATGTATAGATGGGTACTTAAAACTGTCATCTAAGAGGATCCAATCAAAGGGGGTCTTGACCCATTAAGCCTGGGGTTGTTCATGTTTACATTAACATTTAGTATGAGACAGAGAGTAATATTCTGAGACAATCTGCAACTGGTTTTCATATTTATTATTTGGTTTTTGAGTTATTAAACTTTTTATTCAGCAGCTATCCAATTTGCAGTTTCAGAAATCTGGTTGCTAGGGTCCAAATTACCCTAGTAACCATGCATTGATTTGAATAAGAGACTATGAATATGGGGGGGGGGCTGAATAGTAATAAAAAGTAGCAATACCAATACATGTGTAGCCTTACAGAGCATTTGTTTTTATATTGGGTTAGTGACCCCCCCCCCCATCTCATTTGAAAGATCAGAAGTAGGAGGCAAAAATGTTGTGTTGCTTGCATGTGTAGATCAAGTGCTGCAAAGTCTGGAAAACCTGCCAAATCAAGACAGAATTCATACTATTATCTCATGTGTTTTTATTTCCTTTAACAGGCTGAAACAAAATTCTATAATGGCCTTTTATTTTATGGAGAAGGAGGTATGTTTTTTACATATGATCTCTAACTTGTTTCATACCTTCCTAACTAGCCTTTGATTACGCCTTATTGAAGGCAGAATGAATTTACTCTTCCATTGCTTCTAATGAGTTTGAATGGGTTTGTTCACCTTCCAACACTTTTGGTTCAGTTATTTTTTTTAGATAGTTCATCAGAAATAAAGACTTTTTTTTACAGTTACCCTCTATTTTCTATTTGTGATGGTTTTTCTAAGAAGTTGAAAGTTTAACTTTTCAGCTTCTTCAATATTTCTGATGCAGCTCTGGGAGGGGGTAACTTTATCCATTTCTTTTCTTTGTCCCTGCTGAGCAGAATCCATGGGTTTCATTAAAGGCAGCTGTTAGAATTGATACAATAGTAACAGTTTAGTATCTTCCAGACTGCAAAAACCAGAGACAGGAACATTACAATTTAAACTTTAATTTTAGAAAACAAACTGTGAAAAATAAAATTCTGAAAGCAATTGAAAAAGTCCCTATTTCTACTGAATACAATTGAACGTGTATGGAAGGAGAACAACCCCCTTTAAAAGACACACAAATGTGTCATTTGTCATAAATTTGCTGTATGTACTTGGAGGTATATCAGCCTAATCATACTAAGAAAAGTAATTTCTACTTAGTGCCTAGTTCTGTCCTTGTGCAGTGAGTGTTAAGGGTAACTACTACAAATTCCAATATACATTTAATAAAATTGCCTACTTTTTATATGTGTAATGATTTATTTGTAAATTCCTCATTTGTTTACTTTCCATCTGAAACCAACACACTTGTATTGAGAGTCACTGGCAGATATCCACAGCCCTAAGCTTTTGCAATTTTCAATGTGCTGCTAACAAACTGTAGCATTGAGTTGCAGTGGGCAATGATAGATTGAGGAAGTACAAACCTTTCGTATCTTAAAAACCATAAAAAATAGCTTTGTCTTTTAAATTGAGCGGCAGAAGTTTTAGAAAGTCTGCGCCCTGTTTTGAAGCTGTGCTTACATTTTCTTTCTTGGCTTTAGTTTCCTTGAAATATGTTTGTGAATACCCTTTAAAAAATGTTTCTGATTGTATTTTTTTGCCTTTCTGGCTAAATATTGTTTTTTTTTTTTTTTTTTTAACATTTGTTCTTTAAACTAAACATATCTGTTATATGTTAAGCTGCAGAGTCCAGCGTTGTGGAGGGTGATTCCCAAATCCAAATGGGAAGATTTATTTCATTCCTACAGGTAATACTACCCTGTCATTTATTTTGTAGTTATTGTAAATCATTTTCACTGGCATCTGTACCAGAACAATTGTTCACAAATATAACACTTGGGGGTATATATATTTAAAATTCAAATTTTTCTCATTATTTTAAAAATAAAAACTGGACCTAACTCCCAACAACAATTTGGCATAATGTACTAAAAACATCTGAACGAAAATTGTACATGCTAGAAAAGTGGCAACAAAACCATGCGACAATTTGAACAGTGCCACATTTTCGAATTGTAGTCCGAAAACTACACTTTTTTTTTTATCTTCGAACCAAAAATCATGCAGATAAAAAACATCTTCCAATTGTAAAAGGGACATCTGCCATTGACTTTTGCATGACTTCGACAGGTTTTAGCTGGAGTATTTTCGGATTTGGCTTTTTAGCAGCTTTTGGGCATAATAAATCTGTTTTTCCTCGACAAAATTCGGATTTTATCCCCTTAATTCTCGACCAGAAACATTCAAGGCTCAATAAATAGGCCATTTGTCACTAACTCACAGCAGCTGATCAGTTTACATATTGTCTCTCAATATGAGTATGTGGAAGTGGCTCAGTGCTGTGGTTTTCTATTTGTCTTCAGTATATGTATTGTTCTTATAAAACAGATTTCTTTCACACAGTAATATATGTGTCAAAGGGGAACTAAACCCACTCCCTTCAATTATTAATCTTTATCTCAAGTGCACATCCCCCCCTTCCCCTTTGGCAACCACATTGCCCCCACTTTGCCCAGTTTAAATGTTTAAGGGATTTGGACTGGGGGGGCAGATGGGGCTGTTTACTGGAGCTAAAAGTTAAAAAAATTATTGGGTAGGGTTTTATTGAAAAAATAGTTGCGGTTAAAGCAATGTAATGTAAACAAACAAATTCACTGGTTTTACGTTGGTACTAATTACAGGGTATGTATTTGTTAAATGCTTTGTTCTATTATGTTTAGGAATGGTTGTCTTATTTCATTTCCATGTCCTAGAAGCCATATTGTGTGTATTTTTCCTGTCTTCTCTCTTAAACCATTTTTTCCTTACGTTCTCGTTTCAGGGTCTCTCTTGTTTTGTTACACGCTGTTATGAAGTAGTTATGAATGTTGTGCATCAATTAGCTGCCTTGTACACCAGCAACAGGTAGCCTGGATGACATTTGTTTTCTCTAATCCACTAAGCAACAGTACATTTATTTCAGGCCTTACAGATGCATGTTGTGGTATCTGCTCATTAGCAGAATATCAGCCAGAAATACGTGCATAGGCGAAGTTCATGTGGCTTGAAGGATCTCCTGAAAATCTGCAGTGTAGCTGTGGTTAAAAGAATTGATCAGGGTAAAAATAAAAGCTGTGTAAATAGAAAAAAAAATATTTTGCACATACAATCTAATATAGTTAGTTAGGCAAAAATGTAATCTATAAAGGCTGGAGTGACTGGATGTCTAACATAATAGCCAGAACATTACTTCCTGCTTTACTCACTGGACAGTTATGTCCCATGTGGGACTCCTTGAAGTCGCTGACTGATTCAGAGTTAGAGAGCTGAAACGCAGGACGTTGTGTTTTGGCTATTAAGTTAGACATTCGGTCACTCCAGCCTTTATAGATTAAATTGTTTGCTAACTAACTATATTAAAAACATTTTTTATTTTGCATATACAATCTGTTTTCCCAGTTTTTATGTGTACGTTGAACTGTTGAACTTTTTTTTCGGTGGGTTTTGGAGTGACCTGCTAAAAGTGCAACCTGTGTTTCCAGGCTTCTGTTTTTTTTTTATTATGAATGAATTAACTTACTGTACTTTTTATTAGCTTTTTAAATGGACAAGCCCTAAATGTTTAGCTGTATAAGATAAACACTTGATTGTAAAGTCTTTTTTACGTGTGTGTGTGTGTGTGTGTGTGTGTGTGTGTGTGTGTGTGTGTGTGTGTGTGTACACAACTTGATCCTTCTGATGTAGAAAAAAACAGTCAGTGCTTTTTTTCCTTTTTGTGTTCTATAAATATCAAGTAACTTAAACATAAAGGCTCAATAGTACGGTATATCCAATACAGTGGTTTTAAAGGAGCAGTAATAACCAATAAATGGAACTTTGTTTTGCAAATTGTTATAACATTCACAGTCCAAAACTCCCCCAAACCAAAGTCTGATTTATACTGCATTGAGCTAAATTATCATTTCTTTTCTGGAAACATGCACATCCTCACCCATTGTCTTCAGCTGATTTTTAGGGTATGCATATTGTGATCAGTGTCAAAAAGATTTGTACAATTAAAGCAGAGATATTTAAAAATATATACATATCATCTATATGGCATTTTGCAGTTTTGCTTGATATGTACAACGCTATGTACACACAGAATATTTTATTTTTTTTATTTGCTGGCCCTAAGTTTTCTTTCTGATGTCTTATCTGTCACTGTATTCAGCAATCATATCTATCTTCCTTTCTAGGAATGATCCCAAGATGATTGAAACAACAGGAGTTCATTTCTTGGTAAGTAAATACGATTTCCTAGTGTATGGACTTTACTAGAACTTTACACATGCGGGCAGGGCTGCCATCAGTAATCTTGGGGCCTGGGGCAAGTTTTTTGCATAGTATCGAAAATTTTTGCCCACATCCCTTGTATGCCCCACACAAAAGATCAACTAGCAGTTAGATAGGTTTTGAAAAGCAGGGGTGTAATTATAGATTATATAGCAGGAACAATGGGGAGGCTCTGTACTTAGGAACGATAGGGAGGCCCAGACTTTGACTTGTTCCCAAGTTTAGGGGCTCGATTATTTTGCTGTGGGGCCCAATAACTAGTCATTCCACTTCTGAGAGGTTCATGTAGCTCATATAATTAGGGAAGTAGATACCAATATAAACAGTTACTCTAGAATGCTGCTCAAGAATAGTTTGGTTAATGTGCTTATATATCAGATAATTAGTTTGTGGTAAGTGGAACCCCACAATCAGGCCAGACCACAGTCTCCATTAGGTCAAGCAGTTTTATATTTAATGTAATAAAGGGCAGTGAAAATAAGTAATAAGTTAATAAATTGGTGGTTAATGGCGTTTAATTCAGGTGACAGTTTACATTGTAAGATAATGGTGACTTGTTTGCCTCTGTCAAGCTGCTCTGCACTTTATGATACGTTATTGCTACATTATTTAAGTTTATACACAAGTTTGTGCTAGTTTGCTGGCTCCCCCTTTGACTAGTGACGACAGTCTCCCCTGTACCCCCTGATGGTGGCTCTGCATGCATGTAGTTTTCTAAGGCTTGAAAGCTTTTTAGAAATACATACTTTACTCTTACAAGCATATTGTCTATTATTAAACTAGTATCTCTGATCCCTTACATTCAGAGCACTAAAATCATTAAGGATTTGATGTACCATTATCTGAGTAAGTAATTAATGAACAAGCCAATCCTGAAATTTTATGTTTGACTCTACATTCATTCTTATATTTATACCATTCCATTGTCAGACTGGGCAAACCCTACATCGTAGGAGAAAAACAAGGTGCCCCAGAATATATTGTAAATGACTCAGCGAATAGTAAATGTGGTTCGGGTGTACCAGCCCCAGAGCCCCAGCTTTAGGGAGCGGTACAGCACAGGATTTGAAGAAGCAGGGCCGACCAGCTCTCAAACGGATTTGCAGGACCAGTGAAAATGAGTTAAAAAAATATCTTTTATTCATACAAAGTTAAAAATGTATATTTACATCTCCATCCGCCCTACGCATTTCACACCCACCTGATGATTAAGCGCCCTAGGTGGGTGCAAAACGCATAGAGTGGATGGAGATGCAAATATACATTTTTAACTTTGTATAAATAAAAGATTTTTTTAACTAATTTTCACTGGTCCTGTGGATCCGTTTGACTGCTGGTCGGCCCTGTTTTTTTCTTCAAATCCAATCCCTACATCACCCACATAATTAATTGAAGTGATAGTTTAATCTAATTGAAGTGATAATGATACATTTATCAGAAACATGTCACTATAACTTTAATAAACTCCATAGTATTAAACTTACTTCTACACGTTGCCCCCTACTTCCCCTGGACTCCTGTTACCAATATGTTGACAGCTTCTCATCCTAACACCTGTTGTCAGGCTTGTGGAGGCAGGTGAAAATTCTGATAGATTAAGGAAAAATGTAAACAGTACTTCGGCCAATCAGAAGTGTGGCTCATCCTCAAAATGAAGCATTGACTGCTGGACATTAGGGAAAGGAGCTAAGTCAGACTCCGACACTGTTTAATAATAGGGGGACTGCAGGGAGCCAGGGGGGTGCGGAGCTTGGTGGGAAGGCAGTGGATGGTTTGTTAAAGGGATAGCAACACATTTTTGATGAATGTGGGGAAGTGTTATTACCTCTTTAAACTTTTATTAATGGTTTCCTAAAGTGAATGTGGTTTTGTGTTTGTAGACCATGTATGAACATCTCGGAGAATTGCTGAGTGTTCTGCTAACGATGGATGAAATAATAGAAAACCATGCTACCCTGAAGGATCACTGGACCATGTACAAAAGGTTGGACAGATGCATATTTTTTTCAGAAACATTAAGGGGAATATATGGTTACATTGCATAAAATGGTTTCAACCTGTATTTTAACGGTACAATTATATTTAACCTATCTGCTGCAATTAGAATGTGGAAAGCTCTTTTATGGTTGGGTACAGTAGGTTGAGGCATTGTTGTAAATCTGGACTGTGGTACTTCATAGCATTATCTGTGTGGTTGTGGTTAAATCCCAGCCATTTTTCAGTATTTGATCTAATCCTTAGTGCTTTGCTGATCTGAAACCAAACCCATAACATATTATGATTTTAAACCACTGGACTGGAAGTTTTTTTGCTGTTGCTTTATTGTGAGTTTTGCTTTCTTTGATGAATATTGGCTTTCTGAGTAAGAAATAGTTCTGAGATTATTATTTATAAATATTTATATAGTGCCAGCATATTTCGCTATGCTGTAGAGTAAATGTGTTTATACAACTAAATCACATTAATTACATACATATAACGTATGGCGTTACATACATCGCAGCCAATACCGGTCGGTACAAAAGGTGAGGAAGGCCCTGTGCAAAAGAGCTTACAATCTAAAGGGAAGGGAATAAGACACAAGGTGTGGGAGTGGGCAAGATCAGAATTAAGTGGGTGAGAGATGTGGTACTGTATGTGGTATTGCATTTGGTAGTTAAGCAGAGTGAGGGTAGGCTTCTCTAAAGAATTGCGTTTTTAAGAGATCTTTTGAAAGGAGAAAGTCGGACAGAACATGGGAGAGAATTCTAGAGGAGGGGTGCAGCCGTTGCAAAGTCTTGAATGCGAGCATGTGAGGAGGTAATGAGAGAAGAGTTGAGTAGCAGGTCAGTAGAGGAGTGTAGTCAGGTCCAGACTGAGAATTAAAATAGGCCCTGGCATTTGCGGTACACAGAGGCCCAATCAGCCCCCACCAGCCCACTAAATACAGACTTTCTATGGCAACTTATAGCAGCCCCTCTGGCATTTGCCAGAACCCACAGATTACCAGTCCGGGCCTGAGTGTAGTAAGCGATTGGGTGAGAATATAGAGATGAGATCAGAGATGTAGGGTGGGGCAGAGTTATGAAGTGCTTTGAATGTCAGGGTCATTAATTTGAATTTTATTCTGAAAGTTAGCAGAAGCCAGTGCAGGGATTGGCAGAGTAGCATGGCAGAGGAGAAGCGGTTGCTGAGGTTTATGAGCCTAGCGGCAGTGTTCATTATGGACTAGAGAGGTGACAGTCTCTGGAGGGGAAGGCCAATTAAAAGAGAGTTACAGTAGTCTAGACGTGATATGACGAGAGAGTGAATAAGAATTTTGGCAGCATCTTGGGTGATAAATGATCGTATTTTGGATATGTTCCTTAGGTGGAAGTGACATGATTGTGATTAAAAATGTTGCATTTCAACTCTTTCTCTCAGGACAAATAGATTTAAATGTACCTGCTCTAAAAAATGAACATGTCACGTTATTTGTTTTTTAGGCTGCTAAAATCTGTGCATCATAACCCTGGCAAATTTGGCATTCAAGAAGATAAGCTAAAACCATTTGAAAAGCTGCTCCTAAAAGTGGAAAGCCAGTTGCTGGATGGAATGCTTTTCCAGGTACTGTGAATATTCCTTTAATTAAGAGAAAAGAGAGCTGCTTTCTGTAACACTTTCTGTTTGAAAGTACCAATTAATTAACAACTTCTTATATATCTAGGATGATCAAGCTGTGCTTCTCACAGTAGTAGCATGCCTATGATATTCAAATTACACTCAGTACAACAGGGTGAAGTAATTTCATGCAGTATTTTTGGATAGACTATCATAGGGACAAACCTGTCCATTTCTTTTATAAGGATGCATGCAGCAGAAATATTTTTTAACAGAATATTCCATTAAAAACGGTGATCTCAAACTTTACATAATTTTATTTTTTAAAAATGTGAACTTTGTTTTCTGATAATAGATTTCAGATTAGACCTAAGAAAAGCAACCAATGGGCTGATAATTTGTTTTTTAAAGGGGTTTTCACCTTCCAAACACATTTTTTCTGTTCAGTTGTTTTCAGATTGTTCACCATAAATAAAGACTTTTTTTCAATTACTTTCCATCTTTTATCTTGTAAAGTTTTTCCAAAATCTAAGTTTAAAGGAGACATTTTGTTTAAAAAAAATAAGCATGTACCAGTGCATTATACTCATTTAGATATAGAAGAATTGTGCTTAAAAAGTAGTGTTTCAGGCTGATTTATTGAATATTTCTGCAACACCCCTAATAATCCCTCCCTTCTCTTCCACTTCCTGCTCCCTGAATTCCCAGGCTGTGCAGGGGAGCCGGTGGTACTCAGCTCACTGCACTGTAGGACAGGAACCAATCCGCAGCTTGCAGGACCTGATAGGGAACTGAAGCCTGTCTTTGCTTGTGTGACTGCAGGGCTGTGATTGGCTGTCTCCTACTGTGCTTCTGGCCGGGACCATTAGGATACATTCACCCCCCCATTTGAAACTGGGACAGGGACCAGTGAACATCTAAAGGGAGCTCTAATAAAGGGGCTATTTTCAAAGATTATATTTATTTTTAACACCATGTAAAAGCAACACTACCGCTATATATTACTTATAATTGCCTACAAAATTAGGGTGTTTTTTTTTAAATTTATTCTATATGTCTCCTTTAATGTCCCTGGCACTTGAGTCTGGCAGCTCAGTTATTTTGGTGCAGACACTAAACTGTTAAAATTTTGCAACATTTAGTTGATACATTTTTCAGCACCAACTCTAGAGTATTCGCAACTATTGTATCAACCGCTGCCTTTTAACCCCTTCAAACACGTTTTTCAGTTCAGTTGGTTTCCAGAAATAAAGACTTTTTCCATTTACTTTCTATTTTCTATTTGTGACTGTTTTTCTGATATTGAACTGTAAATGTTTCATTTATCACCTTTAGCGCTGTTTTAAATTGATACATTTAGTTGATACATTTCTTAGCTTTGCTCCTGCTGAGTATATTCTTGAGTTTCATTAAAGGGGAACTCCACAAAAACATAACATAATCTTTTGAAAAATAAAATAATTTCAAGCATATTTGCAATATACATAATTTAAAAAATATGCAGACCTTTCATAATTTTTAATGGTTTCTGACAGTCCCCTAAGCCTAGCCCCCTGGTCACAAATGGAAAGTAATTGGAAAAAGTCTTTATTTCTGGTGAACAATCTGAAAACATCTGAACTGAAAAAAGTGTTGGAAGGTGAACAACCCCTTTTAGGAATACTTGGAGTGGTATATCATTATTTTTTGACTGCTACAGGGGTGCGTAGAACAGCAGTTTGACTCATCCAACAGGGGGGTGTCTGTTTCAAAGAATGGAACATTTGATGAGGAGTTTGCACACAATATTCGCACAATATTTTCAAATGTGGAAGTGAAGCTTGGTAAGTGTTTTCTTTTAATAAATTGCTGTTTGTTGTAATGTCCTTATTAAATAACTTTTCTCCACTATGCTGTAGGTGAAGCCTCTGAAATAGACCAGAGAGAGAGATTCGTAGGGCTGTGTGGCCTTTTTGTTCTCTACTTCCAGATATTTCGAACTGTGGACAAGAAATTTTACAAATCTCTCTTGGAAGCATGCAAAAAGGTATATTATGTTTTAATTTAAGAGTCCAAATATTCCTGTTTTGTAATGGGCTTCCTTATGTACAATTGATTTCAACTCAATGCTCCGTTTAGTTACAGAGGTTTTATGAGTCAAGGTATTAAAGTGAGGCAAGGAATAGTGTCACACACTGGCTGCAGAATACAAAGAGGGACTGTGGTCATAACATTCCAGTCTGTGCTTTCCTTAAAAAAGAATATAATAAAATAAATAACAGTGCCACCTATGGGGCTAAAATAAAGTAATAAATACAATATAAAGTAGCATTTGCCTTCTTTAGAGATAAGGCTGAAAAAAACTGTAACATTCTTTTTGCAGCTAAATTGTAATGATGTGTTTTAAAGCAACAGTTCAGCGTAAAAATAATAGAGTAAATGGGCTGTGCAAAATATATATTTTTTTATAATTTAGTTAGTTAGCCAAAAATGTTATCTATAAAGGCTGGAGTGAATGTATGTCTAACATAATAGCCAGAACACTACTACTGCTTTTCTCTTGCCTATATTGGGGGACACGGGCACCGTGGGGATGAAGATCCTGCAGCTGGAGAGCGGACACTAACATGTTAAACTTGACTCCTCCTCCTGCTGTGGGCTTCTGTTCCCTAAGGTACGGAACAGAGACTTGTGTCTCTTCTTTTTATTCTATCCAACCCATGCCTAATAGGTTTTACTTTACCATGCAGAGCATTAAAGAGACAGACAAGGTCACGTTCCCCTGCTCACTCCAAGGCAGAGAAATAGGGTTTTTTCACCCAAACATGGCAGACATAATAGAGGAGGTTTCAGGTTCCTTAATACCCGCAGCCACCTCACGCCAGACACCTGTTGTGTCATATTTTGTGTGCGCAAAATGTAAAGCCAAATTTCAGGGATTTTCGGCTGACCCTGTATGTACAGCTTGTAGTACTCACCCACAGGAGCAAACTTCCCCGCCACCCCACACCTCAGACTCTGAACTGGTGAGGGCCTTCTCCTTCTCACTGGTAGGCTTACAAAATTTAGCACGCGTACCGGAGACAGTAGATAGAGTCTTAGAGCTCTATCTACCCCTGCAAAAGCACATGACTCTCGTCAGACTACTACCAAGCACCCCACCAACTCGCCTCCAGGCTCCCCGGGGGGCCATTTAACCTCCTCAGTTGAGGAGGGACAAATTGTGACAGACGAAGACTCAAGAGCTGGACCCTGACCCAGACACCCCTAGAACTCAAGAGGAAGTTGAGGGACTCATACAAGCGGTCCTCAAAACTCAAAATTTCGATGACATGGCTACTGTTATAGAGCCAGGAAAGAACATTTTCAAGAGACAGAAGAAGAGTTCTTGCATATTTCCTGCGTATGAGCAGTTAGATGAGATAATTAAGTCACATTGGAAAACCCCAGACCAGAGGTTACAGGTGTCCAAGTGCTTCTCCCAGGCGTACCCTTTTCCACAAAAGTGCATAGACTTATGGTCTTCACCTCCGGCAGTGGATCCACCAGTCTCTAGATTGTCTAAAACTACTACCGTACCGGTAGCGGATGCAGCTGCATTTAAAGACCCAATAGATAAGAGACTTGAGGGATTTTGCAAGGCAACTTTCACTGCATCAGGTACAGCCCTTAGACGCCATATCCTGGGTGGCAAAGGCAATGGAGGTTTGGGTTGAACAGGTAGTGCAGCTTTTGGGGTCTGAGGACCCATCTACTGACCTTTTGCTTTCACAGATAGTGGATGCTATAGCTTACATTTGCGATGCATCTCTGGATGCTGCCAAAATAGTCACCAAAGCGTCCGCTCAATCCATAGCAGCCAGAAGATTCTTATGGCTCAAGACGTGGTCAGCAGACCTAACTTCAAAAAGATCGCTTGTTAGCCTACCCTTCCAGGGAAAACAGCTTTTTGGCGCAGAACTGGATAAGATAATCTCCCAGGCTACTGGTGGCAAAAGTACCCTGCTCCCACAGGCCAAGAGCAAGAGACCCCCATTCAAGAGGAGGCCCTTTTTTCATCCCTTTCGTCAAGGTCAGAGAACGAAAACGCAACCTGACAAATCTAACTCACAAGCTCGTACCAGATATCACAACAAACAGGGAACGAGTTGGTCCTCATCCAAAGGAGCTCCTAAGACCTCCCATGACAAGACCACTTCCGCATGAAGGCGTGCCCACCCCCGAACGGATCCTCCTAGACTGCCACCTCAGAGCCTTTCGGGAGGTGTGGGAAAGTCAAGTACAGGACAATTTTTCATATCCCGTCTCCCCAGACACAGCACCAAAAGAAAAGCGTACCTAAGTGTAATAGAAGAACTCAAATCCTCAGGGGTAATCCAACCAGTTCCAAGGAAAGAGAGGGGAAAGGGATACTATTCAAATCTCTTTATGGTTCCCAAAAGAGACGGCTCTTACAGACCAGTACTGTAACTAAAGACTCTAAACAAATATGTAAAGAGACGCCATTTCAAGATGGAATCAATACAGTTGGTATTGGGATCTATGGAACGAAACTAATATATGACTGTGATAGACCTAAAGGATGCCTACCTGCATGTCCCAATGCACCCCCATCACCACAGATTTCTGAGATTTTACTTGAACGCCACTGGAAATTTGTAGCACTTCCATTTGGGCTCTCATCGGCCCCTCACACATTCACCAAAATAATGGCAGCAGCGTTGGCAGGACTCAGACCTAGGTCTCTTGTTAGACTCAAACACAGGAAGGTCTTATCTTCCGCAGGAAAAGATCAACACCTTACTATCTCGGGTCCGCACACTCAGGGTAACCAATACTGTCCCTCTTCGTACTGCAATGCAAACCCTGGGGACAATGGTAGCCTCCTTTCCAGCCGTTCCCTATGCACTACTGCACACCAGAATTCTCCAACACCTGATATTATGACACCAGAAAAGGGATTGCATCAACTTGGATCGACCGATAGTGATACCGGAACAGGTCAAACTTATCGCTAGACTGGTGGCTCCACCCACAGAGGCTCAAGGCAGGGAAGGCCTTCCCCTGTCACCATTGGATGGTGATCATAACGGATGCCAGTCTGAGGGGATGGGGAGGGGTTCTGGGACAAAGGACAGTTCAGGGCTGTTGGAACCAAGAGGAGAGATTACTTCCAATCAACCTTTTAGAACTCAGAGAAATCCGATACTCACTAGAAGAATGGACACCACTCCTCCGCGGAAAAGCGGTGAGAATACAATCAGACAATGTGACTGCGGTGGCTTACATAAACCACCAAGGCGGCACCCACAGTCCGGCAGCTCTAAAGGAAGCAGGCAGTATAGTAGAATGGGCAGAGAACAATGTTCCAGCTATATCGGCAGTATACATTCCAGGGGTAGACAACTAGATTGCAGACTACCTAAGCAGGGAAACTCTAGATCAGGGCGAGTGCAGCCTGAACTACAAAGTGTTCCAACTGATAGTAGCAGAGTGGGGAGTTCCAGGTGGACTTGATGGCATCACGCTACAACCACAAGGTCCCGAAGTTCGTGGCAAGAAGTCTAGACCCACTAGCTTACGCAGTAGATGCGTTGGTGATTCCATGGGTATTTACCATGGCCTACTTCTTCCCTCCGTTAGCGTTGCTACCAAAGGTAATCAAAAAGATAAAGAGAGAAAGAACAAAGACTATTCTTGTGGCACCATATTGGCCCAGAAGGTCATGGTTCGCAGAAATGGCGGTTGACGAACCACTCCATCTTCCCCAGAGAGTAGACCAACTAACTCAGGGACTGATCGTCCATCCGTTTTCACATCAGTGGGCTTTTAACTGCATGGCTCTTGAGGCCCTAATACTGAGGAATACAGGAGCGCCAACGGAGGCTATTCCCACTATGTTACGTGCCAGAAAGCCAGTTTCGGACAAAATCTACCATAGAGTATGGAATACATTTATCATATGGTGTGAAGCACGACACAAGGACCCACAGGAGGCAGGAAAAAAGGAGATACTATCCTTTCTACAGGAGGGCCTAGTCAAAGGCCTGGCTCTAAGTTCACTAAAGGTGCAAGTGTCGTCACTTTTTATTGTTTACCAGAAAAGACTAGAACTACTCAATAATATTAAAACCTTCCTGCAAGGGGCAACCAGAATAGTTCCCCCATACAGATACCCGGTCCCTCCTTGGGATTTAAACCTAGTACTGTCTACATTACAAGAGGAACCATCTGAGCCGCTAGACCAGATTCCATTGCCTACGCTCACAGAAAAGGTGGCATTCCTCTTAGCTATCACTTCTGCCCGCAGAGTGTCAGAGTTGGCAGCACTTTCGTGCAAATCTCCATTCAAGATCATTCATCAAGACAAGGTGGTTCTGAGACCAACACCAGATTTTTTGCCAAAGGTGGTATCAGAATTCCACCTCAATCTCTTTGCCCTGAACCTGAAGGTACAAAGGAAGATAAGCTAAACAAGCTAGACGTAGTTTGAGCAATCAAGACTTACCTAGGGGCGACCAAGGAAATACAGAAGACTGATTCTCTATTCATTCTGCCAAGTGGATCAAAGAAAAAACAAAGGCTTCCAAGGCTACCATAGCAAATTGGATACGCTCCACTGTTTCCAGAGCCTACGATATTTAAGGAAAGCCCCCTCCTTTTCAAGTCAGAGCTCATTCCACACGTTCACTTAGCACGTCCTGGGCCATTAGACACCAAGCTTCGGCTGAACAAGTCTGCAGAGCTGCTACCTGGTCCTCCATTCACACCTTCACACGCTTGTACAAGCTTCACGTACAGGGGAAGGAAACCTAGTCGGCGCAAACCCCCCACCCGTTTGCCCACCCTCCCTCCTCCCCCCTGGCCTACCCGTCCCGCTGGGCAAATGCCCCTAACTTGTTACTTACCCTTCTGCGCAGGTCCAGTCCAGGGAGTTCACAGACGACATCTTCTTCCACGCGTTCTTCTTCCTGCTGTGAACGGCGTTTTGGCGCATGCGCAGTAGGATAATTTCGCCGGTACGGATCTACTGCGCATGCACCAAAAGTCACGCACATGCGCAGTAGATTTTGCACAGCCTATCTATTTACCCAGTTCATATTTTTATACTGAATAATTCCTTTAAAGCTGAATATTAGTAGGACCTAACCGCTTTTGCTAAGTGTCTCTAATTGTAATCTCTAGTCAGTCACGGTGCAGCCTTTATTATACAATACGTTTTGTCATATAAAGTCTGTATTGTTAATAAATATTTTATATTTTAAACAATTTTGGAATGTTGGTTCCATTCTCTGATTTTTAGGTAGCCGCCATTACCTTAACAGCCAACATCATATGGTATGCAGACCATTTTCTTATTCAGAAGGTTCCAGCTGCTGCTAAACTGATTGACAAGAAAAGCCTTCAGGCCATCAAAACTCATAGGGACAGTTATCTACAGACAAAAGCTCAATCCCTGAGCAAGTAAGTCTTTGTGATATTTCTGTATGTTTTTTGTAAAGGGACATAAGAGAAAAAACAACAAGCTCGGATCTAGTTAAGTGCTATCAAAGTCTTTGTGTGGTATTTGGACCTATCTTCACTTCTCAATACTCCGGTGTAGTAGGTTTTCACAACTATTACGGTTACAGTTCCTTTTCCTCTAGGCCACTATTCCGACCTTGTTCAAGCTCTGAGCCACAGTAGCAGCTGTACTCATTTAAGACCTTAATCTTTCCTAATAATGTTACCGTAATAATATAAAAGTTGAAAAAAATAACCTTCAAATTTGCAGGATGCCATAAAGAACCCATCTAATGCTTTTTCAGTCTGCCTTTCTGATTTCAAAATGGCAATGTAACCAGTCCCTATGTCAGGGCTGTACTACAAATGTTAAAGGAGAACGAAAGGCATGTTATACATGGGGGTGCCAAAAGTTAAGGTGGCCATACACTATAAGATCCGCTCGTTTGGCAAGGTCGCCAAACGAGCGGATCTTAACACGATATGCCCACTAATGGCTGGGTGATAACGGATGAATCCGAACGTTCAGCCCTGGGGCCGAACTATCAGATTACAATACTACGAATGGGCTCCAACGGGTCGCCTCAACTAACCGATGCGGTCCTGGATAGTACAAAAAAACAAGCAAACTTGACTGATCGATATCTGCCCGATTTTTGGCCTGATGTCGATCAGGAGGACCCGTCGGGAGCCCTCACACATGGGCAGATAAGCTGCTGAATCGGTCTATAGAACCAATATCGGCAGCTGTATGGCCAGCTTAAGTCACAAGTGATTGAAATGCCAGGCCGGTGCTCCTATCAGCAAAAAATTGCACTGGTCCGGGGTTATTTCAGTGAGCACCACAGGGCGATCGTCTTTCTGCTTCTTCTTTCGACTACGAATGCACAGTAGAACGAAAAGCCAAACTTTAAGGTAAAAGTCAGCTATTTAGAGAAACAGTATTTAGCATTGTAATTTATAGAAATTATTTAAAAAAGAAATCGCAAATCAAATGGAAATGACATGCCTGTTAAAATAATTGCTTTATTGTATTTATGTATTCAATTTCACTTTCCCCAAGAGATGTCCAATCATATTATGTGTTTGTAAGTGCTTGGATGATGAAAATGGAATCCATTTTATCTAAGGAGCAGAAAGCAGAGAAATTTGCAGAAGACCTAACCAACAGGTGTAATGTATTTGTACAGGTAAATTGTCTTGTGCTAAAGTTGCATAGTTCCAAATTCTCCTTGTATGCATTAATATGGGTGTATATGCGATTATGTTGCTGTAATTTACTGCCTGTAACTGCTTTGCTTGTGGTACATCTCTTCTGTTGAAGTCACTAAGAACTGCAATGTCACATGAGTATATATACTGATTTCCAGTAGGTTGATATTGTTTTCAGTCATTTAAAGAACTAGAATAAAAACCTATACCGTAGGGGTTGCCAGTATGTTAGACACCCACCCAGTGAATGTAATTGCTAATTTTTTTTCTCCAAGCCAAGGCTCCTTTTACGGAAAAACTAATTATTGACCCAGGGATGGATGCCCAGGAAAGCAAAATAATGACGTACACAGCAATAGTTTTTTCATCTTGGCTGGTAAAATTTTTTTCCTAAAAGGAGCACCTTCCGGGTAAAAAAAAAACAAAACAAAACAAAAATTCTATTCGGTGTGTGTGGGGGTGCCCAACATATTGACACCTTCCCAGTGAATAGTGTTTTCTTATCATTTTTTGTTTAGCTTCCTGGTCCGGATTTAAAGCCGGTATCTGGTTACTAGGGATACACTTAAAGTGGACCTTTCACCCACACACAAAACACTGTATAATAAAAGTCCTTTTCAAATTAAACATGAAATCAAATGAATATAATGAAAATATATATATTTTTTTAATTTTAATTTATCGATTTAGGATTTTTTTTAGTGGCATAGGAAAATTTAATTGGAGAGGGCTTGACATGTAAGGTAAATAAAGACAAAACAATGTAATAACAATAATCTAGCTTCACAATGAAATGGCCTTGTGGCTGCTAGATATTGATGGCAATTCAACATTTAGATTTATTAAGGGTCGAATAGTAAATTTGAATGAATTTTCAAATGAATCCCCCAATTTGCATGTAAATTTAAATGTGAGGTTTATCACACCTCGACCAAGGAAACCGTTCTAATTCGAATATTCGCCACCTATAACCTGCCGAGTTAATTTACTAGTCAATGGCAGAGGCCCACTGAACCATATGAATATGTGAATTGCCTTCCTGACATTCTAGTTTTTTCCGGAGGGAAAACTCAATTCTAATTTTCAGTTTGGGTCTATTAGAACGAATATTAGACGTTCTAATTTTTCTTAGATAACCTCCCCTTCCAGTTGAGTATATTCAAATAAAATAAAAAATTTGAATTTCGACCTTTGATAAATCTGCCCGTTAGTTCAGAGAGAGGTACAATATAAAGGAAAATTTGATAAAACCCTAATGAAACGAAAAATAAAGCAGTTCTAGACAGCGTCTGAGTACAATTGTATACATCATATGAAATGTTATCTCAAAGGCAAACTTTTCCATCCACCTAGATTTGAACCCCTCAGATCTTGACTGTTTTAACTGTGTACATTAGGTTCTGAGATAAAGACGGAGAAGGAGTTTACAGATATGAACTCTAGACCTGTTTAATAAAAGATCTTCTTTTGGTGTGAGAGGTCTGTGCTCCATCTGTAGTTCATTTTACAATTACACAAGTAACTGTTTTTAAGCCAATGGTAAACTCAAATGGTCTATGTTCAACCAGAACAAGGAATAGATTCATTAGTTTATTTTTAGCAGAACTTGTGGGTTCAGATTATTGGTTGACTTATGATAGAAGGCATTTTTCAAAAAATGTATAGGGGCACAAAATTTGCATTTATGTTTTTGATACTTATGTTTGTAAATGTTTTATGCTGTTTTTAACTTTAGGGGTTTCTCTATGCATGTGGCCTTAGCAACATCATCAAAACCACCATGAACTTGTATATGTCTATGCAGAAACCTATGACAAAAACATCAGTGAAAGCCTTGCTTAGACTGGTAGAGCTTCTCAAGGTACGTTCTTACCCTTTGTAGAACTTGCACTTGTCCTATTATATAGTTCCACTGTGTGTAATAATCAAAGTGCCCAACACAGTCTAAAAGTTAGGCATGCACCGAATCCACTATTTTGGATTCAGCCAAACCCCTGAATCCTTTGCGAGAGATTAGGCCGAATACCAAACCAAATCCTAATTTGCATATGCAAATTAGGGGTGGGAAGGAGAAATTTTTTTACTCCCTTGTTTTGTTACAAAAAGTCACACGATTTTCCTCACTGTCCCTAATTTGCATATGCCAGGCAGAAGTATTCGGCCGAATCCTGCTGAAAAAGGGCGAATACCGAACCGAATCCTGGATTCGATGCATTCCTACTATACTGAAGTTTTTGTTCAATTATCTCTATGCTGTTCCCACAGAAGTTGTTTGTGCCTTTTGTTCTTATCCAACAAGCTAGAAAATGACCGGTTAAAATTACTCTCCGGCATTGCTCTGTGGCCGGAGACTGCCCATGCATGAGAAATATAGTTTTCTAATCAGAATACGAATGCTATTTACTGTACATGTATGTACTTTTTAGATATTTTAAAGGGTAACTATCACAGCCAAAATCAAACACATATTAACAATCTGACCAGTACAACCTAAGCACGTTTACTCAAACTACATATATAGTTTTTCGAAAAAAACTGCAGGTTTTAAAAAAATCCCTTACTTTGTCAAATGGGTTCTTTTACTGAGGGAGTCCATACAGTGACTATAACAGTGACTATATTATGCAAATTTCAGGAGCATGCTCAGATTGTAGCATTGCCATGAGTATTCTACCCAGAATGCCTTGTTTTAGTAAACTTCTCCACTAGAAGTATCATGAGATTTCCCCATCTTGTCCCCTGCTGGTGATGTTATTATGCAAATGAAGGGCACACACTAACTTCCAGCAGGTGGCAGCACTACTGAACAGCTGCTAACACAGAAGTTTGGCTGATTTGAAAATAGCTTTGAATGGTTGATAAGCAACCAAGGAATTTCAACTGAGCATGTGTGAGATTTCAGAGCTGTAAAGATATAGATAGGTAGGAGGAGCCAGAGAAATCCAAGATGCCTGCCTCAGCTAGAGCTGCAGTGGAGATAGGGGAGATTTTGCAGTAGGTACAGTGAGCTGATGATTTATATTATACAGATACAAACAATTCTAACTGTTTTAAAAGTCTGATTTCTTGAACTTTCACAGTGTATTTACTTAGTAAATTATTTTAGTTATGATTGGTGCCCTTTAAGCAAAGAAAAAAAAAAAAGATCTATTGCTTAAAATAAAATGTTATAGTGGCAGACATTCTGACAGTCGTGTTACATTTTCAGCTGTTCCACTGATCTAAATGGCAATTCAGTCCAAATGGCTTGACATTTATCTGTGGCAATATCTAAACCTTGAGAAAAGGGTATGTAATGACCCGAAACATGTCGTGTAGTAGCCTTTAATAAACATAACCACAGCGTTTTGCTATTGAGAAGTGCTCTCCTCATCCTTTAATTTTTGCAATATCTAAACCTTGTTCGTTAGTCTCAGGTTTATGAAATGCAAATCATAAAGCCTATTTCCTATCAATCACTGATTCCTGTGTTAAGTCATTGCATTCTGTGCATGTTTATAGGCAATAGAACACACGTTCCACAGGAGAAGCATGGTCGTAGCAGATTCTGTATCACATATCACTCAGCACCTCCAGCATCAAGCTCTTGCTGCCATTGCTGTTGCTAAGGTAGGGGTGACTTTTTAATGAATCTTGTTATAAATTGTCATCAGTTCTGGTCAGTCTTGAAGTTTTTTCACCCTGGAAATCTACTAACTATTCTGTCATTGTCTCAATTAAAAAAAAATATCTATTTTTAGTTGCAATGTTTATTATTGCAGTTACATGGACAATAAAGCATATAGCACACGTAAGTTGGGGTTTTTACATTTTTTGAGCACAGGCTCCATGTTCCCAGAGAGGGAAATATGTTGTTTTCCTTTATTTTCTTGAAAGTATTGGGCAATATTCGTGCAATACAGTGAAACCTCAATTTTAAAGGAGAACTAAACTCTTTATAATAAAATCCCCTACCCTACATAGACCCCCCCCTTCCTGCTCCTCCCCAGCCTAGGTGTTACCCTCGGTAAATGCCCCTAACGCTTTACTTACCCCTCGTTGCAGATTAAGCACATTGGAGTTCCCGGGTGCCATCTTCTTCTCTTCGGTAATCTTCGTGAAGTAAGTGAGCGCCGTATCGGCACATGAGCAGTTGTCTTCTGGTTTTTGACAACTGTGCATGCACCTAAAGTGACGGAAATTGCAGAATCACTGGAAAAAGACCCGAAGATTACTGAAGTAAAGAAGATGGCATTGGTGAACTCCGAATTCACTGAATAAAGAGGTTTAAAATACTAACCAGATGTATATTTTGCCATGGTTCTGCCTCTAAATGGTCAATTCTAATTAGTCTGCCCCTTATACAGTCCTGCACCAATCACTTATTGCTTTAGGTTGTGTATCTAACTGACAGAAAGGCCTTGCACATGCCCCCCATTAAAGGAAAACAATACCCCCCAAAAAATGTAGGTCTCTATAAAAAGATATTGCATAAAACTGCTCATATGTAAAACCCTGCTTCATGTCAATAAACCATTTTCATAATGATATACTTTTTTTAGTAGTATGTGCCATTGGGTAATCATAAATAGAAAATTGCCATTTTAAAAAATAAGGGCCACCCCCTGGGATCGTAGGATTCACTGTGCACACAAACATACCAAACAAACCATACATGTTGGGTCACATGAGCCAATTAACAGACAGAGTTGGGTCTTTTGCTTCCTCACTTCTTCCTGTTACAGTTACAGTCTGAGACAGCACACAGACCATCACAAAATGGTGGTTCAAGGCAAGACATGTAAAAGGGCAGTTTTTACTTAAATATATATTCCAGTTTGGTAAGATTCTTTAATATGTCACTTAATTTGATATCAACAATGTTTTGCTGAAGTATACATTTTGGGGGTTTAGTTTTCCTTTAACGCTGCAATGTGTAACCCTGGTTATCAAAGTAAAACAGACTCCTGAGCTTATATCCCTTCAGTACTTGAAGAAAAAGTTGCTTTGACACATTTACCTGATTTTACATTTTCCCGGATTTTATATAATTTTTTCCTGGTCCCCTGAAAAAGGTAAAATGGGGGTTCTACTGTATTTATATGGGAAGCCTTCTGGGTTTTTCAGAATGATTATGATCCATTATGTCCTCCTCTAGGTAATTTCGATTGTTCCAAATAACTGGTGATATGTTTGTTGATTCATTGTTAAAATGTTTTTGTTACAGTTGAGTAGGCCTTGAATCAAATACATTACTAAATCTAATCCACACAATGATTTCATATGGAAACTGATATATGATTTCAATTTTTTTTAATTTCTCTTCTAATACAGAAAAGGGTTATTTCTGATAAGAAGTACAGTGAACAACGCTTAGACGTTCTTTCTGCCCTTGTATTGGCAGAGAATACGCTGAATGGTCCCAGTACAAGACAGAGAAGGCTTATTGTGTCATTAGCCTTAAGTGTGGGGACACAAATGGTAAGTGCCTCTAATGAATTATTGATATCATTATCATTTTGTGTTCTTGCCTTATTCATAATTCACCATGCTTTCTCAACAGGTTTCTGATACAGATAAGGCAGTTTTTATATTCAACTTTTGTTAAACTACTACTTCTGTCATTCCTGGAGGGTGATGGAATAGGTTGACCACCAGCAACTAGAATTTACAGCTTGGACATCCCTGCTCTGTCCTTGATTGATACCTCCAGATTGACACATTTTGTGGAAGTCAATGTATTAACGTGGACCTGTCCTTTTCAAAATAAACATAAAATCCAAATTCTTTTTTTATTAAAGTGTTCATAGTTGTTGTAAAACTTATTTAAAATCTCAAATATTGTCTGCCCCCTCCTCTATGCCTTAGGCATAAAGGCGGGGCAGATAATTATTTTCACTTTCCATTCAGCACTTCCTAGATGTCACTGATCTCCCCACATTCCCCCAGTTCTCTTCACCATTTAATTGTGTAGCCAGGGCATGGGGATGGACATCAGGTCCCCCATTCTGGTGCACAAAGAAGATTATGAGATGATGCAAGGCTTGCCTTAAAGGGATACTGTCATGGGAAAAATGTTATTTTTCAAAATGAATCAGTTAATAGTGCTGCTCCAGCAGAATTCTGCACTGAAATCCATTTCTCAAAAGAGCAAACAGATTTTTTATATTCAATTTTGAAATTGAATATATGGGGCTGGACATACGTATTGTCAATTTCCCAGCTGCCCCAAGTCAGTGCTCTGATAAACATCAATCACTGTTTACTGCTGTACTGCAAGTTGGAGTGATATCACCCCCTCCCTTTTCCCCCCCAGCAGCCAAACAAAAGAACAATGGGAAGGTCACCAGATAGCACCTCCCTAACACTACATAACAGCAGCTGCCTGCCTAATAGTAAAAACCCATGCCACTCAATAGTAAAAACCCATGTCCCACTGAGACTCCTTCAGTTACATTGAGAAAGAAAAACAGTAGCCTGCCAGAAAGCATTTCTCTCCTAAAGTGCAGGCACAAGTCACATGACCAGGGGCAGCTGGGAAATTGACAAAATGTCTAGCCCCATGTCAGATTTCAAAAGTGAATATAAAAAAATATGTTTGCTCTTTTGAGAAATGGATTTCAGTGCAGAATTCTGCTGGAGAAGCACTATTAACTGATGTAATTGAAAAAAAAAAACAGTTTTTCCGATGACAGAATACCTTTAACAACAGGGTCCACAAAATGGCGCCTGCCTGCTTGCTATAATTATGAATTCCCAGACTGGAAACAAGATTCAAATAATGTATACAGTGTAATTAAAGTTATTTTGCTTGACTTACCTCATAAAAAATGATTTGGGATAATTGTTTTGGGTGACAGGTCCCCTGTCACATGAATATAAAATACTTCACTTTCTCAGCAATGTATTTGCCATTATAGGTGTAAGTAGCAAACCTGAAGGTTTTGTTATTTTCAGCAGTGGCAGGTCTATTTGGGCTCATCAGATAGTCCCCCCGAGGGCAATGGTTAGATTTCTGATTGTTTAATCATAGCATGAATGTCCAGTCATGCTTAAAAGACATCTGACCAGCTATTGGTCTTCTCTCTCAGTAATTGACTAATATTGATAGAAAACCCCCTTTCCTCCAATCTCCATATTTGTCTGTTTGTCAAGTGCCCCAGCATAGAAAAGAAAAGTTCATTAGACAGATCTTTATATTGACACTTTATATATTTTAATGCTTTTCACATCCCAGACTATGGGGCAGATTCACTAACCGGCGAAAATTCGACAGCGACGGCTTTGCACCCATCGCTACACTTAGCACAGACAACGCTAATTTACTAAAATGCAATGTTGCGTCCAGGGCGCCGAATGCTGGCGAATTTCCGCTAGCGTTACTTCAGCAATCAAAGCAAAGTGCACTAGCGTTCAATTATGCCTATCGCAACTTCGATAGAGGTCTTCGCTCAAGCTGATTTGCATACGGCGGGAAATTATAAATTGGAATGGACGTATATGCTGCAGCAAATACATTACAGGAACCTTATTAAAGACAATAGAGTTGTTATAATACCCTACACACGAGGCCACTGTATAGTTTATGTTCCATTTGTTAGAAAATGTATGGGGGATCCCGGTTACCCTACAAAAAATATTAAAGGAACAGTTCAGTGTGAAAATAAAAACTGTGTAAATAGATAGGCTGTGCAAAATAAAAAATGTTTCTAATATAGTTAGTTAGGCAAAAATGTAATATATAAAGGCTGGAGTGAACAGATGTTTAATAAAACAGACAGAATCCAACTTCCTGCTTTTCAGCTCTATAACTCTGAGTTAGTCAGCGACTTGAAGGGGGGCCACATGGTACATTTCTGTTCAGTGAGTTTGTAATTGACCCTCAGCATTCAGCTCAGATTCAAAAGCAACAGATATGACCCATGTGGCCCCCCTTCAAGTCTCTGATTGGTTACTGCCTGGTAGCCAGGGTAACCAGTCAGTGTAAACCAAGAGAGCTGAAAAGCAGGAAGTAGAGTTGTGACTGACCTGTTATACATCAAATCACTCCAGCCTTTATACATTACATTTTTGGCTAACTAACTATATTAGAAACATTTTTTATATTGCACAGCCTATCTATTTACCCAGTTTTTATTTTTACACTGAACAATTCCTTTAAGGACTTTTGCAGCCTATCACTCTGAAAAAAAGAAAAGACGCCAGCAATTTTTAAGGAAGATCTATGGACTCCAATGCACTTGGCCTGGTCTGAGCTGGTGAAGGCAATTCTGGCGAAAGAGGTAACGCTCAGTAAAATCCGCATCAGTGAATTTGCGGAGGAATGTCCATTCGCCAGAGAGAAAATTTCGCATGGCGATAGAGTGTGAATGAGAGCCAGCGTCTGTCTCTTTCACTAGCGAAGTTACGCCTGCTCCCGTTAGTAAATCGGCCCCTATGTCTTATCCAGTGCAGACAAAATTTGTCAAGTGTCTCTATATACAATCCTAATAAATTTATGGTGGTCTTTGCAATGACTTATCGAAGCACTGCTTATAGAAGGAGAATATATATGACATGTCTTGTTTTTACCATACTAGTATGTATACAGTATGTATCCTTCTTTTCACTGTACTCTGCACTGTTTTTTTTTTTTTTTTTTTTTTGCTGTAAAAATAAAACCACAAATCAAGTGATTAACCCTTTTCCCTGTGAAAAATGGTTGTTCTATAGATATCCACATTGTTGTATCTTTATAGAAAACCTTTAAAGATGAAGAACTTCTCCCACTTTTGCTTGTAATGAAGAAACTGGACTTGATCAGCGAGTTAAGAGAAAGGTAAGGAGGCAGCGATCACTTAAAGGGCATGTAAAGGCAAAAATATAAAATCCCATTTTTACTTTCTTTAATGAAAAAGAAATCTATCTCCAATATACTTTAATTAAAAAATGTCTACTGTTTTTATAATAAACCTGACTGTATGCAGTGAAATTCTACCTTCTTTTACTGCTGTGGATAGGAATTGTCAGACGGCCCCTAACTGCTCTGCAGGTAAACAATCATACTTTTAAATGGCAGGGGGAGCCCCCCCCCTTACTTCCCAGAACTCGAGCAGCATTGTTGGATTCCCTGTAGAGATTTGTATCCAGAGACTCAGTGCAGTTTTTATATTCTGATTATTAATCAGTCTTGCTGTATCAGCTTTTATGGCAGATATTATTTGACTTGTGCTGTTTTTGATAATTTATGACGATCCCTAAGCTTAAACTCCCAACTGAAGCCCAGACCACACTGAGCATGTGCGAGTCTTGATATTGCAGAAATGTCTTACAAAGTTACAAGATGACAGCCCCCTGCGCCAACTTTGAAAGCATAAATCATTTGTCTTATTAGGCTGCTGGTGCAGTAAGTTCATGTTTATGTTTAGTATACATACAGCATTTCTAACATTATTCTATTTTAGACTTTAGTTGCCCTTTAAAGGGGTGGTTCACCTTTAAGGTAACTATTATTATGTTTTAGAATGGCCAATTCGAAGCAACTTTTCCATTGGTTTTAATTATTTATTTTTTATAGTTCTTTGCCTTTTTCTTCTGGCTCTTTGCAACTTTCAAATGGGCATCGCTGACTCCTTCTAAAAACAAATGCTCTGTAAGGCTACAAATGTATTGTTACTTTTTATTACTGATCCTTCTATTCAGACTCTCTCCGATTCATATTCCAGACTGTTATTCAAATCAATGCATGGTTGCTAGGGGAATTTGGACCCTAGTTACCAGATTAGTTAAAATGCAAATTGAAGAGCTGCTGAATAAAAAGCTAAATAACTCAAAAACCTTTGATAATAAAAAATGAAAACCAATTACAAATTGTCTTAGAATATCATTCTCTACATCATACTGAAAGTTATCTCAAAGTTGAACAACCCCTTTAACTGCTTTTATAGGAATAAGTCTATAGTATATGACTGCATGATCATTAAAGGGGTTGTTCGCCTTTGAATTAATGTTTAGTATGATGTAGAGAGTGATATTCTGAGACAATTTGCAGTTAGTTTTAATGTTTTATTATTTGTGGTTTTTGAGTTATTTAACTTTTTATTCAGCAGCTCTCCAGTTTGCAGTTTCAGCAAATCTGGTTGCTAGGGGCCAAATTACCATAGCAACCATGCATTGGTTTGATTGCGAGACTGGTATATGAATAGGCTGAGGCCTGAATAGAAAAATTAGTAATACCATTAGCTATAAAAATAAACTTGTAGCAATGCAGATCATTTGTTTTTGAGATGGGGTCAGTGACCCCCATTTGAAAGCTGGAAAGAGTTAGAAGTAGAAGGCAAATGATTAAAAAAAAAACTGTAAAATAAATAACGAAGACCAAAAGTTGCTTAGAATTGGCCATTCTATAACATACTAAAATGTAACTGAAAGGTGACCAATCCTTTTAATATGCATGCGGATGTATTTCAAATTCTTGAAAAATGTGAGAGAAGCCATTTTGTATATCCGTTAGTGGTTAATGTTTCCTAAGAAAAGAGCAGGCAAATGAAGTGAGTGCAGCAGATGATCCACCTCATATCATACATACCATACATATCTCATAACTAGTGCTAGGGCAGTTTCTAGAATTCGAACCTAAAGGCAAACTGTACCCTTATTTATATGTACAGTATTTTGTAACATTTTTTGGGGGGGGTTTTCAACATATAGACAATTTTCGATTTCTTAGGTTCATGCTTCTACACTTATTAACGCAGACTGCAGTCAAATCCAGTTTGCTCTATGTTCATTTTTGCACTTGCCATCCTGAGTGTGTGATGAATCCAGTTGCAATGCTGAATTACAGTGGAAGCTGCATTTTCTGCCTACTTGTTTTTGTGTTATACGGGTATGGGACCTGTTATCAAGAATGTTCAGGGTCTGGATAATGGATCTTTCTGTAATTTTCATTCCTTAAGGTGGCCATATATGGAGAGATCCGCTCGTTTGGCGATGTCGCCAAACGAGCGGATCTCCCTCCGATATGCCCACCTTGAGGTGGGCAATATCGGGCTGATCCGATCGTGGGCCCTAGGGCCCAACGATCGGATCCTAGCGAACGGGCGGCCGGCCGGATCGCCGGACCGCATCAACGAACAGATGCGGCCGCGATCCGACGGGATTTTTAGTCCCATCCGATCGAGATCTGGCCGACTTATTATTACAGAGAAAAGGGAAATCATTTTTAAAAATGTGGATTATTTGGTTAAAATGGAGTCTATGGAAATAAAAACCTTTAAAAAAAAAAAAATGGGAGATGGCCATTCCGTAATTCAGAGCTTTCTGGATAATGGGCTTCCGGATAATGGATCCCATACCTGTATCGCTAATAGCCCTGCTATCATTGTATATTAATTTTTCCCTTTGTTTTATTTTTTTATTTCACTTAACCTCTTGTGAACCCAATTTGAATCCTAGAGTCCGATCACAGTGCAACTGCAGCTTTCTGTACTGGCACCGCGCAGTATTCCCCATTTATCTGGATGATGTGTATGAACATGCCGTGGATGCATCCAGGTTACACGTACGTAGACCATTCTCTTCTGTCATCAGACTCAGAAAGTGATTAGTGTTATTAAAGGGGTGGTTCAAAACTTTTCAATTGTTCTTTATAGTTTTTGAATTATTTTCCTTCTTATTCTGACTCCATCTAAAAACAAATTACCTGTAAGGCTACAAATATATTTCTCTTGCTACTTTTCATTAATCATCTTTCTATACAGGCCCTCTGATCTTCATATTCCAGTCTTTTATTCAAGGCAATCATGGTTGCTAGGGTAAGTTGGACCCTAGCAACCAGATTGGCTGAAATTGCAAACTGGAGAGCTGCTGAATAAAAAGCTAAATAACTCAAAAGCCACAAATAATAAAAAATGAAAACCTATTGCAAATTGTCTCAGAATATCACTATCTACACCATACTTAAAGTTCATTTAAAGGTGAACAGCCCCTTTAATTATCATAGAATATAATAGAATAGCTAATTCTAAGCGACTTTTTAATGTTTTATAGATTTTGAATTATTTGCCTTCTAAGTTTTTCCAGCTTTCTAATGGGGGTCACTGACCACATCTAAAAAAAATAAATACTCAACTATGTTCAGCTATAAATGTATTGTTGGTGCTACTTTTTATAACTCATCTTTATAGCCAGGGCCTTTCCTATTCATATCCCTGTCTTTTATTCAAATCAAAGCATGGTTGCTAAGGTTAATTGGACTCTAGCAACCAGATTGCTGAAATTGCAAACCGGAGAGCCGCTGAATAAAAAGCTAAAGCCACAAATGATAAACAATTAAACCCTATTGCAAATTGTCTCAGAATATCACTCTCTACATTATACTAAAAGTTAATTTACAGGTGAACAACCCTTTTATAATATGCTGGATCTGGATTGTTCTTACTGAAGGAATCTTTTCAGTGGCAGGAGTACAGGAATGTGTATTTAATGTAATGTGTTCTGTGCATTCTCCTCTAGTACATGTTCAGTGCATTGTGGAACTGTGTCCCTGATATGATACAGGCCAGGCATCTGGAGTCCTATGAAGAATTGTTGGAGTCCTATGACAAGGAAATCATGACTGTTATGACAGAGGTAACTGCATCTTCGGGCTTGTGATTTCATTTCTGGAATGTATTGTTTTTTCTGTGTGTGCAGAGGGAGTTGGCACACAAACAGATATGAGGCCTTTACCATAGGGCTGCATAAAGCAGGACTGCACTGGTAAGTCTCACTAGTTTTTCATCCCTTTACCACTTACACTTTCACTTTTTACCCTATAAATTAGGGAGGCACTGAATCCACTATTTTGGATTCGGCCGAACACCCCAATCCTTCATGAAGAATTGTTTGTTATTGTTTATTCGTATTTGTATACATATTCTGCCCCCAGCTATAATGAAGGAAGCTTCTATGAGATCTTTCAGAACTCAGAAACACATTTGGAAGTAAGAGAAGTCATAAACATATTAGGTCATTGAGTAATTGAGTTCAACAGTTGCTCTCGAATAAAGCTTCCTTATACAAAACCATACTGGGTTCAGCAGTTGAACAGTTCTTTAACTTCTATTTGTATCAAAGTATTACTATGAGCCACCTTTGATAACTGTTCTTTGTCTTATATTTCTATCAAAGTCTTCTATTTGTATCAAAGGGTTACCATGAGCCACCACTGATAAAACTCCTCTCATTACAAGCACCTACTAGACAAACTGTGCAAAGAAATCGAAAAGGATCTCCGTTTGTCGGTCCACACGCATCTCCAGTTGGATGAACGAAACCCATTCAAAACTGGCATGAAAGACTTGGCTCATTTCTTTTCGGTGAAACCCATCCGATTCTTTCACAGATTTATTGATGTCAAAGGTAAGATCATGTTCTGTCATTTGGAGCTCTGTTAATGTTATTCAAAGGGAAAGGGTGTGAACCCACGAGCCTTTAAATCGTATTTTAAAGTCTGCTGTAGCTTTTAATATAGAATGTACACATGGGCAGTTGAACTTATTTCTAAGGGGAAACATGCCTCTTGGGTGGACAGAGATGTTCTAATCATGGAATAGGGAAAGGAAGTGTAGCCACTAGTTGCTGTGTTTGTATTATACAGGTATGGGAACTCTTATCCAGAATGCTCGGGACCTGGGGTTTTCTGGATAACGGACCTTTCCGTAATTTGTGTCTTCATGCCTTAAGTCTACTAGAAATTCATATAAACATTAAATAAACCCAATAGGCTGTTTTGCTTCCAATAACAATTAATTATATCTTAGTTGAGATCAAGTACAAGCTAAGGTTTTATTACATAGAAAAAGGAAATCATTCTTAAAAATTTGGATTATTTAGATAAAATGGAGTCTATGGGAGACAGCCATTCCGTAATTCGGAGCTTTCTGGATATCGTGTTTCCAGATAAGGGATCCTATACTTGTACAAGCAAAGGTAGCACCTTCCATTGGATACAAAAAAACAAAAATGTGGTGTGCAGGGGTCAAAAAACGATAAATCAAAAAACCAAAAGAAGAAAAAGAATGACCTTTGTAGTTGCACCACCCCACAATATATGCCAGAGATATCCACCTTTTGAGCATAGATAAAACGTAACCTTTAATAATTTATAGTTAGAAATGTGCCCAGAAATTAAAGATCTTCACTGCTGCCAGAAACAATATATGTGTATTATATGACAATATATATATTATCTCTCTGACTGTATAGCTTTTGTGACTCATTATTTGGACAAAACCTTTTACAATCTGACGACAGTAGCTCTCCATGATTGGGCCACCTACAGCGAGATGAGAAACTTGGCAACACAGCGCTATGGCCTAACAATGACGGAGCCTCATCTACCAAGTCAGACCTTGGAACAGGTACTGCTCGGAATGTGGAGTTGATTTCATTCACATTATGAAATACTTGCAACACTGCTGTAGCTAATACAGGTTTAAATAAAATATTGATCATAAATGTCCTGCAGTGGGAATGTTAGTCTGAGTGTTTTATTCCTGGAAACCAGCTGGCAAAGGTTCACAGAATTGTTCTGCTCTGTTACACTCATCTTTAATAATCACGTGATTTAATTACTGTTCTTTTGTTCCTTTTAGGGCCTGGACGTTCTTGAAATCATGAGAAATATTCATGTATTTGTATCTCGCTACCTGTATAATCTCAATAATCAAGTAAGTTGCCTCAGTGCATTTTGTACATTAAAAGCGTATTTAAAGGATCAGTAACATAATTAAAAAAAAAAAAAAAACAGTATAGAACGAAAAAACAACACTGACAAATTAAACTTTTAAATCACTAAGTCTTTATGAAGAAAGAACTTACCGAAACTCCGCTTGCGCTCCTCTTCAGTAAAGGCTACGTTCCATCATACGGCGCTCGATTTCTCCTCCCTGGCTATCTCCTATAAGGAAGGCAGGGAGGTGAAATCGAGTGAGAATTTGAGAAATCGAAAAACCGAGAATTTGAGGGTTTTTTTGCAATTTTTTTTTTTTTAAATAATTTGTTACTGGTCCTTTAAGATGCTGCATAAATTATGTATAACTTTCAGTAGCCTGAAGGATTAAAGGAAAACTTTACCCCCAAAATGAACTCTTAAGCAACAGTTTACATCATATTAAGTGACATATTAAAGAATCTTATCAAACTGGAATATATATTTAAGTAAATATTGCCCTTTTACATCTCTTGCCTTGAACCGCCATTTCATGATGGTCTGTGTGCTGCCTCAGAGATCACCTGACCAGAAATACTACAACTCTAAGAGGGTCACTAATCTCCGAATGGCAAAAACCCCAAAACTCAGAATCCGAAAATCCTGCTTATCAGACCTGCCAAGGTTGCATATAATTCAATGATTTTCATGCAATAATCTGAATTTTTTGGGGTTTTCAGGCAAAAACCCGAAGTTTTTGGTGGAAATTCCGAAAAATTAGTAAAATCAGTTTCTTTTTCGGATTTTTTCCTGCTAACAAATTTTTGGGAAAGTGTATTAATAAATAAGCTGAAAAAAGGCGCGTTTGGTCTGATATTTTTTAGAAAATATTGAGATAAATTCAAACTTTGATAAACAACCCCCTAACTGTAACAGGAAGTAGTGTGGAAGCAAAAGACAGAACCCTGTATGTTAATTGGCTCGTGTGACCTAACATGTTTGGTATGTTTGTGTGCTCCGTGAATCCTACGATCCCAGGGGGCGGCCCTTATTTTTTAGAATGGAAATTTTCTATTTATGATTACCCAATGGCACATACTACTAAAAAAGTATATTATTATGAAAATGGTTTATTTACATGAAGCAGGGTTTTACATATGAGCTGCTTTATGCAATATCTTTTTATAGAGACCAACATTGGTTTTCCTTTTACAGCACTTTTTAATGAAAGGAAGTAGAACCTGATATATTGACTTTTTATTGTACCTAAGGATTTGTTCAGTACCCTATAATCAATCAATTTCTTTCTCTGCAGATCTTCATAGAAAGGACTAGTAATAACAAACACTTGAACACCATCAATATCCGGCACATTGCCAATTCCATTCGAACCCATGGCACTGGAATCATGAGTACAACTGTAGGTACAATTCTTGTGGGCTCATATCAGGCCTGAACTGGCAATTTGTGGGTTCTGGCAAATGCCAGAGGGGCTGACGCAAGATGCCATAGAAAGTCACTATTGAGTGGGCTGGTGAAGAGCTGATTGGGCCTCTCTGTTTTGGATTGCCAGGGCCTGTTTTGACTCCCAGTCCAGATCTGGCTCATATAAACTATCACACATAGTAGAAATCTGTCTGAAGTATTGCTTTAGGTCAGTAATGTAGTTCAGTACATTAATATTGCCCCATTTCTGGTCTAGTATGATCTGTGTGGTTGGGAGTCTCAAGGTAAATCTTGAAGTTAAAATATGTCTGTTGATATAAACATGTCTTACCATGGCCCTGTAAGCATGTGGCAAACCCTTTCATGCTACCGGTACCTTCAGTCTTTACATGAATGTCATTTTCTCTTTCCTTAGGTAAATTTCACATATCAGTTTCTAAGGAAAAAATTCTATATATTTAGCCAGTTCATGTATGATGAACACATCAAGTCTAGGCTGATCAAAGATATTCGATACTTCAGAGAAGTTAAGGACCAAAATGATCAAAAGGTAAAATGTAGTAGGAATTTTTTTTTGACTAAATAAACAAAATCGGCAGAATTGGTATTTATGCAAACAATACTATTCAATATTATGAGTCGTGACATCTGTACAGTTGGCATATGAGAGGTGACTTGCCTGTGGTGAGTAGGTATCATGGGGATTGGTTGATATGTGACAAGTAGGAATGCATTAGAATGTGTTTTGACCGCAGCATTTATTCAAGATTGGCCTTTCCAAGTCACTTGTTAACAACCGAGCAAAGTGACTCTGTGCCTGTTTATTTGTGAGCAGCCGATCCAAATGGAACTGTTGGGATGTCAGCCCATTGCCCAATAATTTCTCTGCTGCCAACCTCCAGGATTAACTGAAAACCCCACATGAGCCTGAACCAGTGGGGCAGATCAGATAATAACCATTTAAGCCACTTAAAGGTCATGTAAAGGCAAGAAAATAAGATACAATTTTTACTTTAATGAAAAAGAAACCTATCTCCAATGTACTTTAATTAAAAAACGTGTACAGTTTTTGTAAGAAACCTGAATGTAAGCAGTGAAATTCCCCTTTCATTTACTGCTGTGGATAGGAATTGTCAGACGGTCCCTAACTGCTATGCAGGGAAACAATTATACTTATGAACAGCAGGGGGGGCCCCCCCCGCTTACTTAAGATAAGGAAGCAGAGCTGTCTGGCACTCAAACGGATCCACAGGACCAGAGATATTCAGTTAAAAGATTTTTTTTATTAGTAGAAAAATTAAAAATATATTTGCATCTCCATCCACCCTACACGTTTCGCACCTTTTGGGGTGCTTAGTCATGGGCTCCCCTACGCGTTTCGCACCTTTTGGGGTGCTTAGTCATGGGCTTACTTCCCAGCCATGCAGAACTCCAGCAGCTTTGTTGTTTCCCTGTAGAGCAGTCTGTGTAGAGATTTGTATTGGTTTTATTTTTGCCTTTACATCCCCTTTACGGTTTCCAACTCCAGCTGCAGGGACAAAGATCATGGAGCCAGATT
The DNA here is from genome assembly GCA_038501925.1 of Xenopus petersii. Classification (NCBI taxonomy): domain Eukaryota; kingdom Metazoa; phylum Chordata; class Amphibia; order Anura; family Pipidae; genus Xenopus; species Xenopus petersii. The sequence goes on from CM076677.1 coordinate 36,321,179, forward strand.
TAAACAGATAAACTGGGATTCTATTTGGAGGATTGTTTTGCTGCAGCCACTGGTTCTGCAGAGTTGGAGAAAGCCAAATAACGGAAAGATCGGTTATCCAGAAAACCCCAGGTCCCGAGCATTCTGGATAACAGGTCCCATACCTGTATTAAACAATACAAAAACTATAAAATCCACATTAGATTGCATGACAACACAGGACCCAGTGCAGTCTGCATATTCTGATTATTAATCAGTCTTGCTGTATCAGCTTCTGGCAGAAATTATTTGACTTGTGCTGTTTTGATAATTTATTACGATCCCTTAGCAGCCCAGACCACACTGAGCATGTGCATGGTCTTAGTCTTGCAAAGATGTATAACAAATTTACAAGATGGTGACCCCATGAGGCCTACTTTGAAAGCATAAATCATTTGTTTCATTAGGCTTGTGGTGCAGCATGTTTATGTTTAGTATATAAAATACAACATTTCTAGCCTTATTCTATTTTAGACTTTACTTCCTATTTAAGTCTTAGGTCTCTTTACCTTATATCCCCCAGCCCTTGCTACTTACCCTAATAATTAGGATAACTTTTGGAGTGAATGTATATTTGCTTTTCTGGATACTGCTGGGAAAAAGAAAGGTTGCTGCTGACTTCTCTTTATGTTAACAGTGTTATTACATTAGGGTGGGTTCCACCCAAGGCTTGTGCAGGTTAATATATGAATGCGGGCAAATGGGCATATTTGCCTATAAACAGGAGGTCCGTGCAAGGATTAAATGTTTGAAAACAGAGGGAGGGGGTTTAACCCAGAATGTGTGAAAGTTTCTGACTATGGACATGTGTATACATCTTTAGCAGCAAGTAGTTTCTGTAACGTGTCTTTCCCTCCACATGTGGGAAGATGGAAATAAAGTGATACGACTGAATATACACTAATAACTCTGCATCTAACTAATGACTTGTAATTATGCATTATGCATGAAAACATAACTTGTAAATAGCCACCTAATGCACTGAAGCGAATAATGATAATATTTCTATCGCCAGTGAAGCTGGAGTATTCTCACAATGGGCCAGCCGTGAAAAGCACTCTATATAGACTTTCCCAGACAAAATAATGTAATGATTTGAGCATGTGCAATATTCCGTTCTTTACTAATCATTGAATATGACTTGATTTCTTTAGTACCCTTTTGAAAGAGCAGAAAAATTCAATCGTGGCATTCGGAAACTTGGGCTTACTCCTGATGGGCAGAGCTATCTGGATCAGTTCAGGCAGCTCATTAGCCATATAGGTGAGTGATCAATTTCTTCTGTTTCAAGTTTTAATATCTGTGAACTTGTGATCTGAAGCATTCTCCTTGACCCCATTATATGGTAGAGATGCAAGTCGGTCCAAGCAAGTTGAATAATCAGAAATCATGCATAGCCTGCTAAAGCTTATGTTCTTATTGAAACTTCCAAGCAACTTTTTTCATAATTATGTATATACCAGAAATGATGCTACCTTTATGTATTGAGTAGAAGTTCTGTATTGCAGGGAATGCTATGGGCTATGTGAGGATGATTCGTTCTGGAGGGCTCCACTGCTGCAGCAATGCAATCAGGTATATCATGTACATCATTCCTAGACATGGCTATTAAAATCAAGAGCTAATGACAAAATCAGGAGAGAATAATAACAAAATCAGGAGAGAATAATGACAAAATCAGGAGCTGACAAAAGCAGGAGCTAATAATGACAAAATCAGCAGCTGACAAAAGCAGGAGCTAATAATGACAAAATCAGCAGCTGACAAAAGAATAATGACAAAATCAGGAGCTGACAAAAGCAGGAGCTAATAATGACAAAATCAGCAGCTGACAAAATCAGGAGGTAATAATGACAAAATCAGGAGCTAATGATAAAATCAGGAGCTGACAAAATCAGGGGGTAATAATGACAAAATCAGGAGGTAATAATGACAAAATCAGGAGCTAATGATAAAATCAGGAGCTAATGATAAAATCAGGAGCTAATAATGACAAAATCAGGAGCTAATAACAGAATGTTGCACTATAGGTTTGTTCCGGACCTAGAAGATATTGTTAATTTTGAAGAGCTGGTTAAAGAAGAGGGTCTGTCGGAAGAAACCCAAAAATCCGCTAGGTAAGGTTTGGTTTGGATCAAAGGATCCCAAACTGTGTGACCGTAATGGGAGCTGGTGAAATTTCAAGGTAAATGCTGATTTGTAGCCTGACATGCCTGAAATTATAATTGCTGTAACCTTCATATAACCTAAGTGGGGGCATGACCAAATCATTGACCCTGAAAGGAGAATCCCAACTCCAAGTCTGAAGACCCCTGGTTTGATGGCTTGCTTTTATGGAACAGTTCACACCTATGTGTGTGTTATATACAAATCCTATTGCGTGCAGGTATGTTCTAAAAATTTATAGGAATTTTTGTGTTCATGAATGGCAGACAATTCCAGCCTGGCCAAATGCAGGTAGTGTTAATTGCAGAATAGTAGTTACAGCATTAGAACGGCACATGAATTCATTCTCTTCTGGGTTCCAAGTCTATATTCAGATCTGATTTACATGGAATTCATTGCATTCTATCACAGAGCAAAGCGAAGGGCAGAAATGACTCAAATCTAAAGTGCAATTTTGTTTTTAGTACAAAACGTGCAGTGGACTCAATCTATACCTGAAAAGAGATGTTGTACCTTTAAGCACATGTAATAGAAAGCAAAGCTACAGCTTAGTTGTGTATTGGGGATTGCTGTAGTCTGGGTATATTTCAATTGCTTGACTTCTCACATAAAGCTGTAGGTTATGCACCGTACATGTTCTTTGTCTTTGTAGGCAGCTTGACTCTGTACTGAGTGATCTTACCCGCAATTCAGCAGAAGGCACTGAATACTTCAAAATGTTGGTGGATGTATTTGCTCCTGAATTCCGTAGCCCAAAGAATATCCATCTCCGGAACTTTTACATCATTGTACCACCACTGGTGTGTGTCTCGTGTTATTAGGAAGGTGGGGGTGGGGCAGGTTCTGCTTATCTTTCCTAAACTGGGGCAGAACTAATGCAGGTCCAGTCACATGGGCCCCAAGGATCAGTTGGGCAAATGCCTTTTTTCCCCCTTTATTAAAGGGGAACTATCATGAAAATTAAAATGAATCTAGCTTCAGCATACTGAAACTTTCTAAATACAATCAATTAAATACTCTTTATCATTTCTGAAATAATCAAGTTTATCTTCACTATCCCTCTCTCAGCATCTGTTTCTCTTCATTTCTTCTGCGTCTTCGTGCAGGAGTTGGGTGTCAGATGAACATTGACCATTACATCCAATATATCTTATAGGGGGGCTCCTTTTGCCTAGAAGATGTATTGGAGCTCACTCAGGCATCATGTCTCTCTACATGCAGGATTTGTGCAAAAGGCAGTTATTTGGTTAGATTTTGTTTGTACTGGAATCAGATATTAGAATGAGCTCTAATACATCTGCTAGGAAATTAAGCCCCCCCCCCCCCTATAAGATATATTGGATCTAACTGTCAATGAATGTCTGACATCCAACTGCTGAATAAAGACAGAGTGAAGACGAACAGATGCTGAGAGAGGGATAGTGAACATAAACTTGATTATTTCAGAAATGATGCAGAATTTTTAATGCATTGTATTTACCGTATATACTCGTGTATAAGCCGAGTTTTTCAGCACCAAAAATGTGCTGAAAAAATTGACCTCGGCTTATACGCGGGTAAGTATACGCGAGGGGCTCCTACCTAATGTGACACTTCCCTCCCCGGGGCTCGACGCGTCCGCGTTTCCTGCAGGGGGCTCCCTCTTTCTGTAGCACCCGCCCAGCACCGGGAGGGGACAGGATCCGGAAAGAGCAGGCGCAAAGGGCGGAAGAACTGGCTGTGAGCCGGGGGTCTGTGTTGGGCTAATAAGGAATTAGCGAACCCCGGGCACAAGCGGCTCCTCTAACCGGAACTGACCGCCAGTCCCTCCAACCTGTGGGGAATCCGCTCCCCCGGGAGTCTTCCCTCTACCCGACCTTCCTCCCTTGGACACATGGACTCTCCCTTTATCCACAGTCCGCTCCTTCCCCCGCCCGATCAGCCCATTCCGCTTGTGCTGCGGATGATCGAGTGTGGCATTGGGCGGAAGGAGCGATGAATCATCAGCCGATCCAGCCAGGGAATTCGCCTCGTTATTTGCTCACACCGAGTCCCTTGTGTCTAATCCGGGGACGAGTCTTTCCTTCCCCAGTGACCCAGCCTCCTCCTCCCGTCTACTCCGCTGGAAGTCCACAGCCCGAGCAGCAGCCGGACACCCCTCGCGTTTCCCTGCAATTTCATTATTGTGTGGTGAGTGTATATAGTGTATGATGGTGTGGGTAGAGAGTTTGTGTGTGTGTATATAGTATATGTGTGGGGAGTTTGTGTGTATAGTATGTGTGTGTGATTATTTTGTGGGAAGAGTGTGTGTGTAAAGTATATGTGTGTCTATGTGTGTATAATTGCTAGTGGAAAGTATATTTTGTCTCAGCTGAAAAATATCTGTAATATAAATCCACTGGGGGGGACAAATTTTCAGTGATTTCGTTTGCGCTGTAGTGATTGTAGCATAAAGGGTCTTAGTTGTGTCTAGGCTTATACGCGAGTCAATACGTTTTCCCAGTTTTTGTAGGTAAAATTAGGTACCTCGGCTTATACACGGGTCGGCTTATACACGAGTATATACGGTAGAAAGTTTCTTATTTTATTACACTGAAGCTTATATTGAATTTTCAGTATCGCGATAGTTTCCCTTTAATGTGCAATTACCCAGTTTTTATTGTTATATTGAACAATTTCTTTAAAGCACACCAGGTGCAGTGTTTATTAAAGATCCTTAGCTGACACCAAAGCTACAGTACATATGGGAGCCTCTCTGACATGTTTCAACTCTTTGCCTTAGGCTTTGTGCTGGTGAGGATCTTGTCTGCTCTGTGGTGTAGAATTCTAATAACCCCCAGTTTGTGATCTAGTGGATAGTGGGATGACTAGGGAAATGTCTTCAAGAGAAAAAAATCCAGCAAGTCCAGTTGATTTGATTTATTACTATAGATTTACCATGACCTGTATGAATGAGAACCTTCACTGATCGCTTAAAAGCTAGCTATGTCTTTTCTTACCTTTAACAAAAATGCTGCTCTTAATCTGCTGTGTTTTTCCTTTACAGTATTTTTAACAAATGTTCTTGTATTTTTTTTTTTAGACCCTCAACTTTGTGGAACACTCTATAAACTGTAAGGAGAAGTTGAACAAGAAAAATAAAGTTGGTGCTGCTTTCACTGATGATGGCTTTGCCATGGGTAAGATGTCTGTCCTGTCAAATAATTCAGCAGTCACAGAGCACATAAGACTAAAAAGAGAAACAAACCCTTAATAAAAAAATTTAAAAAAAACCCTAACCCCCCTCCTCCCCCACAGCCTAGCCCCCCAGTCCAACCCTGCTTGTAAATATCCTATGTTGCCTGTTAAATTGTAGGTTCTTGAGGAATGTAAGCTTATATAAACTATTATCCTGGTGCTGGCACTTTTCCCCCCAAAACATTGTATTTTTAGGATTACTTAAGAGCACTTTAAGGGTATGCACATCAATCTAACTTTCTAGAGTTGAATGAGCAGCAATTAAATTTCTGATGCTCTTTAGTCACTCTTAGCTGAACACTGGAAATGTGGACCTTAAAACTGGTGCCAGTATCTCTTTAATCCAAAACCAGAGGAAAGATATATACGAAAGATATATTTTGAGATATTTGCCATTTTAGCAGCGCGACACAATCCTACTTTCTCTTGGCTGCAGGCGTTGCATATATCCTAAAGCTTTTGGACCAATACCAAGAGTTTGATTCCCTTCACTGGTTCCAGTCAGTACGTGAGAAGTACCTGAAGGAGAAGCGAGCCGTTTCTAAACAACAAAATGTGCAGTCGAATAACCAGGATGAGAAGCTTCTCCAAACCATGAATTTAACTCAGAAGAGATTGGACATTTATCTTCAGGTACGTGATATCTCTGTCCTTGAGATTATTTTCAGTGCTGAAAGTATAAAGTTAAAAATGTGCATTACTGTATATGTGCATTACTGTATATGTGCATTACTGTATACGTGCATTACTGTATACGTGCATTACTGTATACGTGCATTACTGTATACGTGCATTACTGTATATGTGCATTACTGTATACGTGCACTTTCATGTCTCTCTGGATGCTTTAGTATGAATCAAATGGCACTATGTTGTCCCATTAGATTATATAATAAAAAAAAAAGTCAATCAGCTACATATGTGGGGTACTATAATGTGGGGTACTGACTGTTACAAAAAGTCATCCAGGACTGGATATGCTGGGCATAAGACCTTATAGAAAAAATGTAAGTAGTAGTAAAGTGAAGTAGTTTTTGTGGTAGGTGGCAGGTGCTATATTTTGTTGCCTCTTGGAAAACCATAAAAGAGGTGATATGGTGTGTGCCCTGACAATGCAAGGGGGATGCCAGCACTACAGTGAGTGAGTGGGGGAGGGTTCAGACTAGAGGTAGGTGACAGTTAAAATATAGGCACTTGCCTCTTCTGTCTGGACTTCTGGCCCTGTGTGTGGAAAGGCTAGTGACATGTAGATTGTAAGCTCCACTAGGCCAGGGACTGCCATGTGGAATATGTCAGCACTATAGATAAAGAATAATAAGATATGCTGCAACCTCAATTTTCCTTTTTCCCCCCCCCCCTCTTTAGGAGTTTGAACTGTTGTATTTCTCACTAAGCAGTGCAAGAATTTTCTTTAGAGCAGACAAAACAGCTGCTGAAGAAAGCCAAGAGAAGAAAGAAAAAGGTTTGTGAAAAAGCTAGATATGACAGTATTTCCATATCTCCAAGAGGAGCAGAAGCAAAATCTCTGTGTGTGTTTAATAATTTGCTTTCCTCTTGAAAGGAGAAGGAAAGGCTGAGTTTACTTGGAGGAGCCAAAACGTAGGCATCCCCAAGTGATTGTAGTTACTTACCTGAAACCGCGGGCCGGTGCTCCTATCAGCAGAAAACTACACCAGCCCAGGGTTATACCAGTGAGCACCACGGAGCGATCCTCTTCCGTCTTATTCTTTCTTCAAATTTCCCAGGCAGACGCATGTGCAGATGAACAAAATGACTTTAACTAAAAAATAGTGAAGGAAGATGTAATTCTAAGCAACCTGCCAATATATATTCATTAAAGAAATTCGGTGGTTTAACATATTTGTGCATGTAACTGAAAGCAAAATCCCTTCAATTACCTAAAAGTCTGTCAATTACTGTAGCGAACTGCTGTGACGTTATTACAGGAACCAGAAGCAGCAATGCAGAGGAAAGCCAGACAGATACTGTTTTCAGTCGCTATTACATTACAAATAACTGATAAAACCATTTAAAAGTTGCTTAGTAGGACAGTTGCATTATACTTAAGTATTTCATGTTTCCTCGATTTTGCCCCTAAATTAAAATCAAGCAGGATTGGTTGCTATATAGTGTTGCTGATATAAAACGGTTATAATTCCTTTGGGTAATGTAAAGAGATAGGAACAGGTTGCTATACAGGTATAGGATTTATCAAAGGCCGAGGTGAATTTTCGAATTGAAAAAATTCGAAGTTCAAGCTATTTTTTTGTGTACTTTGACTAGGGAATAGTCCAAATTCGAAAATCGAAATTTATCATGTACGGTCTCTTTAAAAATTCATCTTCGACCATTTGCCATCTAAAACCTGCCGAATTGCTGTTTTAGCCTATGGGGGACCTCCTAGAACCTATTTGGAGTCAATTGGTGGAAAAACTTCATATCGAATGCGCAATGCCATCAAATTCGTACGATTCGATTGAAAACAGACCTATTCGACCAAAAAAAAACTTCAACTTTATTTCGATTGGTCTTTTTCATTTCGAATTTTAAAGTTTTTTCAGTTCGAAATTCGACCCTTGATAAATATGCCTCTAAGTGTACTAGAATATCATGTAAACATTAAAGGACCAGTAACAAAAGACAGTTTTACCTTTTAATTCGCAAAGCTTTTATTAAGAAATTACTTACTGATTATCTGCTTGCGCTCCTCATCAAAAACGGCAACAGGGCGTGCGTCACTCGATTTCTCCTCCCAGGCTATCTCCTATAGAAGGCAGGGAGGAGAAAATGAGCACTGCACAATGGATCGTGGCTGAATGCACTGCATAATGCATCGTTTCTGAAGAGGAGCACAAGCAGAGAATCGGTAAGTAATTTCGTAATAAAAGATTTGCTTATTAAAAGTGAAAACTGTCTTGGTGGGTTTTTTTTTTCGTTAAAAAGAAACAAAATTTATGTTACTGGTCTTTAAAATAAACCCAGTAAGGATTAATTATATCTTAGTGTGGATCAAGTACAAGGTACTGTTTTATTATTACAGACTATGGGAGAGATTCTTTCTATAATTCAGAGCTTTCTGGATAATGGAACCCATACCTGTATTCTTATCCCCTACAAACCAATACGGTGTGATTGCATTCATCGTTCTATCTCTTTATCACTATCGTGACATTCCAAGTTGATATAACCTGAAATAAAAATATAGGGTAACAATGAAAGCCTAAAATAAAAATGTAGGGTAACAATGAAAGCCTAAAATAAAATTGTAGGGTAACAATGAAAGCCTAAAATAAAAATGTAGGGTAACAATGAAAGCCTAAAATAAAAATATAGGGTAACAATGAAAGCCTAAAATAAAAATGTAGGGTAACAATGAAAGCCTAAAATAAAAATGTAGGGTAACAATGAAAGCCTAAAATAAAAAAAAGGGTAACAATGAAAGCCTAAAATAAAAATGTAGGGTAACAATGAAAGCCTAAAATAAAAAAAAGGGTAACAATGAAAGCTTAAAATAAAAATGTAGGGTAACAATGAAAGCCTAAAATAAAAATGTAAGGTAACAATGAAAGCCTAAAATAAAAATATAGGGTAACAATGAAAGCCTAAAATAAAAATGTAGGGTAACAATAAAAGCCTAAAATAAAAATATAGGGTAACAATGAAAGCCTAAAATAAAAATGTAGGGTAACAATGAAAGTCTAAAATAAAAATATAGGGTAACAATGAAAGCCTAAAATATAAAAAAAAGGGTAACAATGAAAGCCTAAAATAAAAATGTAGGGTAATAATAAAAGCCTAAAATAAAAATATGGGGGTAACAATGAAAGTGTAAAATAAAAATATGGGGGTAACAATGAAAGTGTAAAATAAAAATATGGGGGTAACAATGAAAGCATGTGCAGATCAGCATTTAATATTCTCATTCATGCTGCCCAGTATATTTATCATTTCTATTTTCTTCCCAGAAACATCTGGAATAAGCAATGGAAACTCCGATTCAGTTATGAAATGATCCTGCTGCAGACTCTTTCTCCATGCTACATCCGGTTTAATCTCTGTTTTCTTAAATGCGCTGAAAAGACTGGAATAAGGAACATTGCACTCTAAATGTGAAGCTGCCCCCCTGCAATCTCCAGAGAACTGGCAACATCCAGCACTTTATATGGGGAATGGGAAATTGCACAACAGTAATGTGACAAAGGGAGGCAGATCATGTGACAAGGACAGTGGCAGGTCCTCAGTGTGATACAAGACAAAGTAGAACAAGTGTACTGGAAACACCCCAGAAATATTGGCTTATTTCATGAGATATCAAGCGAAATAGCAGCCATCTAGGACCAAATTAAAGAAAAAGCAACTGGAATTGATTTAAAGAAGTTATATAGGAATTATCCTAAATGTGCTTTGGTTTAAGGCATTGGATGGATATTAGTGTGTGTGTGTGTATAGTCCTGTAAAGACACACTTTTGTACTATTAATATTAATGTAAATGTCTTATTAATGATGTAAAAATGTACAATATATACATTAATCCGTCCAGTCCTGTGTCTGCTTTTATTCCTCCTCTTTGAAGCATTGCTCCCAGGCAACAGTTTGTATGAATTGTTTCTTCTGTAGGACTGGGCAATTCATTTATATTGTATCAGTCATTCATTTATATTGTATCAGGCATTCATTTATATCGTATGGCAGTACAAAGAATAGCCGGTCAGGCCACTGGCTATTGAACCCAATTGTTAGTGCTGCAGCTTGATCTTCTGTGACTCTACTTTTACTCAGGCTGATATTCCTGTACTAAACTTTGTGTTATCTTTACTGTACAATACTAAGAACACACAAGTTTAGGAAAAAAACAAAACAAAACTTTACTTTACTACGAGGCATTAGAGTGTACATTAACCATTAACTTTCCTCCAAATTAAATGTATACAGGGGAGAAGCAAATGTAGTGTGCAGAGATGGTTAAATTATTCCTTATACTTCTATAAGAGAAAAGTACAAATAGTTTAAAGGGGATGTCCACAGTGGTACAAGTCCAGAAAGAGGGAACAGTAAACGTTTATTCGTTAACAGAAAGAAATGTAAAATCACTGAAAGGTTTGAATCACCAATGAATATTGGGAAGTTGCTTGGAATGACAATTCTGCATTATACAAAACAAAATAATTATTTGGGTGGACATCCCTTTTAATCAAAAGTGCAGTTTCTGCTGCAGAGATGTGAACATTTTTTATTTTGCACAACCTATCTATTTACCCAGTTTTTATTTTTACACTGAACAATTCCTTTAAAATGTAGGAGATATTCACTGACCCGTCTTAAATTTCCTTTGACCTCACCTTCATCAGCAGCCGATCCATCTTTATTTTCAGACTCTCCAAAAAGATTGGTGCGTCTAAGGGAAACGAGAACCAAAAGCTGCATTCAGGAATATTTTCATGAAGCTGAAAGTTTTTTTTTTTCCAGATCTGTCTCTTCTAGTGTGTTGTAGACAAATCACAGTCTGTCTGAATGGCTTCTGTCTTAACCACAAACGCAAGGCTAATGGGACATTTCTTTCACTTTGCTGCAGGTCTCTGTTTTGGACAGAAGAGACCTGCTGCTTACCCAAAAAATACAGCACTGACAGTTAGTTGGCGCTGTATTGATGAGAGGAAGAACGCAAGTATTTGTCGTCGTCCCCACTCACGCCCTAACTTGTGTATCATTCACACTGACCTATGGCAAGTGGTAAGGATAATGATAGCCTGCAGGACCCTGCACAATTTTTAATTTGGCGCTCAGTACAGAGTGCAGCATTCCCAGTAGCGCATGTTCTTGGTAGTCTAATCTTGCACTACCTGTAGTGTGCTCTTCATCTGTGTACTGCAAATAGTTGAGAAGCAACTTAATTCACCTATGCTACATCACACTGATGTCTGTACACAGGTTGTTCTTGGTATGAAAACTCGAGTTACAGTGACAATTTGAATCTCTGATTCCATTCTGTAGCCAAGCTCAATGTCACCCTCCCAAAGCCAGAGACCTTGCCCTTTGGGACCCAACCTTCGTGTAACTCCTTCAACCACAGCATATCATACCATGTGCAATGAATAACACCACCCTAACTCTATCATTTGTTATGCTTACCTAGCATTAGTCATGCTATAGCCCAGTGACACCCTACCTCATCCATGCTTTATGCCCAATTCCCAACTATGCTTTAACCATGTTCAACATGTTCCCGTCTTCTCGTTCCATCAGAAGTTAGTCATTACAAATTGAACTGCATAAATCTGTACAGATTTAGAACTTGCTAACTTTTGTCAAAGTAGACCTATAGGATAAATCAAACACCCCTAATTTTGTAGGCAATTACGTATACAATATATGGTGCTGGTTTTACTTTTGGCTGTAAATTAATATTGTCTTAAAAATTCGCCCCTTTATTTGAGATCCCCATAGATGTTATCTGGTCTCTGTTTCAAACAAGGGCTGGGTGTGTCCCAACAGTCCCTGCCAGAAGCACAGTAGGCGGGGGACAGCCAATAACAGCCCTTCAGTCACACAAGCAAAGGCAGGCTTCAGTACCCTATCAGGTCCTGCTAGCTGCTGATTGGTTCCTGTTCAGGGAGCAGGAAGAGAAGGGAGGGATTATTAGGGTTTTTGCTTAAATATTCAATAAATCTGCCTGAAACACCACTTTATTAAAGGGCACCTGTTGGGTAAAAATGTTATCCCCAAGCAAAGGTGCAGGCTAATAGAGCCCGCATTCCAGTTGGGGATAACAGTAGTTTTTTGTTTTTTTTTTTAAAAAAAATGCCCCCTGCCAGCGCTATGCTACCTGGAGCTCCCGTGCGAGCAGTCACGTCCGGTCACTCGCATGCGCATAATGAAAAGCTGGGCATAGTTGCTCATTATGTGCATGCACGTGACGTCACATGCATGTTATGCATATGCGAGTGACTGGACATGGCTGCTTGCACTGGGCGCTCCCTCCCGTAGCGTAGTGCTGTCAGGCACTTTTTTTTTTTCAAAAAAATGACATCCCCAACTGGAATATGGCCTCTATTAGCCTGCACCTTTGGTTGGGGATAACATTTTTACCCAACAGATGCCCTTTAAGCACAATTCTTCAATATCTAAATGAGGATAACGCACTGGTACGTTCTTATTTTTTTACAAAAAGTCTCCTTTTGTCTGTACAATAAATTTGAACAATGCAGTTAGATGCAATGTGACTCGATGTAGCAAGGTTGGATCATACTTTAATGCAAGTCCAACATGGCAAGGTTAACCCTATACCTGTGAATCAGATCCTATTGACTGTAACAAATGTTGGTATGCACAACTAACAATATACAAGCATGTCTGATGCTGGTGGCACAGGCTCCATCAACGAATAAGCACTTACTGGTCAGAGTTCAGTTCCAGCATGCTGCACAAACACTGTGATCCCACACAGCTAGGTTCCATACAGAGCACAAAGAAAAAAATGGAGCACCAAAGGAGCAGATTATAAATAGAAATTTATTAAAAAATCATTAAAAATGGTAAAGGCATGCCCAGAACATTTTATAGGCTGCACATTTTACGCGTTTCATAGCTGCTGGCCACTTCCTCCGAATAATCGGACGAATAATCAGCTCTTTTGGTGCTCCATTTTATCTTGTGCTCTATATGTCACAGGCTCCATGTCTCAAGCCAAATGACCCCAAGCCTCAGCCCACACACTGTGGTTCCCTAAAGATGCTCCATGCCGGAGTCCAACCTAGATTAGCCATGCTCAGTGCCCTGTCATATCCTGGTTTAGGGCTAAACTACATGGGAGATTGTATCCTACAAGTCACATGTAGTTGCATGGGGCAAAATATAATGGGATTGATATAAAAATCTAAACTACATGGAAGATTTGCTATCCGATGCAACAAGCCTATCAGTTGGGAACGCTCCATGCTGCATCTTCATCCGACTAGATAAATTTGATGGTGTCAGTGAAATTTCGAGTGACAAGATTGTGTGGGTCTGGTAAACTCTCATGCAGTTTAGCCCTTAAACAACTCCCTGGGCATGTCCCTTAGTCACAATGCAGACAATGTGGCACCTACCTTAGCCAGGTTCCATGCACAATGGCACCCCTTGCACTAATATTAGCCCTACTCACTACCCAAAAAAAAGGAATTCTTGGTACAGTACCAGGGATGCCAGCAGGTCCTGCAGAGAGCGCACACTAAGTGAAGTTGAAGCTGTGATGACTTGGGAGCAGGCCCGGATTTGTGGAAAGGCCACCTAGGCCCGGGCCTAGGGTGGCAGGATTTTAGGGGGGCGGCATGCTGCCCAATCGCACCCACATTGGTCCAAAAACACTGGAATGTGCTGGATTTTTTTATATTATTATTATTATTAACATGTATTTGTATAGCGCCAACATATTGCGCAGCACTGTAAAGTAAATGTGATTATACAACTACATCACACAAATTACATATATAGAATATATGGAGTAACAGACATCACAATCAATACAGGTACAAAAAGGTGAGGAAGGCCCTATGCATAGGCATACAGTCTAAAGGGGAGGGAGTAATACACAAGGTGTGGGAGTGGGCAAGATCGAAGTAAGTGGGTGAGAAATGTGGTACTGTATGTGGTGTTGCGTTTGGTAGTTAAGCGGAGTGAGGGTAGGCTTCTCGAAAGAAGTGCGTTTTCAGAGATTTTTTGAAAGTAGAAAGGGTGGGAGAAAGTCGGACAGACCGTGGGAGAGCGTTCCAGAGGAGGGGTGCAGCCCTTGCAAAGTCTTGAATGCGAGCATGTGAGGAGGTTATGAGAGAAGAGTTGAGTAGGAGGTCAGTAGAGGAGCGTAGTAAGCGAGTGGGTGAGTATATAGAGATGAGTTCAGAGATGTAGGGTGGAGCAGAGTTGTGAAGTGCTTTGAAAGTCAGTGTCATTAATTTGAATTTGATTCTGAAAGGTAACGGAAGCCAGTGCAGGGATTGACAGAATGGCGAGGCAGAGGAGGAGCGGTTGCTGAGGTGTATGAGCCTCGCAGCAGTGTTCATTATGGACTGGAGAGGTGACAGTCTCTGGAGGGGGAGGCCAATTAAAAGCGAGTTACAGTAGTCTAGACGCGATATGATGAGAGAGTGAATAAGAATTTTGGCAGCGTCTTGGGTGATAAATGATCGTATTTTGGATATGTTCTTTAGGTGGAAGTGACATGATTTGATAAGTGACTGGATATGAGGAGTGAATGACAGGGCAGAATCTAGGATAACCCCAAGGCACCGGGCCTGGGGAGAGGGGGTGATAGTGGAATTGTTAACTATGATGGATACTTCGGGGATGCTACTGGTGTTATTTGGAGGAAAGAGAACCATTTCAGTTTTGGAGAGGTTTAATTTAAGGTAGCGTTGCGACATCCAGGTAGAGATAGCGGACAGGCAGGAGGAGACGCGAGTTAGGAGTTCTGGGTTGAGATCAGGAGATGAGAGATAGATCTGAGTATCGTCAGCATAGAGGTGGTAGTGGAAACCGTACGAATTTATTAATTTGCCAAGGGAGGAAGTGTAGAGGGAGAATAGTAATGGTCCTAGGACGGAGCCTTGAGGAACTCCAACAGAAAGAGGTAGGGGAGAAGATGATGCTCCATTGTAGGAGACACTGAAGGAACGATTGGTGATGTAAGAAGAGAACCAGGACAGGGCTGTGTCACGAAGGCCAAGCGACTGGAGGGACTGGAGGAGGAGAGGGTGATCTACAGTGTCAAATGCGGCTGAGAGATCAAGCAGTATTAGTAGTGAGAAATGATTGTTGGCTTTTGCGGTTAAAAGGTCATTAGTTAGTCGAGTCAGGGCAGTTTCCGTGGAGTGTTGTGGCTTAAAACCAGATTGTAGGGGGTCTAGCAGGTTATTGTCAGAGAGGAATGAGGTAAGTCGGTTGTAGACTAGGCGCTCAAGTAGTTTAGAGATGAAAGGTAGCAGAGAGATAGGTCGGAGGTTGTCAAGATTGGAGGGATCAAGAGAGGGTTTTTTCAGAATGGGGGTGACAAGAGCATGTTTTAGTTGAGAAGGAAACAGTCCAGTTGAGAGCGAAAGATTAAATAGGTGAGTTAAGGCTTTGATTAGACCAGGATTGGTATTGCGGAGAAGTTTTGAGGGAATTGGATCAAGCGGGCAGGTGGTAAGGTGAGAAGAGGCCAGAAGCTTTGAGACTTCCTCATCAGTGACAGGGGTGAAGGAGCACAGGAGAGACTGGGGAGTGTGAAGGGAGGGTGGTGGAAGTCTAGGGGGGTTGAGTAGTGTAATGTCCCTTCTAATAGTGTCAATTTTGTTTTTGAAGTGCTCAGCAATAACTTGAGCAGAGACAGATGTGCATGGGGGGGTGGAGAAGGGGAAAGGAGAGTGTTAAAGGTGGAGAAGAGTTGTGTTGGTTTTTTAGAAAGGGAGTTAATGAGTGAAGTAAAGTATGTTTGTTTGGCTTGGAAGAGGCTGGTGTTAAAGGAGCGCAGGGCAGATTTGTAGCTCCAAAAGTCTGATTCTGAACGGGATTTGCGCCAGCGACGCTCAAGTGCACGTGAGTGTCTTTGGAGCGCTTTTGTATGAGCAGTATGCCAAGGTTGAAGTGGTTTGGGTCTAGAACGTTTCGTTTTTATAGGAGCAAGCTCATTTAGGGCAGTGGTGAGAGTACTATAGTAGACAGAGGTAGCCACATTAGGACATGAGATGGCTGAGATATTAGAGTGAAGAGAGTCAAAGGAAGAAGAGAGATGTGACACGTCTACAGCTTGCAAGTCACGGTAAGTACGTGTTTGGGGAATAGCAGGGGTTGAGGAGGGAGTTAGTGAGAGTTGAAATGTGAGCATATTGTGATCAGAGATGGGAAATGGTGAGTTAGTAAAATTGGTGGTTGAACAGAGTCTGGTAAATATGAGATCCAGAGTGTTACCACTGGAGTGAGAGGGGGAGTCTGAGCACAAAGATAAGCCTAGGGAGGAGGTTAGTGAAAGAAGTTTAGAGACAGAAGAGTTGTTAATGTTGTTAACAGGTATATTAAACTCATTTTTAACCTTCCCATGCACCAATCCCCATTGATGAAAATTTGCAAGAATAAAGGGAAGGGGACAGAGGCGACGAACGGCAGTGGGCCTAGGGGCGCCCATTATGTAAATCTGGCCCTGCTTGGGAGGTAAAATCTACATGCAGTTGAACATTCATATGCTTCATATTAAACTGCTCCGGAGAGGCAAAGGAGCTGGGATCTACCATCTTTGTCTGCTGCTGGAGAAGAAGGGAACAGGCGCAGAGACTCTCACAGCAAACCGCTCTTCTGCTTCACATGTTATGTCTGACAGCGACAGCAAAGTATCTTTAAAGGGCATGACTGTGCATTAGGACAATGAGGGACGGCAAAAGCAAGCGATGCGCCATTCAGAAGGCATAGGACATCGCATGGATGAAAGGTATTTCGGCGCAGTATGTCCTAAAATGCGTTCCGTTATATATATATGTATATATATATATATATCTATATATATTAATATATATATATATATATATATATATATATATTTATATATACATACTTTGAAAGCAGCTAGTAAGTTGCAGGTAAAAATGTATAATGAAGCAATAGAATTCTTAATGAATCAGATGAAAACTAAGCGTAGGACTGGCCAGATATGGGATGACTTTGACGTAGTTGGCCAGCTTAAATATATTGCAATATATGGACAAACAATCCCTGTTTTGTTTAAAAGGTAAGGCATTTTTCAGTAGCAGTATGCACAAAATGTCTATGTCTTAAATATATTGATAATGGGTTGAGTGCAGAGCAGAGGCCAGTATCCCAGTATTGGTATGTGTTTGATCATGGCCCAATATTTACTAAGCCTGATAGAAAAGCCTGAGCAGTAAATGAGATTGTTATTGTACATGTAAGCTGCTGTCCATTGGTCTGTATGTTATATTGTTATTAATATCACTGGCTTGAGGTCACACACTCATATGAGACTTGGGGGCAAATAAAGACTTGTTGAGTGACCTGCCAATTTATAGTATGGTCTGGCTTTAGTTGTACATTTATTTCACACTTTATAAAAAATATAATTTCTACAAACTGCACATTAGTCAGGTCGTATATAGATATAGTCTATACGTTGTTATTCACTAAAACACGCGCATTTAAAGATGTGGTATTGTTACCCCTCAGTGTGACATTGGTATTATCCAAAATATACATGAAAAATAAAGCTGAGTATGTCTCGTTAAACGTCTGTGAGCAAATCGCTCTATTTGTTGTAACAGACGCCACAGATCCCAAACTACGACTCCAAACTCATCATAAAGCAACGCTCTAAAGACTCCATTGCGCCAATCACCAATGACTTCAACGGCTTTGTTGGCGGCTTTATAAGGCGCTCTGCACCACGTGACATCATAATACGGAAACCGTCCCATAATACTTTCTCTCACATCTGAATGCGAGGACTTCTAAGGAGCAGAATCACAATAACGGCCAACAAGGCTTTCCGTAAAATATATAAATGTGGAGATGGATATGAAATCAAAGACGAGATGTCACCTTTCTGAGCTTATTTCAAGCCAGTCCTCGTTAGTATAGTGGTAAGTATCCCCGCCTGTCACGCGGGAGACCGGGGTTCGATTCCCCGACGGGGAGGCTGAATTTTTTTTTTTTTTTTTTTTTAATTAACCTGCACGTTCTCTGTAACTTACATGCAGGAGCTACCAACAACAAAGTAAAAATTATTTTCTGTGTGTATTTTAAATAAGAGAATTAATGTATCTAATCCACACCTCTTGATTGAGTCAGTGTCAGACTGGGCTTGTGGGACACTAGGGAAATAACCCAGTGGGCCATAGTTCACGTGGTTGTTGCTGGCTGCCCCTGACCTCTCTCTCTGGGCCCAGGCGCTGCAAAAAAGGTATGGGGAACTGAAGGTGCTTTGTGGCTGGGGCCCCCGAGACAGCAGCCCCAGTGGACCCGTGTCCTGTTTAACCCTGGGTTGATTTGTATGGAAATCTGTATGTTCAATGTATACACCCGTTTATTGTGCAGTGCTGCAGAATCAAAATTAAATTGCAAAAATCAGGGACATATTTATATTAGTGGTGCAACGAATCCAGGATTCAGTTCGGAATCTTTTTCAGCAGGATTCGGCCGAATCCTTCTGCCTGCCGAACCAAATCCTAATTTGCATATGCAAATTAGGGACAGGGAGGGAAATCGCGTGACTTTTTGTCACAAAGCAAGGAAGTAAAAATGTTTCCCCTTCAGTATTCAGCCCAATCTTTTGCAAAGGATTCGGGGGTTCGGCCGAATACAAAATAGTTGGTGCATTCCTAATTTATATATAGGCACCCAAGGGCCTGTGCCTAAGGTGGCATACCTCCCAACTGTCCCTTTTTCGGAGGGACAGTCCCTCTTTTGACAGCTCAACCTGCAGTCCCTCATTTGTACTGGAAAGTCCCTCTTTTCTCTGCACTGAACAGCCAGAAAAAAAAACAAAGTTTCTCACTTAATTGGCTTTTAGCAGAGAGCCCAGAACAGCCACAGGTGCAGATAAGATACTTTGTAACAATTTTGAGACACAAAAACACAGTTTAGATAAGGAGAAATATTTTCAAACTTTCATAACCTGCCAAATTTTGTAAAACAAACACATTAATTAGGGGGTGTGGCCACAGAAAAGGATGTGGTCGAAAAAATGTTGCGCTACGTGCGGGAAAAAAAATGTTGTCCCTCTTTTTACTTCCAAAATGTTGGGAGGTATGAGGTGGCAGCTTTGGGGGCAGCACTTAGTTTCCTATATAATTATAATTTATATTTTTAGAAAAATTATAAACCTGGAAACCAGAGACTACCTGTGTAAATCTGGTGGTGGAGCTGGGGGTTGGTCAGCAGGTGATTTTGTGCATCACTTGTAGCAGAAGCTTGTGTGTTACGTCACTTCTGTGAGCTGGGGGCCACAGTTAGGTCCATTACGGTACCTAAATACAGCACTGGCAGTAATGATTATAGGTTGGTTGAAGGACAAGGAAAGCCATTCACTGGGGGTGACAATACTTTGAGGAGCACCAGACTGGGGAAAAACCTTAGCAATAAGATTAAATTGGGGGGCGATAAGATATTTAGTGATTGAGGATAGCCTTGTCCTTTAAATTCTTCATTTTCGCTGTTGTAAGTCCTGTCTCCAGCGCCGGATTTCACTGAGGCGCGCCCCTAGGCCGCGCGGTCCGACCAGGCGGCCGCGCGGTCCTAGCGCCCACCTCACCTCACTTTCCCAGCGCGCCGATGAAAAAACGCCGGCGCAGCTGCTGTAAATGAATGGGGACGCACGCGTCCCCATAATGCGGCTGGGCGGCATGCCGCCCCTATTTTTTTGCCGCCCTAGGCCCGGGCCTATGCGGCCTTGCCGCAAATCCGGGCCTGCCTGTCTCTTTATCCCTCATGGAATTTTTTGTGTCCCCCCCCTCAGATAATAATAACACCAAATAACACATGACAATATATTAACTATTAAGAGTTGTGGAAGCCCACAACTTAGTATACAGTTATTTATTTTTAGATTCTAGCAAGTGGAAATTGGTATTTCTTGGGGCAAGGTGATATTTCTGTTAAATGTCTCTTTGCAGTTGTCAGCAATGTTCCAGGAATGACTACTGTTCCTGTTATTAGACTTCTTTCCTTGATTGGCAATGTAGGCACTTTATTCCCCAGAAATAGATTTTCTGGAGGAAACAGGGATAGTGGATCTCTATGGGAATTAGGACTAGGGATGTAGCGAACGTCGGAAAAAAAGTTCGCGAACATATTCGCGAACTTGCGCAAAAATGCGAGCGGTTCGCGAACGGTTCGCGAACCCCATAGACTTCAATGGGAAGGCGAACTTTAACATCTAAAAAAGACATTTCTGGCCAGAAAAATGATTTTAAAGTTGTTTAAAGGGTGCAACGACCTGGACAGTGGCATGCCAGAGGGGGATCAAGGGCAAAAATGTATCTGAAAAATCTGCCTGTGTGTGCTTGGAAGAGATAGTGTAGGGGGAGAGCTGTTAGTGATTTCAGGGACAGATGATAGTAAGTTTGCTGGCTAGTAATCTGCTTGATACTGCTCTGTATTGGAACAAAAAAATAAATAAAAGTAGTCCTTACAAGGACTACTGTTATTGCAGCAGTCAGCAGATGAGATCAGAAGCAGGACAGCTGCCCACTGCAGCTACATACAGAGCACTGCAGTAGAAGGTAGATTACTAGCCAGCAAAGCTACCTAAGCTTAAATGTCCCTCAAACCCCTGCAGACTTCTGTCCCTCCAATAACAGAGCAGTATCAAAACGATTACTAGCCAGCAAACTTTCAACTGTCCCTGAAATCACTAACAGGCAGCAGCTCTCTCCCTACACTATCTCTTCAGCACACACAGGCAGAGTGAAAAAACGCTGCAGGGCTTCGGTTTTTATAGGGAAGGGGAGTGGTCCAGGGGAGAGCTTCCTGATTGGCTGCCATGTACCTGCTGGTCTGGGGTGAGAGGGCAAAAAAAAGCGCCAACAATGGCGAACCCAAAATGGCGAACGTCGCGCGACGTTCGCGAACTTCCGGCGAGCGCGAACACCCGATGTTCGCGCGAACAAGTTCGCCGGCGAACAGTTCGCGCCATCTCTAATTAGGACACACTGGGATGTTGTGTCTTTTCTTTGCAAAGCCACACTGTGTACAGGACCCGTGTTTTCAGCATGGATCCATGACCCCTATTTTTGATTCTTTCAAACTTCTTTGTCATCCTGGGGACTGCTAGGGATGAGCAATGCAACATACAGATGGAGCATATTCAGCAGCCTGTACCGTAGGTTTACAATTGCAAGTTGCAGCAGTACAGGTATATGATATAGTATTTGTAATGCTTACAAGGAACCTGGGGTTTCCCAGATCTTTCTGTAATTTTAATAATCATACCTTAAGTCTACTTAAAATCATTTAACCATTAAACAAACCCAATAAAATAATTTTGCCACCAGTATGAATTCATCAATCTACTGTTTAATTATTACAGAGCGAAAGGACATTTTTAAAAACTTTAATTTGCTTAAAATTGAATTTATGGGAGATGGCTTTTCCATACTTCAGAGCTTTCTGAATAACGGGTTTCCAGATAAGGGATCCCATACTTTAAGTATGTGCAAAGTAAAGGGAGCATGGACTACCAGGAGGCCTTGAATAAATACCAGCTTTGATTTGTTACATCCAGCGCCCCTTAATCTTATTGCACATATACATACAACTGACTGGCACCTAATGTGTAGCACTCTAACACTGTTTCTGGGGCTGTGCACATTGCCACTGGCTTTGTGTTATTTATACATGGTAACAGTGCACAAAAATGTAATTGTGTAAAAAGTTCTTTCATTCTTAGGGTTACTGTCCTTTAATTTATTGGGAAATGCTTAACTGTGCGGGTAATAGATGATGAAAGATATGGTGTATCTAAAAAGGAAGCAGAGGTCTAGTTTTTTCAGACAATTATGAAATGTTTATTTCCATAACCACATATTGTGAAAGGGGAGCTGATAAAGCATGAAACTTCCTTCAAATGTAACATAGCCAGAGGTTTTACCAACTCTATGAACTCTATGAATGTTTTTTTTGTTTTTTTATACTTCGACTACAAAAACGTAGAAAAACGCTGTAGAAGGTCCCCATAGGCTAACATAGCACTTCGGCAGGTTTAATTTGGCGAAGAATCGAAGTCAAAGTTTTTTTAAAGAGACAGTACTTTTATCGATTATCGAATGGTTGAATATTCAAACTATTTTTACTTCAAATCGAATTCAAAGTAAATTCGAAGTTGTAGTATCTTATTCGATGGTCGGAGTATCCAAAAATTACTTTGAATTTCGAATTTTTTTACTTCAAAAAATTCTCTCGAATTCACTTCGACCCTTGATAAATCTGCCCCTAACTGTATCAGGAAGAAGTGTGGAAGCAAAAGACAGAAAGATAGTTTGTTTGGTATGTTTGTGTGCCCTTTAAAATGGCAGTTTTTTTAATTTATGATTACCCAATGGCACATACTGTACTACTAAAAAAGTATATTATTATTTACATTTTTTATTTACGTTACATTAAGCAGGGTTTTTCATATGAGCTGCTTTATGCAATATATTTTTATAGAGACCTACATTGTTTGAGGGGTATAGTTTTCCTTTAAGAATCCATGACTGGTTTCTGGACTACAGCTCCCCTCATGCATAACTTACTCCCAATGTGTTGTTTATGCAGAACCATTTTCCTGGCTCCCCATATCTGCAAGATAAGCCCAAACACAGGATAAGTTTTCTGTACTTGGGGTTTCATCAACACCTGCTCGCGTAACCAGTGTCAGGCCAACCTTTATGGGTGCCCTAGGCAGAGCCTTCCTGAAACGCTCATAAGCTGTGACGAGTGTGGGTTGGGAGGGGGTGAGTCACATTCCTTTTTTTCTCACCCAGGGCTGGAGTAGGGGTAGACAAGGTAGAAGAGGTGCGTGCCCAGCCCCCCACTGTTGTGCCATAGGAATGTGCCTTTTCTGCCTACCCCTAGTTCCAGCCCTGGGAGTATATATATATAACATACAGCAGACCCTGTGGGACCCAGAGGAGAGAGGGCCTGGATGGTCATAAACAGGCCCAGATTTGTGGCACGGCCTAAGGGCGCCAAATAAGGAAATCCGTGCCTGGTCATAGAGCTAATGTTACGCCACTGTAAAATGCTGTATGCCCCCTGCTCCTCACTGCTGTTTACCACTTGCTGCCACAAGTAATTGTGCAAACAAGCAAGGCACCAGCAATGGGGGAAGGGCTGTTTACATGGTTATATATTTATGTAGGGTTGAAAAAAGTAAATCAAATTGAACCCCTCCAAATGAACCCCAGTGCACATATATGGACATACTCATAGTATACAAGCCTATCAATAGACTCACGTATATAAACATAGTAACATAGTAACATAGTAACATAGTAAGTAAGGTTGAAAAAAGACACATGTCCATCGAGTTCAACTTTTTTTTTTTTTTTTATTAACTACCTATCTGCCAGTTGATCCAGAGGAAGGCAAAAAACCCATCTGAAGCCTCTCCAATTTGCCTTAGAGGGGGAGAAATTCCTTCCTGACTCCAAAATGGCAATCGGACTAGTCCCTGGATCAACTTGGACTATGAGCTATTTCCCATAACCCTGTATTCCCTTACTTACTAATTCCCTTACTTGCTATTGTTGTGTATGTAAACTATACATACACAACAATATCTATTCTAATTAACTATAGCTCTTATGCCTTGGGTATTATGCTTGTTCAATAAATCATTTATATCACAGACAGTGCCATCCATGAATATATTTTCTTAAAACACCTTTATTGAGACATAGGCTCTTGACCCAGATAAAACACAATGTTTCAGGTCTTTTTTTTTGCATTTCTGTAAGTTTTGATTGAAATCATGTTTTCATATGTTGTTTTATTCACAGTAGAAAAGGCTCTTTTAGCCACGTAAGCCTTTTTTCACAGGTAAAAGAATGGACACAATGACAAAACAGGACATTTTATTAAGATACACAAAATACACATTTTTTTGCAACATTGTTCACTTGATTTGTTATAATTGTGGCTGATTGTATATGAGATGTGTTACAACACATATACCACTAGGGGTCACTTAGCTACAATGTATAAATAATTGTGCACAAGTGCTGTTTAACCCTTTCCCTGCCAGCCGTTTTGTCCTAGATGCGAACATCTACTGCCAAGCAGTTTTTAGATATTTTGCACTCTTTCACTTTAAGGGCCTTTCCTGGGGTGGTCTTTTAGTTTACCCAGGAAAACAATATATTGTTTTTTTCAGGACAACCTGAACTTTCACAATATGCAAGAATTTTGGTGTAATTCTACTTCTATAAAACAATATAGGCTTCTAAGTATCTAATAAAATGAAAAAAATCATGTTTCACGAAGAACAATCACATATATCAGAAACATAATTTATTTTATGTACGAGAACACAGCCGATTTAGAAAGGTCTATGTCTCCTGAACGCGGCAATACCAAATATATATAGTTTTATGGAGATTTCTCAATTGTATAGCTCAAAATCTACAAGCAGTACACTAAAGCACCGCTCCCCAAACGGCATACTTCTGATTTCAAGGCCAAACATTCCGCTAACAGTAGGTCTACCCTAGAAAACTACCCATTACTAGAAAGAACAGATTCTGGTGAACCAAAAATGGGTAAAAATATCTTTGTACTCCAAACTACCAAGTTGCAATTGTTTCCTAAAGTTATAATGTTTTATAGAAATTGGTGAATTTTTTGAAAAACTACCTCAAAGCTTCCACTCTACAGCAACATATCTCCCACACATCATTAGGTATCAATGTAACACCCCAAATATGAAATCCTGGGGTCCACTGAACAGTTTGATGCCCAATATGTATAGGTGTACCCAAGCACGTGGCATAGGGGGCCCCAAAAGGAAGACCCCCCATTTGTTCTGTCATTTCAGATACTGCAAAATCAACACATTTACATAGTTTTGGGGGGCGGCAAAGGTAGAAAAAAGGACGTTCACCCCAGAAAACCATATATTTTCGGAAAGTACACATTCCTCTGAATCCAAATTGGGTATGCATGTCTTTTTACACCAAAGTACCAAGCGGCAAACTATTCCTAGATTTGGTGATTTTGGCGACATTTCCAAAAATCACCTAAAAATTTCTACCCTGCAGCATCGTATTACCCACATACTTTTAGGTATCAAGCCAAATCACCCCAAATATGAAAGCCTAGGGTCCTCTGAACAGTTTCATGCCCAATATGTATAGGTGTACCCAAGCAAGTGGCATATAGGGGCCTAAAAAGGAAGACCCCCACATGGTCTGTCATTTCAGATACTTCAAAATCAACACATTTACATAGTTTTGGGGGGGGGGCAAAAGTAGAAAAAAGTAAGTTCACCCAAGAAAACCATATATTTTCGGAAAGTACACATTCCCACGAATCCAAATTGGGTATGCATGTCTTTGTACTACAAAGTACCAAGCCGCAAACCATTCATAAATTTGGTGGTTTTGGTGACATTTACAAAAGTCACCTCAAAATTTCTACCCTGCAGCATCGTATTACCCAGATACTTTTAGGTATCAAGAGAAATCACCCCAAGTATGAAAGCCTAGGGTCCTCTGAACAGTTTGATGCCCAATATGTATAGGTGTACTGAAGCACGTGGCATATATGGGCCCCAAAACGAAGACCCCCATTTGTTCTGTCATTTCAGATACTGCAAAATCAACACATTTATATAGTTTTGGGGGGCGGCAAAGGTAGAAAAAAGTAAGTTCACCCCAGAAAACCATATATTTTCGGAAAGTACACATTCTCACAAATCCAAATTGGGTATGCATGTCTTTCTACTCCACAGTACCAAGCCGCAAACCATTCCTAAATTTGGTGATTTTGGTGACATTTCCAAAAATGACTTCAAAATTTCTACCCTGCAGCATCGTATAACCCACATACCTTTAGGTATCAAGAGAAATCACCCCAAATATGAAAGCCTAGGGTCCTCTGAACAGTTTGATGCCCAATATGTATAGTTGTACCCAAGCACGTGGCATACAGGGGCCCCAAAAGGAAGACCCCCATATGGTCTGTCATTTCAGGTACTGCAAAATCAACACATATACATAGTTTTGGGGGGGAGCAATGAGCAAAGGTAGAAAAATGCACATTCACCCCAGAAAACCATATATTTTCGGAAAGTACACATTCCTGCGAATCCAAATTGGGTATGCATGTCTTTGTACTCCAAAGCACCAAGTCGCAAGCCTTTCCTAAATTTGGCGATAAAAGCAACAGTTTTTACATTTTTGAAATTGCCTAAAAATATTGCAATTGGCCGCATTTATCTCACCCAATCTTTTGCATACAATTGTAAAACACCATAAATATTGATGCCAAGGGTCTACTGAACAATTTGATTCCCAATATGCATTGATATACCAAGGCAGCTGGCATGTGCAGACCCCAAATGAAAATAGTGCATATGGTTTTTCTCCGCTGCCGATTCGCCTTCTGTGAACATAGACCCTTGACTTCATATTATGTGCCTCAAGACCCTAACAGCAAAGACCCCCCAAAACCATATATTTTTGGAAAGTACACATTCAGACGAATCCACCAAAGATAAAGACGTCTTTCTACACCAAACTACCAAACTGCAAAGCTTTTCTAAACGTAGAGGTTTTTACAACATTTCTGAAAATCGCCTAAAATTGTTGCAGTTTGCCGCATTTATCGCACACAATGTTTTACGTATAAAGAAAAATCACCCTAAATATGGACGTCAGAGGTCTACTGAATAGTTTGATGCCCAATATGCAAAGATTGGCAGTTAAAGGGTTAAGTGGCTTGAAAAATGACCTATGCAGGTCTGAAACATTGTGTTTTATCTGGGTCAAGAGCCTATGTCTCAATAAAGTCGTTTTAAGAAAATATATTCATGGATGGTGCTGTCTGTGATACAAAGGATTCGAAAATCAGTTGATGGTGGAAACTGTGAGACTTGCACCAAATGAAAGGAGTTTTGAGGGTATGAGTGCTGACTAAACTCTTGCTGTTCAAAAAATCATCCAAGCCACATTTTGAGACCATTCTGCCCACATGGTGGCTAGAAAATCTTGTGTGTGGGCAGCATCGGACTGGCCCATCGGAATACCAAGAAAGGTCCCGGTGGGCTCAGGTCAGTGGGCCCTCATGCTGCTAGACATTTGGCCTATTTCATAGCCATTCCCTATTTCAATGAAAACTAAGTGGTGTAATAGATGGAATAATAGATTATAGTATTATAGTATGTAAAGAAAAGAGACTAGGAGAATAGAGGTTGAATGAGAAGAGGAAGAATAATAGTAGTGAGAGTGGGCCCCTGGCAGGTCCGGACTGAGAGTTGAAATAGGCCCTGGCATTTCAGGTACACAGAGGCCCAATCAGCCCACACAGAGGCCCAAACAGCCCCCACCAGCCCACTAAATACTGACTTTCTATGGCACCTTATAGCAGCCCCTCTGGCATTTGCCAGAACTCACAGATTGCCAGTCCGGGCCTGGCCCCCTGGTCTAAGGTTACTTGGTGGGGTCTTGTTCAAAGGTTTTTGGGTGGGCCCCACAGTCCGACACTGTGTGTGGGGGGTCCAAAACCCAAAAGTTATGCTGCTGGGATCCTATATAAACCAAAGAGGCATCTCCTGTGTACATTACCCTTATATAAAGCTGGCCATAGATGCAAAGATCCGATCGTACAAATCGAGGATTGGTAAGATTTTCGGACCGTGTGTGGAGAGTCCCAACATTTTTCATCCCACGGAGATCGGTCGTTTGGTCAATTGGACAGGTTAAAAGATTTCTGTCGGCTGCTGATAATTTCTCTGCATGTTTTGCCGCTCATACGATTTTCATTGGGAGACTGTCACTAGCTTTTGTCGGATATAACTTTCGTACGATTGCTATCAGGGGCAGAACATTGGCTGATCTGTTCTTTTGTTATTTATTTGATCTGAATGGTTAGTGGCAGGTCGGGAGATGGGGAAGTCCGATCGTTCGAGGATTCAAACGATCGGATCTTTGCATCTATGGCCAGCTTTAGTCCTCAATCTTTAGACCTCGTTCTGTAATGATGAGTTTCAGGGAAGCCTAACCAGGTACCAAACTTAGGGGTTGCTGCCAGCTACTGTCCAAAGTAGGAAACTACAATTAACTATTTACATTGTATTAGTATATAATGACTAATTAAATGTAACTATTAGACCAGTAACAAACTCTGCAACTTATAGTAAATTTCCCCAAAAAGACATAAAGTACATGCCCATATCTTGACTGTGTGATCATTATTTTGACACAGGTGCAACTTTCTCCCAGCACAAAAGTTAACACACCGATTGTGTGGTGCAGATCTTTATGGAGGATACAATTACCCTGGAATGTTTGGAAACAATGAGATCAATTAATGAGTAAAACTTGGAGAAATGCACTTGTACTTTGCACAAAATAGGAAACAAGGCCCATGGAGCATAATTATGATCTAACTTTGGAGACTTCAAAAGAAACATTTTTTGTTATAACGACGCAAACTCTTGACTTTATTTGATTGTTCATATATGATGCTGCCTGGTCTTATTTTGGTATTCCTATATTTTTTCCCAAGTGCAGGTTACAAGGTAATCCTAATGCTAGTACCACAGCACAAAGGAGTTTCCCCATTTTCGGATGCTGTGACAGATCCCTGCTCTGGGACTTCCTCTCCTTATAACAGAGGTCACAGTACGTTTGAGAAATGCTTCTCCACCCAACAACTAGTTGACGCGATGATTGTTATATATCTGCCTACTTCCCCTTCTCTTTCATATCCACCACCCGCCTGGTTTTTGTTGTTCTACAATGAAACATTTTTTAGCTGTTAACCAAAGATAACCTTTATGCCTTTTATTTCACTCGTATTTTGTTCCATACCAAAAGTATTCCGGTAATCTTACATATAAGATTTCTCTGGTTTGTGTAAAATCAGGACATTTTGTATGATCATGGTGCTTACACTGCAAATATAAGGGCTCCAGATTGTACTGTACTGCATCCCATGTCTTTGTAGTAGTGCTACATATGCTCTATGCTCAGCACCAATCTTTTACAGTGGCATAATTATACACTACTGGGTCCAATAGCAAAAACTCTGGGAAAAGTAACGGCCAGTGGGGGTCCTGTAAGGTCTACTGTTACAATGTAAACACTGGAGGCAAAGTGAACTTTCTTCCCCAAGTTCTGGAGCTTGTAGGTCCTATTAAAAACATGTGTGTGTGCAGCCCAGTAGTACAGTTACACAAATGCTTCCACTTAAAGGGATGGTTCACCTTTAAGGTATTTTTTAGTATGTTATAGAATGACAACTTTTAATTTGGTTTTCATTATTTATTTTTTATTGATTTATAGTTATTTGCCTTTTTCTTCTGACTCTTTGCAGCTTTCAAATGGGCATTGCTGACCCCTTCTAAAAAGCAAATGCTCAGCAAGGCTACAAATGTATTGCTATTGCTTCTTTGTATGCCTCAGCTTTCTATTTAGCCCCTCTCCTATTTATATTCCAGTCTCTTATTTATAGCAATGCATGGTTGCTAGGGGAATTTGCACCCTAGCATCCAGATTGCTTGAAATGCAAATTGAAGAGCTGCTGAATAAAAAGCTAAATAACTCAAAAACCTTAAATAATAAAAAATTTAAACCAATTGGAAATTATCTCAGGATATCACTCTCTCCATCATACTAAAAGTTATCTCGAAGGTAAACAACCCCTTTAAGCATACCTAACAGAAAAGCTCTGGGAAAGATCTGCAGTAGATGAAGTAATTACAGTAATCACCCCCTGCCGTAGGTAACTTTTGCTGGCATGGCCTGTAACTAGGCAAACATTTCCCTCTATTCTGTCTCTATTTCTCTGCAGGTACCTTTCCCCTTAAGGGGTGGTTCACTTTTAAGTTACCTTTGAGTGTGTTATAGAAAGCCAAATGTAAGCAACTTGCCTGGTCATGTGCTTTTAGAAAGAGTCAGCACTTTAGGATGGAACTGCTTTCTGGCAGGCTGTTGTTTCTCCTACTCAAAGTAACTGAATGTGACACAGTGGGACTGGGATTTTACTATTGAGTTCTCTTCTTAGATCTACCAGGCAGCTATCTTGTATGAGGAAGCTGTTATTTGGTTAATTCCCATTGTTCTGTTGTTAGGCTGCTTGGGGTGGGGGGAGGGAGGGTGATATTACTCCAATTTGCAGTGCAGCAGTAAAGAATGACTGAAGTTTATCAGAGCACAAGTCACAAGACTGGGGGCAGCTGGGAAACTGATACTATGTCAGATTTGCTCTTTAAAGAAACAGATTTCAGTGCAGAATTCTGCTGGAGCAGCACTATTAACTGATGCATTTTGGGGAAAAAACATGTTTTCCCATGACAGTATCCCTTTAATATAAATCCCAGAACAATGTATAGTTGTGCACGAGTCCAATACAATGTTTTTACTGCTCAGTAAGTGTAAATGGCCCACAGGCCAGCGATACATCACCATTAGGGATGTAGCGAACGTCGGAAAAAATGTTCGCGAACATATTCGCGAACTTGCGTCAAAAATGCGAACGGTTCGCGAATGTCGCGAACCCCACAGACTTCAATGGGAAGGTGAATTTTAAAAGCTAGAAAATACATTTCTGGCCAGAAAAATTATTTTAAAGTTGTTTAAAGGGTGCAACGACCTGGACAGTGGCATGCCAGAGGGGGATCAAGGGCAAAAATGTATCTGAAAAATACATTGTTGACACAGCGCTGCGTTTTGTGCTGTAAAGGGCAGAAATCACACTACGTCACTCAGGTGATGTTTCTGGACACGGAATGTGAAAAAGCTCACACAGCTAGGTGGCACTTGGTTAAAGACTGGGCAAACAATGCCTGCAAGGGCAACGTATACAGTAGTGGATACGGAATATATTATTGCTGCTGTAAAAACATCACTCAGGTGATGTTTACGGACACGGAATTATTATTGTTATTTAGACAGAATGTGAAAAAGCTCACACAGCTAGGTGGCAGTTGTTTGAAGAACACACTGTGCAAACAACAATGCCTGCAAGGTCAACGTATACACTACAGCAGTGGATACGGAATATATTATTGCTGCTTGGAAAACGTCACTCAGGTGGTGTTTCTGGAGATGGTATTATTATTGATATTTAGACAGAATGTGAAAAAGCTCACACAGCTAGGTGGCAGTTGTTTGAAGAACACACTGGGCAAACAACAATGCCTGCAAGGTCAACATATACATTACAGCAGTGGATACGGAATATATTATTGCTGCTTGGAAAACATCACTCAGGTGGTGTTTCTGGAGACGGTATTATTATTGATATTTAGACAGAATGTGAAAAAGCTCACACAGCTAGGTGGCAGTTGTTTGAAGAACACACTGGGCAAACAACAATGCCTGCAAGGTCAACGTATACACTACAGCAGTGGATACGGAATATATTATTGCTGCTTGGAAAACGTCACTCAGGTGGTGTTTCTGGAGACGGTATTATTATTGATATTTAGACAGAATGTGAAAAAGCTCACACAGCTAGTTGGCAGTTATTTGAAGAACACACTGGGCAAACAATGCCTGCAAGTGCACTACTATTGGTGCACTACTATGAAGAACAGCAAACAGCACTGGACACGTTACTGTAAAACAGTAAGATAAGTAAAATAAAAAAAAATATATATATTAAAAAAATAATATAATGAACTACTAGGAGCAGCACACCAGTCCCACTCCCCAACACAGCTAGACTAATAGCACTGGGCTCTTATAGTAGCAAAGTAAAAAAACAAAAAAGAAAATAAAAGCAGTCCTTACAAGGACTATTGGGTTATTACAGCAGTCAGCAGATGAGATCAGAAGCAGTGCCCACAGCAGCTACATACAGAGCACTGCAGCTAACTAACCTAAACTCACTGTCCCTCAAATTCCTGCAGAGTTCTGTCCCTACAATACAGAGCAGTATCAAGTAGATTACTAGCCAGCAAAGTTACTATCAACTGTCCCTCAAATCACTAACAGCTCTCTCCCTACACTAGCTCTTCCAAGCACACACAGGCAGAATGAAAAAACGCTGCAGGGCTTCAGTTTATATATGGAAGGGGAGTGGTCCAGGGGGTGTGGGGGTGGTCCAGGAGGGAGAGCTTCCTGATTGGCTGCCATGTATCTGCTGGTCTGGGGGAGAAATGGCAAAAAAAAGCGCCAGCTAAGGCGAACCCAAATTGGCGAACGTCGCGCGACGTTCGCGAACATTCGGCGAACGCGAACAGTCGATGTTCGCGCGAACTAGTTCGCGGGCGAACAGTCCGCGACATCCCTAATCACCATCGGAAGCATTTCTATTGCAGATCCACAGCACCTGCCGAAAGAAAACCTATATGTCTATATCCATGAGACAACTATGTGAGTGGTTCTAAATACTTGTATATCATTTACATAAGACATGCTACACTATATATTTCTTCTTTTTCTAGGCATTTGGGTAAACATCGATTAGCAGGTATTAGCGCACTGAACCCCGTTTAATATGTACCCCTAGTTATTTATTATGAGGGTGCCACACTGTATCATAGTCTCCTGGGGAGGATATCCCTGCAGGAAGTTAAAGGTGGAGTAAAGACCATGCAGTGCTTCTGGTTCTCTATTGTGCTAATCTTTAGAGGGACACAGGAAAAGGATGCAGAATTTTCTACCGGATGAAGGTGGAAAGTTCAAACATAAGCAGCATCCAAAATAATGTCTTTACATGAAATTTATCATATTTGGATTCTGCTCCAAACCCTTTCAATGCCACAGGCTGATATGTAGCAAAAAACAATATTGCTCATTGTGTGTGAGACTAGAGTCCACGTAGAACAGACAAGTGCTGCATATTTCTGTCAGAAGATCATAATATAAACACATAATATTAGATAACTGTGTAGCATTAAAGCATAGATCATGTAAAGTTCTATGCTACAGTTTACAGAATTAGTGACCCCCCCTCCCACACACATCTAGTGCTGCTCTAGGCAAAATGAGAAGGTAAAAAATATAACTTTAAATGTCAATATTGGAAAATAGACTGAAGTGAAAAGTACAGCCTCCCGCTTGAGTGCAGGTACATGGAGCAAGATCAGCCCCGAAAATGGCCTGCAATCAAGCTGGAGGCTGTACTTTTCGAGGAAAAGGAAATGGATCTTTATCTCTCTGCCTGATGAAAAAACACTGAGAGCAGAGGAGCAAACACTAAGACCAAAAGTGAGATGTTGCAATTATGGGCAGAGATATGCAAATCACTTCCTTTATCTCCTCAAGGGCATATGATAACATGTCAAACTTAAGGGCAAAGACACACATGAAGATATGGGCAGAGTTAATTGCCCGGCAACAAATTGCCTCTTCTTCTGGAAAATTGATCTCCCGATCTGCCTTGCGGCCAGCTAGAATCTAAATCTCCGGCAGGATGGCACTTGGAGTGATTTGTATACCCGAAGTTGCCTGACGAGGAAACAAATCTCTCCGAGTGCCATCGCCGGAGATTTGGGGGCCCATTTACTTAGCTCGAGTGAAGGAATAAAGGAAAAAAAACTTCGAATTGCGAATGTTTTTTTTGGCTACTTCGACCATCGAATGGGCTACTTCGACCTTCGTCTACGACTTCGAATCGAACGGTTCGAACTAAAAAGCGTTCGACTATTCGACCATTCGATAGTCTAAGTACTGTCTCTTTAAGAGAAAACTTCGACCCCCTAGTTCACCACCTAAAAGCTACCGAAGTCAATGTTAGCCTATGGGGAAGGTCCCCATAAGCTTTGCTATCTTTTTTTGGTCGAACAAAAATCGTTTGATCAATGGATTAAAATCCTTCGATTCGAAGGATTTAATTGTTCGATTTTTCGAACAGCGCTAAATCCTTCGACTTCGATATTCGAAGGCGAAGGATTTAACTTCGACAGTCGAATATTGAGGATTAATTAACCCTCAGTATTCGATCTTAAATAAATTTGCCTCTTAGAGTCTGCCTGGCGGGAAGGCATTTCGGGGAGTCACTGGGCGACTTAATCTCCCTGAATCTCCATGTGTGTCTCTGTTTTAAACAAATACCTACATAACTTCTTTATGTTCCTGTGGCCAGCTATACATCCTGACATTTGGATTCAGTTCCATTGGTGCAGTAAGAAGTGGCAACACAGAGGAAGAGATGTGGAATGAATCGCACAGGACTATCTTGTAATAACTCTGATATAAAGGAGATTCAGGTTGCATTAAATTATATATAATTCTGTCCATCTGTATGCTTTGTTTAGGCAGGATTTTTCTTCTACATTTGCTTTGCTGTGGTGAAAATAACTACAATGTTAAGATGTTTGTACAGAGTATCATTAACAATTTAAGAAAACTTTGTTATATTTTGTGGTAAAATTCTCTATTCCAATATTGACTATATCGTTACAACTCAAAATATAAATGATGGTTTTCCAAATTGTTTTAGGCAACCAAAGCTTTGTCTTTGATTCTACTTTGCCTTTTATCCGTTAAAGTGTTTTCACGTTGATAGCAAAGGAAATGATTCTATGTATTTGTATAGTAAAGGCTTGTTTCTCTGTAAAAGATAAGAGAAACATAGGATAGGAGTCATAGGATGGGCTTGCTCCAGCCATTAAGTGAAGGTTTGGGGTAAGTTTTCTTTGAGCCCATAGGAAGGGGTAAGCAATGTCATTATTTAGCACACAGACATAGATCAATAGATAGAAGAGGGCTCAGGATAGGTTGCAACATTTTTTTTGCACTCTTTTTGCAGATTTTTCTATGTTTAATTTTGAAATCTGACATGGGGCTAGACATATTGTCAGTTTCCCAGGTGCCCCAGTCATGTGACTTTATAAACGTCCTCCCTCCCCCAGCAGCCCAACAAAAGACCAATGGGAAGGTAACACGATCCCTGGTAGATCTGAGAATAGCACTCAATAGTATAAATCCAAGTCACACTTTGACTCTAGTTACATTGAGTAGGAAGAACAATAGTCCGCCTGAAAGCAGTTCCATTATGAAGTGTTGGCTCTTTATGAATGCACAGGATCAGGCAAAAAGACCTGAGATGGCTGCCTACACACACATATCACAAGTAAAAAAATATATAATTCTTGGTTCAGGAATAAAACTTTATATGGCAGAGTGAATTATCTGCAGTGTAAACAATGTAATTAAAAACTTCACTATAAAACTCATGACAGTATCCTTTTAAATCTAGTGTTTCTTGAACTTATTTTTGCATTAATAAACCCCTACATAGATCATTTATTGCTTTCATAAATCACCTCCAAAATAGGTATGTGCTGAGAGCTGGCAAGTCCATTGAACTAGCAGAAATTGGCAACCCGATCTCTGTTTTATATTGTAATTTTTAAGCGCAATTTGTCAGTTATGGAGGTAAATGCTACAATTTTTGAAGTAAAAGACAGGGTGCTGGGAGTTTCACATATTTGGTTTGCAGGTGCAGTTGTTACATTGGAGCCTCCCTTTCTTCTGTAAATGGCATGCCTTTTTCTTTTTTTCCCATGCCCTTTATCTCAGTGCAGCAATGCAGTTTCCTTCAAAAATTCCAGAATCAAAAACACACAATAAGCAAATTCCCGACTTTATGTTTTTTTTGTTTAATCAGCAAAATTCAGCTCCACCTAATCCCCTGTGAAATTGTGAAAATATTCCAGCATGTTACTTGCATAAAACGACATTATTAGATGTATAAATATCACATATTTCAGATGGATAAATTAAAGTGAGGGATAACAGTTTAAAGGAATAGTAACATGAAAATGAAAGTGTATTTAAGTAATTAAAATATAATGCGCTGTTTCCTTGCACTGGTAAAATGGGTGTTTTTGCATTAAAAACACTACTATAGTTTTTATAAACAAGCTGCTGCGTAGTCATAGGGGCAGCCATTCAAGGCTCAGTTTATATAACATATGCACTCTGCAGAATATCTTTTATCTGTTATCTGCTAAGTAACCTGTGCCTTTTATTGTATGGCTGATCCCGTGGCTACAAAGCAGCCTAATAATATAAACTTTAGTAGTCTTTTGAGTATGAGAAGTTTCTTAAGGTTATATGGGAGAAGAAATCATCAATATTATGTATTTTTCAGACGCTTTGTTGCCAAGAGAGAGTGTTACTTCCCATAGGTGGGAAAACGCCTGTGTGCAACTGCACTAAGAGCTGAATTTGTCTGCAATGTCATCCTGTCTGACTTTAGTTCTGCTGCCTTAGGTGGCAGGAAGGCCATAAGTGCTCCTATCACTGGGTACAAATCAATAGGAAAGAATTTGATTAGAATTAACACATATATCGCCAACAAGCATGTAACTCTGTACCACAACTCAAACGTGCCTCAGCACACAATCTAGAGTCTAGACAATTAGGGGTTATTTATCAATATCTGAAATTGTCCCAATATTTTCTGAAAACCATTCCGACCAAATCCGCATGGACTCCCCCCCCCCTTTTTTATCAATAAACTTTTACAAAAATTGTGCTGGAAAAGACTCGATAAAATCGTGAAAAAATCCGAATCGTACGTTTTTTTGGATTTGTTTGCCAAAACCTGCAACTTTTTCGGATTTGACACACAAAACCATGAAATCTTTGGATTATTGAACGAAACCCAACGCAGATTGGGATATCTTCAAAATGTCAACAGGACATCTGCCATCGACTGCTAAATGAACTCGGCAGGTCTGAGATGGAGTACTTGTTTATTCGGACTTTAAACACCATTGGGGTTTAAAATTTGAGGTTTTTCTTCCATGAAAAAATACTGTTTCCCTGGTCACTATGGCAGCCTTCGCACATTTAGGTTTTCCCTGCCCTACACCTTTGATAGGACAGAAAACTCATTTCCATATTACCCATCCTATATAGCACTCTCTTCTCCTGCCTGCTATGTCTTTTTTACTGTCCTCTCCAAGATAGGACAAGGTTATTTTTCTTTTGTGGCTCATCTGGACCCAAGTTGGGATCTAGTACCTGGGGAGTTCAGCCTCTCGCCCTGGAAAGGCCATGCAGAGTATTTCATCTTAGAGAAGGTCAGACCCCCATTATTAGGAAGCCCGGGGGTCACATTTGTGCATTTACTGCACCTTTCACTGAGTTACTCAGTGTTGGTAAGGTGTAAATGTACTGCTTCTTAGACCAGTCAGCAGGACAGCACCTTAGATAGATCTTCGGTAAGATATTTCAGGCTGGAAAACTTGGGCTACTGACTTCCAGGTTCGGGGCGCAAGGGGGAGATGACGTTTGTGTTCCAGGAGGAGCATCTTTCCTGCGTGCATCAATTTTGGTGCAGTTAGGGGAAGTGACGCGCCTTCTGGGATGCTTAAGGGAACTTCCGGAGATGTGGTTCCAACCCTTATTTGCGCAAAACGTGTTAAGACGGCTCTCCCTCTTCATTCTATTATTTTGACAAGTGCCCAGTAAGTTCAGCCTTCTTTTCTTTCTTTTTCTGTTGTATGTTAATGTTTTCTCTGTGGTTCCTTTTAAAATGAACTGTGTTTCATTTGGAATAGGGATGGATGACCAGGTGCCTAGTAACCCTACACAATGCTGCCAATGAAAGTAGGAGGTAAGCCACTACAAGGGTAAATACTGTATGTAGTGTTGGTTAAGGCAGGTAAAAGAGTGCTTAAATAATTGTATTCCCCCCCCCCCCCCAGGAAAAGAACCAGTAAGGCAAAACACAGGAATCAAGCAAGGAACCATTCAAAATTGTGTCAGATATGCACAAGAAGATTGTCTGGAGATGCAGCAGCAGATAATGCAGGTGTCATGAGGTGGATAAAAGAAGTGGTGGTGGAAGGTTCAAAATCAGCAAAACGCTTCAGAGAGGAGGTCGGGCGTAGTCCAGATCTGGCTAATGCAAGTTGCTTAAGATGGTAGAAAGTGGAAGACTTGGAAGAAGAGCAAAAATTGGAAGATGAGAATTATTCTTCCTTTGATTTGTCACTGGCGGAGCCTCGTCAAATCTGATTAAGTTCCTCAAAAAAGAGAAGGCTACTTTTCCAGTACACAAAGTAATAAAAGAGGTGATTGTCAAAGAGTGAGAGAAAACTTGTGCAAAATTCCAGTACCCTCAAAGGTGCAAAAATGATATACTTTTTCATCTGCAGAGGAACAGATTTGGGATAAAGCACCGAAAGTGGATGCAGAAGTCACACGTCTATCAAGAAGGAGACTTGCCAATAGAGGACGTTGTATCTTTTTTGAATCCAATGGATAAAAAAAAAGGAAGCGTCACTTGAAAAATCACATCTGGCCTTAGGAGCAACTTGTAGGCTTGTTTAGCTCTTACTTCTGTGTCCAGAGCAATGTAGATGTGGTTACAGAATATTGAGACTGTCTTAAGAGAAGGTGTAGACACAAGAAACATCATAGATGCTTTATCTGAGAAAAAATTGGCAACAGATTTTGTAACGGAATCTTCAGTAAACTTGGTTAGAACCTCAAGAGCTATGGCATTGTCAGTGGCAAGAGCATGAAATGCAGATAAAGCATTGAAGATGAATTTGTGTAATCTCTCATTTGAATGAATTCACATCTGAGCGAATTTTCGTCTGGCGAAGTGTTGTGCTGCCTGCGAAGCCGTTGCTGGCGAAATTTTGATGCTTAGTAAATTTGCCCCCTAATGTCTAGTAACTCTCTAAGGGGCAAATTTATTAAAGGGATCCTGTCATCGGAAAACATGTTTTTTTCAAAACACATCAGTTAATATTGCTACTCCAGCAGAATTCTGCACTGAAATCCATTTCTCAAAAGAGCAAACAGATTTTTTTATATTCAATTTTGAAATCTGACATGGGGCTAGACATTTTGTCAATTTCCCAGCTGCCCCTGGTCATGTGACTTGTGCCTGCAGTTTAGGAGAGAAATGCTTTCTGGCAGGCTGCTGTTTTACCTTCTCAATGTAACTGAATGTGTCTCAGTGGGACATGGGTTTTTACTATTGAGTGTTGTTTTTAGATCTACCAGGCAGCTGTTATCTTGTGTTAGGGAGCTGTTATCTGGTTACCTTCCCATTGTTCTTTTGTTTGGCTGCTGGGGGGGGGGAAGAGAGGGGGTGATATCACTCTAACTTGCAGTACAGCAGTAAAGAGTGATTGAAGTTTATCAGAGCACAAGTCACATGACTTGGGGCAGCTGGGAAATTGACAATATGTCTAGCCCCATGTCAGATTTCAAAATTGAATATAAAAAAATTTGTTTGCTCCTTTGAGAAATGGATTTCAGCGCAAAATTCTGCTGGAGCAGCACTATTAACCGATACATTTTGAAAAAAAATGTTTTTTCCCATGACAGTATCCCTTTAAGCAGCGAAGATTCAGGCAGTAGTATAAATTCAAAGACTGTTATGTGCAGCACAAAAAACCTAATTAATATTTAATCGCAATATGTCTGTGGATCAGTGTTTGCTAAATGGTTTAGTTGTTTAACAAATACCATTACTAGATTTATTACATGCATGTCATTACAAGACTTAAAATGAATGGAGTGCTTGGAACCCGGGGACCTGTAATTTGGATCACCATAGCTTAAGTCTGCTAAAAATAAACATTAAATAACCCCAATTGAATTGTTTTGCCACCAATAGGGATTTATGCAGCTTAGTTACCCTCAAGTACAAGCTGCTGTTTTATTAATACAGAATTATTTGCTAAAAAGGAGAAGGAAAGCTACAAAAGCAGTTTATTGCCAATAGATTAGCCATATGACTATGAAGATTTTCATTCATCCAGGTCATGGTATATCTAGTATAGGTCAATCTAAAAACAACTG
This sequence comes from Xenopus petersii, assembly GCA_038501925.1. Classification (NCBI taxonomy): domain Eukaryota; kingdom Metazoa; phylum Chordata; class Amphibia; order Anura; family Pipidae; genus Xenopus; species Xenopus petersii. The sequence goes on from CM076677.1 coordinate 36,361,025, forward strand.
GACTTGCTGAGTGATCAATGAAGACGTTTCACTACTCATCCGAGCAGCTTCTTCAGTTCAACTGACTGGTGTGGGAAGTTCTCGGCATATATACTCTTCCACTAATCCATTTACAATGGCACATTGTAACTCTTCAAAGAGGTGACATCTGAAGAAACTCACAGAGGTGTTGATTCTGTGTAGTTGTGATAGGATTATCCAATGTGTCATGCAACTCCTAGATACAGGTGTTACTTGTGAGAGTTGCATGAATGGATGTGTGATTAGTGCAAGTTACAACACTATATTTATTCTGCAGAATGCTTTACAATACCTGTATAAATAGCTCTAGAAGCTCTCTAGCAGCTGCCATATTAGCTTGTTGTGACATCAATTCCTGCCTGGGTCTATCCCTGCTCACTCATAGCTCTTGGCTCAGATTACAGCAGGGAGGGGAGGAGGGAGGGGGAGAGAGGAGCAAACTGAGCATGCTTAAGCCCTAGCCCTAGAGGTTTATGCTGAAAACAGGAAGTCTGATAGAGAAGTTCATGTGTACACAATAGAAGGAAATAAATGCTGTGTTTTTTGACAGAGGACTCATAGCAGCCTTACTTTGAGGGCCTTTTGGTGTATTTATAGACGTTTCTGATAAAGCTTAGTTAATTTTAGCCTTTCCTTCTCCTTTAAGATGATCGTCAAGTAATTCAAATCTTTCCTGAAAACAGCATAAGGGATCCCATACCTGTAGTATAAGCAGCAATCACATACTGAGACTTTTGTAAGAAAAAAAAAAACCCTCTTTCACTGCTGATACATATTTATCTCTTTTTATATATATATATATATATATATATATATATATATATATATATATATATATATATAATACACAAAAGCCATGAATATCCTGTAAATTATATCCTTATAAACGGTCAGTTCTGATGTCATTTCTGTCACATGACTCACTGAAACTTGTGTATTATAATAAATAAAGTACCTCCAAATGCAAAATATGAGGATATTAAGTTACCTCGGAATTCCATGACCTATATAAAAACACTCGGCCTTCGGCCTCGTGTTTTTATATGGTCATGAAACTCCTCGGTAACTTATAATATCCTTATATTTTACAAGAGGGGGTACTTTATTCACTATACAAATGCTGATCTCAGAGGCACCTTTTCGGTAGAATTTAGGGGGCCAGGTTAGGGAAGCTCCACCCATGTGGTGCAGAATAGGAAGATGTGTCCAGCAGACAGATGGAGCACTTGTCCCATGTGTGCAAGCTGTGTGTGTTGTGACTGTTCCTGTTTGACTATGTGTGTGTGTGTTGTACCAGAGCGATGCTAAACATGAGCAGCGGCCAGAGAGGAGAGGGAGGAAAAGCCTGTTTACACAGACTGCAAACTGCCTGGGGAATAATGCAGGAAAGGAAGTGAGCCGGCTCTCTGTCTGACTGCTCCAACTTCCTGCTCTCTCTCTCACACACACACACACACTCATATATACCAAAGGGAAAAAAGAAAAGAAAGAAAAAAATCAGGCTCTCATTACAACAGAAACCTTTGCAGACGACCGTCAGCATGGGAAACGAAGGGATTTTACCAATATAATTTGGGAAAGTTATAAAGGGCAGAAGAAAGTTGCAAGAGGACAGCAGGAGTTTGGGTATGTACATTTGCCTATATAGTCTGCCACTTTGTGGAGCATCTTTCTGCAGATGAAAAAGGCACACAGAAAGTTTGCATGGATGTGATAAACATATTTGGAGCTGGGCTTCTCTCTGCCTATTGCTTTTGCTGTCTGTGTAGCTGTAGATGTATTAATAAGTGAGGTGATTGATCTTCATGTGCATCCTATGCTTCCCCTGCATTTGCTGGAAGAGGGTTGAACGCATTCATTATAAAAGCAGACCCTCTAATTGCACTAATAATTTCATTTCTATTAACAAAAAAACTTTTTTTCTTAAATGTAGCACTGGCATTAATATTAAAGGTGTCAGCAACTCAATTACAATTGAGAAAAAAAAAAAAACCTTTTCAAATGTATGATGATGCCATTTTTTCCTATGCACATCACACTTCCTGTCACTTCAGCCAAATTAATTGCCGGAAGCCCCTCTCAGATTTCATTAATTAGCAACGAAGTGGATACATTTCGGAAAAAAGTGACCAAAACTCCAGCACAAGTGCCATTCACTTATGAATTTAGTACGAATAGAGAACCTATCTAACTTTCCCAGCAATCACACAAAGTTTTCCAGCATCCTTAGCTACATGCCTAGCACTAGTGGTACACAAGAAAATGCAGTATGGCACTGAGCAAATACAAATGTGTTAATAATTATCAACAAGGAGAAGTGCATGCAGAGGATGCTGCAAAAGTAACTGAGAATTAGTAACTAAGAATTAGTGATGCTTAAGGGTAAGTCCACACTGGGCATTTTGGGGAGATTTGGTCACCTGGCGACTAATCGCCTCGTTTTTGCGGTGACCAATCTCCCCATACGCCTTCCCTCACTCTGCGCAGGCTCGTTTTCCGAAGTATTCTGAAGTTTCCACGTGAGGCAACTTCGGAAAACGAACCGCCGCATGTGATTAGCACGGGCTTTTTTTTTCATTTTAAGCTGGCGCAGAGCCAGGGAAGGCGTTTGGGGAGATTGGTCACTGCAAAAACGAGGCGATTAGTCGCCAGGCGACAAAATCTCCCCAAAACGCCCAGTGTGGACTTACCCTAAGGGGCAAGGATGAGTGAATCTGAATTTGCACAGAACTGCTGTAGTTAATAATATCTGTCATCAAGTGTGAATGCTTTAGTTCTGAATAAAGTCCAGGTTTTGGAACGTTTTTTATTTGGATTTGTGAATATACATAGCATATACTGTATTTAGATCATATCAGCTGGAATTTTTAGGCTTAGTGGTCCTTTATTGCAGGGATTGTTAAAATGCATGCCCCACACCTTTATTATTATTATTATTATTATTATTATTATTAACATGTATTTATATAGTGCCAACATATTTCACAGCGCTGTAAAGTAAATGTGTTTATACAACTAAATCACACAAATTATATTCATGGAACTTTCTTTGTGCATCCCTATGCAACTGGTATCATGTCCCCTGGCCGGCAGTTGCTGGCACCTCTGTGGCAGTTGTTTGCCATGACAAGCAGATCATCTAGCAGGGCATGAAGATCTTTATTAGGAGGCGATGCAGCCTATTAAGCAGAGGGCCACTGGAGCTGTGTGCTACAAGCAGGGGAGGGGATTCTCCTGAAAGAAAGTTATGTGAGTCTGGCTTGTCTGGAAACAGTAAGACTAATTGCCATGCGCTTCCGGTTTGAAACTGGCAGCAGACAACATCTTGAAAATGAGTCAGTGGAGCACACAAAGAGACTCTGTGGTTTCCTCCTCCTCGGGTCTATGTACTTGCAGCTTGCAGTTTCCTTTGTAATCTTCAGAGGGCATTTTTAGCTGTGACCATTTATTATAAACATTCAGCGTAGGTATTAGGGGAAAAAGCTGGAGTGTTGTTTTTGGATGAGAATTTTTTTTTTAAATACAGTTAGTGGACCTGATGCTTTTGGTGGGGGGGGGGGAGTTCCCTTTTATTTTCCACTGGCTACAGGAAAAGAGCACATTTAGTCATGGCTAAGTAATGTCTGTGCACACCAACTAATCTCATTAGCAGTTTCCGTTCCCCAAACACAGCAGGGTGTTTTTATGACTTGCAGAGGAGCAGAGTGGCCACCAGCATGCACAGATAGGAGGCTTACCGCATCATCTGATCAGCAAGATACTTAAAAATTAGTAGGATTGCACTGATTGGCACCTGGTTTAATTTCTACTGCATTGATCGTATAAAGTCATACTGTGTGGGTGGTATATTTTATACTTTTTCTCATATCTTTATTTACTCACTCAGAATCACTGGGCTAGAGCTGCTGATGAGGGCCAGATGTTAAAACGTGCATTAACATCACAGCGCTAGGATTAAAAATGGGCTCAGAATTCGGTAAAGGCAGAACACAATTGTAGTTAGGACGACCTCCTGAAATTCCTGAATGCCAAACAACAATAAAACTATAGCTCAGATTTTTGATGCTTCCACCATAATAAGACAATATAGAATAATGTCTAGGCTCATTCAGCAATATTGTTGTGAAAGTACAGTCAGAATGTATTCTTGCACAAAAAACCTCATCCAGCTGCTTTACAGGCACACCATGAGATCCAGGTCACAATAAGTCTGGCATTCAGATGGACATCATTAAACACAGGCATCGTTATCAAAGGGTTAAGAGATGATTATCTATAACATATTCAAGAAGTATTTCTGCAAGATTCAGTGAAGAATATTTTCTCCTTTTGATGAATAGATATCTCGCTCCATGTGAGCTGTTCAGTACTCAACTTGAATGCGGCAGATTTACAGAGTCCTTGTGAATGTAGCTGCATATTCTGCTTTAACAAGCGAGACAGTAGAAGATTCATTGTCGACCAAAAAATTGCACTTACGCCATTCATTAAAGGTACTTCTGTCCAAAAACACTTCTTGTATGTCTGTGTAGTTACAACTAAGGGGCAAATTTACTAAAGGGCGAAGTGAAGATTCGCCAGCGTGACGCCATTTTGGAACTTCCCCGATTTACTAACAGTCGGGGATAGACTCTAACGGTACTTCGATCCCTAACGCCAGGCGAATTTGCGCTCTGGTGAATGGATGTAACTACGCAAATTCACTAAGATTTTTTGCCTTAACCACCTCAGACCAGGCGAAGTGCAATAGAGTAGATAGGACTTCCTCAAAAAATAGTTGAAAATTTCCAAAAAAACGCTGGCATCTTTTCCTTTTTTCAGGGTGATAGGCTGCAAAAGATCGTAAATTTTTTTGGGGATAACTGGCTTTCCTCCTACATTTCTTATATATGGCACCTAAACTATACACTGGGCTCATGTGTAGAGCAATATAACAACTCTATTTTATTTAATTAAGGTTCCCTGGACTTGTACACTTGTAGTGTAATGTATTTCCTGCAACATCTACATCCATTGAACTTTAACATCCCGCCATATGCAAATTAGGCAGCGCTAGCGTAACTTCGCTTCGTGCACTAATGCTGGCGCAACTTCGCCAGCTTTCGGCACCCTGGACGCAACAGGTGGGGTTTTGCTAGCAGGTTTGGGGATCCAAGCGGATGGGGGGTTGTGAGCGGGTGGGGTGGGTTGGAGGGTGAGTGGGTCAGAGGGTGAGCAAGTGCAGGGGGTGACCAGCCTAATGCTGTACCATTTTTAAATCCAGCCTACAACAGGATGCTGCAATAGGTTAAACAGAGATACAGCACAAATGTTTTCACACTAATGCCGTTTTAATGCTGCACACTGCAAATGATGCAACCCCCCATTCTGAAAACAGTTAAGGTCCCCATAGACACAAAGATTTTTCTTGCCGAACGACCGATTTTAGCGAAGTCCGACCAATCCTTTGTTTCGAAATATTCGTGGTCTCACGATAATGATTGGGTCTTTTAAAAATCTTTACATCTAAGGCCAGCTTTAGCTGCAAATTGAATCTAACTCGCAAACATTATGGGTAAAAACATGACACACGGATCTGCATTTATAACTTAAACTTTTACTGTAGTTGCACAGCCATGTTTACCTATCATAGCTACATTTGGTACTGTAGAGGTTTTTATACCAAACGTCTAGAGGTTTTTTCCCCCATAGATAAAATTGAACATCTTGGAGAATATTATCTCCGTAGACTTAGAGGCAACTGAACATGAAAATATAATAATTTTATGTAATAGCAGTGACTATTGCCATACGTTATGAATTGCACTTCGGTACAGAAATAATTTGGAAAAACCTATGTTCACTTACTGCATTGCCCTATAAAAAAACCAAATGTAGGACTAACAGTTGAACAAATAGCTGCTGTTATGTTGGTTACGATGTTTAATAAGGATCATCTTCATTTTTGTACTATTAAATCTATTATAAAGGGACAGACTTTTTTCTAATTGCCGTTTTATGCTTTTTTAAAGGAATTAGAGTCATACAGAAACAACATATGTTGTATGTCTGTTCTCAATAAAATTGTGGTCAATTACAGATTAGATAGATTGAAACACAGAGTGTGAGGCTGATGATAGCAGTCCTTGATATTCATACATTAGCTATTCAAAGAGAAAGAGAGCAGGGGTGGACCTAGAGAAAATCCGAAACCTCCGAAAATTCGCCAGGTGTAGATTGGCCAGGACACACTAATTCACTAAAATCCAAGTTGCGTCCAGGGCAACGAACGCTGGTGAAGTTGCGCAGTGCCAAGCAAAGTGAAGTTGCGCTAGCGATGCCTAATTTGCATACGTCGGGAAGTTAAAGTTGAATGGACGTATATGTTGCAGCAAATACATTACACTACACAAGCCCAGGGAACCTTAATAAAAAAAATAGAGTTGTTATATTGCCCTACACATATTGCCCTGCCATATGTTGGGAAATGTAGGGGGGAAGCGGGTTACACCAAAAAAAATTTTACACTCTTTTGCAGCCCATTACCCTGAAAAAAGTAAAAGACGCCAGCGTTTTTTGGGACTTTTTCAACTAAATTTTGAGGAAGTCCTATCTACTCTATTGCACTTCGTCTGGTCTGAGGTGGTGAAGTCAAGTCGGGCGCAAGAGGTAACATTAATTAAAATCCGCATCTTAGTGAATTTGCAGAGTTATGTCCATTCACCAGAGCTAAAATTCGCCAGGTGTTAGGGAAGTACCGCTAGAGTCTATCTCCTTCGCCAGCAAAGTTACGCTAGCAACCGTTGTAAATCGGCAAAGTAACCAAATGTGAATTTTTGCCAGCGTTAGTCACCTCACCCTTTAGTAAATTTGCCCCAGAGCCTCTTGGCTAAAATCTACCATGTACATTTGTATCAGGCATCAGTAAGTTTTACGTTTCTGTGGAAGGAATGGGATGGGGGAAATTGTTGGGGAACAATTTTTGGGGATTCACTGGGAGGGCAGTGGACAGCTTGCCATGTGTGCCCTCACCTAATAGTCTGGCAACTGCAGTTGTAGAGAATCTTGTATAAGTGTACATGGAATATTCATAAAGGATATGTTTTGATTTTTTACTCCTAGGCATACAGGCAGTTTAATTGACCATGTGAAGGCTGGAAACTTATCCTGTAAACTCCACTGGAGCAGTGACTGATGTATAATCTCTGTAAAAGCACTGCTGAATATGCCAGTGCAGTATAAGTAATGGATAGTAATAATACCCAAACTGTCCCAGAGCTCTGCTGATATGGTTATGTAATATTAGGAGCAAAGTCTTCTACACTTCTAATTACCTAAAGCAGTGCTGTCCAACTTCTGTGGTACCGAGGGCCAAACTTTTAATGTGGTTGAGGGCCGATAATGGAAGTCAGTGTTGGCCACGCCCACTTTTAAACCACACCCACTGTATACCACACCCATATTACCACAAGAACTTTTAAGATCATATCCACATTAATTGTGGTAGCACGCCAAAAAAACAAATGGCTGTTGCTCACTGCAGGCAAATCCCTCATCACTCATATGTGAAAAATTGAAGTCATGTTAAAAACCTACCCTTAAATCCATATGCCTCATCCTCCTCTGTGGATAATACAACAACCCCCAACACATGATTAAATACAAACAACAATTTACAAATGCTAACAAATTTGAAGAACAAACCCCTTGTCATGGCCGGCACCCAATACCAGAACAGGTGCCAAGTACCCTGGTCTTGGCTCGGCTTCACCAGTAGTGTGACCACCGTTGGGCTTCGGGAGGAGCCCTCAGCTTACTTGGGTGCCACCTGGACTTAACGAGGGGTACAAGGCGAGATGTTCTGGCTAGCAGAGGGGCACGGCAGGTAGCAGAGTCTTTTGGGCCGAAGGTCACGGTACAAATGGAGCAGGCAACAGAATCGTCAGACAGGCAGGGTTAGGCAGGCAGATAACAAGAATCGTCAAACAGGCTGGGTCGAGGCAGGCAGATAGCAAGAAACGTCAAACAGGCAAAAGGGTCAAAACCGGGTGATCAATCGAAGGGTTAAACTGTAGAGTAGTCGTAAGCAGGCAAGGTCAGGATCCAGAATTCAGAATAGTCGAAATAGCCAGGCAGAGGTCAAAACAGGAATCAGACAGAATCAGACAATAGCACAAGGCTCAGAAGCACCAGGAATACAATCCTATCATGGGCAATTACAAGCAGCCACCCAGGGCTTTAAATACTATTTGAATTTCGCGCCTTTGCGCGCTGACGTATGACGTCAGCGCACCTGCGCCTTTAAATTTCCAGGAGGCGCACCGTGCGCGCCCTAGAGAGAAGCCGACGCCAGCAAAGACACGCTGGCGCGGCTAGAGAAGAGGACGTGCGAGGACCCCCATGTACCCTGACACCCCTTACAGACTTACACGTGCAGAGAATGGCACACCCAAGCAGCACAGGGCAAGCAGAGAATGGCACACACAAGCAGCACTTGGCAAGCAGAAAATAGCACACCCAAGCAGCACAGGGCAAGCAGAGAATGGCACACACAAGCAGCACAGGGCAAGCAGAGAATGGCACACACAAGCAGCACTGGGCAAGCAGAGAATGGCACAAACAAGCAGCACAGGGCAAGCAGAGAATGGCACACACAAGCAGCACAGGGCAAGCAGAGAATGGCACACACAAGCAGCACTTCACACAAGCAGCACTTAGCAAGCAGAGAATAGCACACCCAAGCAGCACAGGGCAAGCAGAGAATGGCACACACAAGCAGCACTGGGCAAGCAGAGAATGGCACACACAAGCAGCACTGGGCAAGCAGAGAATGGCACACACAAGCAGCACTGGGCAAGCAGAGAATGGCACACACAAGCAGCACTGGGCAAGCAGAGAATGGCACACACAAGCAGCACTGGGCAAGCAGAGAATGGCACACCCAAGCAGCACTGAGTAAGCAGAGAATGGCACACACAAGCAGCACTGGGCAAGCAGAGAATGGCACACCCAAGCAGCACTGAGTAAGCAGAGAATGGCACACACAAGCAGCACAGGGCAAGCAGAGAATGGCACATACAAGCAGCACTGGGCAAGTAGAGAATGGCACATACAAGCAGCACTGGGCAAGCAAATAATGGCACATACAAGCAGCACTGGGCAAGCAAATAATGGCACATACAAGCAGCACTGGGCAAGCAGAGAATGGCACACACATTGAGGGAAGGCAGAACAGAGCAGGAGACAAGGAAAGCTATCAGTCTAATATGTACTACATACAGTGACACAGGGCTGGTGCCCCATTAGCATTTTGAATAAGGTGTGAACAGATGAACAATGTGGGCAGTTTCAGTCTGGGTCTCAGGTAGAACAGTACAGGCTTTAGGATATAAACAATAGAGGTGTCACAAGTGTGAACAATACAGGGGGATCACAGGTGTGAACAATACAGGGGGTTAGAGTCTGAATTTGAGGTTTAAACAATGCAGGGGCCAGTTAATCTCTGTAGTGATACCGTTTAAATATTATATATGGTAAACAGACACAGCATGTGGGGGCCACAGAAGGGGGTGGTGCGGCCCGCAGACCGCCAGTTGGACGACCCTGACCTAAAGCATCATCAGGTAGCATTTACTGGTCACCTGTTTTGAAGCAAGTATCTTATTGGTTGCTGCTCCTGGGCAAACTTTTACACATGGGGTGATGGTGTTTAGTGGCAAGCTGCTGCTGTGTTTAATCAAATAACATCTTATCTCCCAAAAATATGAGGCCCCTACTTTCCCAACATTAATCCTTTCTGCTAATAATGCCTTCTATTTGGGAGGGTAAAGCTAGTGATATGCGTGCAGTGAAATTTGGACAACTGGAAGCAACACCAATGTAAAATTGATTATGACAGGAACTCTTAACAATGTTAGAAAAAGGGAAACATTCAGGGTTATATCATTGCAAAATTATGTCATTGTGGTATAATAAAGACCTGCTGTGAGAGGACCTGTGAGTGGTTATTATAAATTGTATGTTTCATCCCACTGGAAATCCAGATAAAGTGAGTCACTTTCTACCATGGAACTAGGAAAAGCCAGATAGTTTCTATGATGTGGTTAAACACAGCTTCTCATAAAAATGCACTCAATTTAGGAATAGAATTTGATGGTATTAGTAAGATATAGAATTTGTTCTCTTTTCAGATTTACAACCATTATATGTTTACAATCTATATTCCATAATTATCATGTCAGCACGGATGCCATCTTTGTTTCTCAACACTCCCACTCCCAGCATGTAGTATGGCCTAGGAGGTGGTATCAACTCAGATAGCTGCAACAAAAGAACCTAAAAGAATATGTTCAATATAAATAACAATATTAGCTTTCTAATATATTTTTAAATGATCAAGATTGTTTGTAGGTAAAGCAAAATGTAGTAGGTTTAAAGGAAAACTATACCCCCAAAATGAACACTTACGCAACAGATAGTTCATATCATATTAAGTGGCATATTAAAGAATCTTACCAAACTGGAATATATATTTAAGTAAATATTGCCCTTTTACATCTCTTGCCTTGAGCCACCATTTCGTGATGGTCTGTGTGCTGCATCAGTGATCACCTGACCAGAAATACTTCAACTCTAAGGGGGGAATTCACAAAAGTGTCGGGAACGAAAAAATGTCTTTAAAATGTCGTAGAAAGTGTCGTAGCAACAGCCGACAAATTCACAGAGCATTTCTCCGCCAATTTTCCGACATGTACGACACTTGAATTAGTGCCGTTAAAAGTGAGCGTGGTTTTTCGGCACCACTTTTCCCGACATTTTTATGAATTACTCGTAAACTCATTTTTTTTTACCGACAATTTTTCAGACACTTTAGTCTCTCCAAAATGAAAATGTCGGTCAAATTGTCTTTTGAAAAGTCTTGGTAAATGTCGTTTGTACGATGAACAGATATACGACATTTTAGAAAATTGTCGGACTTACGAGAGATTCAGAGATGGTAACATCTGCCTTTGTGAATTTGCCGTTCATACGACATTTTACAAATTTGTCGACCGCCACTTCTGGGTTACTTATTTTACAGACACTTTTGTGAATTCCCCCCTAACTGTAACAGGAAGAAGTGTGGAAGCAAAAGACACAACTCTGTCTGTTAATTGGCTCATGTGACCTAACATGTATGGTTTGTTGGTATGTTTGTGAGTTCAGTGAATCCTATGATCTCAGGGGGCAGCCCTTATTTTTTAAAATGTCAACTTTCTATTTATAATTACCCAATGGCACATACTACTAGAAAAGTATATTATTATGAAAATGGTTTATTTACATGAAGCAGGATTTTACATATGAGCTGTTTTATGCAATATCTTTTTAAAGAGACCTACATTATTTGGGGGGTATAGTTTTCCTTTAAGTTATTCTTTAGCATCACTCTTTTAGGGTTATAGTAAAAGAATGCTGTGTTTCTCTTCTCCATCTTTTATTGGGGGACTGGGACATATTCTGAGAATATTTGCAATTGTTTTTTCTTTTGTATTTTTTATTGTTTTAAGTTCTCCGGCTCTCCAATTTGGAATTTCAGCAACTATCTGGTTGCTGGGTCTTGTTTACCTTAGCAACCAGGGAGTGATTTGAATGAGAGGCTGGAAAATGAATGGAAGAGGAACCAAGTATGCATGGCAGGGCCACAATCAAATGGTGGTTCTTATGGAGGGTTGGAGGCAGACTGAAGGTCAGTTATGGTGTGAGTTGTCTCACATTTAGAGGCACATTTATTGAAGGTCGAATTTCAAATTCAAGTGAGTTTTTTTAAAAATTCTATTTAATTTGAATATACTCGAAATTCGATTGGGAGGTCATTTGGTAAAAAAAAAAAACGAATATCTTAAGCTCGCACTAATTTTACCGGCTTGATAAACTCAAATCAAATTTGACCAAACTTGATTCGAGTTTTTTCTCCAAAAAACAGGTTTTAGATGGCGAATAGTCTAATTTGAGTTCTTAAAGGGCCAGAACATGATAAATCTTGAACTTCGAATTTATGTTTTAAACTCGAATCAGGTTTGGATATTTCAAAATTTGAAAATGTAAGAGTTTTGACCATAAAAAAAATTAGAAAATTAGAATTGTAACTTTCTATTTGACCCTTAATAAATCTGCCCCTTAATGTCCAAAATATTCCAGAAATATCAGGCCAAAGGCCAATTAGTGTGATATTTGGGCTGAACAAATATTTACTGTTGTAATGATCTCAGATACATACTGTAAGTGATTTCACAAATCTCCAGTTTTGTTATCATACAAGAGGGAACCTGACCATATTTTGCACAGCAAGTGAGGCTTCAACTGTGATATTTATTAACAAGCTAGGAAATGATAATGTTTTGTGAAGGTTATGAATCATTTTTCTGTTATTACGATTAACACATTTCATTTCAAAGAAAAAAAGAGCTTTGTGTAATGGGTGGAATAACAAATTCAGGTAAAATACCCAAGATTACAAGCTACTATTGCAGCCATGTGACCAGTTGATGTTATTGTTTCTTTAAAACAGTTTATTTGGGCTTTGCATGCTTGGATTCAACTTTAATGTAGAATAAATAAATGGAAAGGATGCTTTAAGGAATAAAACAAAGTTAGGGATGGGCTCCATATTTAAGCCACTGGCAATGGCCATCTTGAAGTCATTAGAGAATCAGGGAGATTACATTTTTAGCATTCTATGGCGCTCACACATGGACTATTGAGCTGGCTGCAAATGGTTGTAGGACTAAGAATCGATATGGATGTGTTTAGATCTCTTTAACTTTACAGTCAAATGATTAAGGGGAAACACACTATAAATACAGCTTGAGTCTTTCAGAAAGTAGCTGACAGTGTTGTACACCACCGAACGCACTGCATGCTGCAGCCATATTTGTTATTATAAGCTGGAATGCTCATTGATAAAAACTGCAGGGGCCTGCCATTGCTTGTAATAGTAACCCCTGCACCACTACCAATACCACTATTTATAGCCATATCAATCCAGATAGTAGGAATATACATTCCTATTATGCTTCATACAACCTTAATGAACCACACTTGATCCTTTTAGGTTGTATAAAGCATAGTATGTATTCATATTCCGCAAAAAAATGAAGCAGGAAGGGGTGGGACCCTTACTATCAGAGGGGGGTCAGCTGGTTGATGAAAACAAAATAAAAGCGCAGATTCTGAACTCGTATTTTTCATCTGTGTACACAAATGAAGAACCAGTAAGTGAAGGTTTCCTTCTTAACACTCCCAATTATAGTAATACAACTAATGATGCATGGTTCACACATGAAGAAATTCAAAAGAGACTTGAACATGTTAAGATTAACAAAGGTCCAGGGCCAGATGGTATTCATCCCAGGGTAATTAGCGAGCTTAGCTCTGTGATTGCCAAACCTCTTTACTTAATTTTTCTGGCATTGTGCCGAGAGACTGGCGAATTGCTAATGTGGTGCCTCTATTCAAAAAAGGATCCCGTTCTCAGCCTCAAAACTATAGGCCAGTTAGTCTGACGTCAGTATTAGGAAAGCTTTTCGAAGGGTTAATAAAGGATAAGATACTGGACTTCATAGCAAATCATAATACTATGAGTTTGTGCCATCATGGTTTTATGCGTAATAGATCTTGCCAGACTAACTTAATTTCTTTTTACGAGAATGTAAGTAGAGACCTCGATTCTGGGATGGCAGTGGATGTGATTTACTTAGACTTTGCTAAAGCATTTGATACAGTGCCACACAAAAGGTTACTGGTTAAATTAAGGAATGTTGGCCTGGAACATAGTATTTGTACCTGGATAGAGAACTGGCTAAAAGATAGACTACAAAGAGTGGTGGTAAATGGAACATTTTCTAATTGGACCAGTGTTGTTAGTGGAGTACCGCAGGGCTCTGTACTAGGTCCCTTGCTTTTCAACTTGTTTATTAATGATCTGGAGGTGGGCATTGAAAGTACTGTTTCTATTTTTGCAGATGATACTAAATTGTGCAGAACTATAGGTTCCATGCAGGATGCTGCCACTTTGCAAAGTGATCTGTCTAAACTGGAAAACTGGGCAGCAAACTGGAAAATGAGGTTCAACGTTGATAAATGCAAGGTTATGCACTTTGGCAAAAATAATATAAATGCAAGTTATACACTAAATGGCAGTGTGTTGGGAGTTTCCTTAAATGAAAAGGATCTAGGGGTCTTTGTAGATAACACGTTGTCTAATTCTGGGCAGTGTCATTCTGTGGCTACTAAAGCAAATAAAGTTCTGTCTTGCATAAAAAAGGGCATTAACTCAAGGGATGAAAACATAATTATGCCTCTTTATAGGTCCTTGGTGAGGCCTCATCTGGAGTATGCAGTTCAGTTTTGGACTCCAGTCCTTAAGAGGGATATAAATGAGCTGGAGAGAGTGCAGAGACGTGCAACTAAATTGGTTAGAGGGACAGAAGACTTAAATTATGAGGGTAGACTGTCAAGGTTGGGGTTGTTTTCTCTGGAAAAAAGGCGCTTGCGAGGGGACATGATTACACTTTACAAGTACATTAGAGGACATTATAGACAAATGGCAGGGGACCTTTTTACCCATAAAGTGGATCACCGTACCAGAGGCCACCCCTTTAGACTAGAAGAAAAGAACTTTCATTTGAAGCAACGTAGAGGGTTCTTCACAGTCAGGACAGTGAGGTTGTGGAATGCACTGCCGGGTGATGTTGTGATGGCTGATTCAGTTAATGCCTTTAAGAATGACTTGGATGATTTTTTGGACAGACATAATATCCAAGGCTATTGTGATACTAAACTCTATAGTTAGTATAGGTATGGGTATAAAGAATTTTAATTAAAAGTAGGGAGGGGTGTGTGTATGGATGATGGGTTTTCATTTGGAGGGGTTGAACTTGATGGACTTTGTCTTTTTTCAACCCAATTTAACTATGTAACTATGTAACTATGTAACTATGTAACTTGTGGTTTGTGAATGAGCCATTAAAGTCTAATATGTCCACCGTTTACTACTGTATCCCTTAGTCCATATCATACTGAAATATTGGCACTCTGGACATTGCAGTAATGCCCCGTCAGCAAAAGAAAGAACTACTACCTTTGCAATGTTCCCATAGTGAGGGCCAAAACAATATTTTACTGTATAAATAGTTAACTTCTAGTTTTCTTGTTAAAGGAACAGTTTTTATGTATGTTTCCAATATAGTTAGTTAGTTAGTTAAAAATGTAATGTATAAAGGCTGGAGTGACTGGATGTGTAACATAATAACCAGAACACTACTTTTGAGGTCTCTAACTCTGAGTTAGTCAGCGACTTAAAGGCGGGTCACATGGGACATATCTGATCAGTGAGTTTGCAATTGATCCTCAGCATTCAGCTCAGATTCAAAAGCAACAGTTATGACCCATGTGGCCCCCCTGAAGTCACTGATTGGTTACTGCCTGGTAATAAATCAGTGGAAACCAGATTCTGGCTATTATGTCAGACACCCATTCACTCCAGCCTTTATACATTACATTTTTGCCTAACTAAATATATTGAAAACATTTTTTATTTTGTACAGCCTATTTACAGAGTCTTACCTTTTATACTGAACAATTCCTTCGATTCCATGTTTTAAGGGGTATTTTAAGATTACCCCTTTTCCATTTACTAGGAAGCCACATAGAGGCCAAGTGTCCTGGTGAGGTTTGAAGAAATACCCATTTTCCAAGTTATTAAAGCAGCTCTAACATGCAGGCATATTATTCCTTCACTACCAGCTTTGTTAGTCCATACAAATATGACAAAACATTAACTTGGTACACACTTAAATCTGTGTATGGTGGGTTTGGAAGTTGGATGTGGATGTCCAGCTCTTGAACATTTTAGTGGCACTGATAAATGGTAACTGTATAAGTACAACATGACTCCATACTGTAATGTCATTTATGGGAACACTCCAAAGACTATTGATATTAAATAATAAGCAACATATAGCTGTCTAATCCGCTATCCTATTGCTCATACATAACGCTGGTCAACATTCCAATGGGTGTTTGATTCCCCACTCAATTGCCCTGGGGCAGCCACATATTCAATATATATTCTATGGCAGCCTATTGAGAAAAAAAGGAGAACAGCAGGTAAGCAGATCATAGCTACAGTCAGTGGCGTAACTAGATATTACTGGGCCCCACTGGAAATTATTTTTTCAGGCCCCCAAAATGTTTAGAGGTTGACTTGTTTCTCCAATATTTATTGAAATTGTATATGAATTAGGGCCTCATGGGGCCCCTATACCTCCTGGGCCCCCCTGCAGCCGCAGGGTCTGCTTCCTCTATAGTTACGCCCCTGCCTACAGTATATTTGAAATACAGGACCAGGCATTTAGCAGTAGGACATTAAAGTTACTGTGTTGTAAAGGTGCAAATATGCAAATATTAATTATAATAATTATAGGATGCCAACTAAAACTATATAAACCTTAAATACAAAAACAATTAGAAAGGGCTAGCAGGCCTGCCTTGAAACTATGTAAAAAGTATTTGTGCCCATACATGCTCCTTTATAAGTTGTAATGAACTCCATTGCACCCCTTCAGCCTGCTCTCCTGAATAACATTACTTTCCCCCGGAAATACAATCAGCCTGACCTGCCAGTAATTTCAAGGCATCAATAGCTGAAATTGTGCCAAGTGAATAGGATGATAATCATATTATTAAAGCAGCGCTCTGGAAGTGACAACATTTATGTCGTTGAAAAAGCATGCTCTTTGATTTGTGCACAGTTTACTAAAATGTGCATCTGTATTGGTGCATCACATGCAAGTTTGCGGAGGGGAACAACCCCTTTAATGACATTTTATTGCTTGGCATATATTTTTTGAAAAATGATAGAATACTTGCTTGGTCTTACAGAACAATCATTTTTGAAGGGATCCTATGGGATACAGGAGTACCCAACAAAAATGTTGACATTTCTATCCTTTCAAAATTCACTAGTGATCAGTTTAATATCCCCTTGCTGAATTAGGGATACATGGCTAGCAGTCCAGCTACCAATGATGACTGATAGGTCT
This sequence comes from Xenopus petersii, assembly GCA_038501925.1. Classification (NCBI taxonomy): domain Eukaryota; kingdom Metazoa; phylum Chordata; class Amphibia; order Anura; family Pipidae; genus Xenopus; species Xenopus petersii. The sequence continues at coordinate 36,378,109 of CM076677.1, forward strand.
CAGTAGCTGGAATTTTAAGGATATATCCAAATTCAGTTTTTTTTTTAAAGAAAATAGTTCTAGGCAAGATGCAGACAAACTTCTCTGGAACTGTCCTTGGAAGACGTATTGAGTAAATATCATTACATTTATTCTTATGAAAATCAGGCTGGATTATTTCAGTTTATTGCTTTGTATGGTAAATGCATTGGTGTTTTGGCGGAAACTAGACAGTCATTAGGCCAGAACACCACCCATTCCTGAAATACATGCTGCCATAGTGTTTCTCTTCCATTAAAGACAAACATCTGTCAGGACACAGTTCATCAGGAAGTCACTTCACTAACCTGCAGGAAACTCAGTCAACTGCAAGATTTTTTAAGGGACAATAACATCATGTTAAATCCATTCACTTAATTTAGTTACCCATATAAACCTAATCAAAGACTGACTTTTAGTATCATACCTGCACCAGACCGATCAAAGCTAATAAGTAAATTGGCCAGTTTGACGCTACGGGTAACTACATGGGGCAAATTTGCCTGTTGCAAACCCCAGTTACATTTTCAGCAATATGCTCAGCACTACTTGCTTCTGGACATTTCTTATGCACTTACTGTATAAATAAGAGAGTATAAAGTCTTTCTGTACTAGATACACAAGTACTGTATAATAATGTGCTTTTCTCAGGTTTCTGTGCCTATTTTAATAAAGGCCAAAATAACTGAAAATGAACTGAAACTCCATGTAATGCTATACCTTCTCCACATAATGATTTCAGCTTTAGCAAACCCCACACTTCTAGGGGGCAACCTGCTGCCAATCAAGTGGGTCATTAATCAATTCTGGGCAAATTTCTTGTGGACAGTAACCCATGGCATATAATGAAACGGTAGCATTTATTGTTTTACATGCAGCAGGCTTAAAAAAAGCCAATCACTGATTGGTTGCTATGGGTTATTGCCCAGTGTTGGTAATTGAGTTGCTTTGTGGCATTTGCATACAGAGAAGTTTGCAAGATTAAATTAAAATAGTTATATAGTGTAAATCAGATGAGCAGTGCAGGAGTTTCATGCCAATTCCATAGATCAGAACAGTTTTCTGACCTGCTCCCCACCCTATCACATTTATATTCCGGTTTTCCTCATTTCTCCACGGGGTGGTGCTGCAGGAATTCCTACCTTGCACTGTTTTCCCAGCAAGACGCCTCAAAAACATAATAGAAGGAAGTCTCTGATATAGAACGTTTTTACAGCTTGAATACAATAGCAAAACACTGGGGATGATCTGGTCGGAAACATTAGAGTTACTGGATATGGAAAGATCAGCCTCATCATGTTGCTATGAAAATCTGTCCACCCAAGTAGAGTGGGTATGTAAGTAAATATATCCTTATTTTGGGTGTTTGAAAAGAATCTATATGTATAGGCGGGGGGGGGGGGATTTTAGAACAAAGCTGAACTATATTAACGTACGTACTGTTCAATTCTCTGTGACCCAGTGGTGGAACAGACACTTTAGTAAGACAAGGGGATTTGGGTTATTGGTAAGTTTCATGTTTAAGCCACACCACATCCTGTCTGTCATTTGGCACAAATGTCTAGTAATATGTAGCTTTGTCACAAGTTGTCGTTTTGTACATTTGTATATGGCTTATCTGTCATCAAGTCAGCCTTAGGATATGCTTGGGTTTGACATAGGCCGCTGTGCTTTTATTATTATTTACGCCGGGGATATCCATCAAGAATCCAGTCCAGTAATTTAATCCAGTTGAATCCAGTAATTTAGTGTTTAAGCGGGAGAATGGTGCATTAGAGAAGAAGGCGAAGACTCTCATATAGAGAAAGGAAGTCTGATCTTTTTTATTTTGTGCATTAATTGAATCATTATAATTGCCTACGGACTGAAATTTTGTGTTTGAGATATACTAATGTATCAATATCTGGTTGAATGGAAGTAGCTGCAATTCTCAGTGAATTCTCAAGGTGCTCATCAGATAATTTTTGTTCTAGTTAGTCTTAGGGGCAGCTTTATTCGAAGTAATGAGAGCTTTTTTGAACCAATCGAAATTTATTAAAAAAATCTACGTTTTTAACTTCGGATGAATAGGCTGCAGTGTATTTGAATCGTTCGAAACTAAGTTTTAGCGCATTCAAACGAATTCGAATCAAAGTATTTGCCCTAAAAAACTTAAATTTTTAAAGTCCACCAAATGACTCCAAATGGGTTCTAGGAAGTCCCCCATAGACTAAAGCAGCAATTTGGCAGGTTTAAGATGGCGAATGGTCCAAGTCTAAGTTTTAAAGAAACAGTATATGATAAATTTCGATATGCGAGTAGTCAAATTTTTTTCAAATTCAAATCGAATTTTGGCCTATTCGATAGTGGAAGTACACAAAAATAGCTAGAATTTTCACTTTGTCCCTTGATAAATATGCCCCTTAGTGTTTTCATTCTTGAAAAAAGTTGCTCACAAATGTAGGTGCTGCATATATCCCTATCATAGCGGGCGATGCCGCTCAAGAATGCTTATCTGCCTTTGTAAGTAGCCGAACGCTCACTTGTTAACCGCTTTCCTGCTCTAGGAAGACACGCACCGCACACCCCATATAAAATTTAAAGAACACATACACACAATTAGTGACCACCTACATACGCTCTCTTTGCGTGACATTGCAACATGACGTTTCCTGGATTGGCGGAAATTCAAGCTGGGCCACATTCATATCCATCCTGGGCCACATGCGGCCCGCGGGTTGTACACCCCTGCTATAGAAAAAAATATTGCACTCGGTACTATTTACCCTTTAAAATACTCCTGTTTTAGTTCCTAGGTTCACTGACCCTGGCAACCAAGGTTTTATGTTTATTGCAGAATAAAGAATTGATAAAAAGAAGGCAGCGATTGCACCTGAATAAAGAGTGGATTGTACTTTTTTTGTTTTCCATGCAGGAGGTCTCCCCAGTCCAATGAGGCATAATGATCCCTTCTTCCCACTACTGTCAGTGCACGGTGCTTGGCTGTGGTGAGAGCGAGCAGCGCTTTGGAGCCCAGTGCAATGTTTTGACAGTTGCTACAGAAATACCTATGCGCTGAAACCTTTTTATTAATCTGATACTGACCTGCTACATATAAGAGAATATATTGCAAAAAGGCACTTTAGCCAGTGTCCCAAACTACAAGTATTGTGTCTCTGTCAGGGACCCTTCCAAGCCCCTCAACTTGTGAACCGAACTGACAACACTTTCCCCCATCAATGCTTCCTCAAAAATATGGAAATATGGAGCAGAAATGTTCTTTATAAATTGTGTATAAATATGAGGAGTCATTTATGAAGCAAGTGCACACACACTGCACGTGCCACAACTTTTGTGCAATTTACTTTATGAAGGCTGCTGCTAAACTGCATCTGTGCTTATAGATCTTGGGTTGGGGTTTGATTATTTGAAGGGAGAGTGTATGTTTTGTAGTGATGAACATGGCACTGGAAATGATGTCACATTGAGATTAATTAGATACAATTAACTGTGTGTAGGTGCAATGTGCAAACAGAGCCTTGAAGAAATAATTCCTCAAAGGTACTTCGTACATTACTTAGAACATATGCAACTGGGAATATGGTGCAAGGCTCAAGTATAGGGGAGTGTGAGTTAAAGGCAAATACAGTAGTGACTGGTGTTTGAATGGGGACAATTTATGTTCAGCGATGGGCGAATTTCTCCTGGAAAATTCACGAAACTAGAAAATTGACGCTGATGCTCAATTTTAACGCTGGAGTTAAAGTAAATGGGCATCTGAATATAGTTGACGTGCAACGGTTTTGGACTTTGACATGATCGTCTTTTCCGGCGCACGTCCAAAATTTGACGACAGTGAATTTTTGTGAATTAACGGTGGCGAACGAATTTGCTCCTGCCAAATTTAATCACCCATCAATATTTCTGTTAGAAAGTGAGCCCTATGGTCTAGTTTTTGCTTCCCTAGTACCTACTAGGGAAGCAAAATTGTCTTGCAAATAAATGCATGAAGGCAGCCTGTGACATGCTGGTATATGAATACATCATTCAGGAAGGTTTCTCTCTCCGCCTGTCCATAGACGAAACTCCCCAGAGAGCCCTGTGCTACAGTACTAGTGTGGAAATAGTTCATATTTATGATGTTCAGATCTTATAGCTGGTGAAAGAAGTAGTGATTCGTGTATTTATCCTTGACCTTGCAGAAAGGCCAAGCAATGCACCTGACTGTTAGCTCTGCACTCAAGGGCCAAGGTTATGGGTGCTGGGACCTATAATTCCACAAATTATTAGACTGTATATCTATGTATGTATCTATGTATCTATCTACGTATCTATCTATCTATCTATCTATCAATATCTATCGATCAATATCTATCTATCGATCGATAGCTATCTATCTATCAATAACTATCAATCGATATCTATCTATCTTTTATTATATCTATCTATCTATCTGTCTGTCTGTCTATCTATCTATCTATCAATATCTATCGATTGATATCTATCTATCTGTCATATATTATATCTATCTATCTATCTATCTATCATATATTATATCTATCTATCTATCATATATTATATCTATCTATCTATCATATATTATATCTATCTATCTATCATATATATCTATCTATCTATCATATATTATATCTATCTATCTATCTATCTATCTTATATTCTATCTATCTATCATATATTATATCTATCTATCTATCTATCTATCTATCATATATTATATCTATCTATCTATCTATCATATATTATATCTATCTATCTATCTATCTTATATTATATTCTATCTATCTATCTATCTATCTATCATCTATCTATCTATCTATCTATCATCTATCTATCTATCTATCTATCTATCTATCTATCTTATATTCTATCTATCTATCTATCTATCTTATATTCTATCTATCTATCTATCTATCTTATATTCTATCTATCTATCTATCTATCTATCTATCTATCTATCTATCTATCTATCTATCTATCTTATATTCTATCTATCTATCTATCTTATATTATATTCTATCTATCTATCTATCTATCTATCATCTATCTATCTATCTATCTATCATCTATCTATCTATCTATCTATCTATCTATCTATCTATCTATCTATCTATCTATCTATCTATCTATCTTATATTCTATCTATCTATCTATCTATCTATCTTATATTCTATCTATCTATCTATCTATCTTATATTCTATCTATCTATCTATCTATCTATCTATCTATCTATCTTATATTCTATCTATCTATCTATCTATCTTATATTCTATCTATCTATCTATCTATCTTATATTCTATCTATCTATCTATCTATCTTATATTCTATCTATCTATCTATCTATCTTATATTCTATCTATCTATCTATCTATCTTATATTCTATCTATCTATCTATCTATCTATCTTATATTCTATCTATCTATCTATCTATCTATCTATCTATCTATCTATCTATCTATCTATCTATCTATCTATCTATCTATCTATCTATCTATCTATCTATCTATCTTATATTCTATCTATCTATCTATCTTATATTCTATCTATCTATCTATCTATCTTATATTCTATCTATCTATCTATCTTATATTCTATCTATCTATCTATCTATCTATCTATCTATCTATCTATCTATCTATCTATCTATCTATCTATCTATCTATCTATCTATCTATCTATCTATCTATCTATCTATCTATCTATCTATCTATTATTCTATCTATCTATCTATCTATCTAATATTCTATCTATCTATCTATCTATCTATCTATCTATCTAATATTCTATCTATCTATCTATCTATCTATCTATCTATCTATCTATCTATCTATCTATCTATCTAATATTCTATCTATCTATCTATCTATCTATCTATCTATCTATCTATCTATCTATCTATCTTATATTCTATCTATCTATCTATCTATCTATCTTATATTCTATCTATCTATCTATCTTATATTCTATCTATCTATCTATCTATCTAATATTCTATCTATCTATCTATCTATCTATCTATCTATCTATCTATCTATCTATCTATCTATCTATCTATCTATCTATCTATCTATCTATCTATCTATCTATCTATCTATCTAGAAAATAAAAAGGTGTGTTTACTAAAGCTATACATTCTACTCATTGCTACAGAATAGTGCTGAGTTTTGATGAATACAGATGAACGTGCCGGTGTAGGGAACTATTAAAGCTCATTAGGCAGGAGTCTGCAAGATGCCAGGCATGAGTTAAAGTGCTAGGAGATGTCAGAGCTATAAAATCAGGCTGGGGCACATGTAAGAATCCAGACTTCCTGTGGCCTAGTTTCCAGTTTCCTGCCTGTAACCTACAGACATACAAGAAGTAACACATGGAATGCAGCTCCAGTTCTCAGGGAATTCGCTGCTCTCTCAGGCGCTGGGCTGTTTGCTCTCGAGTGCAAGAATTTAATAAATAAAAACAAACTTCTGTGTGAACACAACTATACTGAATAGGAATTCACTTTTATAGACACGCTTTCCGTTTGTAGGAATTTCTATTCACATTTTAAAGGTGATCGCCTATCATAGGCATTCTCAGATAACTCTTTTGCTCTAACAGCAGGAATATTTGGTGGAAGTTTAAGGGAAAAAGGTTTTCCTTACACGGTGACCAGTGGTGTAAGTAGATATTACTGGGGCCCACAGCAAATGAATGTCAGGGCCTTCAACATATCCAGAGGTTGTCTCTTTTTTTACCAATATATGTTGAAATTGCTCATGGGGCCCTTATACCTTCTTGGCCTGGTCTGCTTCCTCTGTAGTTACACCCCACACAGTGACCATCTAATCCATAAAGCTCATTGCTCTAGTCTAGATTGTTTTACTTATTCTTACTTATCTTTTTGCTGTACCCCCTTTTCTGCATCAAATGGATTACCCAAACTCCCTAGTTCCCATGGCCACTCACCTTAGCAACCAGTTTAACTGTAAAAAAGAATTGCTACAGGGCAAAACACTCAAAGCGGCACATCACTTTGATACCACCTGATGGTATATTGTAGACAGGTATATTCCAAAGCTCCCCATAGACGCGACGATTCTTCTTGCCGAACGACTGATTTTAGGGAAGCCCGACCAATCTTTCGAAATTATCGTGCGGTTAGTGGTATTTGAACGATCGCACATCTTACGATTTTTTGGCCAACATCTGTCAGGAAATTGATCGGCCAGGTCAAAAAATCTTTGTTGGTCCCAGTGCAATCTATCTATGTTTGCAGGGCCAAGCAGGCAGCTCCCCTTTTTTTCCTGACAAATTGGTCTTTTTAGTTGATGGTAAATTTGTACGATCGTACGATCGATCTGAGAAGATCAGGTTCTGATCTTTTAAAAATCTCAACATCTATGGCCAGCTTAAGACAATCTGCAACCTCTATTTTGGTGGGTTTTGTGGTTTATCTCTTTTTGTTGATCATAAACAACAGATTACATTACAGTAAGTTATTTTTCAGTACCAATACAATAGAACAGTGAAGCTGTGTAGTTAAGTAAACATGGTGATGTCATAATATGTGAGATGTTCTACAAACCATTGTCTAAATAAAAACAATCTTAATTACAACACAGTAAATGCAAATAAAATCAAGGTATATCAAACCTGAAATAAGATTAAAGTTTGAATAGAATTAGAATTTAAACTTAAAATTGAAATATCTCTGTTCGAATTCTATTTAAAGCAATAATGAATTCACAGTTACTACACTCTCAGTATGAATGTGTTGGCTAATATGCTTATATTACAAAATAAAGGAACTCTCCCCAGAATCAATACAATTTAAAATATACCTTTTCTTATTGGCCTCTATTGTTCTAAGATAAATGGACCATATACCTTTAAAATGCTCCCTTAATTTCTGGTTCCCCATTTTGCAACGTATTGCCTCTTGTACGCACAGGTTATATAAATAACTCAGTATGGTTTCTAATGATGGGGGTATTTCCTTTATCCAATGTAAATATATTGACTTATGAGTTGCAGCCATTAATAAAAAATGAAAATTTAAAATATCTTCTGAGATTTTAAATTCTGAATCTTTATTTTCTACTCGAATAGCATTTATCCGGTCTAATAAAGCTTTGGTGGGTTTTGAATGATTTCACCTTTGGTTCTGTAGCTCTGTGGACTTTAAAGTGGTATGTTGTCATTAGGGTAGCGTACCTCCCAACTGTCCCATTTTCTGAGGGACAGTCCCGCATTTGTACTGGAAAGTGACGACTTTCTCTGCACTGAACAGCCAGAAAAAAGAAACAAAGTTTCTAACTTAATTGGATTTTGGTAGAGAGCCCATAACAGCTAACAGGTGCAAATAAGATACGTTGTAACAATTTTGAGATAAGCAAATAAGTAATTGTAACAATTTAGAAAAGGAGGACCCTTGGGAAAGTTAGACTCACAGCTTAAAGGGCAATTCACCTTTATTAGCAAAATTGTAATAGCTGGAAAAAGAAACACAGAAATATGTGCACAACATTTTTTGCCCCCTTTTTATATGTTAGGAAGTATGGGGTAGCACTTACTGTAGGAATCAGGCAGCCATTCGAATAACAATATAAATTTAGCTTTAGCATTGACCATATTACTTTCACTTTCTAACTGGAGAAAAGCAGAATAACAATGCTGAAAATTCAAAAACCATAATAAAATGAAGAGCAACTGCAACTTGTGTCAGATTATCATTGTACAGTTGTCATAGTGTACAACCATCTTGGACTTTCTGTATGTTAACTAGGTAGTGGTTATAATATCATGGCAGTGTTTTTATATCATTATGATGATTAAGAATAATAATAATAATTTGGAAGGTAAAACATATTTATCCTATATTATACACACAGTATCTGTGCAGTGCAATGAGTTTGCTGTATGAGTGTTGTACTATAGAGGAACAGGTGCCACCTTGTGGTACGTAGGATTCAAAGAAGAAAAATATTAATTTGATACAACAATAAAGCTATTGTATTTGTTTCTCTCGGATGGGATCCCTTAAAGTCACTTGCCAAGCTGTGCTCCCTTAGGTGTCAGGGTCCACAACCAGCACGTTCAAAAGGCCACAGAATAAATATGCACCAGGATTTATTTCCAGGTTCATATGAAAATGTGTTTCTGGACATTAGTTAGGCTTACAGTTCCTTAAGATATAGAGCTTTCCACCCACACTCTCTTATAGTGTAGCTCTAGCCAGTTGGTGACTTACAAAGTGAAAGAAATAATAAAAATATAAAGTTTGCGAATATTATTTTGAAAATGGCTCTTTAGCACAGCCCAGAATTTCACAGTTAAAAGAGATGGTCTACCAGTATAGGGGTAGTGTTACTTTCCTATTTATTAAAATTAAATCAAATTAGTGTACCTGCTCATTAAAAGGATGCTCCGAATACTCAAATTCAGGCTATAGATTCGGCCGAATATGGAACCGAATCAGAACGCTTCCAGCACACCGAAAAATCAGGAATGCTGATGGAAATAGCCGGTATTGTGCCACATTTTATATAGTTCAGATTTGGTTCGGTCAGGATCTTAAATTCAGGCAAATCCAAATCCTGCTAAATAGTTTGGCTGAATCCCTACCCAAATCTGGGATTCAGCTTATCCTTTAGCCCTGACTAAACTCATTTTAAAAAAGCACGTATTTTGACTTATTTATTAAAAGATACTAGGGATACACTGAATCCAGGATTCGATTTAGGATTCAGTCGTTTTCAGCAGGATTTGGCCGAATCCAAGTGCTTGGCCCAACCAAGTCCAGATCCTTAAAATCATGTGACTTTTCGTCACACAAACAAGGAAACAAAAAATGTTTTAGCCATGTGTGCGGCGCACGGTTCTCTTTAGCCCTTCCTACCCCTAATTTGCATGAGCAAATGAGGGTTTTCATATGAAAATTAGGGTCCGGATACGGTTCGGTATTCGGCCGAATCTTTCACAAAGGATTCAGGATTAGGCTGAATCCCAAATAAGTGGATTCTGTGCATCCCGAAAGGATATGAATAAAAAAAAATGCAAACAAAGAAATGGAACTAATATGAAAAAAATAACCTAAAAATCATAATTTTCATGCAATTACATATGAAACCACCCGAAAACCTCTTAAAGCTCAAAGCAAAGAAAGATTTTACAACTGGAAAAGGACAGCTCCCATTCACTTTTACACGGCCTTGTCAGCTTTTAGATGAAGTTTTGAATTAGAGTTTTTTGTGGTTTTTGCACTTAATAAATATAACATTTTTGGCCATTATTTAATCGGCCCCTTAGAATAGTGTGACCAGTGATAAGAGCAACTAAGAGATATCATAGAAGCCCGACTTACTGATGGTATGCAGTACTTTGCTTTTAAAAGCTCTCACTGTAGGATGATTTTCTCTGTTGCAGGTATGGAGAGTGCAATCACACTGTGGCAGTTCCTGTTGCAATTACTACTTGACCAGAAACATGAGCATCTCATCTGCTGGACATCAAACGATGGGGAATTTAAACTGCTCAAGGCTGAAGAGGTGGCCAAACTCTGGGGGCTTCGAAAGAATAAAACGAACATGAACTATGACAAACTGAGTCGAGCCCTTAGATATTATTATGATAAGGTGAGTTAAAAGTTCCAAAAATATTAATAATGCAGTATATTCTGTTACATTGTACTATTATATCTCTAAAATCATTTACTTTTGCTGTTATTCTTCTTAGAACATCATCAAAAAGGTCATCGGACAGAAATTTGTGTACAAGTTTGTTTCCTTCCCGGAGATACTAAAGATGGATCCGCACTCGGTGGAAGTCATCAGGGAGAGTGTGTTGCTGCAGGACAGCGACTGCAAGATCCCGTCTGATCTCAGAGAACGTCATAAGCAAACACTGGCAGCACTGAAAAGTGCCAGTCGGAATGAATACATCCACTCAGGCCTGTATTCCTCCTTCACTATTAACTCCCTGCAAAACCAGACAGAGAACTACAAGGTTATCAAAACAGAAAACCTACAGGAACATGAAGAGGAGGAGGAGGAGGAGGAGGAGGAAAAGGAAGAAGAGGAGGATGAGGAGGAGGTCAAACCACCCATCAGGAGCTTGGTGGAGGAAACCAGAACTGTTATAAGATTTGTTACAAACAAAACAGATAAGCAAGTGGTTTCCTTGCCAACTACATCAGAATCATCAGCTTTCCTTTCCTCCTCTTTGTCTACTAAAGGTTCTTCTCATAAGTGCTCCAATGCAGCTAGTGTGTCTTCAGCATCTCCTTGTTCTTCCCGTTCCCCATCCTTGTCCCCCACTCTGTCCTACCCAATTGACCAGAGAAGTCTGTTCCTTGATTACTCCTGCCATAGCACAGATTTCATGGAACCATTAAACCTCTCTGCAAGTTCCAAAACAAAATTACCATCTTGCCATCCGCCCAAAGCCAAGAAGCCCAGAGGCCTAGAAATCTGCTCTCCACCTATGCTTCTCTCTAGTAGTGATATTGGATCCATTGCTCTCAATAGCCCAGCACTTCCTTCAGGATCCATGACCCCAGCTTTCTTCACAGCTCAGGTAAGAAAAGCTTCACAACTACAAGTATTATATTTGTCACTGGTGCAAATGAAAAGGAAAAGCACAAGGGGGGATGTAAGGAAAGAGAAAAACGTTGCGCTAATAAGATTAAAAGTTCACATTTCACAATCTAGTATGTTCTGCTTTCCTAAATATAAATGCATCATCCCCAATCTGCTGCTGGCTCCAGCCCATGACTACCTGGACTTTAAAAATTTTGGTTACACCCACCAACAAATTGGCTTAGACTTGGGTGATGTTGTGATGGCTGATTCAGTTAATGCCTTTAAGAATGGCTTGGATGATTTTTTGGACAGACATAATATCAAAGGCTATTGTGATACTAAGCTCTATAGTTAGTATGGGTATATAGAATTTAATTAAAAGTAGAGGGGTGTATGTATGGATGCTGGGTTTTCATTTGGAGGGGTTGAACTTGATGGACTTTGTCTTTTTTCAACCCAATTTAACTATGTAACTATGTAACTATGTAAAAGTTCACATTTCACAATCTAGTATGTTCTGCTTTCCTAAATATAAATGCATCATCCCCAATCTGCTGCTGGCTCCAGCCCATGACTACCTGGACTTTAAAAATTTTGGTTACACCCACCAACAAATTGGCTTAGACTTTGTGATAGACTAATGTGATAATGGCCATGATACGGTTTCGACTGGAAGCCATTGCCATTGATTTGTCAGTTTATCTGCCCATGTATGGGGACCTCCAAGAGACATCTGTCTGAAAATCAGGCAGGTTTGATTTTGCCATTGGATCGGGGACCACATCAGCTAGTTAGTGTGGTTCTCCCACCGACAGCTCATATACCAGCCTTTGTAATCCAATCATTTGGCCCTAGGGCCAATAACCAGATTAAAGATCAATATCATCTTCCCAAGGTGGGCATATTATATTTAATGTTTAAATGTTTTTAGCAGACTTAAACTCACAATAGACATGAATATTTTACCCTTGTATCCGACAAACGATCCGACATCCCAATCTTCCGTCCCAATCTTTCTGCCACTAACCAGTCAGATTAAATAAAGTAGTAAAAGAACAAATCAGATGATGTTCTGCCCGTGACAGTAATCGTAGGAAACTTATGTCTGACAAATAGTAGTGACCGTCACCCATTGATATTGTCAGACAGAAATTATAGTTAGCAGACAGAAATCTTCTAACCTGTCCAATAGACTAAACAACCAGTCGCCATGGTACAAAAAATGTCGGGACGATCCACACACGGTCTGAAAATTGTACTAAACTTTGATTCGTGCGACTTCATCTTTGCATCCATGGATAGCTTTAAGGCATAGTGATCCCTTATCTAGAGAACCCCAAGTCCCAAGCATTCCAGATAATAAATCCTATACCTGTACAAGACAATGAAACAAAGGTATAGTATATTATAAAATAAAAAAACATTAAACTTACAGTATATCCTGTGGTGCCTGTTAAGTCCAGAAATGCAGATACAATTAGTGATGTGTAGGTCATAAAATAATGGACCCGTACCGAACCATAACCCAAACCCTACCCAACCCGGAGCTGCCGCTTTATTTTTAGACCTGCAACAGACCTGTCCATGTCTGATGTCATGAAAGGGTTGAGGAGCGGCGGGCACGTGTTTTTAAATTGTGACTGCCAGAGGCCGGAGCTCGTACTGTAAGGTTGTGGGTGGGGGGAACAGAAGGAAGAGTTCCATCCCTACCCATCCGCAACCCGGCCATCGGGTGTGGAAGTTGGCCTGAAACTGCCCATCCAGGGGCAATTCTTTGCCGCCTTAAGAGTGGGTCCAGGGGGATGCTCTCTGCACTAGAAGAGCCGAATCTCCAGTTTAAAGGGGAACTAAAGTCTAAAATAGAATAATGCTAGAAATGCTATATTTTGTATACTAAAAATAAACATGAACTTACTGTACCAGAAGCCTAATAAGAAAAATGATAAATGTTCATTCAAAGTTGGCCACAGGGGGTCACCATCATGTTAAGCCTCTTTGCAAGACCAAGACCATGCACATGCTCAGTGTGGTCTGGGCTTCAGTTGGGAGGTAAAGCTTAGTGATTGTTACAAATGATCAAAACAGCACAACTCAAATAATTTTTGCCATAGAAGCCGATACAGCAAGACTGATTAATAATCAGAATCTACACACTGCACTGGGTCTGCGGATACAAATCTCTACACAGTTGCCGGCTGCTTTATAGGGAAACAAACAAAGGTGCTTGAGGTCAGGGAAGTTAGGTGGGAGGGCTCCCCATTGCTTTTTGAAAGTAGGGACTGTCTGAAGTTTCCTATCCTCAGCAGTCAGAGCAAAGGGGGAATTTCAGATTTCTTATAAAAACTGTACACATTTTTTATTTAAAGTTTATTGGAGATAGATTTCTTTTTCATTAAAGAAAGTAAAAAATTGGATTTTATTTTTTTGCCTTTACATCCCGTTTAATGACTGGAAATTCGGCTCTTAAAGTTACCAGGAGTTGCTTGTTGCTGCCCCTGGTAACTCAGCGTCCGTCCAGCGGGTAAAACTGTGAATTTCAGGCCAGTGCACACAGGAAGGCTGGTATTTTTTCCCCAGAAAAGGTGGCAACCCATGACAGATATCTGTGCTCACAAAACGCACACAAGTTCCGTATCTGTCCTCAATTAACCCTACTGGGGAAATGGGGCACTTAAGCAGACACCATATTACATGACCTACTTCTACTATTGCCCAACAGAAAATGACCTTTAGAGACCACGTTGCCAGTGCTCATCTATCTACATGAACTGAGCAAAACAAATATTTCCCAGAATGCTCTTTATACATGACGCAGCTCAGGAAATGCTCGGCAACTAGGAGTCATAAAACCACAAGGGGTAAAATGAGCACAGATTCCATGAAAGGGAGGGTGGACTTGGAACAAAAAGGCATCAATGTGTTGTGAAAGCAGTACAGGAGGGACACTGCACAGAAACAGCTGCCTCAGAAGCTTTATATCTCCTGCTTTCTGAAAACGCTCATTTCCCTCTAAGGGTAGACACACAGTGCTATTTTGGAAGATTAGTCACTCAGCGGTAAATCGCTTCTTCTTCGGGCGACTAATCTCCCTGAACTGCCTTCCCGCTGGCTAGAATGCTGGCAGGATGGACCTCAGAATGCTTCGTTTTTCCGAGGTCGCCCAAGGTTTTCTAGGGAAGGCAACTTCGGGCGACTTCGGAAAACAAAGCATTCCGAGTGCAATCCCACCAGCGATTTGCATTCTAGCCAGCGGGAAGGCAGTTTGGGGAGATCTGTCGTCCGAAGAAAAAGCAATTTGTCACTGGGCAACTAATCTCCCGAAACAGCAACATGTGTCTCGCCCTTAACCATAATTATCTATATAAAAAAGTGCAAATATTTGAAATATTTATGTGACAATGTTATGCCTGGAAGCCTGTCAGTTCTGACTACAGCTACTTGTGTGCTGAAAGCTCTCAGGGGCAGCTATAGCTTTGTGCCCATTTTGTGCATCTGTGCAATGTTTAGCAACCGCCACCAGAGGGTGATGTTACACTGGTCTGACAAAGTAATAATTTTATCTTGCTTTCATTTTGGTCAGATTCATTGTAGTCACAGAGCGTGGGCCAAACTAAATGCCTTTGATGGGACTATTGCTTCCTAACAAATCTTTAATGAAACATTGCTTAGAAGTGATGGAGGCCCCTTCATTGTTCAGCATTTGTGATTCGCAACCAAAATTCTACCTATTAGTAACTTTGTAAACACACATGGCAACATATGAGTTCACCCTTTAATTGCCAAGATCCTTTTCATCTTGCAGGGTCATGTGTCCAATGGACACACGGAGAGATCAAAGGGGAGCCTGGAACGGCAGTGCTGTCCAACTATTACATATAGTGGGTCAATTATTTAATGGGTGGTTCACCTATAAGTTAAATGTTAGTATGTTATAGAATGGCCAGTTCTTAGCAACTTTTCCATTGGTCTTCATTTTTTCTCTTTTTATAGTTTTCAAATTATTTGCCTTCTTCTTCTGACGCTTTTCAGCTTTCAAATGGGGGTCACCGACCCATCTAAAAAACAAATGCTCTGTAAGGCTACACATTTACTGTCATTGCTACGTTTTATTACTCAGCTTTCAATTCAGGCCTCTCCTATTCAAATTGCAGTCTTGTATTCACATCAGTGCATGGTTGCTAGGGGAATTTGAAATTGCAAACTGGAGAGCTGCTGAATAAAAAGCAAAATAACTCAAAAACCACAAATAATAAAAAACGAAAACCAATTGCAAATTGTCTCAGAATATCACTCTCTACATCATACCAAAAGTTAATTCAAAGGTGAATAACCCCTTTAAGGCCACGACCAAAGCCATCAGGAGAACAGTATTTTCATTCTGGTGCCATAAATGCTATGGCTAGTGGCACTTGTACACTGGCCTGTGTAAAAGACTCCTACTGATATTTGGATAAGAAGATTTTTTTTTTAAAAAAAATTATATTTCCATTTTCAGAGAAATTTGCAGTTGAACTCAGGAGTGAAGCTTTTACCATTACCATTCACAATAAGGGCAATGACACACAGGGCCATTAGTTGCCAAGATGTTTAAAAACCTATAATGGAGACTAATCACCATGAAGGTAGTAATGGTTATTTGTACTGGCGACCTACCATCCATTATAGCAGCTAGTCATGGCTATTCGCTCAAAAAAAAAAAAAAAAAGTTCCAGTGGCGACTTGGAGCGACAGTTTCTCCAGAGTAGTACTGTGTATTTTACATGTGGCAACTTGTATGTTTGTGTATGGGAAATGAATTGTGTTCCATGCAGCACGTAACTGCCCCAATGGATACTATTTATAATGAAGCTGCTGTACTTGATTTATAATATCAACACTTGTATAGAAACAGGCCTAAGTGATACAGACAGATAAAACCTGGTGTGGGAACCAGTTCTGGTACTCAAAGGGGAACTAAAATCTAAAATAGAATAATGCTAGAAATGCTGTATTTTGTATACTAAATATAAACACGAACTAACTGCACCACAAGTCTAATTAAACAAATGATTTATGTTTTCAAAGTTGGCCGCAGGGGGCTGTCAACTTGTAACTTAAACATCTTTGCAAGACCAAGACCATGCACATGCTCAGTATGGTCTAGGCTTTAGTTGGGAGGTTAAGCTTAGGGATCGCCATAAATTATCAACACAACACAAGTCAAATAATATCTGCCATAGACGCCTATACAGCAAGACTGATTAATAATCAGAATATACAGACTGCACTGGGTCTGTGGATACAAATCTCTACATGGTCACCGGCTGCTCTAGAGGGAAACAAACAAAGCTGCTTGAGTTGTGGGAAGTAAGGTGGGGGGGCTCCCCCTTGCCGTTGTATGAAAGTATGATTGTTTCCCTGCAGAGCAGTTAGGGACCATCTAAAGTTTCCAATCTGCAGCAGTCAGAGCAAGTGAAAGGAAGGGGGGGATTTCACTGCATAAGTTAGTTTTATTATAAAAACGGTAGAAATGTTTTAATCAAAGTATTGGAGATAGATTTATTTTTCATTACAGAAAGTAAAAATGGGATTTCATTTATTTGCTTTTACGTCCCCTTTAAAGCAACACCGACACATGTTTATTCCTGCCGTGTTTTTCCATCACAGTAATAATACAAATATATATTTTTTCTATTGCAGACACCAAATGGATTACTGTTAACCCCTAGTCCACTCTTGTCCAGTATTCACTTCTGGAGCAGCCTCAGTCCTGTAGCTCCATTAAGTCCGGCCAGGCTGCAAGGACCAAACACCTTGTTCCAGGTAAGTGGGTCTATAGTAAGGCAGGGACTACAGAACGCTCTTCAGCACCAGTTACCAGTAGCAACCAATTAGGCAGGAGCTTTTGAGCTGACTGTTACACGGTTGCAGGAGTAGCTCGTTCTGGTGCAATTTGGCACTTGGTATGTTTGTTTCCTTTACTCCATGGAAGGCATTCATGTTTTGTGGGGTGTTGACTGCATCACCAAGATGCCATTTATATAAACAGGGTATTAACTGCCTGCAAGTCCATTCCAATATGCGAGAAGCTACACAAATGTGGTCTAGATGCCAGTTGTGCTAGGAGTTGCAGCAACTTTCTGACCAAACATCCCTATTTATTTTTATATAATAAAATTAGAAAATGGAACCGGATTACACATACAAGTGTCACGATCATGTTATATTAGAACTAATGGAAAGAATATCTTACAGTTACTAGATGATCACATAGAAGGCATTATGGAGAGGTGTAGAAGAACCATTTTTAGCAGTGAACAATCATTACCCTCATATGTAACAAATGGCACTAACCAGGTACAGTAACCAGTGGGCTGACCAGTAAATGCAACCTGCTGGATGCTATAGGTTACTGCACCTGTGCAAACTTAGTGCCTTTTAGAACATAACCCATTAGCCTGGTAATATCAACATAAATAATAATTTCTGCCTACATTGCCTTTTCAGTTTCCCAGTCTGCTGAACAGTCATTTACCAATGCAGCTGCCAGGAATGGACAGAGCATCATCTCCGGTGCTTCTCTCATCCAACGCCCCAAAATCCTGATGCACCATGGGATGGACTGTAATAACTCGTAATACCCATAATAATCCCCTTTTTCTGGAGAAATCTGTGAAGAGCATGTCCATTTTTACTTGGCACTTTTTCTTGCAGTTTATCTGGATTCAGTTCCAAGTGTTGTACAACACCAAATGAATCTGCCACTCCCAGCATGCTCTGCTAGCTATGAATTGCTTTAAACTGTAGTGCAAAGGCAAGTAGGAGAACCACGGGTTGGCTCTATGTATTAATGTAAAAGAATATGTGATATAGGTTTTGTATATGCAAAGTGTTGAGCACTGTTGAATTCCATTTCTACTAAAAAAAGCAGAGTTTTCAGTAGTGATCACTGCACAACATAGCTTCTCGTTGTGCCACTAGTATCTCATAACACAGACTTCATAGTTAAGCTCTGCACTACTAAACAGCCACATGTAATGTTCAGGTGGCCATAGACGCACCAATAAAAACAATTATGAAACTATATGAACTTTGAAACAAATACGAAATTCAGGTGTTTATGTTGGGAAACGATCAGGCTGGCAGGAAAATTTTAATCCGCGCCTTTAAAGGCTACCAGACATCGCCCACTGTTAGGGCAGAGACAGACAAGAAGATTCGGGGAGATTTAGACACCCGAAGTTGAGGAAACTTCGGAAAACGAAGCACTCCGAGTGCCATCCCGCTGGCAATTTAGATTCTAGCCCAGGAGTGCCCATACTTTACTAATGTGAGGTCTACTTTTAGTAATGATTCCCCATTATGATCTACATCCATAAAAGCTTTGATAGCATTCTGTTCCATGAAAAATATTACTTAAATATTGATTTATACCTTTGATATCAATGATTTATGAGAAAATGAATATTTAACAAACAACTATTTCTTATGTAACTATAACATAATAATTATCTGAATAAAAAGAATGGAGGGTGATTTAGACAATCTGTTTGTTGACAATAATTAGGGCTCATTTATCAACAATGGGCAAATTTGCCCATGGGCAGTTACCTATAGCAACCAATCAGTGATTAGCTTTTTGAAGCCAGCTGCAAGTAGAACAATGAATGCAGCAATTTAATTGGTTGCCATAGGTTACCACCCATGGGCAAATTTCCTAGTGTTGATAAATGACCCCCAGTGTCTTGAGATCTACTGATCACCAGCTAAAGGTCTACTGGTAGATCCCGATCTACCTTTTGGGCACCCCTGTTCTAGCCGGAAGGGAGGCAGTACGGGGAAATTGCCTGAAGAGGAGGTGATTTTTGCCTGCGACTTATTTCCCTGAATCTTCTCGTCTGTCTCTGCCCTTAGTGCTGAATTGTCAGATAAAGGTAGAATTCTATTTTTTCTAACTGTATATCGGACAATTCAGCCCTACACGTTTGTATTGAAACAAACAATCTTTCTTGGAATTATCTTTTCCAGGAAAGATCATAATCGTCACGTCTATGGCCACCTTGAAACATCTAGCACAGTAATGAATTTATAGGCCCCCCCTTACAGCTTTAACATTGTCAACCGGAGGCTCTCTAACCGATGCCATACTACAACTCTCAGCTTCCGAATCATCGCTGGTGTCTGACAGAAGGTTGGGAGTCAGGGATCCCCAGCCTTTTTTAACCTTGAGCCACATTCAAATGTAAAAAAAAGTTGGAGAGCAACAGAAGCATGAAAAAACAAAAAGTTGCTGGGGGTGCCAAATAAGGGCTGCGATTGGCTATATGGTAGCCTTACGTGGACTGGCAGACTACAGGATGCTCTTTTTAGCAATACACCTGGTTTTTATGCAACTAAAACTTGCCTGGAATTAAAAAATAAGCACCTGCTTTAAGGCCACTGGGAGCAACATCAAAATGGTTGGTGAGTTGCTCACAAGCCACTGGTTGAGGAGTTCACTGTTGGGGAGTTCTTGCAGGGTAATGGCTTGAAAAAAAAATATTAGATCACATGAAAAATCATGGAACCAGGAGAAAATCCAACTAGAAAGGCTGCACTGATTGCCATGAATTCCAATGAAATTGATTTGTATTCAGTGCAGTCTAGCACCATTCATTAATTACAATCAACCCTGACTAGTGATGGGCGAATTTGTCCCTTTTCGCTTCGCTGAAAAATGGAAGAATTTCCGGCGGAATTTGTGAAACGTTAGCGAAATGCATTGAAGTCAATATCATTTTCGATGCCCAAGAATTTTTATATGCGCGCCTATTTTGTTCAAATGCATTAAAGTCAATTATTTTGCCGCACATCAATTTTTATGGTTGCAACTATTCTGATGCACGTCCACATTTTTTTTGATGCAGTGAATTTTCCTCGCAGTTTCTCGAATTTATTCGCTGGCAGCAAAATGTGGAAATTCGCTGCTGTTTAATTTATTTGCCCATCACTAACCTTGATCTTCTCTAGATGATCTGGTCTCCTTCAGCTTGAGAGTAGAGATGGCGCGAACTGTTCGCCGGCGAACTTGTTCGCGCGAACATCGGGTGTTCGCGCTCGCCGGAAGTTCGCGAACGTCGCGCGACGTTCGCCATTTTGGGTTCGCCATTGTTGCCGCTTTTTTTTGCCCTCTCACCCCAGACCAGCAGGTACATGGCAGCCAATCAGGAAGCTCTCCCCTGGACCACTCCCCTTCCCTATAAAAACCGAAGCCCTGCAGCGTTTTTTTCACTCTGCCTGTGTGTGCTGAAGAGATAGTGTAGGGAGAGAGCTGCTGCCTGTTAGTGATTTCAGGGACAGTTGAAAGTTTGCTGGCTAGTAATCGTTTTGATACTGCTCTGTTATTGGAGGGACAGAAGTCTGCAGGGGTTTGAGGGACATTTAAGCTTAGGTAGCTTTGCTGGCTAGTAATCTACCTTCTACTGCAGTGCTCTGTATGTAGCTGCAGTGGGCAGCTGTCCTGCTTCTGATCTCATCTGCTGACTGCTGCAATAACAGTAGTCCTTGTAAGGACTGCTTTTATTTATTTTTTTGTTCCAATACAGAGCAGTATCAAGCAGATTACTAGCCAGCAAACTTACTATCATCTGTCCCTGAAATCACTAACAGCTCTCCCCCTACACTATCTCTTCCAAGCACACACAGGCAGATTTTTCAGATACATTTTTGCCCTTGATCCCCCTCTGGCATGCCACTGTCCAGGTCGTTGCACCCTTTAAACAACTTTAAAATCATTTTTCTGGCCAGAAATGTCTTTTTTAGATGTTAAAGTTCGCCTTCCCATTGAAGTCTATGGGGTTCGCGAACTGTTCGCGAACCGCTCGCATTTTTGCGCAAGTTCGCGAATATGTTCGCGAACTTTTTTTCCGACGTTCGCTACATCCCTACTTGAGAGTGACCAGTTGCCAATCTTTGCTTTATGTTATGCACTTGAGCTTATGGAAACTATAACCGGCTGTGCCTTTTCTTGCATACTAAGTTGTACATTTTTGTGTATTTTACATTGTGGAGAACACTTATGGGGATGTATTAAAAGAAGAAAGTGAGATTATTGCAATTGCAACATTTTCACTTATTTTCCACAAAAGTATTGGTGATAAATAAATTTGCAATCACGGATCTGCTTTTCATGTTTTGCCCTATTACTACATTATCCCCTATAAACAGAGTTACCTCTTTCTTAGAATTTGAAGCCTGAATACCCAAACATATATTCCAGCCTTATTTGTATTTAGTGCTTTTCATTTTTATTAAAAATATGGCCTTAAAAATTTTTTTTTATTTTGTTGAGGAAAAAAAAATAAAGTAGAACCAACATTTTGGTGTGCCAGTTATTTTACTTGAATGAATAAAAGAAAAACAGGTTATGCTTTAGCTATTTAATGCGCAGAGGGATTGTGGCTCATCAAATGGTCACAGTGGGAAATAAAATAAAAGGTTGTTTGGTGATAGTGACCATAGAACTTGTGGACTCTTCCAGCTACTGAACTACAACGTCTAATAAAGCTACAATGCTCCTTATGCTTTCGATATACCAAGCCACATAACTCCCCTTATTTATGCTCACTGGGAGGATGTTTTGAAACTCATTTTACTCTGAGACTCTCAGAAGGGCATCAATCCTCTTCAAGGAGAAGGAAAGGCTTTGTGCACTTGGGGGTACCAAATGTTAGGCACCCCCAAGTGATTGTATTGACTTACCGGAAACCCCAGGCCGGTGCTCCTATCAGCAGAAAACTGCACTGGCCCAGGGTTATACCAGTGACCACCATGGAGCGATTATCTTCCGGCTTCTTTTTTCTTCAAATTTGCCGCATGCGCAGTTGAACGAAATAGCTGACTTTTTAGTAAAAGTCCAGCTTTTCGTTCTACTTTGCATGTGCAGCCGTGCAAAGGAAAGAGGAAGACGGAAGAGAATCTCTGCATGGTGCTCACTGGTATGAGCCTGAGCCGGTGCAGTTTTCTGCTGATAGGAGCACCGGCCCGGGGTTTCAGGTAAGTAAATACTATCACTTAAGGTGCCTAACATTTGGTAGCCCCAAGTGCACAAAGCTTTTCCTTCTCCTTTCAGCAAAGGTAAAGGTTTGAGTCCATGAATGTATATTGCTTTTGATGTTCAATGCTGTCACTGATAAAGAAAGGTGGCCTAAAGCACTCATACCTCTGGTCTAAACAACTTTTGCTCTTTGATTCACTAAAATTGCCAAGATAACTATTGTCAGCAGAATTCGTGTGGCACTAGAGCTAAACCCAAAGCTAAAAGTAAGCGATCATTGCAACTCCTACTCAATGCTTCCTCAAAAAAAAAAAAAACATAGTGCTGCTATTTAATATGGATATTATTCTTAAAGGACCAGTAACATCAAAATTTTTTTTACAAAAATTAGTTATAATACAACAAAAAACCCCACCAAGACAAATTAAATGTTAAAATAGCAAAGCATTCAACTGCTTCAACTGCAATGCGCTTGGATTCCAGCTGGACAGGAATGGAAGATCGATTCCAAACAAAAGCGTGCAGACACCAACGTGCAGTCTGTGGGGGGAGCCGAACTGGTGCCGATAACAATTCCTGCGAGAGCGCAGGGTTTGCACAAACAGCTGTCCAGCTGGATTGCTGCAGTCGCTGCTAAGTTATGGATCAGCAGAAGTGGACGAGCGTTTGCTCCCCGTGCCACTTCTCTGGCTGCTCATTCATTCAGCTCTCCGGTAGCTTTGGGATAAGCTAAGGCTGCCGGGTCCCAGGCAGAGAAAAAGCCCTGGGGAGCTGCTGTGTTGGGGATCACTGGAACCCAAGCGCATCGCATGGAGCTACTAAGTTGAAGCAGCTGCAGATGGCTTGCATGAAGGTCACTAGTGAGCGCGGCACCTGTATCGGTCCATTAGGCTCATAGGGCTCTCGCACAGCAGAGGAGATCATGCAGGATGAACGGCGGGCAGAGGAAGAAGAGGATGGGGACCTGCTGATGCCCCGCTTCCCGCGCTGATCCTCCACCAAAGACCCATACAAGGCGGTGGGGTTGGCAGGAGCACGGCGGGGTCGTACATCGCGCTGATACACATACAGACAAACACAGCGACCTGGGGATATTCATGTGAAGATTAGGGACCAGCTGCAGGCTGATGGAGTGTGCGACAACCAATGTGACCTCAGTCAGCTCCATCAGTCCCATCCTACAGAATAAGAATGGAAACTTGTCCCAGCAGAACCAGTATGAGAACCACAAGCATCAACTCCTCCTCTAGCAGCAAATAGAAGTAGAACAGGCACCGCTAAGTGACTGTAGCAAAGGACGGATAATGTACTGGCAGCGAGGAAGCGGTATCGGCACCGAGAGCTAGAGAAGGAGATCGGGGCAGAGGACACACCGTCAGTGACTAGCCAGGGAGAAGAAATTGAGCGCTGCAGTATGGATGGTCGCCTTTTCTGTAGAGGACAGGACGTGGAGTTTCAGTAAGTTATTTCTTAATAAATGCTTTGCTATTTTAACATTTAATTTGTCTTGGTGGGGTTTTTTTGTTGTATTCTAACTAATTTTTGTAAAAAATGTTTTGATGTTACTGGTCCTTTAAATACTGTTCTGAAATTTACAACAGGGTCAAAAGTATGTAGAACATAAGCTAGTGTTGAACACTTAAAAATAAATGTCATTTTAAAACCAACAGGCTGAAATGGGGCCTCCTCAAATTGTTGGCACAAAGTTGGAAGTGCACATTTTTTTTTAGAATGTCATAGTTTGCATCAATATTTCCCTTCACTGCAATTAAAGGAACAGTTCAGTATAAAAATAAAAACTGGGTAAAGGGCTAGAATGTAAATCGTGGGCGGGGTGGCACTCAGAACGCTTCCTTTTCTGAAGTCGCACAAAGTTGACTCATGAGGAAACTTCAGAAAACGAACCGATCAGAGGGCCATCCCACAGGCGATTTACATTCTAGCCCGCGGGAAAAGCAGCTCAGGGAGAGTAGTCGCCTGAAGAAGTGATTTGTTGCTGGGTGAGTAATCTCCCAAAATAGCAGCGTGTCTCTGCCCTTAGGCTCAAAGTTTCATGTAACCTCTCGCTCACCTTGTTCCATTGTGAGGTGATGGTTTCTCTTACAGGTGCATAAAATCAATTATACGCCCCACTACTGTCCTTCTGTGGAAAAACTACGAGCACCCTTGGCGCTAAACCTGGCATTGCACACTTTGGCAGACACATCCTTAATTATGCATTTCTGTTGTCTGACATTGAATTGGAGATCGTTTTTTTTTTTTTTTTACTTTTTTAGTGTAGATGTTTTGTGCACCCCAAAACATCCTGACGGAACTTGGTCATTCCAGGACTCTCCAATTCTTTTTTTCAGCTGTTCCTTGGTGGATTTACGGGTACGTTTAAGGTTATTGACATGTTGCACTTTTGTTAGAGCTTCAATCTCCGGCTGGTCATCTCACATTGTCCTCAAACACCCTCTGGTACAATCAAGAGCTCAGAGTGGATTCTACAAAACAGAGCCAGGTCCTGATGCAGCAAAACAGACCCAAATCATAACAATTCCTTAACAAAACTTTACAGATCATATAAGGTTCTAATCGTGAAATGCTGTCTTTGGTTTTCACCAAACATGTCTTCTGGGACTAGTTTTGCCATGTTGATTTAGATCCCATTATCACAAGATCAAATAGTTGTATGGGGTGTACTTACTTTATCACATCAAGGCTGTGCAGAATGTCTGCTTCCTCCAATGTTATGCCCCTGCCCAAGACAGTAGATGTAACTGTGGCAAAATGTAGTAGCTTTTCTGAATCTGAGCAGCTGCCACAATATTCTTTGCCAGACCTTCTGGTATGAGATGATTATACAACCCTTTGTGATTCAACAGGAAAAAAATCCTAAATGTACCTCTATGCTCTGTTTGAATTTGAAGAGGATGGAAGAAAAAGAAAAGCTAAAAGTGATGACCCCACTGAGTAGATTTGGGATGAATTGGATAGAATGGCCAAGGCTAAACAGAGAACTAGTACAATTCATTTTTGGGCACACAATTGCAGTATTATGGTGACATACTGTATATACATGAAGTTTTTAATTAAGGGGACAATCCACAACCTTGTTTAACATGTGGCTTCAGAATATGGCATGTGCCAAACATACTTTTAACCTATTGCTATTGAGCTAAATAAGGTGATTGAAACTACTCTATATTTGGTTCTTGTGAGGTAGATAATTCGTTTACCAGTAAACAAGCTCCCTCCTGTCTCCTTTTGTTTGTTTAGTAAACAGCAATCCATCATGCAGGGAGATTATCTGTGCACTGGGAATCATTGTATCTACTTTAAGGAGCAGTATTACCTGTGTAAAATGAATTCAATGAATATGGCTTGTGCCGAACATACCTTTTTGCTGTTGCTTTAATCAATTATATAATTGTGCACCTTGTAAGGACCAAACATGAAATACATCAGTACTTCAATCAGTTTCCCTGATTAGCTCAAGACATAACAGAAACCATTAAAGGAAGAGTAACACCAACACATTATTTTAAAGGAATGCCAATTAAATGTACTGTTGCCCTGCACTGGTAAAATTTGTGTGTTTACTTTAGAAATACTACTATAGTTTATGAAACAAGCTGCTGTGTAGCAATGGGGGCAGCCATTCAAGCAAGACAAAAGGAGAAAAGGCACAGGATACACATCAGATAACAGATGAGCACTGTAGTATACAATGGGATTCTTCAGAATGTATCGTCATCTACGGTGTATCCTGTGCTTGAATGGCTGCCCCCTTGGCTACACAGCAGCTTGTTTATATAAACTATAGTCGTGTTTCAGAAGCACACACACCAGTTTTACTAGTGCAGAGCAACACTACATTTCTTTGGCATTCCTTTAAAGCACTTTCTTTTTGTTGTTACTTTTGCATTAAAGGAAAACTATACCCCCCAAACAATGTAGGTCTCTATTAAAAGATACTGAGTAAAACAGCTCATGTGTAAAACCCTGCTTCATGTAAATGAACCATTATCATAATAATATACTTTTTTAGTAGTATGTGCCATTGGGTAATCATAAATAGAAAATTGCCATTTTAAAAAATAAGGGCCGCCCCCTGAGATCGTAAGATTCAGTGTGCACACATACAAACCACATGTAAGGTCACATGAGCCAATTAACAGACAGAGGTCTGCCTTTTGCTTCCTCACTTCTTCCTGTTACAGTTAGTGTTGTAGTATTTCTGGTCAGGTGATCTCTGAGGCAGCACAGATAGAGTCACGAAATGGTGGTTCAAGGCAAGAGATGTAAAAGGGCAATATTTATATAAATATATATTCCAGTTTGGTAAGATTCTTTAATATGTCATTCAATTTGATATAAACTATCTGTTGCTTAAGTGTTCATTTTTTGGGTATAGTTTTCCTTTAAAGGACCAGTAACACTAAGAATTATTCTATACCCCTCTAACAATTTTACATATTTCAAGTGCTTTATGTGAAAATACCATTTCCTGTTCTCAACAAAAGGCGATAGGGCAACTTCAGCTGTGCCAGACCCTACTTGCAGGCTCCACAACTGCTCCCGACATCACCTCCACAAACTGGAAGCCAGTTGATGCAGCTTTACAAAGGAATTTCTCACCCCTTGTTAGCTGCCGATTTCTTCTTTAACATTCCTGCAAATTATGTCCCAAAGAAGAGAGGCATCGTACTTGTTGCTGTGCTGCAAGCAAGTGCTGTGAGCAGGCAAAGGAATGCGTAGACTGAACGTGGATTTATGGCTGACTTGGGTACTGCTTTCCCTGCTCCCAGCACTTACAGCCATAAATCACACTAAGTTAAAATACAAGGAGCTAGAAAAATCCTTCATAAAGCTGCAGCAATTGGCTTCCAGTTTGAAGAGGTGATGTTAGGAGCTGCTGTAAAGCGCGCACGTAGGCTGTGGCACAGCTAAAGTCGCCCTATCGCCTTTTGTTGAGAACGGGAAGAGAACCTTTTTAATGGTATTTTCACATTAAACACTTGAAATAAGTAAAATTGTGCAGGTCCTTTAAGCCAAATGGCAAAGCATATGCTCAACACAAGCCCTCTTCGTTGTCCTCATTGTGCAAGGGGGGTGAACTGTGCTGCTGGGGTCAATGCAAAAGGCAGCTATTATGAGGTGTCCAACAGTTAGTCTTAGTTATCACATCTGAGGTTAATGCAGTCTTGTAACTGATCGCCACAGGCTTCTGTTATTACCATTGGCTAAGCTGTCTCTGCATTTCGATGGCAGCCTATTGGCAAATGGTAAAAGGTCAAACTATAGTACATTGCACAGTTTCAAATTTTAAGCAACATTTTATTTTTCCCCTAAACAACTTTATAAAACACCTTTAGAAATGAGCACCAGGCAGAGAAAAAAAAAACATAAAAAAGCAGCAAAACCCAAATAATTATATCCTCTGTTACTTTGATGTACAAGAAAGTTCTGGTGGGGGAAATACAAATTGCCTTACAATAAAGAAAAGAAAAAAAAACTTCATGATAAAGTTCAAAACAAGACTATAGCATTTCACATAATATTTATACTTCCAAAAAGTACAATATTAATAGAGGCTTGTCAGTTGAAAAGAAACAGCAGTTTGTTAAAGTCTACAAATTCTGATGCTTTAAATTAACCCCCCCCCCTTTACATTTCTCCAAAAGTAGAAGTGGTCCAATATTCTGAGCTATTTTGCGCGAACCTGCTTGCTCTAACAAAATAGAAAGCAACAAATTTAAAGTTACCAGTTATTTAAACAAACCCACATGTTCCACAATCACTATTCACAAATAAAGTTAAAAATGAAATCATAAAAAAGATAAAAGAGGTCACGTAATACTGTTAAATAAACTACAAGATGTGTTTTCAGCAGAAACTGTAGGAGCCTGAATGTTTGTACAGTGGATGTCTGACGAAAGAGCCTCGACAGTCCGTTCAGGATACGCCGGCTAGAGATTAACGTGACTATTTCAGAACAGAAGATTTACGGTGATAAAAAAATGCACTAAACTATAAGTGAACACAAATAGTTCCAGAAATACAGTTGCCATCAGCAAAAGGGAATCTGTTTATAAACATGACATTGCTGCTGACAGTGGCCAGTTATTGCCTGTAGTTGCGGGGAGATGGGGACAAAGATGGAAGCATTTAACTTCAGGTCTCATTTAAGCCATAGGGTGGGGCAGCAAGTATTAGCAAATGTTGCTCCCTGGTTTTTCCAAAGAATATCTGGGTAGATTTTTAGGCTTTTTTTCTGCATGAATTACTTAAGCAAGAGCTGAAAAAAAATGTCTCTGTGCTCATAAAAATTTTCTTTGGCTATTGCAGACGGTTGTTCTAAATAAAGTTTACTTTAGAGAATAAAATGGAAAGCTTTTCTATTTACAGGAATGATAAGTGACTGAGTAGTGGACGCAGGAGGCTGCACTTCTGTGGGGTCCATCATCCATAGATGTCTTATGTGCTGGATTATTGATCCTCAATGAAGACTGGGGTGCAGCTGACTGGCTTACCACTTGCTGATGCAGTCGCATTTATCAAACTCTTTTATTGCCTTAGTAATTCATCTTTAAAGGGGAACTATCACAAAAATCTAATATAAACTAGCATACTGAAATAAGAAACTTTCTAAATACAATCAATTAAATTTTCTGAAAATTTTCAGCATGGGGTTCTCCTCATTCTGTCTCCATGCAGCAGTTGGGTGTCAGATGAATGATCCAATATACCTTATAGGGGGGCTTCTTTTGCCTAGAACAGTGATCCCCAACCAGTAGCTCATGAGCAACATGTTGCTCTGCAACCCCTTGGATGTTGCGCTCAGTGTCCGCAAAGCAGGAGCTTATTTTTGAATTCCAGGCTTGGAAGCACATTTTAATTGCATAAAAACGAGGTATAGTTGCAAGTAGAGGCTCTTGTAGGCTGGCAGTCCACATAGGGGCTACCATATAGCCAATGGCAGCCCTTACTTGGCACCCCCAAGTGATATTTCATGCTTGTCTTGCTCCCTAACTCTTTTTACATTTGAATGTGGCTCACGGGTAAAAAAGGTTGGGGAGACTGGCCTAGAAGATGTATTACAGCTCACTCTATTAAAATCACCAGACATCATGTCTCTCTGCAAAAGGCAGTTATTTTTTGAGTGAGCTCGAATACATCTTCTAGTAAAGGAGCCCTCCTATAAGATATATTGGATCTAACTGTCAATGAATACCTGACACCCAACTCCTGCATGAAGACAGAATGAAGAGAAACCAATGCTGAGAGAGGGATAGTGAATATAAACAAATATTTTAGAAACAATGCAGAATTTTTAATTAAAGTTTCTTACTTCAGTATGAGGAAGCTTTATATTCAATTTTCAATTTCGTGATAGTTCCCCTTTAAGGGTAAGGAAACCGCCTTTGATTCAGATATAAAATACTCCAGGATTTCCTAAAATAACCAGTTTGTTGGCGAATATACACCATTTTATATACTCTAAAGCATGGTTACACAACCTTCTGCCATCCACTTGTTGCAGTGTTCATACCAGACTGAGAATGCTGGGAAATGTGGTTCTATAACAGGCTGCCTGGACCTTTTTAATGAATTATGGAAGAGAACCAAAAAAATAAATGGGATGAAAAACAACAAAACGGTTATTTGTACAATATGGTGCTTCACAGTCAAAAATGGGGTTCATCTGATTCAATTATTTTAATGTCGATTTGATCACATTTCTATTAATACACTCTACAATTAGGTGCTATGGGGCTATCCTGTTCTCTCAAAAATAGTTCTGTCGCTGGGCAGAGAAGCACAATGTTTTGCACACATCTCGGCTTCCTCTGCTTTCCTGCATAATCTAGTGAAATGGCCTTTCACTCGTAGTGCAGGAGGCACTCTGTGGTTCTCTTCAATGAAACGGCCTTTTTAAACATGAATAAATTAGCAACAAGGGAAGGCAATTCATTTTCTGACACTTGCGTGGTTGAAAACCTCCACTGTTTTTTTTTGTTTTTGTTTTTACAGTTCTTGTCAATCGCAAAGTCCCATAAAATGGTTTAATTTGTCAGAATCATTTTCTTGCTTATGGAACATTCTAAGTCAGTGGTCCCCAACCAGTAGCTCGCGAGCAACATGTTGCTCTCCAACCCTTTGGCTGTTGCTCTCAGTGGCCTCAAAGCAGGTGCTTATTTTTAAATTACTGGCTTGGAGGCAAGTTTTGGTTGCATAAATCCAGGTGTACTGCCAAACAGAGACTCCTGAGGGCTACCAGTCCAGATAGGGGCTACCAAACAGCCAATAACAGCCCTTATTTGACATCCCCATGGACTTTTTCATGCTTGTGTTGCTCTCCAACTCTTTTTTACATTTAAATGTGGCTCACGAGTAAAAAAGGTTGGGGACCCCTGTTCTAAGTGGTCCGCCAGTTTTGGAGGTTAAGCAAAGCAAATGTAACATTTAAAGGAAAAATGCGGTTTAATTAAAAAAAAAAAAAAAACAGATCAAAACGTAAAAATGAAAGAGAAATAAAAGATTTTTCAGAGGGTAGACAGACGCATTCACATATTATCGAGCCACTGCAACTTCTTCAGGCGTTCAGCTGTTATGTTATGGTACAAATCCGGACAGTAGTCATTTAGCAGCAATGATTCCGCAATAAATAACAATTTTATGTTTCAGTCCTGCACAAGAATTGCAGCTTTAGTCACATCAACAGCTGCAACCTACTGGCTCTAACAGCAGAGGAGACCTTAAAACCAACTGTACAATATTTGTCACACTGTGACAACAAATATTAAAAAACAAAAAAAAAACGCAGGCCTGCAATAAAACAACTCCGCTGTGGGTAGGGAGGTGATCCAGGGACCACCGAAGAATCCGATAACAAGGAACCCGCTTGGTTAGAAAGTCTTAGAATAGCATGCTTTGCCTTCTGTTCTTCCCATGACCTGAAAACAAAACACAAGCCATTAGTTGGAAGCAGTAACCAAAGTGACAGCATTTTATTGCCAATAGATTAGCCACAATAGTGCAAGCTATAACACTATATTTATTCTGTAGAATGCTTTACCATACCTGAGTAAACAGCTCTAGAAGCTCTGTTTGTTAAGGATAGCAGCTGACATATTAGCTTGGTGTGACATCACTTACTGCTTGAATCTCTCCCTACTCGCTCATTGCTCAGATTACAGCAGGAAGAGGAGGAGGGAGGGGGAGAGGAGCAAACTGAGCATGCTCAAGCCCTAGCCCTGGAGGTTTAAGATGAAAACAGGAAGTCTGATACAGAAGCCCATGTGTACTCAATAGAAGGAAAGAAATGCAGTGTTTCTTTTGAATGGGGACTCCGAGGGTTTACTGGTGTATTTATATACACTTTTTGAGAACGCCAACTTCATTTTAGCCTTTCCTTCTCCTTTAAAGGGATCATTGTGTCCAACTGCTGCTGCTGAATTATCTTGGCTGAAGCAGGAAGGCGACACCCTTGCTTGAAGCAAAAGGCTAATAAAAAGGAACGTGCCTAAGAGTGATGGAACAGCATATTTTGCTGCCCACACTATATCTCCTCTATCACAGGTGTCAAAATATTGAAGTGTCTTCATCTCTGCCGGTAAAACATTTGAATTCAGTAATCACACCCAAATGCAGGAGAAAACAATTCAGGTTATGTAGCTGCAAACATTCAAACTGATTTCAGTGAAGAGGTATTTTTTCAACGTTTCGACGCCTGCTCAGGACAAGATTTATCATGGGCAATAAAACATGCCGTCCGCCATGGCCCTAATGTTGCTGAAGCAATGGGGAGTAGAGAGAGTAAGCAACATTTATTACGAATCTACAGGAGGAAGAATACACAGTAAGGGACAAGGGTGCCCAGTGGACAAATATAATGAGCATTGCTACTGCTGTCAGGGGAAGCACACCAACTGGCTGGTTATATGAAAACAAGACAAAACCTTGAAGTATACTGTGCAGTGCTAGCCTTCAATTCCATGTCATTAGAGCCAAGCTTTCAGTCTTCTCTGTAGAAAGGAAATTATTTAGTCATTTCCACATTTCAAAGGAAGCGATACAAAGTAATGACTGGGGCACACAGTGGGGGTGCAGCGTAACTGCTGGGGCGAGTTGCATTTAGGGCAGAGACAAACGAGGAGATTCGGGGAGATTAAGTCGCTCTGCGACAAATCACCTCTTCAGGCAACTAATTTTCCCCGAACTGCCTTCCCGCCGGCTAGAATCTAAATCGACGGAGGGATAGCACTCAAGAGTGCTTTGTTTTCCAAAGTCGACTGAAGTTTCCACGTGAGGCAACTTTGGAAAACTAATCGCTCCGAGTGCCCCCCCGCCGGCGATTTAGATTGTAGCCGGCAGGAAGGCAGTTCGGGGGAAATTAGTCGCACGAAGAAGAGGTGATTTGTCTCCGGGCGATTAATCTCCCCAAATCTCGACATGTGTCTCTGCCCTTACATTTGAGAGTCTGTGCCCAGCATAGTCATCAGGGGTGTTAAAGGAGATGCCACTGTCAGATTAGGGGGGCCTCAAAGCAATGCCTATGCTATTCTAGTACTAGGTCAACAAAAGCCTATGCAACTTGGTATTTTCAAATAGTACAAACCCCATCTATTTCCAGTGGGAATGGCTTGCTAAATCCTTTCATGGGTTTTCATCTGTGCAAGTATATGCACTGCCTATACAGTTTACTTTAGAATGACATTTGGCAATCCTGCAATCATGGTTTATGTTTAAGCAAACAATTCCTGAACCTTCCAGCCATTCAAACACAGTAATCATGGTGCTGCTTAGGATAATATCATTAAGATACATGCAGCTGGCAAAAACAAGTGACTTTGCTTCTTATAAAATAAAACAATACTTGTCTGTTAAAGCTTGAGCCATAGAAAAAAAAAAAAGAAAAGCAATTTGTGGCAATATAAATCTTACATGTGATATAAACCTATGATACGGTTTTACCTTGTATTTTTTTCTAATTGTCAGCTTGCAGAATTGAGCCCGAAACAAAGTAAGTACAGGTATGGGACCTGTTATCCAGAATACTCGGGACCTGGGCTTTTCCAGGTAAAGGATCTTTCCATAATTTGGACCTTCATACCTTAATTCTACTAGAACACTATTTAAACATTAAATAAATCCAATAGGATGGTTTTGCTTCCTATTCCTTTATATCTTAGTTGGGATCAAGTACAGGGTACTGTTTTAATATTACAAAGAAAAAGGAAATAATTTTTATTAATTTGGATTATTTAGATAAAATGGAATCTTTGTGAGACGGCCTTTCTGTAACTTAGAGCTTTCTGGATAACAGGTTTTCAGATAACTGATCCCATACCTGTACTACAGCAAGCAAATATCAGGATGCAGAAGGAACCACAACCAGGGATCAGTAAGGAATATCTACCAGATGCATTTGCTGCTTTGAGTAATGGATCATTTCAAATTCCATTATGTGTTATGGGCTGTTAGCCGCACTGGTCTGGCCCAGCTAACAGTTGTGATTACAATTTAGTACATACTAGGCACACTGTGCTGCCATTTTATAACCGGCGCAGGGCATGCATGCATTTAAAAGCATAGCTAGCAGAAGTAGCACACTCTCAGGACAAACTTCACAGTTAGTTACATAATTCACTTGTAAGAGATAGAATTCAACATTTTGCATATCTAATGTAGCTTCCACCCTGAGGTCAAACTAACATGAAATGTGTTATTTAAATGCAAACACGCATTCCGCCCTTTGCTGGACTTTGTATGGCCATCCTGTGCAGAAAATCATGCTTAACTGGAGCAAAAAGTCAAAGTGAAAATGTCCTGTGCAACCTTACACAATAAGCCCTGGCATGCAACGGGTCCATGAACTTACAAGAAAGGAAGGATTGTCTTCTACTATTCTTTTTGTCCGACACAACTGCATTTTTCTGCATTGTCTTCAGAAATATGCAAAACAAATAGAAAAATGTATCCCTTGGGTTTCCGGTTTTGCGTTAATGATGCAGATGGGGAGTATGAATTCAAACATATTCCAAGCTTTGTTATTTCTATAGGAATTGTTCCTAATAACTAGGGCTAGCCACGAGTCTATATGTAGCAGTGCACTAGATAATGGCCAGTATGCAAATATCCAGTGCCCGTGACAAAACAAATAATCAACTGAAATATAATAAAAACTAATATGCAAGGCGGTGATACACCAAGCTGAACAAAAGCGTGAAGGAGGATTTTGCAGAGGCACCATATTTTTGTTCATTAGGGCATTCTAAGACAAAGCAATCGTCGAAGGTTTTTATTCTGCTCTATTTCCAGAGCTGCATGGGTAAGCTCAAATGCCAGGTAGTATTTAGAGTTTTACTGCCGACTGGAATTTTATGAGTGTTCCTGAAGTATAAGAAAAGCTACTTCTAAAAACAATCAATTGATGCCAATATTTGTTGTAATGTTCACATTTCGTTTATTGGCTTTCACCCTTTTGTTGCTAATGGGTCTAAAATGGGTTTGTCTTTCAGTTATTTTTCCTAAGGGAAAGTATTAAAGAGGTGGTTCACCTTCCAATCACTTTTTCCAGTTCAGTTGTTTTCATATTGTTCACCATAAACAAAGGATTTTTCATTTGCTTTCCATCTGTTGTTTTTTTATCGTTTTGCCAAAATGTAAGTTTTGAAAAGTTTAATGTCCCTGTCTCTCTGGTGTTTCAGCTCAGTGATCCAGGAGCATTCTGAACAGTTACAATTTGCTACATATAATTGATACAATTAGTCAATATAAAGGTGGCCATACACGAGCAGACCGTGTCGGCAGCTTATTGGCCCGTGTATGGGGCCCCCCGACGGGCTTCACCGATCGAAAGTCGGCCAGATCTCGATTGGATGGGCCGAAAAATCCCGTCGGATCGCGGCCACAACTATTCGTTGAGGCGATCCGACCACCCATTGCTATTCATTGCCAGCTCAAGGTGGGCATATCGGGGAGAGATCCACTCGTTTGGCGACATCGCCAAACGAGCGGATCTCTCAGTGTATGGCCACCTTAATTCTCAGCAGGATCTGTGGAATATTAGCAACTATTGTATCAATTCTAACAGCTGCCTGTAATGAAACTTAACAATAAATTAACAAATGTATCAACTAAATGTATACATTTACCAAGTAACTACTTGACATTAAATAATTATTAGTATCTGTACACAAACCAAAAAAGTATGAAATATCGGACTGCATCCCCTGAAGCCCTACCAGAGAACCTAAAACAGTGATTACATACAGATATGGTATACGTTTTATATACAGTCAAGGCTAATGGGAGATGTTATGGGCTTGGACCCACTGGTAAGAGTCTGTGGTAGATCACTGTGACCCCTGGATGTAGAGGCTGTAAACTTATTTGACTATAAAAATAACATGGTGCAATGTGTAGATGCAGATAATGTATCAGTCTATTGGCCGTTACCATACAACATAAATAACATGGCTACACCCTGCAAGACCACAGAGGAACCAAATAAGCATATGCTATGATTGAGCGGTTTGCAACATTTTGCAAGCTCAACATTTGCAGACAGGCATATATATTACTGCAAAAATGTTCTTATGATCCTTAATGATCTATTTATTCAGGTCTACTAACATACCTGTCTCTGGATAAGAAGAATTTCGAAAACCGGGATCCTTCTGCAGCTGGATATCCTTAAGACTGAATATTGAAATATCTAGGGCAGAACACAAAATGATATCCATTACATGGCAGCAAAAACAAGAAATCCTATCTTATAAAATTTTAATTCTCCTTCTGATTACTACAGGCTAAGCCAAAAAAGACAATTTGCAGGTCTGGTTTTATTATGTAATGCTTAACCTCTCCCCATGAACTGCATATACAAACACCACAAATCCTCAAAAATTCCTGTGTGATCAATATATTTGCAGCAATGAGATTAAGTACATGTGTATCTTGACAATATCGTCGTGGGTATTGATAACTGAAATAAAGGCTTCATCTCTGTACCCACTGAACACCAGCTAAAGGCTAGCTGGTACAAGTTATAGATAGTGCTTTGTTTTAACATCTTAGCATATTTACGGTTAAGGGTCAGGGCACACACTCAGATTCGGGGAGATTAGTCGCCCGGCGACAAATCTCCTCTTCGTTTTCCAAAGTCGCCAGAAGTTTCCTCATGAGGCAACTTCGGACGACTATGGAAAACGAAGCTTCAAGTGCTGCCCACCAGCATTTTAACTGGCGGGAGGCAGTTCAGGGAGATTAGTCACCCCGATGAAGAGGCGATTTGTCACCTGGCGACTAATTTCCCGGAATCTGAGCGTGATCCCTGACCCTAATTGTGTCTTCTATTGCAAAATACTTAATTACTGAAGCTGGAGACTAATGGTATGTACCTGAGATTAGCTACAGCCACAACTGCCTTTTAAACTACCACAGGGCAATTCTCAGCAGACTAGAGTTGGCTATAAGATTTGATTGTTTGGTAAAGCTGGGAGGGCCATCATTTTGTCCCTATGAATGAGTCAATAACTGCTCTATGGGCTTGGAATAAAGAATTAATGTGGCCCTCTCCAGATATGTATGTACAGTCATGTGAAAAAATTAGGAGACCCCATTAAATGTTCAGTACTTTATTAAGAAATGGTCACATAACGATGTCTAACTTTGTTTTTATTTATCTCTGGAAAAGAAAGTGTTTTAATTGCAGGAAAACCACAAAAATCAACCTTTATTTACTCATTAAACAAAAGATATCAACAAAAATGTCTATTCTAACAAAGGAAAAAGTTAGGACACCATACCCCCTAATAGCTAGTGTTACCCCCTTTGGCTGAAATAACTGCAGTGAGACTTTTCTTACAGAAATCTACCAGTCTCTGACATCGGTCTGAGGAAAGTTTGCCCCAATTGAGGGTTTTCTTGCATGTACCACCCGTTTCAAGTCACCCCACAGCATCTCAATGAGATTAAGATCTGGGCTTTGTCTCGGCACTCCAGGACTCTCCATTTCTTAGTTTTCGGCTAGTCCTAAGTAGATTTACTGCTATGATTTGGGTCATTGTCCAGTTCTGCTTCAGCTTTAATTTTCTTACAGATGGTCTGTCATGTTCCTCAAGCACCGTCTGATACACAGTAGAATTCCTGGTGGATTCAATGATGGTGAGCTGGCCAGGTCCTGCTGCAGCAAAGCATCCCCAAACCATGACACTTCCACCTCCATGCTTCACAGTTGGTATGAGGTTCTTTTCCTGGAACACTGGATTTGGTTTACGTCAAACATGTCCTCTGTTCTGGTGTCCAAATAATTGAATTCTAGACTCATCTGCCCAAAGAACATTATTACAGAACTCCTGGTCTTTGTCTATGTTCTCTATTGCAAACTTCATTCTGGCCTTGATGTTTCTCTTAGAGAGCAACGGTTTCCTCCTTGCACACCAACCATGCAAGTTAAAGTTGTGCATTCTATTTTTGATTGTAGAGGCATGTACTTTCACATCAACAGTAGGAAGAGCTTGCTGTAGGTCCCGTGATGACATTTATTGGAGACTTCTTTTAGCATCTTGTGGTCTGCTCTTGGGGAGAACTTGCTTGGACGGCCAGACCTGGGCATGTTGGCAATTGTTTTGTCCTCCACTTGTAGACTATTTTCCCGGACAGTGGAATAGCTGATTTCGAATTCTTTTGAGATCTTTTTAAATCCCTTACCAGACTGATAAGCATAGGCCGCTTCAATCTTCTTTCAAGGCCTCAGACATCTCTTTTGATCTCACCATGGTGTTCACTCTCACCTCAACAGTCAGGAGCATACCAAATTAAATGTCTGAGGTTTAAATAGGGCAAACCTACTTCAAAATGCTGAGTAACAATATTCTAATCTTGTGCACCTGATGTGATACACCAACCCATGTGTGATATGAGCCATCGACAGTGGGAATAATCTTTTCTGCAGATTTAATTGTTTAGATATATTTCTAAATTAAGCAAATAACCATTTGTTTGGTGAAGTCACCAAACAAGCTGATGCTTTGGGGAAGTCCAGCTTGGTTAATTCATATACTTAACGTTTTCTTTCTGACAATCATTCAGGTGTGGCTTTAATACAAAGACCCACTGACTAAACCTCAAGACAATGAGTTACATAAATCTGAAATGTAAACACATCAACAGCTCGAAATGTGATGTGTATGCTTGTCTAACACAGGCGAACACTGTGCATGTCTTGAATGCTACATTTGGATAGTGTGGAATGAAGGACCAGTACCTAGGGAAAAGTTCTTTACTGTCCTAGGCCTGTCTGACATTTAGTACAGTAGAACAATATCAGAGAGACCTACCAGTGGTTGTTTCTAAACAGCATATTTTAGTGTGTGCATAGAAAAGGATAATTTTGGTTCATATTTGTAGGATTACAGGAATTAAAAAGCCAGTTGTTTTCCAGTGCTGAAGCAATTCCTACAGACATCAATATCTGAAATCAGTAAAAAGTGCCTCAATAGCTAAGATCCAATTCTGAATGCAAATATCTAGAGAGAATGATATTGATATACCAGCTGTGCATTTATTTAATTTTTTTTATGAAATGGGGTTAAAATATTAATTAATATATGAACTGGGTATCTACTTACTTTCTGGCAAACTGTGGAGTTTAGTCCCTAAGCTTCGGAAGTAAGCGTGTTTCATTGCATCTTCTGCAGAAATTCTCTTTTTGGATTCATACTGTAAAGAGGCAAAATGTGCATGCATAAACAGTGATTTAAATGGAAATTAATTTATACCAGAGAAAATTTATTTAGCAGGAAATGATATTGACAGTTGAGCTTTCTAAAAGTTAGAGAAGAGGGCGCACACCCTTAAAAATATAATGTGAGGTGCTAACCCATATGGAGGCTCCCCACGTGGGTCTCCAAATCTAACATGTAACTAATCAAGGAAGGATTGCACTCAATATACAAAAATTATATAATATATTTATTACCAAGGAAAAAAAGAAAAATTTAAAAAAAAATATAAAAATCAAAAGTGAGCCCAACACATTTTGACCATATTGGTCTTCCTCAGGGGCACAAATAACAGAAAAACAAAAAGAAAAAGGCAGGATTTAGCTGATAACTTTCCACAGATAGTATAGAAAGTAAACTTTCTATACTATCTTTACTCACCCGCATACCTATAAAAATAAACTAAAACTGCATTTTTAAAATAGTATCTCAAAAGTCGCACTCTGTGAATTAAATTATATTCATAGTTACTGAACTCCTAAATTAATCTAGCCAAATTCATAAATGCCAATCATTTAACATCATGAATTAACAAAATATTTTGTATATAGTTAAATTCATATGTCAATTTATTTCATATTCATATTAATCAATTCAATAAAAAAAACAAAAAAACAACCATAATACAGTTAATGAAATTAATTAGCCAAATTGCCCATAAAATTGATATTGGCCAAGTACTGTTAAGGGTCTGGCTACACGAGCAGATTTGGGGAGATTGTGACAAAGCTCCTCTTGTTTGGGGCAACAATCTCCCTGAACTGCCTTCCCCCTGCTCTCCGCCGGCGACTTTGGAAAACAAACCGCCGTGGGTGCTTTGCCGCAGCCAAATGATCTCATTTATCAAATGATTTTCTTAAGAGAATTAAAACCAGGTCTCCAAGGTAACTAAAATCCTTTTGGCTTGGAAGCTGGTAAGCTGCTTTATCCATATACAGAACTTCTGGAGAAACCATTTTTTTATGGCGGCTAAATAAAGGTAATTCACATTGGAGCTTAGTGAGCCAAAAATAGTATAGAGTTGTGCCATTAGCCAATAGCTCCGTGCCGCTTTAAATGGCAAAGTCTTTATGATACATCAAATGCAATTGTGGAAGCATACACGCTGTTGTTTGGAGCTAAAACATGCCAGCACCTGCAATTTACTTTGAAAAAGTAAAACTACAGCTTTTTACATTTCTGTTGGGGGGGGGGATCTTAAAACCTTTGGCACTTCCCATAAATGTGGCAACATTTTGATAACCACTTCTCTGCTATGAGTGCCTAAAGAGTTGCAAGATCAACATCAGAGCTTCCTTCGTGATGGTGAATATATTATGTATATTATTTTAAAAAATCATTTTCAAAGATTAATTGCAGTCATTACATTTATATAATCTACCAGGATTCTATTATTGATTTTATCATAAGTTATTCAAGTCTTGTCCAATGCAGTTTACAGTGCAATCAGCTTGTGAAATCTGTGATGTGAAATCTGATCTTTATACACAATTCTGTAACACAGCATGGTTGTAAGAATGAATTTAAGTTACCTGAAGAAACCGTGTTAATAACTCAATTCCCTCTGAGTCTAACCTAGAAGAAAAATATAAACAATTTTACAACAAATAA
Organism: Xenopus petersii; assembly: GCA_038501925.1. Lineage (NCBI taxonomy): Eukaryota > Metazoa > Chordata > Amphibia > Anura > Pipidae > Xenopus > Xenopus petersii. The sequence continues at coordinate 36,419,088 of CM076677.1, forward strand.
TAAAAATCATTTCCAAAACGAAACTTGTGTGTAGACTAATGCTATATGGAGCAGAGGTGTGCATTTTTTGGATATGAAAGTCACAATCTATTTCCAAGTATATTAATTTCAAGTAACAATAATTCCCAAGAAATTACTGGAACAATGAGAAGACTCTATAACCAGCTGCTCTTTATTTCAGAGTGAAAGTCTAGTGCAAGAAATCACAAAAATATTTCCTAATTCAAACAGTCAAAAAGTTATTCTTCAGGTCTAAAAATGGACAGTAATGTTGTGTACCTGTCACAAAGTATGTGTGTGTGTGTGTGTGTGTGTGTGTGTGTGTGTGTACCTTTCTCAGGTTTTTGTTTCTGTCCACCAACTCAATGCTATGTGAACCAAATCATGATAATCACTTAATGCAGAGTTCTTGCAAACTATCTATATCCAGGGAACAAAGTGTAGCAAAGAGTGTCAGCGACATCTATGTATAAGAAACCAAGTGATGCCTGGCAACATATCAGCTATGCATACAGGCTAGAGCAGGATAAAGGGAAGCAAATCATGCTTCATACAATGTGGATTTAAATTAGGGATGCACCGAATCCTGGATTCGGCCTTTTTCAGCAGGATTCGGATTCAGCCGTATCCTTCCGTCTGGCCAATCCGAATTTGTATATGAAAATTAGGGGTGGGGAGGAAAATAGCGTTGTCACAAAACAAGAAAGTAAAAAATGTTCTCCCATTCCCACCCCTAATTTGCATTTGCATCGGGGTTCGGCCGAAATTCTAAATAGTTGATTCGGTGCATCCCTAATTTAAATACTGGAGACTGTAAAGGAGAAAAAAAAATAAAAGGGGATGGGGGAAGTGAGGAGTGTAAAAAGAGGATACTGTAAATGGGGAACACAAGTTGCTCATAGTCTATGTGTACTCCTACATTTGTTGATAGGAAGCAAATCATCACGCAGCCTTATGTTTTTCTATGTTCATGAAGATCCTTTATAACTTTTTCAGTCTATCCACATCAATCTGGTCCAACAAAATAACTAAAAATCCATGTTCATTCACAGCAAAACTGTTTTTAGCAGCATGAAGATATAATGTTGCACAGTACAGAAAGACTCCTTATCTGTAAGACTCCATTCTGGATAATATTATTGTTAAATGTCATATTTGAATATTTTTGTTACCAAATACCATCCTTTTATTACTGAAACCACTGAAAGTTGATGGTCACACTATATGTATTTTTTTATAAATCCATGTTCATCTTATGAAATACAGCAGACCTGTATACTTGTTGGACATCAAAGGGAGCTTGAAGTCTGGAAACCTCCAGTGTCCCAAGTTATTAATACACCAAATATCTCTGCTTCTAGTCAAGAACATGCTTTTGTTCATGGGCATTAAAGTTTTATTATTGTAAATACAAGACCCCAGACAGGAAGAAACAGTCTGGCACACATGCTGTACTTTACTTTTTGGATTAAGTGTTTCTGATAGGTGGAAATACCTTGGTGCATGGTTGATAAGAGGTTGAGGTTTGTACTTTGGAAAATTGTAGTTTCTAAATTCATCATTTGAAGAAATTCCAGGCCATGTCTCTTCAGCTGGAGTTCCTGTCAAAAGCAGAGTCATTACTGAAATACTTCTGTAAACGAATCCATTAATTGTTAGGCTCCCTCATTCACAGAAAATGTGCATTCAATGGCACAAGACAATTAATTGCTTATACGGTATGTAAATGGAAAGAGATAAAGCAAAGGGAAAGCAGAATTCAGTCACAATCAAAATTATAGCTCACTTTTCTGCTACCAGGCTAATTGGGCAGAAATAATGGAATATCTGGCCACCAAAATAATGGAGAGAAGTGGGCAAAGCTTTATTGACAAACAGATGATAACCGTGATTATGGTTGGGAAAGAGTAATCAAGACCAACTTACATGGGCTTTAGTTACACTGCTGTGATATAAAAAAGCATCACAAAAAGTTCTAGCAATCAAATACCACAATTTCACTTCACAAAAAGCCACCATTTTATTTACCTAAAAGCCGGAAAATTAAGTGAAGTTCATCTTCCACTGTAGAACCAGGAAACAGAGGCCTTCCTGAAGCCATTTCAAAAAATATACAGCCAACGCCCCTTGAAAGGAAAAAGAGAACATAAAGGAGCCAAAAGTCAGTCATAAACGAACTACGGTTTTCTGCACACACACAGTCTACTAAAAAAAATCAAATGTTACAATTAATATAGATTATACTTGAATTAAGGAGATCCCACAATTGTTGAGCTATGCTCCGTCAATGGATGACAAATGCAAAGGTACCAAGAAATAAAAGAATTCATATGTAGTTACCACATATCAATTTGAGTGGAATATTCAGAAGACCCAAGTAGGACATCGGGAGGCCTGTACCATAATGTCACAACCTCATTGGAATAGGTTTTTGTTGGAACACTCTTTGCTCTGGCCAAGCCTACAAAAAAAAAGACATGTGGCAAATGTCTGCAAAATCAGCTAAGGCTTCAGCAACAATTATATTCTATATGTGATATTTAAAATGTGATATTTGAAGCATATGGCAGATCTGTCTACCATAATATTCTCCTAACACATTAGTTCTCTTAACATGTGTAATGTGTTACATATGTAAAACATATCTATATATCTAGGGGGTGTTCGGGTAAGAGCGCACGCTAAGATTCGGGGAGATTTAGTCACCCGGCAACAAATCGCCTCTTCTTCGGGCAACTAATCTCCCCGAAAAGCCTTCCCGCCAGCTAGAGTCTAAATTGTCGACTAACTCCCCCCTGAATCTTAGCGTGTGCCCTTACCCTAAAATCCACAGTGTAAACAATATTGATTTTGACTTTCATAAAAAGTCAGTTTTAGAAAGGAACAGAGATGATGACTGTGCGGAGCAGGGGTCAGGCAAGTTATCTGAAAATACCCAGTGTAAAAATACAAATTATGTGTAATACACACAATGCCATCAGAGTTGTACTTTATAATGCACTGTACTAAACAACATAGTTGCCATGGTACCTTTAAAATCACTTTTAGAACTATGACAACCTGAAGCAGCCATAGGAGCAGTGTACTTGGGTTGCAATGAAAGCATGGTAAAAAAGCCGGACTGTGATTTCAAGGGGTTATGCACTGCCACTCAGACAATAGCAGAACATTTACATTACTTTGCACTTGGCTTTTATGTGCAGTAATTTGCTCTACTTTACCATAATGATTTGGCTTAGTACTTGGAAAGAAAAGGGCACTAGGGGATATGTTTAAGCAGATCATTTCGAATGCCTGTCATTACAGTTATATAACAAGCTTTTTATAAGCAAATTCAAATTATCTATGTCAAATTCAATCATCTGTGATAACATCTATGATTACAGTCCATTTCTTCAGCATTGTTTGCGAACTATTCACCCTTAAATGCTGCTCTACAGTAAAATGATGTTTTGCCCAAAAAGGCTCATTTTCTTGCATGAGCGAACTCTGAATTGAAGAGGATACAAATCTAAGAAGCATTTCAATAGTGAATGTCGCTAGAATCTCAGGTTTTATTGCATTCATCACTGGGAAATACAATATAAGTAGTGTTTTTCTGATTAATGGCCAAAATGCACTGTGTATTTGAGACAGAAACAACTAGTTGTTATAAATCCACATTACTTTTTTACACACACACTATATATATATATATATATATATATATATATATATATATATATATATATATATATATATATTTATATATATATTTAGTCTTGACTTGACGTTACAGGAATAAAAGCCACTGTCCCTACTATGTGCCAGGTTGACAAGTATTTGGCTGCCTAATCAGATGTTACAATATGCTGGTTACACAAATGACTGAGAAAAAATTACAAAAAGTACTACATGTCCCATACCAAAATCAGCCAATTTCAATTCGCCTTTTTCATTGATTAGCAGGTTCTGTGGTTTCAGGTCTCTGTGAAGCACTTTCCTTTTATGACAGTACGCCAAGCCACGCAGAATTTGGTACAAAAATATCTGTCAAAAATGTATAGGAAAATATATTACAAACTTTAAGACAATGCACATGATTTAGCACATGAAAATAGGCATTTCACCTAAAGGTTGAGCAGCAGAAGCAGCTGACGAGTAGTACTGCAGCTTATTATTAAATAATTCTCCAAGGCATGCTGGCAAGTTAAAAAATAAAGTTTATTTACATCAAATATTAAAATACATGAGAAATAACCCCTTTAGCGCCTAACGCGTTTCATGCTTACCTAGCCTATGACTAAGTGCGCACTTAGTCATAGGCTTGGTAAGCATGAAACACATTAGGCACTAAAGGGGTTGGAGAATTATTTAAGTATATGGTTGTACCTCTGTTTGTATGACTTCACCGTCTCTTCTGCCAATGAACTGGTGTATGAAACGTTGTTCAACAATACTGTGGTGCAAATCATTAGTGCTCCCCACACAATTATTTGCACCAAAGAATAGGATTACAAATATTTGCTAACCCCAGTCCCCACGCTTTGTGCTAAAGACTTTCTCTTGCACACACTGTTATGTCTATTTTGACAAATTAGACACAGTTGCACCAGACGTAGCGCACAAGTCAGACGTAGCGCACAAGTCAGACGCAGGGCAATTACATCTGATTTAATGCCTGCATAGTGCATACAATGATGCATGAACTCTGGGAAAAAAAACATGGCAATTATGTCCACAACTGCACTTTGCTCACTGCATAGGGGTAATGAATAAAGCATAATAAACACGCACGTATAACATTAGCAGCCAAATGGAAGTCAGCCGGTTATTATTATGGAGGTCCATAGAAAATTATATTAAAAATATGTCTATTGCATGTACTCAAAATAAGATACATACATTTCTAGCCATATGGGCCCTACAAATTACTGGCAAACCCCCAAACCTATAGTGCAATAGCACTAACCTATAGTAAGTCTGAATACTAAACTAGATGAATTCAGAACACTTAAAGAGGCTCACCCCTTCTACCCCCCAGAAAGAAATCCGATAATATCCACAGTTGGATGTTTCTTAAGGTGGCCATACACGGGCCAATAAAAGCTGCCAACAAACAGAGGCGGCAGTTTATTGGCCCGTGTATGGGGCCCCCCCGATGGGATTCCCCGATCGAGATCTGTCCGAAAATCTCGATCCGATGGGACTAAAAATCCCGTTGGATCGTGGCCACATCTGTTCGCTGATGTGGTCCTGCGATCCGACCGCCCGTAAAGACACCGTTAGGATCTGATCGTTGGGCCCTAGGGCCCACGATCGGATCAGCCCGATACCGCCCACCTCAAGGTGGACATATCTGGGAGAGATAACGCTCGTTTGGCGACATCGCCAAACGAGCGGATCTCTCAGTGTATGGCCACCTTTAGGCATTAAAAAATCTGGTTCTTAAAAATCGAATGCAATAATTCTAAAGGTAAACTTTTTTTTAATGGTATTTCGCGGTTTATGATTTTATTTATGCATGGTTTAAGATCTCCAGAATTATCAATGCTTTCAACGACACATGGTAATGATTATGTACATGCTTGATAGGTTTTGTGTGCAATAAAATGCTAATATTAAACCAGACCTTTAATTATGCAATGTTAATATGCATGGATTATAATTCTGTAAATTTTAAGTTCCAAAAAAAAAAAAAAAAAAAAAAGCAAATTAACACTTTGTACCTTCACATTGTGTATGCTCATAATATTCCCACAGTCATCCATATACTGCTTTAAATCTTTGTCCTGTGAAAAAAAGGAGGTATGCATTATGAAGCCTTCCTAACGGAAATGGAAACTCATAATTCAGCATTCAGATAAATACAGAAGGGACACTGTGCCATAAAAGAAATTTTATAATAAACCCCCATAATTGGTTAAAATGTCTTTCTTGGCATCATACCAAGCATGCAAAAGGTCAATCAAATTGAGTAAAGAGTAAATAAATGTACAGTACTAAAGAGTGGCAAATGACTGTAGCACACCTGTGCCATCCATCTGTGCCTGGATTTAGAAAATCTATTTTTTTCTACAGCAAAATACTGTTGCCTTAAGTTCTGGTCAACTTCCTAACACTAACGTTTACAGAAAAACTAAAAGGAATAAGAAAAAAAAAATACTCCGAAGCTTTTTTCCTCCAGCTGAGTTTTTGTGGTTAGCATAATATATTCCAAAGAAGAAATGCAGTAACCTACTTCACCACTGGCATCCAAACTACAGTAAGAAAAGATATAAGACTCAAATGGGAAGATTTATTGTGGAATAAATCTTAAAACCGTGGATTGTAAACGAACATCTCTTGCACATCAATATAACTTTCAAAGAAAAAAAAATAAATATTGGTACTTACCAGATATTCAAAGACGAGCGTCAGTGATTTGTCCGTGTGGACAATATCATGTAAAGTGACAATGTTTGCATGCTTTAGGTCCTTTAGTAATGATACTGCACATGAAAAAATCCAAAAAATTACAGTTATGCTGGTCATTTTGAAATACATGTAACTTCTATTAAGCAGATAAAGCAAAATGAAAGGTAAAATCATCCAAGTTGTTAGGCACCCCACAGTAATTCTAGTCACTTACCTACTGTCTTGATCTGGTGGCACTACTCTTCTTCCAAAAAAACCATTCCAACTTGAGGTACTATTAACTGAAAACTATGTTGGCATCTTTTTCTGTTATTGCATATGTGCTCTATACAAAGATTTCTGGACCGCCCTGAAACGTTCCTATAAAATGTGTCAGCATTACTAGGGACTTTTAGACAACTTTAAAAAGTTGCCTGCACCCAAGGCCCCCATGGCCCAAAATTACTTACCTCAGACATGGCTTTGGGTCCTGTTCTATTCTGTCAGTCACAATGGGCTACACCAGTTCTTTCATTTGTAATTGGCCTATGGAAGGACTGTGCTGCTTCTAGACCAGCTCAACTGAAGAAAAAAGTGCAGTGCCTGCTTCTCTCTTTTCAATACTAAATTTTAGGTACCCCTGGAGTGGGGGCGGCATGGGGGCATTTGAAACTGAAAAAATCCCTAACCTCCCTCAGGAATACAGACATGTTTCTATGGATTTTTATAGGGACCTATCAGAATCACTTTATAACTGAAGATAGAATAAAATGCCAGCACAATGCTCAACAAACAGTACACTGGGCAGGTACATTTTTTGAAGAAAATGAGTGCTAGTCCAGGGTAGCAGGTAAGGGGCTAGAACTAGTGCCCAACAAATTGCCATTTTCTGTTTTAATCATTCACTCCTTTTGAAACAGTGTCAGTTCTCCTCCATGGTTGTTCATCACCTGGCTTCTTCTACACTGCTTCAGCAATACCAGTATAACAGAGTAGAAAGGAACATACAGATACTGCTTTCATAGCAACTATATTTAGCTGTTGTTGTTTAGATGTTTATTACATTGCAATACATGCTTAGAATTCCTTATTCTTTCAATGAGAAAAAACAGTTCATGGACATGCCTTTTAATTGTAATAGACATAGATACATTTGCAAACGTACCTTCTCTAATAGCTGTACAAGGTGCTCCTTCTTCATGCTCCAAACGAATTTCCTTTAGCGCAACAAGGTTTTCTGTCAATTTACTTCTTCCTTTAAATACTGTTGCGTAAGTACCCTACATAAATAAAGTTTTGATAAAGATGAAAACTTATTGGAATCTTTGATGTGGTTATGCCCAAGGCTATGGTCACATTACACTTTATTTACATGTGCTTGAAAACCCAAATTACAGTTTTACCTCCCTCAACATGTAAGAAAGAACAAACATCCTTCCTCAGTATGTTGAAGTTTGTGTATTCTAAATTCTAATTATCCAACCCCATTCCCAATTGATTGGATTAAACAGGACAAGTGCCACCAGAACACTTTGCGACTGACACAAGACTGAGGAGCTCCTTTAATTCAGGGGGAAATGTCTATTCGACTATATTTTCTAAACTATGATTTCATAGGCTACCAACAGTAACAATAGAAAATTATATCAGCAAGTACAAACCTCTCCAAGTTTTTCCAGTTTGACATATGTTTCCATCTTCCCAAAGCCAATTTCTGACTGCAAGGCAGAAAAGAAAAATAGAGATAGCTATCAGAATATTTTCTTGGTAGGGCCACAGTATATTTTAAATTATAAAGTAACTTTCTGAGCCTAGACTGTTTATTGTTTTAAAGGAAAAAAAAAAAAGACTAATGTCAGGGATCCATTGCCCTCTAGCCTGACTTGCATATGTGCATTGTAGTAAAAATATTTTAAAGGGATACTGTCATGGGAAAAACCATTTTTTTCAAAATGAATCAGTTAATAGTGCTGCTCCAGCAGAATTCTGTACTGAAATCCATTTCTCAAAAGAGCAAACAGATTTTTTTTTATATTCAAATTTTTTATATTCATGGGGCTAGACATATTGTCAATTTCCCAGCTGCCCCAAGTCATGTGACTTGTGCTCTGATAAACTTCAATCACTCTTTACTGCTGTACTGCAAGTTGGAGTGATATCACCCCCCCCAGTAGCCAAACAAAAGAACAATGGGAAGGTAACCAGATAACAGCTCCCTAACACAAGATAACAGCTGCCTGCTAGATCTAAGAACAACACTCAATAGTAAAAACCCATGTCCCACTGAGACACATCAGTTACATTGAGAAGGAAAAACAGCAGCCTGCCAGAAAGCATTTCTCTCCTAAAGCGCAGGCACAAGTTACATGACCAGGGGCAGCTGGGAAATTGACAAAATGTCTAGCCCCATGTCAGATTTCAAAATTGAATATAAAAAAATCTGTTTGCTCTTTTGAGAAATGGAAGGGCAGAATTCTGCTGGATCATCGATATTAACGGATTCATTTTGGAAAAAATTTTTTCTCCATGACAGTATCTTTTTAAGCAAAGCACAATGCAATTACTTCATCAGTACAATGGTATGAGGATGTTTATGTAGATTAAAAGTTGCCTATAGGTTGAATTGATGGTTTTTCGGTAATAGGGCTGCTTTTGTAAGTAATTGTTACTTGAAGTTCATAAACATGACTGCTTTGCCAACCTGACTGGAATATCCCTTCTCAACCCATTAGAGATTATAATGCTAACAGCAGCCCCCTTAGAGAGGATCATCACCAGTTAGGTAAAAGCATTAGGAAAATACTTTTATGACACAATTAAAAATAGCCTGCAAAGACAATGGGGGAAATCAACTAAACGGAGAATGCTCCGCCAAATATCGCCAGGTGTAAATTGGTCACCACTGGTACGCTAATTCACAAAAATGAGAAGTTGCATCTCAGCAGCTGAATGCTTGCAAAGTTTGCTTGTGTTAATTTCTTAGAGATCCTTCGCTAGCATTTAATTCTGCCTAGCGAAACTTCGTTAGTGCTCTTACGCACTAAGATGCTTGAAGTGGACACTTCTAATTACACATGTCAAAGGAAGCAAATAAAGACAAATAAGATCCTCTAATGTCCTAGACATGAGCCCACGCTAAAAGAAATGTGGCATGCCGCTCAAATTGGTTAAAAAAATTGACACAAAAATGTTTTACTTTTGAAGGCAATCCTGCTTTAAAAAATGAAAAAACCCCAGCATTTTTTTACAACTTTTATGAATTTCCGGCATACAGGATATGATGTCACTGACATAAGATTGAGGAGGATGAAGCTTCATCTTATCAGTTAGCCTAATCTAAGGTTGCGAAGGAAACTCTGGCGAAAGAGGTAACGCTTTGTAAAATTCGCACTTCAGTGAAACGACTGTTCATCTGAGCAAAAAAAAAAAAAAAAAAAAAAACTGTGCTAGTGACAGTCTCTTTCACTAGCGAATTGTCCTCTACTCCTGTTTGTAAATTGGTGATGTCCCTGCGGATGAGATTTCTGATTTCAGTAGCGACATGCACTTCGCCCTTTAGTAAATCTGCCCCAACGTTATCAAAGATGTAAAAAGTTTACAGTCTGGTGTCATAAAGATCACCAGGCCAGTTCATGATTTAATTTACTCTTTGTTCTCTATTAAGATCTGCCCATCAGTGGGGACTATTCGAGTATTTAGTACCTTTCTTAGCATGAGCTTTTTCCTCATTGGCTCATTGCTGAATGTGATATAAGAGGTAGTAGAATTAACAGAAATTCAGCCTGAAGAGTTACTGAAAAGTAATTGGAGGGACCATAAAACAATGATATAACCAGTGTGCATGACATGGGTGACTAGTCATCCTCTAAACCAGGGGTCCCCAACCTTTTTTTACCCGTGAGCCACATTCAATTGTAAAAAGAGTTGGAGAGCAACACAAGCATAAAATAGTCCCTTGGGGTGCCAAATAAGGGCAGTGATTGCCCCTTTGGTTGCCCCTATGTGGACTGGCAGCCTACAAGAGGCTCTACTTGGTACTATACTTAGTAATTATGCAATTAAAACTTGCTTCCAAGCCTGGAATTCAAAAATAAGCTTCTGCTTTGAGGACACTGAGAGCAACATCCAAGGGGTTGGAGAGCAACATGTTGCTCACGAGCTACTGGTTGGGGATCACTGCTCTAAACCATAGCAACACTAAAATGAGAGTATGATATATTTACATCAGTTATTTCCTGGAAGCCATGGCGTTTCTTTACAGGAAATCCTCACATTATGCCAAAGTGATAAAGTCATGGATAACAACTAGGTCACATCATAAAAGGCTGACGTTTACTGTGTGTAGATCCAAAGTTCATTGGAGATAAATACATGGTGTAGTGGGCAGAAATACATACTAGGGCCATTAAAGATTAACTTTAAAATAATGGTAAAACGTCATCTCAGGCAATCAAGAGAGATCGTCTGAGCTGATGAACATTGAAAGTTACTGATGTCATTTTTTCATGTACGATCTCATGATTCCATCCAGGAGGAAACACAGAATCTGGTGATGTTCATGAGTTCAGCACTTCATTCAGGCTGGCATTGCCAGCAAAGGGTTTTCAACCAAGTATTAGAAATTAACATTTTATTTTCAGTTTTTTAATTTGTCCATTTTACCTTTGAGCCCCTGAAATGTAGTGATTGTGTAAAAAAAAAAAAGTCTTTAGTTCCTCACATTTTTATGCAATCTTTTTGTTCAACCCACTGAATTAAAGCTGAAAGTCTGCCGTTCAACTGCATCTGAGTTGTTTTATTTAAAATTCATTGTGGTAATGTACAGAACCAAAATTAGAAAAAAAAGTTGTCTCTGTCCAAAGATTTATGGGCCCAACTGTATACTGGGGGACCACAAACTAACTACTATATCTGTATAGCAGCAGCAATCACTATCTTAGCTGCAAAAAAACTGAAAGAGACAAGCAGCATATTCAGCATAATGCACATTCTCTGCACACGACACATTAGGCATACTCACTTAACTGTAAATTCAAGAAAAACAAATGGAAGAAATAACCACCAAAATAAATGAAATCTTCTATTTAGGATTTATTAGAGTAGGTCAAAAATTCAAGAGAACTTACTAATGATGCTCTACGTGACCTTCGGCTCAAAGGTTGATCAAACGGAGGACTGTTGATTTGCAGCTTTTCCAAATATCCATCGGGTATCCTAATATCAGCTGGAAGTGACAGTCTCTTGTTCAGATCCTGAAACAAAAAGAACATTTAAGTAATTCGAAGGCGGGATGTTTTTACCGTACTGGCATTTATTGGTGTGTGTAGCATTCATATTTCTAAAAACTTCGGTAGGAGGAAGTGCTAAGTTTCAACGATATTTAACACCAGCATATAACTGTATATCTGAACTTCTTGTTAACATTGATACACAATTAACAGAGGTTGTGTGTGTTTATACATACATGGAAGAATTTAACTAATACTCTTTGGTCTTATATTTTTGGGGAAAAAAATAATGGTAAAATCAGCATTCATATTGCTCATGCCCCAGACCTTCAGCATAGGGGAGTAATTCACAGGAAATTGTAATTGCAGACAGACATTAATCCGGTACACCAAAGAGTAGAATTCAGGAGCCCAAAGTTTAAATAATACAAAAGATTATATTTTATATTATGTATAAAAACAAAAGCCTTACGCATTTCGGGTCACCAAGAGACACTTAATCATAGGCTAAGATTAAGTGTCTCTTGGTGTAAGGCTTTTGTTTTTATACATAATGTAAAATAAAATCTTTTGTATTTAAACTTTGGGCTCCTAAATTCTACTCTTTGGTGTTCTGGATTGATGCCTGTCTGCAATTACAATTTCCTGTAAAATCAGCATTCACACAGCAAAAATGTTGACTTTTGATCTTTCACACAATAAAAAGATTAACATATTCATTTAATTGCATGGATAACTTCAATCCCCATGTGAATTCTGACTCATGATACATTTTGCTCTCGGTTATGATTTCAAATATGACTGTGATATCAGTAAATCAAATGCAACAAAGTGTTCAGGCCCCGTGAACTAATTACTTGGTGGGAGTAGAGAAGTTTTTACTTCCCTGCATTCTGCATAATTTCTCTGTTGCCTTCAAAAGATACCGTTAGCCTTATTACATTGTAAACATGCGTTAAGAAACGCAGAAGGGAAAAAAAGCTCACAAATTTTGGAAAAAAATTGAAGTGGAAATCAAATGCACCGAAAACAACTAATGCTTTTAGAAAACAATGAGAAATCTTAAGAAAGTAATGCAATTATAAGAAGAATAGACTTTGTTACAAAGAGAAACAATAGATCTTAACAATAACAAAAAATAACCCTTTCTTCTTTCACACGATTGCGAGCTATTGTGAAAAAAAGACTTGCCTAACTAAATTACATGCATGGGTCACTGCATAGGTACCAATTTGTTATCCATTAGCCTTTTTTTGGTCAAAACTGTTAATTGTGAATTATCCAAACTGAATCGAGTTTTAATTCGAATTTAAATTTTGAGATTTATCATATTCTAGCCCTTTAAGAGGTCAAATTTGACTACTCGCCACCTTGAACCTGCCAAATTGCTGTAAAAGTCAATGGGAGAGGTCCAGGGATCAATTTGGTGATGTTTGCAGCCTTCCACACATTCGAGTTTTTTCAGAGAAAAAAACTGGAATCAAGTTTTTTTTACTTCAATTCAAGTTTTTTCTAATTCAAATCGGATTAGATTCAAGTTTCCGGGTCAATTCAATTCATCAGAGTTTAAAAAATTAGATTTTAATAATGAATTTCGATTGGTTGAATATCGTATCTATGGGAGTTTTAAAAAACACATGAATTCGAAATTCAACCCTTGATAAATGTGCTTCCCAGAATAAATTTACTTTTCTACACTACCCTGTTAGCAAAAGCTGGCCATACAGGATAAGATGCCCTCACATTACTTGACTGCTCAACAAGCATTTGTGAGGATGATTTCACTGGACAAGTGATATTCCTGGGTGTTTAATTATCATGGGATATTCACAGGATTTCAAGAAACAAACACATGGACAAAATCAAAAATGGTATAACAATAGAATGACATGCTTGATTTTGAGTTGAGCAAAATTTGAAGGAAGGTTTGTGCAAAATACAGTATGACACCATGAAGGTCCATGAGTTCTGCAAGGGCATGCCTTATAATGGAAAAGTCCCACAGTAGTACAGGTATGGGAACCCATTATCCAGAAAGCTCTGAATTATGGGAACGTCATCTCCATAGACTCAATTTTAATCAAAATTGGGATTTCCTTTTTCTCTGTAGTATTAAAACAGTACTTTGTAATTGATCCTAACGAAGATATAATTAATCCTTATTGGAGGGAAAAACATTTGGTGATCCCAATGACGGAACATCCAGAAAACCCTAGATCCCGAGCATTCTGGAGAATAGGTCCCATATTCTTAAATACATCACATGATTACTTAAAATTGGCTCTTTTAAAAGCATTGCTACATTAAAATATAGTACACAATTCTTTTGGACTCTACAAAATACATACAATTCATTTTCCAGAACACTTGCAGAACCGATTTAGAAATTTACTGTATGCATTTCAGTTAAGCGCACCCTTCATTATTGCTTTCACATATTTTACTACAAGCAATGAAGTCTGCAATCTCCAGCAGGGTGCAGCATCATTCCAACACAAGACCTGTAGTGAATTACCATTGAATATAGGAAATAGCATTAAACTTCACTGATCACATTAACATGCTGCCACTTCTCAGTGTTGGGCAGAACATTTCTGCAATCTATTTTTTTTTTTTTTTTTTGACAGTGCTAACTAGTCTATTTCTAGCTATAAAGAGAAATAGCCTTGCATTCCATGTACCTACTACATAATCTAAAGGTGGCCATACACGGGCAGATAAAGCTGCCGATATCGGTCATTTAGACCAATTTGATAGCCGATCTGCCCGTGTATAGGGGCTTCCGACAGGTCTTCCCGATCGATATCTGGCCACGATATCGATCGGGAAGGTTTGATTTTTACCCGACCGACCCATCGGAGCCCCTTGGTGTATCGTAATTAGATTGTTTGACCATACGGCCGAACGTTCAAATTACCCCCGATATAGCCATGCTGTTAGTGGCATATCGGGGGAAAGATCTGCTCGTTTGGCGATGTCGCCAAAACGAGCGGATCTATGAGTCTATGGCCAGCTTAACTCTCTGATGTCTTTAGGACAAAACAAAAAATAGTGTGACTTAGCATGATACATACATTTCAGTAGGAGATGTCCTGGGTATTGCCTGCGTTTCAAGTAAAGGTATTTTTTGGATTATCAATTTGGACGATTTTTTGACAGTCTCTTGAACTATGTTTCAACACTTAATTAAGGGGTTTTAACCTATAATTATAATCGATTGTATATAACACTTTTTTGATTTCACTACAAGGAGAGGGTGTTGCATGTACTCACATCCCTTCTCCTCACTTTAAAAGGGTTTTTGATGGTGTACCACAGGGCTTGATAAAGAGCCTAGTAGGCCGAAACGTTACCTTTTTGTATGATGTGGGCTGAATAAATTCTTCTTTGAGGACTATTACGACCTATACAGGGTGCTGCTAGTGATTAATTTATTCAATATATGGATATGACCCTATGACAGAAGTGGGTCCTCCAGTACAGCACTTGGCACGACAAAAGTGGTTATTCTTTGAGGTGCAATGTAATTTCTCCTACCGCACACCCGTAGTTCACCAATCCTGCAACTGGTGGTGCGTTTCTTCCGTTGACCCGGCCGGGTCCCTTAGCAACGAATGTGTATAGAAAATGGATCCGCACACACTGGTTAATGTAGTCGGGGAGTATCCCCTTTTATTCAGCCACCAAACATGTTTGGTGGCTGAATAAAAGGGGATACTCCCCCACTGCATTAACCAGTGTGTGTGCGGATCCGCTTTCTATACACATTTATTCTTTGAGGTGAGCACTCCACAATAGTGACTGTCTCAAGTAAAGGTACAGTGATAATTGTCTAAGTAGATCGACATTTATGTGTAAGCGGTAAAACTAGGTAGGGCTAAGTGGCCACATTTTCACCAAATTACAGAGCACCTCAGTACATTTTCTCTTCTACAAAAAATAAACCACAAAACTGGAACTATTTTTCTCAAATACAGTTCTCAGTATTTTCAGTTGGTGATTTTTCCACACCAGAAAATGCTCTGTGTTTCATCCTTATATCGCTATTTCTACCCTGTTTGAATTAACCTGAAACAGACATACCAATGTTACATTAATTCAATTAAAAAAAGTAATGCAGGTTTTATTTTTAAAAAATTCTTGTAGCATTCAAGCTTGTTAAAGTTAAAAACACATTGCTGAAGCTTTGATGTTTCAAACGCTTTGCGCATCGTCTACAAATAAATATGACATTGGTCCATTAATAGGAATCACCTGCTACAAATAACTTTCTCTTGTTTCAGCAAGCATTTTTACATACAGATTATAAGCCAATTTGGAAATAGGAAAACATTAGTTCATGGACTGCTGTACAGCCTAGGATTCAGAAGTCACAAATTAAAATCAGTTCCAAAGGGCTTTGGACTTGTAGTTTGCACATTGAATGCCTGAGGCACTCTGACAAGGACTATAGACTGTGATGTAGTCAAAGTTCTGCTGAAGGCTGGGCAAAGGGAAAAGATAAAACTATCACAATAAAGCTAAAGACTTCTGAAAGATCAGGGGAGAGATTTTTTAATGGAAGGATAACCGAAGTGTCCTAAAAGCATGTTTATCAATAAAAGCAAATGTAAATGCTCAGTGATCATTTTAAATATGTGTTAGGGTCAGGGCACACAGGCAGATTCGGGAGATTAGTCGCCCAGCAACAAATCTCCTCTTCTTCGGGCGACTAATCTTCCCGAACTGCTTTTCCACAGGCTAAAATGTAAATCACCCATGGGATGGCACTCAGAGCGATTCATTTTTTGAGGTCGCCCGAAGTTGCCTCACGCGAAAACTTCGGATGACTTCAGAAAACGAATCGCTCCGAGTGCCATCCCGTCTGTGATTTACAATTTACCCGGCGGGAAGACAGTTTGGGGAGATTAGTTGCCCCAAAGAAGAGGAGATTTGTCACCGGGCGACTAATTTCCCCGAATTTGCCAGTGTGCCCTGACCCTTACTATGTACTACTATAAACACAAAGATCAAGTGCTTCTACAAGATTTTGGTCAATTTGTGTCACCATATTTCCTACATCAAGGCATCTCAGTGCAACAAATTTTCACACCAGTCTATTTGTGCAATGTATAGTGTAATGCACTTTTTAATAAAGTCAGTCATTCTACCTCTATGGAGTTGTTAGTTGCAGTTATGGCTCTATATGAGGAACCATGCATACTAGGAATAAATAGCAGAGATATCCAGCACACAAATGAACAAATTCTTCTCCTTTATTTATATACTGCCAACAGATTCTGAGGCACTTAACAGAAATTAGTTATGATTGCTATCAGCCTATGCCCCAGTGGAACATACAATTTAGGATTTCAAATCACATTCACACACAACGATTAATTTTATCAGGAGCCAATAAAGCTTCAGGCATGTTTGGGAAGAAACATGAGTAGTAAAACATACAAATGCCTTACATAGAGTACCTTTGCTTGCAATGAATGTCGTTTCAAGGTACCACAACTAACCAATGCACCACATCAAGCCATACACCTGCTGATAAAAGCTGCTAACATGGTCCCTCCAGACTGAGTTTGTCAGCTTATTAGCCCGTGTATCAGGCCCTCAGGAGGGGCTGCCGGATAAATATCTAGCCAAAAACTGTCCAGAGACCCTGATGTGAAAGCACACACCAGGTGTGAAAAGCACATCAACTGAGGACTGTGTTGGTATGTTGATGTTGTCCTCATTCGGGGGGCCCATGTAGGTACACAGTTTGATACAGTCTTTCACCCAAAAACATATGGTGACCTTGACAAAAGAAGGGATTAAAGAAAAACTATACCCCCAAAATAAATACTTAAGCAACAGATAGTTTATATCATATTAAGGGGCATATGAAAGAATCTTACCAAACTGGAATATATATTTAAGTAAATATTGCCCTTTTACATCTCTTGCCTTGAGCCACCATTTTGTGAGGGTCTGTGTGCTGCCTCAATGATCACCTGATCAGAAATACTTCAACTCTAACAGGAAGAAATGTGGAAGCAAAAGAAAGAACTCTATTAATTGGCTCATGTGACCTAACATGTATGGTTTTTTGTGTGCACCGTAAATCATACGATCTCAGGGGGCGGCCCTTATTTGTTAAAATGGCAATTTTCTATTAAGGATTACCCAATAGCAGATACTACTAAAAAAGTATATTATTATGAAACTGGTTTATTTACATGAAGCAGAGTTTTACACATGAGCTGTTTTATACAGTATCTTTTTATAGAGCCCTACATTGCTTTCGGGGGGGTTTAAATCTTTAAATTTACATCCAGCTTTTGCTTTTATTTGTATCTCGACTGCTACAAATGTTAAGAGAAAAACCATCACAACTACAATCCTCAAGAAAACCCCTGTCTGTAACTTGCTGGCACTATATAATAAGTGGTGGTAATAAAGCTAAACCATTGACCAATTTTCCATTAAGGTTTATGGAGCTGATTTTTTTTTCATGTGTATGTCATGTTGTTGCATGTCATATCATACAACATCAACCAAATAGCATCTGCGTGAGGGGGTAATTAAAAAATCTGTAATTCCACAGAAAAGAGTCTGATGCTGCCTAGTGAAACGGAATCCCGAAAAATGGCAGATGTAGACTGAACTCTCCCGTGTACACTCATAAGAGCAAGAAATAGGACATATAGCTCTGCTATACTGAATGCAGATATTCCAGTGCAGCTTGTTTTTCTTGTTCGAAAAAGAGCAAATCAGTTTTTGGGTTAAAGCCAGACATTTTTTAAAGGAAAAGGTAAAAAGGTCACCAGATTAAGCAACTGCTCCCAGATTATCTCAATTCACCTACAGAAAAATAAAACTACTGAAGGCAAAATAAAAAAGTATCCATAACCAGCAGGAGCACAGAAAGTGCAAAATGAAAATAAGACCTTAAGTGTAAGCAGGATAAAAGTAAGAGCACATATACTTTTTATATTGGCCAATTCCAAATTGATTATAGGGGTCATTCACCTTCCAAACACTTTTTTCAGTTTTAGTTGTTTTCCCAAAATTTAAGTTTAATGTTCGTGTCTCTAGTGTTTCCGTCTGGCAGCTCAGTGATCCAGGGGCAATGGTTTCTATTTGCTACATTTACTGTAGTCGATACATTTCTCAGCAGTATCTGTGGAAAATTAGCAACTACTGTCTCAATTCTAACAGCTGCCTAATGAAACTCAAGAGATTCTGCTCAGCAGGGACAAAGATAAATGTATTAACTACTAAATGTATCAATTTAGAACAGTTAAAGGGTCGGCGACCCCCCTCCCAGAGCTGCTTTAGAAGGTGAAAAATGTAACTTTACACTTCAATACTATAGAGTATTAGAAAGTAATTAGAAAAAGTCTTTATTTCTGCTCAACAATCTGAAACCAACTGAACCGAAAAAAGTGTTAGAAGGTGAACAACCCCTTTAAGCAATCTATCTAGGATAGGTACATTTAAAACAACTGGACTTGCTGAGAAATCAATAAAGACGTTTCACTACTCATCCGAGCAGCTTCATCAGTTGAACTGAAGAAGCTGCTCGGATGAGTAGTGAAACGTCTTCATTATTACTCTGCAAGTCCAGTTGTTTTAAATTTACCTACCCTAGATATACCATGACCTGGATGAATGAAAATCTTCATAGTCATATTTAAGCAATCTAGTTTCACAAACCTACTCCAATTTATTGAGATTCACCGTTTTCTGCATTTTAACCATTTCTGTTCTATATGGTAAGGGGCTGATGATCCAGAAAGCTCCAAAATACAAAAATGCTACAGTATATTCCATAAAGCCGTGTTTATAAAGCCTTTATGAAGTGGTGCTCCAACCTTGTACCTGAGGGTAACACAGCTGCATGAATCTATCATAAAATCTACTAGTGCACTGGCTCAGATACAGGTATGAGATTCCTCATCTGGAAACCCATTATTCAAAAGCTCTGAATAACTAGAAAGCCATGTCCCATAGAGACCATTATAAAAAAAGTACAGTGAAACCTCAATTTTTTACATACCCTGATTTTACACTTTTATTTTTTGAGGTCCCACCAATATATAAAGCATTTCCCTGATTTTACATTTTCCTGTACACCATTTTTTTCTAGTCCTGTGAAAAAATAGGGGTTCTACGGTAATTTTGAAAAATGATTTCCTTTTTCTGTAATAAAACAGTACAGGTATGGGGAATGCTCTGGACCTGCCGTTTTCCGGATAACGGATCTTCCCATTATTTGGATCTTTATAAATTAAGTCTACTAGAAAATCATGTAAACATTAAATAAAACTAATAGGCTGGTTTTGCTTTCCAGGATTAATTATATCTCAGTTTGGACCAAGTACAAGGTACTGTTTTATTATTACAGAGAAAAAGGAAATCATTTTTAAAAATCTGGATTTTTTGGATAAAATGGAGTCTATAGAAGATGGCCTTTCCGTAATTTGGAGCTTTCTGGATAACGGATTTCCGGATAACTGGCCCCCATACCTGTACTTTGTACTTGATGGTAACTAAGCCGCATGAATCCATATTGGTGGCAGAACAATCCTACTCTGTATACACCATGTCCGAAGCATTCAATCCTATACCTGTAATATGTGAATGTGCGTGTGTGCGTCTGGGACATATCAGTATAGGAAGTTTTTACTAGATTTATCACTATAATACACAGAAAGTGAGGAGAATTTAAACCACTAGAACAATGCAAATCATTTAGCATGTTTTAACATAATGTGGCCAATTAACAGCTGTCTCAGTTCAAGTGCAGTTACACTAAAGAAAGCTAAATGTTGATTGGTTGATAGAGGATACTGAAATGTATTATATTTGTATCATGTTACTTCATTAAGCCATAAAAATTTTATCAACAAAATAAATACCTAATTGATCTTGCAGTGACTGCTTTATGACCAGTTATAAAGATAGCTAGAAAACCAGTCATAAAGAAAGATACATTTACAGGACTAATTAACACAATGCTTCTAAGTGGAAGCATGTGGCTGTAAGTTTTCAAGCACAAAGTCAGTTTATTCCAATACAATTCTACTTTGTAAATTGTGCAATTTATTTTTAGTATTGAACTTATCCATTTCAAAAAAACATTACTGTTACAGTGTTCAGAATTGTATAATTGAAGCACTTAATTCCCAGCAAATTCTCCATGTTTATGCTAGCTAACATTTAGCAGTACCTAAATGGCTGATCTGGAGTTCCTGACCATTCCTGGTGCTCCCCCTAACCTAAAGTCAACGGCTGTTGTGAATACAATAGTATGTTTAATAGTGAAGAAATGAGGTCACACTCATTAAATATCTGTCGACTGGTGTGGTACACGGCGATGGGCAGGATGGCCAAGTGCCAGATAGTCAATAATAAAGGAATGTGTATGGGAGACTAATTACATTCTAGAATGCCCCCCTGCTGTTAAGGAAAATTAGTACATTCCAGATTGCTGTACCCATAGCAGTCTGGGTAGTGGAAAAATACCTTTATCTGTTTTGACCTCTAAGGAAAGATGGGGGGGGGCAGCTGCCTTTAGTTTAAACCATTAAATGTAAAGTTCACTGAAAGCATTTTTAAAGGAATTGTTCAGTATAAAAATAAAAACTGGGTAAATAGATAGAATGGGCAAAATAAAACATGTTTCTTATATAGTTAACTAAAAATGTAATGTATAAAGGCTGGCGTGACTGGCAGTGGCGTAACTAGATGTTACTGGGCCCCACAGCAAATTAATTTTAGGGCCCCAATGTAACCAGAGTTTGTCCTTTTTTACCAATATATTTTGAAATGCCTCATTATTTAGGGCCTCATGGGGCCCCTATAGCTCCTGTTCACCTCTGCAGCTGCAGGATCTGCTTCCTCTGTAGTTACCCCCCTGGTGACTGGATGTCTAACATAACAGAAGACAACACTACTTCCTGCTTTTTAGCTCTCTAACTGAGTTAGTCAGCGACTTGAAGGGGGCCAAGTTTACTTTACTTAAAGTCTCTTGGTTTATGCTGACTGGTTACCCTGGTTACCAGGCAGTAACCAATCAGAGACTTGAGGGGGGCCACACGGATCATATCTGTTGCATTTGAATCTGAGCTGAATGCGGAGGATCAATTGCAAACTCACTGAACAGAAATGTACCATGTGGCCCCCCCTTCAAGTCGCTGACTAACTCAGAGTTATAGAGCTGAAAAGCAGGAAGTAGTGTTCTGGCTGTTTTAATAGACATCTGTTCTCTTCAGACTTTGTACATTACATTTTTGGCTAAATAACTATATTAGAAACATTTTTTTATTTTGCACAGCCTAGTTACACCGTTTTTATTGTCACACTGAACTTTCTTTAATTACTTTGTTAAAAAAGGGGGGGATTTCCTGAGGGATAATTTCTTAAGTTAAAAACAATTAAAAAGTACTTGATGTATAACGATAAGGTGTATGATATCTGGGATGCTCGGTGTGCTACACTGTTAGTACACTGACCCCACTGTGATCTTACATCCATCTATCTGCCCTCTTAAATTTTTTTATGTGTACAAAAGGAAAGTGGTTGGAGGATTGCAGAGTGGTGCTATCAAGCAAAATCTTGGTGGCAAAAAGTACAGCTTAGTAATAAATATGATGAGACATACGTGCAATACAGTCCTTTAGTCTGTCTAAAAATTTGGCACATAAGGCAAAAAATGAGCCAAAACAAGCCGAGTCTGGTATGCCATTAAATTTTCTTACCACGGTGTCCTCCCAGAGGCACCTATATCAATGAGGCCTAAATCCCTATAGCTAGTGCGTAGAAAGCAACACCAAACAAGGTTCATATTTGTATACTGAACAATTCCAGTAACAATAATGTTACTTATATAGCTAAGCAATATACAGTTATTTACATTTTTTACTGTGTGCGTTCAAAAAGTATGCAGCCTCTGTGCTGTATGAATCCAGCTGGAATCCACCGATTTAAAACTGAAAACTTCCCCAAGTAAGTAAAGTTGCCCTAAATGCAAGAAATACAGACTGTCTCATATGGTCAATGCTTTCCTTCTGCCTATTCAGCCAATGGCACTGTAAAATATATGTCCCATGAGACTTTGTTTTTAGGTGTCTATCAAAGTATTAAGCAAATCATGTGAGGCCTATAGATGGATTATCCAAACTAATGAAATTTAGGTGAAAAGAAAGAAGTGATGTATCTATTCCAGGGAATTATTTCAATCTGAAGCTAAAATGTATGCTAGGAACTTACATTAGAAGCAATTATTGCCTTTTTAGGTTTAAACAAAGCCTGCAAGATCTGCAGGATTTTAATTCTCACAATGCAACTGTGGAATTTCAATGATGCACTGTCAATGGGGTGTCTGTATCCGTGCAATATAATTTTTCTGAAAAGCCAGAATGTTCTCCAACACTGAACAATTGTGGAGGAGTAACAATATAATACAGATTCATTGAAAGGAAAGGCGCTTCAAAAAAAAAAAAAGAGAAAGAGAGAGAGAGAGAGAGAGAGAGAGAGAGAGAGAGAGAGAGAGAGAGAGAGAGAGAGAGAGAGAGAGAGAGAGAGAGAGAGAGACACAGTTCATATGACAAGAGACAATGAAAATATATCCTTAGAGACATCACCCATATTTAGGGGACAATACATCTGTGTTCAGTTTGAGCACATAAAGGGCTTATGCTGAAAATATTTATTTTAACCCTTACTCTAATGGTGTCTCTGATCTTGGCAGACTACACGTTGGCAAACACAAGGTGTGGCTAGGGCTGCCACCTGGCCGGTAAAAACGATGGTTGATCCCAATGTTATCAAGAGGGAAAAAGATAAATATATAGGAAGGCCGGTATTTTTTTTCAGAAAAGGTGGCAACCCTAGATAAGGCACAAATCAAAGTAGAAAACAGAAATATAAAATCTACAACACTGTCAATGTGATACAGTTATGGGATTTATCCAGAATGCTTGGGACCTGAGTAGTGTTTGCTTAAGTGTGCAAAGAAGCTCCAAAATGACTGCCTCTGACATACTTACAGATATAGAGGAGTTTACTATATGGTGGAGCTTTAAGTGGAGCTTAAATTTCTAACAGAACAGCAAGGGGAAGTACACCGCTCAAACTCACTATTTCGTTGAGAAGATCCTGCAGGCAAGGTTCGAAAGTGTATAACCAGGTGCGGATGTCCCTTGGCATCCCACACTGCGTAGAAGAGAGGAAATTGGAGGACTGCACACCGGATTGTTTAAAGATTCATGTCTTTATCCGCCAACATTAAAAAACACACAACGTAATTGGACTGGTGCGTTTTGGGCGCTTCCGCCCTTCAACATAGGCATTATGATGAAGGGCAGAAGCGCCTGAAACGCATCAGGCTCATATTGCCATGTGTTTTTTAATGTACTTTTTAAATATCTGCTGTGCGGTCCTCCAATTTCCTCTCTTCTTTTAAACTTCTAACAGACCGTTCTGAACTGCAGATCCCTAAGGGCTTAACAGTAACAGGTTAAAATAGATTATAGATAAGATTAAATATAGGAGCAAATTTACTAAAGGGCGAAGTGACTAACTAAAATCCGGTAGCGTGAAGTCATTTCAGTACTTCGCTGATTTACTAACGGTCGCTGGTGTAACTAGCGAAGGAGATAGACTCTAGCGGCACTTCGCTCCCTAACGCCTGTCGAATTTGCGCTCTGGCGAATGGACGTAACTTTGCAAATTCACTAAGATGCGGATTTTACTGAACGTTAGCTCTTGCGTCAGACTTGCCTTCGCCACCTCAGACCAGGCAAAGTGCAATAGAGTAGATAGGAGTTCCTCAAAAAATTGTTGAAAATTTTTCCCAAAAACGCTAGCGTCTTTTGTTTTTTCTGGGTGTTAGGCTGAAAAAAGAGCGTAATTATTTTGGGGGGTAACCGGCTTCCCCCCATATGGCACATAAATTATACACTGGCCTCATGTGTACGGCAATATAACACCTTTATTTTATTAAGGTTTCCCGGGCTTGTGCAGTGTAATGAATTTGCTGCAACATATAAGTCCATTGAACTTAAACTTCCCGCCATATGCAAATTAGGCAACGCTAGTGCAACTTCGCATTGCTTGGCGCAGTAAAGCTAGCACAACTTCGCCTGTGTTCGGTGCCCTGGACGCAACTTAGAATTTTAGTGAATTAGTGTTGTCCTGGCCTGTCGAAGTGTTGCGCTGTGAGTGAAGCCGTCACTGGCGAAATTTCAGAGATTATTGAATTTGCCCCATAGAGTCTAGGGTTCTAAGAAACATAGTTATATCAAATGATATCATAAATAAGAAAACTAGCTATAGCTATTACAATGTATGCCCATCCCAACTCTGCAGTTAGAGATGGAATATTACTGCACTCATATCAGGCAGCTGTAAATGTGATGGCATTCATTCAGTTAACAACTGTGGTGGGGATGACAGTGTGTGATAGTTCTGCTCTATAAAAAAGGTGTTCACTGGCGATAATCTTAATTGGATTATCATATATCCAATTAGCAACTTTGAAAATACCCATATTTAATACTGTTACATATTAAAAGGGAAGTCTATTTTTTGTGGCATAAATTGCAATATGTTACATTTATTCCACAGTCAACTATACATACCATGCCTCTTATAGCCGAAAAACTGCTTTAAACAAAAAGGATCACATCTACTCAGGCTGCACTGTTGGAAGGAAGCCCATTGAACAATGAGGGGTGTATTTCAAACAAAATTACTAAATTAAAGGCCAGGTTTACAAATAGCTAAAGCAATTTTCTAGTTAAAAATATTTTGTTATATACACTATCACTTAGTGGGAGGAACTCCAGAGGACTTCAGTATTTGATAATCAGTAATACAAAGGGTAGCTAGAATAATGACTAAATACAAAAATGGATTTTCAAAGAAATCTTGGTTCCTGACATAAGATCTAATGTCACAACGATGAGTGAGTTAGTATCAATACAAGTATGTAAGAGCAAATACCGCAGCGAAATTATAAACAAGCATACACTTAAATAAAAAAAACCCATTACAGGCAATTAAAACACTGACCAATTCTGATGGCCATTACATAATTAACAAGGTAAACCGTCAAAACGTTCAATGAGAATATCTCATTCATTCTAATTGCCGAGCCCAGTAAGTGGCAAATTAAACCCATCAAACTGTCTAAAAGCACAGTAATCTTTTTCATAGCGAAATGTAACCCAAAGATGAAACAGCATTCACACATTTTGTTATCCAGAAAACCGTTATCCAGAAAGCTGCAAATTACAGAATGACCGTCTCCCATAGATTCTATTTAATCCAAATAACCAGGAATAATTTCCTTTTTCTCTGTAATTATGAAACAGTATCTTGTTCTTGATCCAACCTAAGATACAGGTATAGGATCTCGTCTATGGAAACCCATTATCCAGAAAGCTCTGCATTACAGAATGGTTGTCTCCCACAGACTCCATTATAATGAAATAATCCAAATTTTTAAAGATGATTTCCTTTTTCTCTGTAATAATAAAACAGTACCTTTACTTGGTCCAAACTAAGATATAATAAAACCTTAATGAAAACAAAACCAGCCTATTGGGTTTATTTAATGTTTACATGATTTTCTAGTGGACTTAAAAGAGAATTCAAACCTTTACGAAAAACACTCCCTACTCCCCCCCCCCAGCCTATCTGACCCTGGGAAATGCCCCTAACTTTTTACTTACCCCTCAGTGCAGATTAAGGCCGTTCACTTCGGCGCATGCGTAGTTGTCGCAGACCGGTAAATTGCTCCAACTGTGCATGCACCGATTTACCGGTCTCCGTCTCAGCATACCGAAGACCAAAAAAGATGGCTGTGTGGAACTCTGATGCCTGGATCTGCACTGAGGGGTAAGTAAAAAGTTAGCTGCATTTCCTGGGGGGGGGGGGCACCTATGCTGGGGAGGAGGAGGGAGGGGGGTCTAGGGATTTTTTTGGTAAAGGGTTGAATTCTCCTTTAAGGTACAAATTATGAAAAGATCTGAGCAAACCCCAGGTCCAGAGCATTCTGGATAACAGGTGCCATACCTGTATAATTAATCTTTATTGGAAGCAAACCAGCCTATTTGGTTAATTTAATGTTTACATGTTTTCTAGTAGATCTAAGTCCCATACCTGTATTATCATATAAACACGTGCACACTGGCAATTCCCTGCAGCTGTGAGATGCAGAAGATGAGAGCATTTTGCAATTATTGGTGTGTAACCAAAGATGTATAAGAACCTAAAAAAGCCTTTACAAAGTCCTAATGAGTACCACTAATGACAAGGGTGCAGAAAATGCTACGTTATAATCTGTACTTAATAATGTCACTTGATTCATGCGACCCGTTGAAACTTTTGTCTTATAAGACCTAATACTCTTCTGCAAAATATGAAGATATCTAGTATAGGTCAATCTAAAAACAACTGGACTTGCTGAGTAATCAATGAAGACGTTTCACTACTCATCCGAGTAGCTTCTTCAGTTCAACTGAACTGACCTATACTAGATATACTATGACCTGGATGAATGAAAATCTTCATAGTCAAAATATGAAGATGTTACAATTCTTTTCAGAGTTCCATGACTTGTATAAAAACACAGGGCCCTGAGCCTTATTTACACCTCAACATTGGCTGCCTAGCTAACGGCCGCATTAGCAGCTAAAGAACCAGAAAGCATGACAAATATTTATTTTCATAAAGTCAGACTTTCCTAAGCATGCAATTAAAACGTGTGTGGCATCCAAAATAGAGTTCTCCATTTTTAAATGAATAAACACAATGCATCATTCACAATCTTAGACGAAGGTTCAATATACAGCAACAAAACTAGAAAAAAAAAACGGAGGGCACTTTCTCTCTCTAGCACATAATTACAGGTATGGCGGTTTTATGCAAAGGCCAAAAACAAAGCTGCAATAGTATAGATCTGTTTTATTACCTCCATTGAAATTCGCCTATGTATTCGATTTCGGAGACACACTCCTGTTGGCGACTGAACTTCATCTGATGATGTCCCAGATGCTTGGTCACTTTCACCATCTGATCCCATCTTTAGGTTTTCATGCACTATATCTGAGAAAAAAAAAAACAATGTTAAAAAGTAATGCTAGATATCAACAAAAATTTCAAAGGATAATTTAAAAAGAGAGGATGGGGCATTGTTACGAATGGTGAAGGTGTTTGTCATGGTTTCCGTAATAGTCTCATGCAGGCTTTGTGATGGTCCTAAGACATTATATAAGGACAGACCAATAATTGTATAAACACTTCTCCTTTAAAGCTGGCCATAGACGCAAAGATCCAATCGTACGAATCAACGTACGATCGGACTTTCCCATCTCCCGACCCTCCACTAACAATTCAGATCAAAGTCTTACCATTCTGATCAAATAAAGTAGTAAAAGAACAGATCAGCCAATGTACTACCTCTGACAGCAATCGTACTATAGGTATGTCCAAAAAAGTCTCCCACTGAAAATCGTATGATCGGCAATACATGCAGAGATATTATCGGCAGCGACAGAAATTTTCTAACCTGTCCGATCAACCAAACGACCGATCTCCGCCGGACGAAAAATGTCGGGACTCTCCACACATGGCCCGAAAATTGTACAAATCGTCGTATCGTTGCGTCTATGGGCAGCTTACGACTGTAGCTCTATTAAGCAGGGCCTATTTGCCTCCTGTATTGGTCAATATATCTATGTTATCTGTGTTTAAATATATAAAAGTCAGCAAATCTAGGGATAGTTGACTAAACAATAAGTACGTAAAAAGCATATATATAATTTAGGGTTGCTGACACTATCACTTTAAAAGAGAGTTGTTGACGTGCAAACTTGGTATTAGCCATGTAAATCTGCAAAAAGTTTAGGAACTTAAAATAGAAGATCATGTAATGTGCTCAGATGATCACTCTGGGTCTAGATATCATTTGAAATGAAAATGAAACATTTCAATAGTAGACATCCTCCAATGATTAACCCTAGTACATATCTCTATAAGATATGAGCATGAGGCAAAGGTTTACTTTTCAAACTCATGATTATTAAATTCCCTCTATCAAGACAAGAAGACAATAAACCACTCTATATGGTGGAAAGAAGAGTAAAGCATAGGCCATGGGAGGAAAATATAAAATAACCCTTTTATTAAGAAGTAGAACAAATAATTGACATTGGTGGTATTTTCCATTTCATCATATAATATGACAACTGTATGACATTACAAAAGATATGAAAGACAAATTCGAGTTCCATATTTCAGAGAGAGAGCTTGTGCCGTTTTTCTCTAAGAGGCATTCTGTTTATACAAGAAGCCATTTAAAGTTCAAATGATTCTTTTGTAAGTACTAGCATTCCATTTTGTTGCAATTACAGTGCAGAATCTGAGCAGTGGTTTATAGAATGATTGCTGTTGTGTGCTGCATAGATTCTGCTCGTGTTTGCAGAAGCATTTTCATAAAGCTCCTAAATTGGCTCAAGCGGAAAACAAAACACAATACAAGTGCCACTTGTTTTATGAGCATAATGAAGTAATAAAATAGCTTGTCTAAAGCTCAGCCCTTACAGTCAATACATTTATTGCTGACACCAAGCTCCAATAAGAAGGAATTCCACAAGCACAAAGCTGGTGAAGCACAGAGACCTATTTTGTCAGCATATAATGGGCATACATGCATCACTTCTTTCTTACAGGGGCTATAAAAGTCCCAAGAAGGGCCACATAGAGCCCACTTGTCAATAGCTGGAGAGTCCTGCCTGAAGTAACTATTGGTCATTACCATTATGTGACTTATTGGCCTTACAGGAAAACCCAAGAATTGAACTCCAGTCCAGTGACCTTACCAATAAATGCCTCTCCTACTGCTCCACTCAGAGTGGAAATCTTACCTGCATTTATAATACGAGTGTTAAGTATTCTACAATTTGTTAGAAGAGACTCTATATGATGGCGAGTTTAGAAAATGCCTTTCTGCTCTTCATTCAAAGTCAAGTTGAAACATAATAAATTCTAGAGCAGTGAGTGGTTCTTAACTCATTCCACCCAGTTCTCACTAGCTTATCATAGTAAACTGTTTTTTAAATTAGAATGAAAGCTACGGAGGCATTTTATTACCAAAAGATGAGCTGCAATAGTGCAAGCTACAATGCTATATTTATTCTGTAGAATGTTTTACCATACCAGAGTTAAAAGCTCTAGACGCTCTCTGTTTGTTTAGGATAGCAGCTGCCATATTAGCTTGGTGTGACATCACTTCCTGCCCGAGTCTCTCCCTGCTCACTCATAGCTCTGGGCTCAGATTACAGCAGAGAAGTGGGGGCGTGGAGCAAGAGAGAAACAAACTGAGCATGCTCACGCCCGGGGCAAGGAGGTTTAAGCTGAAACAGGAGCCCATGTGTGCACAAAAGAAGGAAAGAAATGCAGTGTTTCTTTTGACAGAGTACTCAGAGCAGCATTACTACTACTGAGGGTTTACTGGTGTATTTATATAGACCTTTCTGATAATGATTACTTAATTTTAGCCTTTCCTTCTCCTTTAAGCTTTTTTTCAGGGGACTTAAATTGGGATCTACAGTATTTGTTGTCCAAATTAAACGATTTGGTGAAATCTGATCTTAGTGTTTATGGGCAGCTTTATGATATAGAACACATTCAATTATAACATGCAGATGGCTTACAGGTGGAGTACACCTCAGAGAATCAGCCCATCCACTGCTTCAGCCTGGGTGCAGACACAAAGAATGGATTTGGGTGCAGAAACACACACGTATTCATTTTCAAATCAGCAGTTTATTGTCCTGTGCATAATCAGTCCCATCTGGCAATAGCCTATGGTTTGAGATGAGAGTAGTAGACTCTTGTCATAATATTAAATAGCTACAGCCTTTGACCTATAGCCTGCTACATGATTACAACAAATCTCTGCGTTAAGATGGCTGTAGCTTTATAGGGAATTTACTTTCTTCTTCACACCCAGGTTATTTAACTAGCAAAACAATACATGCATCTCAGGACACTCTGCCAGAACTAAATTTTATTCCAACCATTATTTTATTTTTGCCAAGAATTCTCTTATAGCGTTCAAGCAGTAATTAAATAACAGCAAACCAAAAACACATCTCTTTCCTAACACTTCGCTCTACCTCAAACTAAGGGCCAGCTTTAACGAATACCAAAGTGGAGAATGCAAAAGGGTTCCGAGCACTTTGCAATTTCCCCCATACATCAACACTTTTGTGACAGTCAGAAAAGAGTATTTGTTTATTGACACATTTATCAAAGATGAGAATATGCGAGAATGCGTTAATCAGCTTTAAGTGGCCTAATACCATTCTGCTTTATTGTTGTTAGAGCTCAACAGCAGTGCAGGTCTCTTAACACCTCTAAATAGTTAATCCACCACTATTTAGTCACTTTTATAAATATGTTTCCTGGAATTTACAACTATGAGTGCTTAGGTATGAGAAAAAAAATGAAGCCCCTATTCTTTTCTTATGAAAGTTTCCTGGACAGATGTAGGTAAAAGCTTTCACATAAATACCTGTGGCACATGGATAACAATGACAGGGTTTTAAATCACTAATTATTTACAGTACAATTTCAGTACTTAAACAGCAGGGAACAGATTTTTGTGAACCCACAGCCAATGACTCACTTGCACATTTCTAAAAGCCGCTCATTGAAAAACACAAATCTAGAAAAGCTTTTTACTTTTCACTGCCTCCTGCGGGCATTCAAAGAAACGTAAATTGTCTTCCCAGAAGTAAAAAATAAATAAGTATACCATTGCAGTTTATTTGGTATATAGTATTATAGATCACTACACAGTCACTAAACACACAGGCCAATTTAATTCAAGATGGCCATAGATGTGCCATTATAGCCTATGTTGTACAAACCTTTGTTAGTTCCAATCTTCCGACCTGCATTTAACCATTCAGATTAAATAAAGTAGTAAAGAGAACAAATCAAGACAATTTTTTGGACATTAAAGGACACTTAAATCATACATTTTCCTACCATGTATATAAGTTGGGCATATCTTCCCCACTAAAGCCACATGATTTGTACTGCATATACAGTATCCCCTCCATTTGCCAGCGACATTACATCTTCCTAAAACAAATAGCAGCTTTCACCCAGCGGCCATTTTCCCTGTGATACATCATCAGTAACATTGACATCTGCAAACAGGACATGTATGCTGTAAAGTTTAATGCAATGCAGAATGCATAGACTGGAGGGTGTGTTTAGTAATCTGAGCTGCGAAGAACTGGGCATGCTCATAAGTCAACAGCCAAAGCAAATTCCTGAGGGACGGAGCCGAATGGGTTAGAGGAGGAGACGGATTTCTAAGTTATTAAGGGGAAGCTGCAGTATTACTTTTAACAACCAGAGTGGCAGTTATCTAAAGATTTCAAAGGCTGTTCACATTTTTGTGGAAGGGGTTTACATGTCCTTTAATTGACAGGCAGCAACTATAGTAAAGTAATGTCCTTGAAATAGTAGTGACAGTCACCCATTGATATTGTCAGATAGGCAATACATGCAGAGATCTTATGGGTAGACGATATAAATCTTTTAACCTGTTTGATCACCATGGCACTAAATAAACACTCCACACACAATAGAATATTTGTAAGACTGAATCTTTGAGTCTATGGCCAGCTTAAAAGTTAGTTACCCTGCCTGTCTGTATGCTTTTGTAGAGTTATATTCTTAGACAATTTGCAGCTGGGCTTCAGTTTGTATTTGTGGGTTTTGAATTAGCTTTTTCTTCAGCAGCATTCCAGTTTGGAATTTCAGCAGTAATCTGGGTGCTGTTGTTCAATTTACCCTACCAACCAGGCAGTGGGTTAGATTAGAGACTGTAATATGAATAGGAGAGGGTCTGAATTGAAGGATATTAAAAAATAACAATAACATTACAATTGTAGCTTCATTGAGCAATAGTTGCAGAGGTCAGTGACCCCTATTTGAAAGCTAAGCAAAGAAGGCACTTGCAACACCCTTACCTTCCCAACAAATGAAAAGCCCAGAGGTCAGTGATAAAGGTATCCGTAACCATAGAGCAAAACTGCAGTTTTTCGCGAATATTTTTACAAGGGATCATCCTGTTGCACTTGCCCTGTGTTGCGGTGATTTTGCTATCAATTTGATGCCATCTTTCCATTCATGCCTTCTCCTATTCATATTTCAGTCTCTTATTCAAATCAATGC
Organism: Xenopus petersii; assembly: GCA_038501925.1. Taxonomy (NCBI): domain Eukaryota; kingdom Metazoa; phylum Chordata; class Amphibia; order Anura; family Pipidae; genus Xenopus; species Xenopus petersii. Next base: position 36,451,931 of record CM076677.1, read on the forward strand.
ATGCTTGCTAGGGTAATTTGGACCCAAGGTGAAATTGCAAACCTGAGAACTATCACTTATGGGGCTAGTCACACCAGAAACTGAAAGTATGTCAAAATATTTTTACAAGTAGCAATTTATCAATGAAAATACATTTGATCACAGCCAGGACAGAATTATTAATAGAGATATATCAAAAGAACCAGGTAAAGCTTCGCCCAGAATAAATAAAAAGCTCAATTGAGTTACGATACATAAATAGATTTTAAAACCATAGCTATTGTACATATTTACTGTGCATTTACATGACTTTTAATTGCACAGGAAGTATGTACACTAGCTATGGTTTTAAAAGACAAAGCAGTCATCTTTCAACTACACATATAATAAGCAAAGACAGCATGATGTGCTCCTCCACCTGTTCAGATTGTAATAAAGTTTACCTAGTCTGCTCCCATTCCTTGGCATGGCCATGAACGAACCGAGGCTTCCACCTATTACACTATGGGGTCTTCTCAGAGGAGGTTTCTTGAAGGATCCTGTATATTGATGGAGGAAGGAGTGCATACTGTGAGACGTTGGAGGCCTGCCATTCTTGACAATAGGCTCTATAGATCCCAAAGGCCAACAGTTTCATCCCATTAGAAAAGGAAAGATTGTGGAAGAGAGGTGAGGATCAAGGGAAAAAAAGACAAGAGAAGTGAATTACTAAACATCCACACAGGTAATACCAAAAACACCAATCATCAGTTTCTTTAGCAAAGAAAATCAATGCTGAATTATACAAACAATTTGTAATCGTGCTGTTGGCCTTGGGCTATTGGGTAGTAGAGAGCTATAGAATGACTATTACAGATAAAGGACAGTATTGCATTAACTGGAAACAATCTACTAGACTAATGGTGGCCATACACGGGCAGATAAAGCTGCCAATATCGGTCGTTTGGGCCAAATTTGACAGCTTATCTGCCCGTGTATGGGGGCTTCTGACGGGTCTTCCCGATCGATATCTGGCCATGATATTGATCGGGAAAGTTTGATTTTTAACCGACCGATACGTCGGAGCCCCTTGGCGTATCGTAATTCGATCGTTTGGCCAAACGTTCAAATTACCCCCGATATAGCCATGCCGTTAGTGGCATATCGGGAAAAGATCCACTCATTTGGCGATGTCGCCAAACGAGCGGATCTTTGAGTCTATGGCCAGCTTAACTTTAAATGTCCCCCTGCTGCTTCTGCAAGAGAATGACTTTTTTTAGTATCCATGAGCAAAACAGATCAATTTAGCAATTATCATTAATTGTGAAAGAAATCATTGGCATTAGTCTAGTAGAGTAAGAAAAAGAAATCATAAAGTCAAATAGAGTAAAAATTCTGGAAGATAAAGAGCCACAAATGTAAGAGAAAAACTGGATATGCACGTGAAAAAAACATATTATTGCTCATTGTCGCCTGTGTTGTACCATCCCGATTTTTTTTAAATTCTTTTTATTGGGTTTTGATATTACAGCATACAACACAAGTACAGTTTGTTTTTAAGATACAATTTAAAAAGGATACCATAATCAAGAGGTATTTGTATGTTCTAAATACCAAAGTGGTTCTTTAAAACAGCTTCCTAATATAAAGGTAGGAAGGCACATGTGATTTTTAAAGATGCACACAAACACAACAATATAAAACAATGCTTCATAATGTTCACCATCAGAAACACAGTTATATCATGTTCATTAAAGGGACATCATTACAAACACATTGAACAAGGTCCCTCCATAGACTTCTTCAGGTCTTATTCAGATCTGTCTTATAGTATTATATATGGCGAAAGAAAACTAGGCAGACCTAGTTCCATCACGTAGCTACCTGGAATTTGCGGTTCTGAAAAGATCTAAGGTTTATTAAACAACTAAAACTACTATTGCTAAATATGTTAGGCTCTTTAATAAAATTATTTTCCAAATGTGTATGTATACGATTTCATGACTTTCCTTTCATTTTTAAAGACTGACATAAGATTACCAACTCATGTGAAAAAACGCTTTCTGAAAATCTAACTAGTAGGGGCTACACTAATTGAATTTAAAAAACTAAAAATAAAACTATAATTTGTTTGTAGGTTTTCAGCACCCTCCCAGGACTTTAATTAGTCAGGTTTAAGGTCAGGTGAAGTACAAAGATGAAGGATTTGTGCCACCGATTTAAAGGCAGCTGAGAAGAAAAGTGGGAAGGGTAAGCTTCACTGGTGTTGACCTTCATATAATAAAATATGAATGTTTATATTGCATTGGCCTTTAAAGAGATACTGACATCAGAAAATAATTTTTGTATTATCTATCATAACATTGTCTTTGAATGCTATTTATAATTTTGCCATAAAAGTATTTGCCTGATGTTTTTTGCCTGATGTTTTTACATTACCTTTCTTACTACCCTGTTCCTCTATGAGGGGGCTGCCATATTTGTGCAGCAGTAGTCAGTTAGCATTAGAAACTCTAACAGGTAAAGAAGGGACAGTCCGGTTGGCAAAACAGTCAGGTTTAGGAACTTTAAGTGACAATTACTTACAAAAGCAGAACTATCAGTGAAAAACGATCAACATGAACTATAGGTAACTTTAATGTAGATTAATAGTTTGAAAAGAAAATGTTTAGAGTCAGTATCACTTTAAATGACGTATTGGCCTGTTTCAATAGAATAACCACACATAAAACAACGGATATACATTAGATCTAATTTTATATCATTAAATATGAAAGTTCTACATCTAAGTATGTGGACAGAGTGGCTGGTGTGCATTCAAGTTCCTGTTAAACTCATAATTTTGACACATTATTACTGAATAAATGAAGGAGCTGTTTTGCCTTTCTGCATGCATTCAAAACTCCTGGTGAAAGCTTGTGCGGCAAAGCAAAGTGAGAGGTCACTCACAACTGAACCTATTTTAAACCTATATAGTCTATTATTAGAGCAGTGTGAATAGTTTCAAAGAAGTCAGCCCTGTGTCCGGGAAAAAAAGTATTTTATGGTCTGAGCATGCAACTAGAAATATCTACACATAAAGCCCAAAAAGGCAGTGAGCATTAATACCTTTCACCCACAAAAAAGTTATTGGTAAACCTTTTAGCAAGATCTACCATTGCAATTTGCATAGGGTGATGACCTGAACTGCAACATATTTTTCTGCCTTTCCTTTCAGTTATTCAAATGTTTATATCCTCTGCTGTAATAACATTTCTCTTAGAGACCCAATAAACACTGTAAAAGGAAAGGGTTTGCTTAAAAGGTTTTTCATCCTATAATTATCTTAGAATGATGTAAAAGAGTTGGGGAGCAACACTAGCATGAAAAATGTTTTTGGGGTGCCAAATAAGTGCTGTGATTGGCCATTTGGTAGCCCCTATGTGGATTGTCAATGTAAATTAAGGCTCTGTTGGCAGTTCACCTGGTTTTTTGAAACCAAAACTTGCCTCCAAGCCAGGAATTCAAAAATAAGCACCTGCTTTGAGGCCACTGGGAGCAACATCCAAGGGGATGGAGAGCAACATGTTGCTCACGAGCTACTGGTTGGGGATCACTGATGTAGAGAGTGGTATTGTGAGACAATTTGCAATTTATTTTCATTCTTTATTTGTGGGTTTTTTTTTTTATTCAACAACTCCCTAGTTTGCAAATTCAGCAAATCTGGTAGAAATAGCAACCATTCATTGATTCGAATAAATGACTGGAATATGAAAAGGAGAGGGACTGAATAGAAAGAGGAGTAAATTTGTAGCGTTACAGAGAATTTGTTTTTTATATGCAGGTCCCCATTTGAAAGCTGGAAGGAGTCAAAAGGCAACAAAAAGTTGCTTAGAATTAGGGATGCACGGAATCCAGGGTTCAGTTTGGAATTCAGCCAGCATTCAGCTTTTTTTCAGCAAGATTCAGATTTGGCTGAAAAGTGACTTTCCAACACACAAACAAGGAATTAAAAATGTTTGTAACAGTTTTTGCTGCTTTTTTCCCCCCGATGAAGGGACTCTCATCTGTGGCAGGGCAGTCAGCTCTCCTGTAGCCCATTTACTACTGGTCTGAACGGTATAAAACTGTTCAGCTCAACACAAGGGCTGCAACTACTGCAAGTTGCTTGTGCTAACAAAAAATCCTCTGCACACCCAACTGGTGTAGCGTTTGAGTTAAAAGTAATGGGATTATTACAGTGAGCCTTGAGTCCCAGGTTATTGCAATGGAAACTATAGAAGAAATTCCTATTACTACAAGATATTTGTTAAAGCTCACATTCTAATTATTCAACTATATTTACTGAAATGACACTGCGTGTATTTTATAAAAATCTTAAAACGATCTTACCTTTAAAAATAATGTGAATAATACAGTATACTATAGTGAGGATGAATTTATCTGGGTTTAAGTTTAAAATGATTTCTGTAGCCTTTCATTCCAGCAGGCTAAATCTGTTCAAAGATGTGCGATATGAGAAAAAGGCTAAACTCAAAACAACCTCTTAAATGTAATTTCCAATGGTTTGGGAAGATTCCAAAATATGACGAATGCAGCTAGCCTTACTGTGATATCGTCGTCATGTTCCAAGACTATTTTTGGCATGAGTACAAAAACTATTCTTACCTTTAAACAACAATTGCCTTGCCTCATTAACCTTTTTTTCATGTTGTAGCACCTGATAATCAAACTGGAAACTAATCTATTTACAGGAAGACACAAGCCCTTTGGCAATTTTTTTTTTCAACTACATCTCCACAAGGATATCAACAGGCATAATCTCACATCAATAGCATACTTTCAGCTGTGATTCTTGTACTGGTGCCACTCACCTTAAAGGGGTTGTTCACCTTCAAACAACAAGTTGTTTTCAGATAGAGCACCAGAAATAACGACTTTTTCCAATGACTTTAAACTTTCTATTAATGATTGTTTTTCTAATATTAAAGTGTAAAGTGTCATTTTTCACCTTCTGAAGCAGCTCTGGTAGGGGGAGGTCGCCGACCCTGTAACTGTTCTAAATGGATTCATCTACTTGATACATTTCTTATAATTGTTCATGCTGAGCAGAATTTCTGGGTTCTATTCCAGGCAGTTGTTAGAATTGATACAATAGTTGCTAATACTCCAGAGATGCTGCTGAGAAATGGATCAACTAAATGTTGCAAAATTGTAACAGTTTAGAGTCTGCACCTGAATTACTGAGCTGCCAGACTGAAACACCAGAGACAGGGACATTCAAATTCAAACTTAGATTTTGGAAAAACAGTAAAAAATAAATAATGGAAAGTCTTTATTTATGGGGAACAATCTAAAAACAACTGAACTGAAAAACAATTAACAACCCCTTTAATCCCTACACTTAGATCCCTCCTCTGCTCACTAAAAGAGCCATATTTCTTTATGATAAAAAAAACAGAAATGGCTGTCTTACTAATCAATAGGAAAACTGATCAATTTGGGATATTTGGGAACATGAACAGGTTTATGTATCACCAGTTACAGGCGATAATTACCAGATTACTGAAGTTCTGGATATGCTTGAAAATCGCGTACAATTTTATAAATAAGCTATCAAACTATGATTTGGCAGTTATTGCTCAAAATTACCCTGAATTTTCTAGTCAAAAGGATGATATTCCCTGTTGTGTGCCAATGCCATAGCCCTAAGAGATACCACTTGGTAGCAGTAAGAAGAAAAACAGAAAACATCTCACCGAAACATACACTCTATTATAAAAATAAATATATATATATATATATATATATATATATATATATATATATATATATATATATATATATATATATATATATATAAGGGCACACATACAACATTGTCACTGAACCTCACAAGATTTCCTATAAAAGTAGCATCAGTTTGTGTGACCTTTTGGTTAAAAATCAACCAACACATTTTTAGGTTAAAAAAAAAACCACACATGGTTGTCAGGACCAAAACTGGTTGTTTTCATTGCCCTAATTATTCCTCCTGTAGATACATGACACCAGGCAAAATTTTTTGCATCCACACGTTATGTGATCTATCTAGTTACATGCCCTTGTGGGCTGTCTTACGAGGGGAAACCTGATCAGACCCTTCGATTACGGATGGATACACATTGTTCAACGAGAAGTACGGCATTCAAGGACGACACCACTAATAAGCCAGTAGCTAAACACTTTTTGGAGCAGGGAAATAGGCAGCCAATTTTTAGATACATTGCGATTGATCATATTCAACCTTTCCAGAGAGAAATCTTTTGGATTAAAAAGCTCAATAATTTGGCCCCTGCAGGGTTAAATGAACACTGTTCTTTTAAATATGTTTCTTAAGCCAACAGTAATAGACATTGATTACAATTTGTCTATCCAAGGTGATTATGTTGCCATTTCTGATACATTGTATTATAGACCTTGCAATGGATGTCTCTGCTATTCTGTATCTTATGTTTTCATTCAATGTATTTTTCTGGTTGTGCATTCACTATACCTGAGGTTATTGTATAGTCTTTCGCCTTGGTACTGGGTTGACATTTTTCACATGACCTGATTAAGTGCATGTGTGCTTATGGTTTTATCTATTTAAGTCTGTGATTTAATTGTGAATCCCAAAATTGGAGTGCTATCACAGGTCTGAATTACCGTGTTGGTGTCAGGTGCCTTCAGGTGTCGGGCTCAGCACTGCCCAAAAAGCCCAAAAATGTATATCACAAAGCAAGAGACCTGCGGCACAACTGTTGTAGTTGGATAGGTGAGGCCCGAAACGTTGCCCTTTTTTTATGAGATGAATAAATACTAATCACCTATCCAACTACAACAGTTGTGCCGCAGGTCTCTTGCTTTGTGATTTAATTGTGAACAGGGTCTTGATATAGGTCTTAGAACAAAACCAAAACGTTGGCCCGTTTTTAAATGTATTTAATAAAAGTAATGATTTTTTTTTTTTTTTTTTTTTAAACTTTTCTCCTTTTGCACCTTCTCGTTTTGGACGTTTGGCAATGCAGCTTTATGTGGGTAGCACCTGGGTCATTTGTTGACTTATAATATTGTGTAGAAAACCAATGACTCCAAAATTACTGAATCATTATTTGTTATTCTTACTTGTATATCCAACGTTTTGGCCCAGATTAAGGCATTTAAATATGACTGAAACCTTGGTTGCACATATAAAATACTTGAAAATATATTTATTTTTGAATTTAGGACCACTGGTGCTAGTTTGCTTCACTTTTTCTAAACAGTGGAGCGTCAATTACATACCAAGGGGCCGATTCACGAAGGGTCGAATATCGAGGGTTAATTAACCCTCGATATTCGACTGGGAATTAAAATCGTATGACTTCGAATATCGAAGTCGAACGATTTTGCGCAAATCCTGCGATCGATCGATCAAAGGATTTTTCGTTCGATCGAACGATTAAATCCTTCGAATCGAACGATTCAAAGGATTTTAATCCAACGAAAATCCTTCGATCAAAAAATCACAGGCAAGCCTATGGGGACCTTCCCCATAGGCTAACATTGACTTCGGTAGCTTTTAGCTGCTGAAGTAGGGGGTCGAAGTTTTTTTAAAGGGACAGTACTTCGACTATCGAATGGTCGAATAGTCGAACGATTTTTACTTCTAATCGTTCGAATTGTTCGAATTCGATCGAATTCGATCGAATTTAACCAATTCGATGGTCGAAGTACCCAAAAAATACTTCGAAATTCAAATTTTTTTTTATTCTAATCCCTCACCCGAAATTCGTGAATCGGCCCCCAAGACTTAAAGTTTCCATAGTTTTACATAATTTTTTGTGGTCCCACCAATATATAATGCTTTTCCCTGATTTGACACCTTGTTTTCTGGTCCCCTGAAAAACATAAAATTGGGGATATACTGTATTATTGACTGCAGTGCACAAGGGCAGCCACCAAGTAGCTTTGATGGAAATGTTTTGTCCACATATGTATTTATATATATATATATATATATATATATGGCATTTCAGGAGGCCTACGGCCTTTATGGTCATGGAACTCTTCTGCTTCTAATATCCTTATATTTTACAATAGGGGGATAGATTACATGGCATATATATATAGCCCGGAATGTAGCTCCAATTTATCATGCACGATTGCTATACAGATAGGGAATAATCAGCCCACAATTCATTTTATTTTTAAAAGCTGAAAATAAACAACTTTTAAAAATACTTTTGTTTGGTTACTATTTAGGCAGACCAGTACAGATTAGTGTATCTAAAAGGGGCAGATTTTAAAATTTTTAGTTTAAGTTTGATAGGGGAATGTTTCCATGTATCATGGCTGCACCTGGAATGTAGTGTAAAACATGCTGATGCTTTCTTTAGGAATGGGGAGGTATAAACATACTGGGACATGCTTTTATGTGTTTTTTATGCAAACAGCAGCAAAACCATTTTTTTTCTCTAGCAACAGAAGGCAAACCTACAGAGAGGACTTTCTAGATTACAACCATATTTTACATGTTTGTATACTTAACAGTGAGCATTAGCTTGCTCAATGACATTTTAATGGATTAAAAAGGAGCACAGGCTTCAACACAGAGAAACTGAGCTGAAATTACAGGGCAAGCAGTTCCTACATGAAAGTTTACATTGAGTTCAAGGGCGTGTTAAATGAAAATACCAATATTATGTAACAAAGAAATTTGCTACTGATTCTCACTTTGATATGTATAATGGTGTACATGTGCTCAGATTATAATATAATAATTAAAAGATTTCAAAACTTTTAAGTGATTGCAGCAATTTTTGGGCATTACCCTGATACAGAATTTCAGTTCCACATGAAAGGGAGATCTCAACCATGAAGTCAACAGCAGAATACGTTTTGATTAAATAAACCACTCATGAGAAAGTAGGAAATTGTCAGTAAAATAATCTTGTAAAACTTTGACGGTCTAGCAACCACCAGCTCTGCAATATTTACTGCATAGTTTAAGTTCTTGAGAATTTAGGTACAGGCTGCTAACTACTTAGTAATTAGTAGAAGCACATAGAGTTTGGGAGGTGGGGAGCTTTGTTTGGTTAAGGTCATATACTTCAGTGGATCTTAAAGCAGCACTACATCTCTAAATACAGTCTCCAAAACAGTGATCACTTCTGGAAAGCTTACCGGTATACAGTAGGTCAGGAATTTTTTTTAATACAGAGTTTTATTGAACGTAACACCCTATTTCTCCCCATTTCACAATTCTAAAATATTTGTACTGACTCAGGTTTGTGACAGGAACAATTATAAATCTTAAAAACAATGTTGCACATTTGGTTAAAACGTGGTGTTTTTTTTTCTTTTGTCTTGTTAAAGGGATACTGTGAAAACATTTTTCAAAAGTGCAAACAGATTTTTTTATAATTATTTTTGAAATCTAACACGTGGCAAACAGTTTCCCAGGTGCCCCCAGTCATTTGACTTTTGCTCTGATAAACTTCAGTCACTCTTTACTGCTGTACTGCAAGTTGGAGTGATAGAACCCTTCTCCCCCCCCCCCCCAAATCTGTGTCCCACTGCAACTCCTTCCTTTACAATGAGTAGAAGAAACAATATCATGTCAGAAAGCTGTTCCATAGTGCAGCACTGGATCTATCTGAAAGCACATATGACCAGGCAAAATTACATGAGATGGCTGCTACACACCAATATTAGATCTAAAACACACACTTGTTGCGTTAGGAATGCAATTTTACACGGTAGAGTGAATTATTTGCAGTGTAATTTAGAAATAAAAATGACACTATAAAAATCTTGACAGAATCCATTTAATGTAATGAGCCTCTCTCTATACAGTATATTCACTTTTATATAAAGAGCAAAATATGTCTTTTCAAATAGAAAACTTGTGTCTATAAATAAGAGAAAAACAAGTTTGACCTTCACTTGACACCACTGTGTATGGTTAGGAATTTACTAGGCTGGGGTAAAATAGTACTATCTGTATGCATTTTGGTGTTATATACATATGGGTTTTAAATTGATAATTTTACTTGCTTTCCTTCAGAATCAGAATCATTCGGGATATAAAAAACACATGGCATGTATTTGTTGTCCTATGGGGCGCTGCTGAAGCTGTGCTTTCTATATGCAACTAAGAAGAAATTAGCATCCATGAGGATATTTTATCCATACTGTATAGCAGACCAATGTCCATCATTAGTGATTAAGTCAACCTACAGCAACTGAACTAAACAGCTGCTATAAACAAAACAAGATGTCGCCCCCCCCACCTGTTTAAACTGCGAGTGGCCAAACAGTAGTGGTTAAAAGTTTGCCTCAGTGACAGCCCCCATAAGCTGCTGAGTATCACAATGATAGTAGCTAAAATAGTTTTGCTTGAACTATACTGTAATGTCTTGCTTCACAATTAATCCATATGCTTTCGCAAAATACTCAGTATAGCTCCACTATTTATTGTTTTTTTAAAACTTGAGCATGTGCATATATATGACCAGTACCGGTATGGGAGCCGTCACCCAGAGAGCTCAAACTAATGGGAAGGCCATCTCCCATATGGTCCATTTTATCAATTAAATACAATTTTTAAAAATTATTACCTTTTTCTATGTAATAATAAAACAGTCCCAACTAATATGCATTGAATCCTTATTGGAGGCAAAACAATCCTATTGGGTTCAATTAAGGCTTACCTTTTTTTTTTTAAAGTAGACTTAAAGGGGTTGTTCACTTTTACTCAGTTCAGTTGGTTTCAGATAGATTACCAGAAATAAAGACTTTTTACAATTACTTACTATTTTCTATTTGTTTTACGATGAGAGAAAGGAGAGCACTCTAATGCAGATTAACTGCTTGTGATTTTCATTTATTGCAGACTCAAGTGTGAGAAAGGGCTCTGAAGGCCCGAAACATGTTGTGCATAGCAGTCTGCAATAAATGAAAATCACAAGCAGTTAATCTGTATTAGAGTGCTCTCCTTTCTCTCATCGTAAAGCTGATGTTTTGGGATGACGGTGCATCCATAGGTAAAGGATTGATGCATTCGCTATGTGTGGTTAGAGGCTATGCGCTGATTCATTAATACTATTTTCTATTTGTGACTGTTTTTCTAATATTGAAATTTATAGTTTAGTTTTTTACCCTTTTAGGGCAAAGCCACACGGTCAGATTCGGGGAGATTAGTCGCCAGGCGTGACTAATCTCCCCGAACTGCTTTCCCGTCGGCTAGAATGTAAAACACTGGCGGAGCTCGTTGTTTTCACAATACGGCTTCATTGAACTCACGCTAAGCAATGGGATATGTTGCCCTCTCTTAACACCTCTGTGATAAGAAAATTTATTTTTGGCAAATAAATGTCCAGAACTACATTCTATTGTAATAAAACACAAATGTAAAATATTCAAAAATGGAGCTTGAAATAAAAAAAAAAAAAAAAAGCTGGTAAAGCACAGCATGCCAGATAAAAGGCTGGACCCAGTAAAACAGGACACATTTGTTTTATCCTTCACATGACACAGATTCCAAGGTCTGCCTGTCTGGAGAATGATTTGCTATGGTATTTGGCAGCCAAAGACATTACAGCATACAATGCACTACAAAAGTCATCTTGTCAAAAGGAACTGCAACTATGTGGTACAGCAGGAAAAAGATTCAATGCCACTACATCCTTTGAATGGTGAACTTTACCAAGCTGGGATTCTTTTAGCCCTTCAGCGGGATTTCTCTGTCAAGTTTTAATGAAGGTCTTGTGCAACAAATAGCTTAAATTTGTTAAAGCTTATTTATGTTTTTTATTGGAGGACAGAATAATACAATTTGTAGGATTTGAGTGGTATCTGGAGTTTGAAAACACATTGTACTGATAGTGAAAGCTTTTTTTTTTACCTATAGAAAAAAAAAAAAAAGTTTTTCTGGAACATTGTGCTAAAGGGCCCTTATGGGTGCCATGTCTACCTGGGCAGCGTAGTAAGTAAGGATGGAGGAGCAGATGAGGACATCAGGAGCCGTATCAACAAAGCCAGACATGCATTTAACACCTTACGTCCCATCTGGAACTCCACTGCCCTTTCACAACAAACCAAAATTCGTATTTTTAACACCAATGTGAAAGCAGTCTTGCTTTATGGTTCGGAAACCTGGATACTGACCATGACAACCACAAGTAAGCTCCAAACCTTCATCAACCGCTGCCTACGACACATCCTACACATCAGATGGCCAGAGAAAACTTCCAACATCAGCCTATGGAAAAGATCAAAACAGATCTCCATCGACCGAGAAATCAGAAGAAGAAAGTGGGGCTGGATAGGCCACACCCTCAGAAAAAGTTCTGACAACATCACAAGGCAAGCCCTTGAGTGGAACCCACAAGGGAAAATAAAAGTTGGCCGGCCAAGACAGACATGGAGGAGGTGCATGGAGGCTGAAATGAAGGCAGCCGGATGGACATGGGCTCAGCTGAAGAAGACTGCTGCAAACCGAGTTCGTTGGAGGAGTGTCGTTGAGGCCCTATGCTCCCCGCTGGAGCAAACGGACTAAGAGATGGGTGCCATATACCAACTTGCTCAAAACTATTTCAAAGAACATTCTTTTTGCCTATTTTAATCATTTTAAAAAATCTGCTTTGTTGTTATTTCTTGAGACTCACTGGGCAAAAAGGGAAATTATAGCTATTCCATGTTTGGTCCTTGCAATGTAGATAACTAGAATAACAGTGTACATATAACCCTTGTCAAATAATGTACCCCCTGCTAAAAAAACAGTCACAACATAGTATAAAGAGAGGATTTGTGGGGGTATAGTGCCTCATTTAAATAATTCCAACCATGACCTTTTTAAAAGAATTCCAACCATGACCTCGTTACTTTTAACAAGTTTATTAAAAGACATTTCAGAAGATAATGGGGATCTTTTTTCCCAGTAAAAAAAAAAAATTAGGAACAGAACTTTCATTTGAAGTAGCATAGGTTATTCTTTACAGTAAGGACAGTGAGGTTGTGAAATGCCCTGCCAGATGATGTGATGGCAGATTCTATTAATGCCTTTAAGAGTGGCTTGGATGCATTTTGTTAAAACAAAAATACATAGATATTTAAAAAAAAAAGTGTGGTTTGGATGATCTCTTGAACAAGGAAAATATCAAAGGCTAATGTAATATTAAAATGTACAATAAGGGGCCTATTTATTAAACCTCAAATTTTTCTGGATGAGTTTTAAAATGGGGGGGAAAAAATTTTAGAGGGAAAAAATAAACTAAATTTTTCTGCAATTTATTATGCCTTGAAGCTGATAAAAATTAATTTGAATCCAAAAATTCTCCAGCTCAAACCTTTCGAAATCATGTAGCAGTCAATGTCAGATGGTCCCTTTTACAAATGGAACATGTTTTTTTACCTTCCGGATTATCAATAGTTTTGGGATATTTGTGCTGGTTTTCATTCGATAATCCGATAAATTCAAATTTGAGGCCCATGAGTGCATTGGGGTAGGAGGGGCTGAACTTGATGGACTTTTTTTAACCCAATTTAACTAGGCACCTATTTTGGACTTCAAATAAGAGGAAAATAAATGTATCTAAAGAAACCCTCTCACCTCACCGTTCTTTCATACTGCAATAATTTTTGTCTACTAAAAATATGCCTACTGAAGAACTGGATTCTATAAATGTGATCCTTCATTTGCTTGTATATTTTGCTTTGTTTTGTCTGAATCATTGATATGTGTCTTGTGTACGTTATCTCTTATCTTCGTTGTCCAAAGACAACCCTTTGAATCACATACACAGCTTTTAAACCAGAGTAGTTCAGTCAATTTAAAAAATGCCCATGACCACCTCCTGCATCTCACCCAGATTTCAGCATGAAGCAAAACAAAGTGAAGGTGGGGGAGCTCTAGAACCAAAAATTTCTTTAATGAGCATTTTCAGGCAGAAAAACACTCACAACAGCATTTCTGTGCATTTCATACTCAAGTACATGAGATCCACAAAATAAGGTCATGATTGCTTTTCAGTCGGTCTATGATAATGCCCTTTAATAATACAGCAATGGCCAATTGCTTCCACAGGCCGAAAAACTGGCAATTGGCTCTATTCAGCCCGCTACTGTGTATGGACTGATTGGGACTGCGTCGGCCTGGGTTCATGATTTCAGTATGGAAATGCAAACACAATGCTGCCTCTTATATATGGATTAATTAACCGTGAATAGTGATATCATCAACTATAATTAGCACCCTGTGATGTCACTTGTGTCGTATGACACATATATATTAAAAATTGGTGGCCTTAGTGGAAAATAGAACAGGACATGTGTCTTTCCAAATGTTTTAATTTTGCAACTATATCTGGAAGGTTGAATAAATACCTATAACAAAAGGTTTACCTTGTGGAAAAATATGGTACGGCGTATTTTACATGTAATAACCTCTTTGTATGTAATATGCTACTAATTATGAATGTTTGACTTACCATACACGTGCTGCTATATAAATATTAAAGAGATTAACGAGGGGTTATTAAACAGTTCGGTCACTATCGTCCTTTAGAGCCAGGGCCGTAGATTCTATGATCGGCAACATTTATAGTATTAAACCAACACTTGTTGGTATGACCTGCACACTTTTTATCTTATACTTGGTATTATAACATAGCCAAGCATAGCTCTTACCGTTATCTTTACTGCTGTTTTCTTCAATGGTCATTTGTTCTGCCAGCTCTGATAGTGATTCATCAATTGTCTGGCTGCCTCTCAATGTGAGTGAGAGCCTTCTCTTGAATTTTTTCATATTTGAGATATACGATATTCAACGTTAGGGTGTCTGCAGGGGATCAAACGGACAATTTTAATAACAGGCAAAAATAGTAACAACTAAGTATTATTTATCATTATATTAGGTTTTAAAAATTGTATTCTGCACAATAAAGTAAAAGTTACAATATTTAATTAGAACACTGCTAGTGACCTCATTAATCTTCCTTCAGTGTCTCCTACAATGGAATATCATCTTCTCGCTTACCTGTTTCTGTCTTGGTCCCCTTATTATTCTCTCTCTCTATACTTCCTCCCTTGGCAAGCTTTTCAACTCATATGGTTTCCAATATCGATCTCTCCTCTCCTTGTCTCAACCTAGAGCTCTTAACTCAGGTCTCTTCCTGCCTCTGCGATCTCTGTCACAACGCTACCTTAAAGGAAAACGCTACCTTAACGGTATAGTTTTCCTTTAAATTAAACCTCTAAAGCAGAAATGGTTCTCTTTTCCCAACTAACACCTTTAACATCCCAGAAGTATCGATCATAGTTAACAATTCCACTATCACCCTGGTGCCTTGGGGTTATCCTCGATTCTGCCCCGTCCTTCACTCTTCATATCTAGTCATTTATTAAAGAATGTCACTTTCACCTAAGGACCATATCCAAGATATAATAATTTATCACCCAAGATGCTTCCAAAATTCTTATTCACTCTCACATCATATAATTTCTAGACTACTGTAACTCTCAATAAATCGGTCTTGCCTGCCAGAGATGGTCACCCCTCCAGTCCATAATGAATACTACTGCCAAGCTTATACACCATGGCAACCAATCTTTTTCTGCCATGGCGCTCTGCCATTCCCTGCACTGGCTTCCACTACCTTTCAGAATAAAACTCAAACTAATGACCCAGACATTCAAAGCAGTTCATAACTCCCTTGTATTTGAGAATGCAAACACAAGTAATGACAAGTGCACACAAGCCCAGAATATTTATGCATAAGCAGTTCAGTATATGCTTGCCCCCACCCACCAAGTTGCCCACATATTTGACAAAATTTGCACAAAACAGAACTTCTCACATGGCAATTATTTGAGGCCATATCCTCAAGCATATATTTCCTGTCTGATTTCATACTCACTGGGCTGAGTTCAGGAAAGCTCAGAAATTCCATAAATGACATTGTTCCCTTTCCACTTCTACTTTGCCAATACAGTGTTGCATAGCAGCTTCAACTTTACCTATAAACAATGAGCTCTGCTTTCAATGTACTAACCATGGTTAAAGAGGGGTAAAACAAGTGAGTGGCACATTGGTTCAAGCTAGGCACTAAAGGTGGTCATACATTGGCAGATTTAGGGTTAGTCCACACGAGGAGATTCGGCGAGCTTTAGCGTGCGACTTTTCATTATAGCAGATGGGAAGACACGCAAAGGCAGTTCGGGGAGATTGTCGCCCAGAAGAAGAGGCGATTAGTCAACAGGCGACTAAATCTGCCAGAATCTCCTTGTGTGAACTAAATTGTTCAGAAGTCGATTCGGCATCTTTGACTTTCCCGTTGGATTTAGGACCACATAGGCGCTGTAATCTGATCATTTCACCCTAGGGCCAAGAAGTGAGTTGGCCATATGTCGCCCACCCAAGGTTGTAGGACTGCCACCTTTTCTTGAAAAAAAATACCGGCCTTCTTATATTTTTATGGATTTCTCCTATTAATATCTTTGGGACCAAGCTTAATTTTTACCGGACAGGACGGCAAAACACCGGGCAGGTGGCAACCCTACAATGTAGGAATATGAGGACCCAAACAAGCGGATTTTACAGAGTATGGCCAGCATAACTTTTCACGGTTATCTTTAAAAGGGGCAATAAAACCCCTTTTAAACAAGTGTTTGGTCCTTGCCGGCTAGATAATTAAAACAATCAGTGCATAGGTAAACTGCTGGATAACGGACTCCATTGAAGGTGAGAGGGAGTTGTATACTGGCAGTATACTGACTAGTAATCAGCCTTGCAAGGACCAAACATGGAGTGGCTTTAGTTTTCTGTTTGCCATGTTTAGTTTAAGAAATAACAAAAAACATAGGTTTTTCAAGATTAAAACAAAGATTATGTCCAGTACATTCATGCCCTATTCGAGTACATTTATGTCTTATTCATAGAACTCATGCAAGAATAAGTATGCCCCCTGGGCTACAGCCACATTTAGGGATGTGTGCTGGAATCAGAGTTCTTCTGTGTTTGCACTCGTAGCCACTGTGTGTGTTTCAGTGCCGAAATCTGCTCTGTGTGCAGACTTATATAAAATCCACTTTTACAACAATAAGATGGAAACATCAATAAAACAAATATAAACCATTACCTCCCACAAACTAGTAGATGTAACAGATGATAACAACTACATATCCAGGAAATCAATACAACTAAAAAAAAATTCTTGGCTTCTAAAAAAAATTTTTTTATTTGTAGTTAATGCACATTTCAGGCAAAAATTGAATAAATAAATAAATAAATAAAAAGTGTAATTTTTAAATGTTCATTCTAATTTGATACCAGCCAAAAGTTGCCAGGCTTGAATCCTGGATTTTGTGCATTGATTATTTCCCCCTGGACTTACTGCAACCCTACATTTTTCAGTGGCAAGTAACCCTATCTGACAGGTTAAGGGAACTGCATCTTCACTTTCACAGCAGCTACTGTAGCTGAAGCACCAGATGTCACGTTACTGAAATATTTATTACTGACGTGATTGGCACCTTGTTCATTAGCAGGGGAAAATAGGGACGGCTATGCCATGTTAGATAGTCATGGCAATTACAGACCTTTGTGCTTCATATTTACAGAGTAACTATATTTAATTAAGTAGTGAATGTATTTCTAATAAGCTGCTTTGGAGGATCGGTACCTTCAAAGCAATGTGACCGTTTGGAATGTTTCTAAAAAAGCGGTCTTAAACAAGAGAGCAACAGCTGACACTAAACTAGAACGCTGAAAATCTTAAAATTGTACCGGTGCCACACAGCCACCTAAATGCCTGCTGACAGGGCTTGCCTCGGTGAGGTACAAGCTGCTTTGGAACAGCATTAGAGAAGTCAGGTGTAGGGAAGAGGTCTATTTGTTGCCAACTGGTCTCTCTTGACTGAAACCACACCCTATTGACCTCTGTATCAAAAACATCTGGATTTCAAAAGATTTACAAGCAGTTTGTTCAGATATTGAATGGGTTGTGCAAAACATTTCTCCCAGAGAGAACCAAGGCACAGATGATGTCTGCTTTTGACACCTTTGCATGGACGTTGATTGCTGGATGGCCAAATCCGGAAAACAAACCAGCAGATATCTATTTGTATTGTCATGTTTAGGCTTAATTACTAAATGACAATTTTGGTGTGAATGTTTGATAAAAAGTGACAACTTTTATAACCTAAATAAATATCCATTAACCTGCAAACAAGATTGCCTGGCTGTTGGTCAGCCTGATTGCTTGGTCAACATTGACAGAACTGATGCTGTTTATTGTGACTGACGCCCATTACAGGGCACACAGGCAGATTCAGGGAGATTAGTTGCCCAGCGACAAATCTCCTCTTCTTCCAGGTGACTAATCTCCCCGAACAGCCTCCCCTGCCTTCCCGCCGGCTAAAATGTAAATCGACGGTGGGATGGCACTCAATCGACTTCGGAAAAAGAATCGCACCGAGTGCCATCCCGCTGGCAATTTGCATTTTAGCCGGCGGGAAGACAGGGGAGGAAGTTCAGGGAGATTAGTCGCCCCAAAAAAGAGGAGATTTGTTGCCGGGCAACTAATCTCCCTGAATCTGCCTGTGTGCCCTGACCCTAAACAGCACAGGACCAATTGCTTAGACTGCTAGAGAGGTGACAAAACTTCATAGACTGGATTTTATATTTTGAAGTAATCATTCTATGGTGGATTTGTAGTAATTCCCACAGAACTGCTGAGAGTATGGAAAATGTGCCACCTCCTAGCAGTGGCCTTGTATAATTTTTGCAATTGTTTATAATATATAAAAAGTACATTTTAAGGTGAAAACCCCTGACCCATATAAGAAGCAAATGTACTTTTTAGATACAAGGAAAGTTTGTGCTAGTTAAGTTGCAACTGTGAAAAAAAAAAATAACATAAAACTCATCATACAAAGTACATTAAATGTTACCTATAGTTCACAATCTTTTTTGCTGATAGTTCTCCATTTGTGAGTAATTATTACTTAAAAAGTTTCTAATTCCGACTTTTATCAACCTGATTGTCCCTTCTTAGCCTGTCAGTTAGAGTTTCCAATGCTTACAGGCAGGCTGGGCAAATCTGGCAGCCCCTTCGTACAGCAACATGGGGGATCAGATGGATAAAGTAAAAGCATTGGGCAAATACTTATATGGCAAAATTAAAAATTTAAAAAAGCAAAGAGAAAATTATGATAGCTCTAAAAAAAAAAAATGATTCTCTGGTGTCGGTATACCTTTAATCATTAAAGAAAGAGGGGCTCTCCTGGCACTTGCCAAAGCTAGATTTGTACAATAGACTGCAAAAATGATATTTAACGAATTCCCCTAAACAGGTCAAGTTAACGGTATAAGTGTAATTGTTCTTTGTACGAATAAACATGCATAATTCATTAAATATGTGCTTGTGTGGGGGAGGTGGAGAGAAGCTGTTGGGTCCCTGTGAAAGAGCCAGCAGAAGCTTTCTGGATGCAAATTGTTGCATTCATGCCATCTTTATGGGGGGAGGCGTATATATGCTGAAGAGCCAGAAGATCCTCTGTGGGTGGAAATCTTTGCATTTATTCTGTGGGGGAAGCAGAGGGGGAATCTTGTTGAGGTGACATGAGATCCTCAATGTGTGAAATGTGTTGCATTTCTGCTTTCTAATAATGTTATACTGATACCGGTAGTTTACCATAGTGGTGTAAGCAGCCGGTTTAGACAAAAAAAAAAAAAAAGGTTCACGATGTTCATTCCAATAAAACATTCTCTCTGCTGTAGTTTAATGTCACAGGTATCAGACTGGTGATTAACACCCAAATGTGTCATTGGCATCAACAGCAATGTATACCTCGTAAAATATGTCCTTGTAAACATTAACGGCACTTGTGTCACATGAATGCCTGAGACATGTGTATTACAAAATATACTCTTGATACAGATTTAATATCACCCAGGAGTACTAGTCTGCATTTTACTCACGGGATACCGTGGAAAAATTTAATCTTATTCAGGCCACTGTTTATACTTCTTGGTTCACATGAACTGCCATTAAGTGTGAAGTTAAGTTCAAATATCTTTCTTGGATCCATTAACTACGGCACTTGCTATTTAGGGGTTTACATAGTCTTTACCTCAGCTTAACTCTTGTGTACACACAAAACAAAGCCTCAAAATCCATGTATAGGCTTGTACAGTATAAAAACATCTCAACCACATCTGGATGTTTACAACAGTTTATGCCTGGGGTGGCTGCCTGAGTATAAAATAAATATCTGGACTCACAGTGCAATAGTGTGTGAGGCTTTAACCGCTAAACTGTTCTGCTTCTAAAGATAGAAGCGTATAGAAAAAAGCATGTGCTCAAAGCTCTCTCGTTTTCCCCCCTCCATCCCCCCAGGAAATACAAAGGTAGAATGACTTTTCAGGAAACACACAGAACTTCCACAGACATAGTCATGTCATTTCCTGTTGGAAATTTCCTAATGGAGAGCAACAATAAAAATTCTCTCAGATCTTTAAATTATGACAGGCACAGCAAACGGAACAATAAGGCAAATTTTCCCTTTAACGTCTGTATACTGCTGGCTGCCCAGAACACATTTGATTTGTAAATATCGTAACAAAATGTTTTATTAAAGAACATTTGGTTGCTGTCCCTGCAAATGTGTGCATGCTTACATTAATAAAACCTGACTATGATAACATTTTACCAAATCTGAAACATTACTAAACCATGCACAGAATCAATGGCAACCTGTGAATAAGGGAAGTGCAACTGGATTCTACATAACTATTTATCAGCAGGGCTGAAATGCATTAGTTCATTATGGACACACATTTTTAAGGAAAACGAAAGCCAAATTTTAATCAGAAGTTCCTCAGATCTGGCTGTTTTATAGCTAGGTGTATAGCAAGGCATTCTTAAATATATTTTGCCATCCAATCACCTTATTCAACTGCACTTACTCTGTGGCCAACACAGTTATCAGCATACACATCCATTATTTTAAGCTGGCCATAAAGACACAGTAGTACGAAATAAAGATTTGTACAATTTTCGAATAGTGTGTGGAGTGTCCCAAAATTTTTCACACCATGGCAGTCGGCTGTTCAGTCGATCAGACAGGTTACAAGATTTATTTTGGCTATATTGGCTATTATTTTGACGATATGAATGGGTGACTGCCACGACTATTTGTTGGACATAACTTTTGTACGATTGACGTCTGTCAATTAATGGCCAGAACATTGTCTGATTTATTTTTCCTACTTATTTTAATCTGAATGTTTAATAATAATTGGTTGCCATGGGTTACTGCCCAGGTGCCAATTTGCCTAGTGTTTATAAATGAGCCCCGGGGTACTGTGTTCAACAGTCAATATTTATCCATGGCAATTTCTCCAATAGTTAAAATAGCTGAAATAGCACAAAAATCCATAACATCACAGGGATTGGTTAAACTGTGAAAGGCCCCTCAAATTCCCAAGAAAATATATATTCTTAAAAATCAAAAGCAATGGACTGCTTTATCACAGAAGCCTGCGGTACAATATTCTCTTGGTGAAAGTATAGGGCAGGGGAATGAAACTGTGCCGGGCAGTTGAATACCTGACTCATGCACTGGAATTCAGCAGTAAGAGAATGTGCACTGATTCACTTCCTTTCACAAGCACAGTCATGACATCACTCCGACAGGGAAGGTGTTCCGCAGCAGCACAACAACCTTCTTTATCAGGGAGATGAAAGGAGAACAGACTTCTAGCAGAGGTGTGCTTTCTTTAACATAATGAAGAAGCAAAGAAAAAAATATAATGTATTTGAACAATTGTCCTTTTACAGTATGTATCACACTGACTTTAGGAAAGACAGAAGACTTTAGTATACAGTACATATCTGCCTCCAAATAAAAGCCCTAATTGAACTATTTAAAAAAAAAAAAAAAAAAAAAAAATATTATATATATATATATATATATATATAATCTGTAGGTGTTTATATATAAACTAGGAACTGTGCCCACAACAGACAACGGCAAGTGTGATTTTCTAGCAATGGAAGTCATGAAGATTTTTTCCAAAAAGACACAAATACAAAGTTTGGCCAATCCGAAGTTTTATTGTTCAAAAAACAAATGGAAATGAAACATCTGCATTTTGCTTGAGTGGCTTGCGGAAACTCAACAGGTATCAGTCAATTTAGCTCGTAAAAGTTTGTCTTTCCACTTGATTCTTGTCTGATTACCTGCTGATGCATACCTGCCTCTATGAAGCTTTTTGTAAAAGAAAAACTGTGCCATGACATCATTACATATGTATCCTAGGAAGGCAGCTGCTACTTAAAAAAATCCCCCCTTTTTAAACTACATACTAAGAAGTAGAACACTTCCGTCCCAGAAACCTGTTCAACTTGTTTCAAATCGAGGTGTTCTCATGAATCATAGCAGAATTCATCAAGGAAGCCATCATGTCTAACCTCTTCAATAAATATCATGCTAAATTCTATGGCAGCAGTACATCATCAGTACTGATAAAAACGAAAAAAAATTAGCATCAACATCAATCATTGCAAATACGCTCTACTATTCCAACGGTTTTGTCCATCACTGTTTATTTCATGACATTCTTTCACCATGCCATATCCATTGCAAAACATAGTCAGTTCCCATGGCACTTATGGATTATTCATAGGCTACAGATACCAATCCTCCTCCTTCTGTACTCAGTGATGAAAAAGGAACAAAACTGCCCTTTGAAGCACAAGTTAGAATAATAGATTTTCTAACAAAATGGAGCTGCATCATTGCAGCTCAAAAAAAAATCCTTACTAAATACAAATATAAAATGCATTGCTAAAGTATTTAGCAAATTCTGAATATCTGACAAATCTCACATCTTAAAATGGCCATAAACTAGCTATTAAAACCTAGCCTGGGGAATATTGTGCTGTATATGGGCAGGGCAGTGATGCAGAGGAGGCGGACTAGTGATGTTGAGGGGTGGAGTCAAGTTGTCATGCGAGGAACTGACTAAAGTAGAAACAGGCGCTAATCTGAGGTGGGCGGGGGAAAGTGACTAATTATTACAAATTTATTAGCTGGTAAATCTGTAATATCTGCTTCAGCCTTGGTTGTATTTTTTTTCTGGAAATGTAGGTGGCAACCCTAATTGGGCACCTTTTCCAGACAAGTGCCTAGTTATAGAAAACAGAGAGAAGGCAGGAAAAAAGAGGGTGCTGCATCATTAATATGAAACTATCAACCACTTCTTTATTTCAATTATCTAACTAAAGTTGGGGATGTAGACATGGGGGTCTGTTATGGAAAGATATGTGGCAGAAAGGTTTATTATCTTGAATAAGTGCATAAAAGCGTGAAGTGTTTTCAACTAGACATCTGATCAGATAACCTTAAGGAAAACTATACCCCCCCAAACAATGGAGGTCTCTATAAAAAGATATTGCATAAAACAGCTCATATGTAAAACCCTGCTTCATGTAAATAAACCATTTTCATAATAATATACTTGACTAGTAGCATGTGCCATTGGGTAATCCTAAATAGAAAATTGCCATTTTAAAAAAATAAGGGCCGCCCCCTGGGATTGTACGATTCACTGTGCACACTAACATACCAAACAAACCATACTTGTTAGGTCACATGAGCCAATTAACAGACAGAGTTGTCTCTTTTGCTTCCACACTTCTTCCTGTTACAGTAAGGGTAAGGACACACGAGGAGATTCAGGGAGATTTTGTCGCTTGGCTACTAATCTCCTTGTCTTTTGAGCAACTATCTCCCTGAACTGCCTCAGCGTTTTTCCCCATAGGCTACAATGAAAAGTCGCCTGCGCTAATGCACACAGGGCGATGCGTTTTCAATAGTTGCTTGAAATTGCCTCACTGAAAACGCATCACCGTTTGTGCATTAGCGCAGGCGACTTTTCATTGTAGCCTATGGGGGAAAACGCTGAGGCAGTTCAGGGAGATAGTTGCTCAAAAGACAAGGAGATTAGTAGCCAGGCGACAAAATCTCCCTGAATCTCCTCGTGTGTCCTTACCCTAAGGGGCACATTTACTAAGGGTCAAAGTCAATTTGAAGTAATTTTTGGGTACTTCGACCAGCGAATAGGCCAAATTCGTCTCGAATTGAAAATACTTTGAATATTCGACCATTCGAAAATTGAAGTACTGTCTCTAAAAAATGTTGACTTCCACACTTCGCCACCTTAAACCTGCCGAATTGCTATGTTAGCCTCTGGGGACCTCCTAGAATCTATACATTTTTCGAAGTCAAAGTTTTTTTTTTTTTTTTTTGAAAATCGTTCGATCAAATCATTCGATCAAACAGTTGAAATCGAATGAATTCTATGATCGATCAACCGATTTTAATTTGATTGAAAACTGCTTAATGTAATAAAAAAAACAATCTATCGAATTTTTGAAATTCGATGGTCGAACTTCGAAGTTTTAGCACTTCGAAATTCGACCCTTAGTAAATGTGCCCCTTAGAGTTGTAGTATTTCTAGTCTGTAACCATTGAGGCAGAACACAGACTATCACGAAATGGTGGTTCATAGCAAGAGATATAAAAGGGCAAAATGTACTTAAATATATAGACCGGTTTGGTAAGATTCTTTAAATATACCACTTAATATGATGTAAACTATTTAAGTGTTAATTTTGGGGGTATAGTTTTCCTTTAACAAAAACATACTGAATCATAAGCATAGAGAGAGAAATTGTATACTTGAGAAAGCTAATACTACTGTTCAGCAAGGCTGACAGAGGAATGCTTAAGTGTCTTATGGCTAAATAGATATGTCTTAAACCTCACTGATCTGAACCTCTGTAAAACATAAATTCTGGCACAATGGCAAATCACACAGAAGAAGCTTGCTTGTGTAAGAAATAATGCTGTACTTTGGTTAACAATGAATTCCTTTGCATAATGCACTTACATAAGTAAATGAGCCATAATATTTGAGTGTGTGAAAGCTCCCTCAAATCTTATCTAAAACCTAATGAACAAATCATAAGCTTACAGCTTCTAAATTCAATATCTTACTGAGACAGCCAGCATTTCCGTTCCGGTTTTAATGCTTGTCATGACCGGTGCTCCAGTGCTGCTGTTTTTGGTATGTGTACAGCTCTCGCCCACACCGAGTGTGGGTGTTTTTTTTTCCCTACAGTATGTGGGCTGTAATCATCACCTATCAACAAGTAAAACTTTGAAGTCTGCGCATGCCCTTGAAAATCTGATAAAAATGAGACATTTACTGCTTCTGCTTTTAAAGACAATGTCTGATAGTAATGTTTAAGGGCTAGTCCACACGGGGAGATAGCGACGCGTTTGCGGCGACAAAGCGCCGAGACAGTCACAGGCGACAGTTTTGTATGGGCGCCTATGTAAAAACGCCTGTGCTAACCACACGAGGCGATGCGCTTTTCAACAGTCGCCTGAAAAAGCCTGGCGAGGCATTTTCAGGCGACTGTTGAAAAGCGCATCGCCTCGTGTGGTTAGCACAGGCGTTTTTACATAGGCGCCCATACAAAACTGTCGCCTGCGCCGGTCGCGGCGACTGTCGCGGCGCTTTGTCGCCGCGACCGCAAACGCGTCAGTATCTCCCCGTGTGGAATAGCCCTAAGAGCATTTAAGGGTAAGGCCACACAAGGAGATTCGGGGAGATTTTGTCGCCAGGCGACCAATCGTCTTTTGCGCGACTATCTCCCTGAACTGCCTCTGCGTTTTTCCCCATAGGCTACAATGCAAAGTCGCCTGCGCTAATGCACATAGTCGCGCAAAAGACGAGGAGATTAGTCGCAAAATCTCCCTGAATCTCCTCGTGTGGCCTTACCCTTAGGGTATTGGTACATGAGATTAGTTGCCCACAACAAATTTTCGCTACCGTGGCCAACTAATCTTCTTCAAATGTTTTCCCACCAGCAATAACGTAAAGAGTTGATGGGCACTTTGTTTAACCAAAGTCACCTTGTGAGGCAACTTTGGTAATTGCCTGTAATTAAATAAGATTGCCTCGAGTAATAGGTTTCACCTACCACACTGCTGAGTTTTGCTGTAGGCGCATTGCTATATGGGATACATTACCATATTTCCCCATCAGCAGTTCTTAAGAGAAAACTCAGGTTTCAATCTCTTGCTGACACTGCTTCTAAAACACCACTCAAGGATGTATAACAATGTTAAGACATAACAATACTTTGGCATTCATGCTGTATAACAGATTATGGCATTCTCCAAGTAAAACCAAGTTTGAGCACTGGCTGGAGCACATAAGGTTTATCAGAAATAGGTTAATGATGGGCAGTGCTGGAGTCTTAGGGTAAGGGCACACAAAGCTCCACTGCATTAAGCCTGCTTATTTTGTTATCTGCTCCATGCTCCAGCTTCATCCATCTGAACAGTTTCTGCGACAGAAATTGGGCACTGAGTCGATTTACATCCCTCAGCAAGCAAAAAATACATAGGTGAAAAGCAGCTGAGAGCAAGCTCTGTGTGCCCTTGCCCTTTCATTTCAGCCAGGGCAAAACGAAGGCTGTATGTTTTCCCTATGATTGCATGGGTTTCCTTTGGCTGCTTTTACCCCATATTCTAAAACATACTGGCAGGTATTCGCTCTTGATTAAGTCTAATGTGATGAGGACTTAAGATTGTAAATTCTTCTTGGCACGTATCCAAAGATTTTATAACCAAATGGCTATTATATTTTACTTTGACAAACACTTTGGCATGTCTTACACAACAAGATGTGAAGCACTGGGAATAACCAAAACAACATAAAATAAGAACCGTGGGTTTAATGTAATGTTGTAAGAGGTTGCCCTATTTCTGAAATATACCTGACACAGAAATATTGTAGGCAACTGTTTAGACATCAGATCATTTGCTGCATGTGGCACTCCTGCCTGTATCATTCTAAACTAAAAGGACATCTAGGGAGTTATTTATCAAAAGCCTATTTTATAAAAATAAAAAAAGTCTGACCAAACTAGAATCCACGATGTAAACGTATTTATTAATAAAAAAAAAACCACAATTTAATCAGATCAGGGACAAACTTGATGTAATTAAATGAAACCCTAAATCTCTTATTTTTTTGGATTTTTGCCCGAAAAGCCAGAAATAGTCGGGTTTTCAGGCTAATTCTTACGCTGACCACAGAAAATTTCAAATAGGATAGGGACCTCTCCCATTGACTTACAAAAAACCTTAGCAGGTATGAGATGCTTTTTCCACCCGCGGTGTATAAAAATATCTAGAAAGATGTTAGTTTTTTTTCCAGTAAAAATTTCAATTCTATAGTAAAAAAAAAAAACCTCAAACTTTTATAAACAACACCCACCCCAAGCGTATTTTTTTTACTGAACAGGAATTTCAAATTACTGACTGAAAAGAAATGGTTCTTAATACATATGCATAAGTGCAGTAACTCAGTTTATTACCGTAACTACTTTTTACATACTAGAAGGAATTGAACATGAACACAAGCACAAATGTCTGCATGTGATCAGCTTTAAGACATGATCCAGCAATCATTTCTAGGCTTGGATCAGGAATCAAAACAGGGCCTGGCATTTTAAGTACACAGAGGCCCAAAAAGCTCCCACCATCCCCACTACACAGAGATGGTCTATGGCATCTTACAGCAGCCCCTCTGGCATTTGCCAAAATCCACAGTATGCCAGTCCGGGCCTGATCATTTCTTAATACAGCTGCCAAAAGGGATGCGCCAACAAAATTACGTGCATTGACTGATTCAATTTCCATTTCTACCCCCATGCATATAGCTCTGCATGAAAGAGCTACAGTTACAGTTCCTTGCAGTTGACCACCCTGCAGCGCAATGCAAAGCAACCACATACATGGTACATAAAATTCAAAAATACTGGTATCATGTACCCTATGGTAGTGTATACAAATTCTTTGTATCAAAAATAATAATATTAAAGAGAGAAAAAGGACCAAGACGCTATACACTATGTTAGAGTTAGCGCTGAGAACAGCACAACAGCCCCATGCCATTACACTGATTAAATAAACACTATTTAATGCAAGTCTTACGTACCCTTTAAATAATTAACTGGGTATTGCACAGTCTAAAATTCCCTTACAATCTAGAATGCTAAAATCTGGTATTACACTTCAACTTCCCTTTATTAATTATTCACAGAGGGTTCATTTAACATAGGGAAAGCACAAACATTATCCAAAGCAACACACCCGTATCTATACATTCAATAGTAGGATGACACATTTATTAATTTGTATGGAATAGTTAAAGCTTGCGCATAAGTTGCATACTGAAGCAGCATGAAGCACAGTGTGTGTATGTGCTTATTGGAATTTACAAACTAATTTCACACATCATAGATTAATTTACAAATTAATGTTAAAAAAAACTGCTCCCATTAGTTAATAACAGGGCACACAAAATGAGAAATTGCAGCTGTCTGTTTACAACATAGTTACCAAGGTGCATGTATGAGTGTGCTCATACTACTGCCTCAACCACTTAACTAGATATCCATTTACACATGCTAGAAATCATACATACATTGTGCAGTCAGTTTAAAAAGAGACACGTTATCATGGAAGTAAGCAGTGCTCTTTAATTTCCTTGCCAAGAGTTTGGAACTATGCTCATTCTGTGTATGTAATGAGAGACATCATTAAATGCATGTACATGCAACCCTCTCATTTATCTATAGCAGTGCTGTCCAACTTCAGTGGTACCGAGGGACGGGATTCAGGTATTCAGTCACATATGTGGCCACATTAACATGCGCTGAGCCTTTCCCTTCCTCTGATATTACGGATTCAATAAGAGAGATGAGTACAAGCAGTGTACAACAGTTCCACTGTTGATCTTACACACAATACACAATTCTGGCTTTTATACATATAAATACCAATAATATACAAAAAGAATTTCAAACCTTTATGTGTTTTCCAGGGCTCTATTGGATTGCTTGAATACAAAACTGCAACAGGTGAAACAACTGTGGGGAAAAAGATAAATACCTTAAACTGTATGTCCAACATGTTGTTAATTACAGCATTTTGACATAATGAGGGTCTTTCTTGTTAATACGAGACAGATAGATGCACAGCATGCATATAGAAGTATAATTAGGTATGACACGTCTCAAAGTGTTAATAAAACAAAGCATATTGTTGTTGCAGCTTTTATGGCACAAAACAACAACATTCCAGTAAGGTGTGTTAAAAAAAACAAGTGCATGTGGCCACTGGCCACACACTGACAGATCCTGAATTGTATCAAACTGATAAATAAACTCGCACATATATCTTGTGGGATCATACATTCACATACCAGAAATCATATCAGATTTTTTTTTTTTTATCAGATATACATATGCTATAAAGCATAGAGACTGAGGAAAAATATATAGTATATTTTAAATTGCACTTAATCAGAGAACATGTGACTCAGACTGCGCAAAACAAAGAACTGTTGTACCCATTGGTTTTGTATAAATTACTAGACTGGTTACAGTTTAAACCTCTTTATAAATTGTATAGGTTTCATAACCAAAGCTGGCAAAAATAAACTAATTTAAAATTCGCTTTCAATGTAAATTCTACAAATGTTTCGTAAATATTGGAATACAGATTATATAACTGGTCGCAATAATCATTGCTCTGCTGAGCTATGAAGTTTTAACTACAGATTCTAGTAAGGCAAAGCATCTTATGCCCTAGCTGTCTTGAAGAATTGCAGAATGCTGGCTTAGCTTTAGAACTCATTCAAGTAAGGCCTAAAATGTCTTTTTAAAATGTGGAAATATAATACAGGTATGAGATCTGTTATCCAGAAAGCTCCAAATTACAGAAAGGACTTCTCTCATAGACTTAAAAATTATTTCCCTTTTCTCTGTAATAACAAAACAGTACCTTGCACTTGCTTCCAATTAAACCTTATTGGAAGCAAAACCAGCCTATTGTGTTTATTTAATGTTTACATAATTTTCTAGTAGACTTAGGCTAGGGGCACACTAGGCGATAGCGCCGCGATTTGACTCGCGGCGACTTTTCGCCGCGACTTTTAATCCACAATCGCTGGGGAAACTTTTGCGCTGGCGTCTATGGGGAATCGCGAAAAATCGTCAGCGTAAAAACACATGCGGCGATCTTTTTTCTATTGTCGCTCGAAATCGCCTAGCGAGGCGATTTCGAGCGACAATAGAAAAAAGATCGCCGCGTGTGTTTTTACGCCGCGATTCCCCATAGACGCCAGCGCAAAAGTTTCCCCAGCGATTGCGGATTAAAAGTCGCGGTGAAAAGTCGCCGCGAGTCAAGTCGCGGTGAAAAGTCGCCGCGAGTCAAATCGCGGCGCTATCGCCTAGTGTGGCCTTAGCCTTAAGGTATGAAGATCCAAATTACATAAAGATCAATTATGCCGAAAACCCCAGGTCCCAAGCATTCTGGATAACAGGTCCCATACCTGTATACTTTTAAATAAATCAGTAACCCCTGCATATACAAACGTGCACACAAATATTCTCCATAAGGCATAATAAGCATTATGTCCATTTATAAAGCATCCATATTTGATACAGTTCACCAGGGATTTCTTTATGATACAAGACCTTAATAAATGGCAAAGAATTCCCATGTTAGTCTCATTAAAATATGAAAGAAGAGAAAAAAACAGCACTTTCCAGTGACAGGAAAGTACCAACCCACATATAACACAAAAGGTGCTTTTTAATTTCATTTACAGAAGCATTTTTAATCATTTGAATGCAAACATGCTCTCAGGCATGCTGTGGAAAAGCAGCGGAACAGTGCTTGGATTTAGCAGGATAAGGAATAGCTGTCAGTGATTGGAGGGATATGCTCTAAAAGCTCAGCAGTACTGTTCTCCCTTTTCTAATCCACCTGAGAAATGACTCAACCTTGCAGATGTAACGCACGAGTCTGAAATAAGGCACAGTGTAGGAGTAGCACAGTGTAGGAGTAGAAGCTGTGCCCTCATTTCAGCCACGATTTTGCACAGAGAATTTAACCAAATGTATGCATCTAACACATCTAGGAACATAGAAGACAAAATGTTAACAATGGTCCTCCATTTAATGACTTAGAAAAGACTCATAAGAGTACTAAACACTAACCACAAAATGGTAGGCCAAAAATGGTAGGCCACATACACAAGTGAGGGGAGTGCAGACTGCTGAATTCCATAATGCTTAGAAAGCTCATGTACTCAGAGCACTCAGTGTTGTATTCCAAACCGTCCTGAGTAGCAACCAACTGGGAGCTTATCAACAAGGGGTTTCCACAGGCAAGCAGCTGCACACAAACCTAATATTACTATGCGCATGTCAAGCATCAAGTGGTGGAAGGACTGCTGCCATCGGACTCTAGAAAATTGGAGTGATGAATCACACCACTCCATCTGTCACTAGGACTGACAATGGCGGATGCATGGACAACACTGCCTACATATGTGCATTATGCCAACTGTAAAGTTTGGTGGAAGAGAAATAATGGTCTGTGTCTGTTAATCATGCTTTGGTCAAGAGTTCCTAGTTCTATTTAAAAGCAAACGCTTCAGTGGTATGATAATGCCTATAGTTATTTAGTGAGGTGTGTACATAATTGCCATTTCAACATATGGTGGAAGAACATCACTGCACAGGGTCTTGTGTGATAAAATGGAATTGCCAACTAAGAGTAAGCTCTAATCACTCAAAATCCACGGCCAATGTCACTTGTGCTCTAGGGTCTGAATGTAAGCAAATACCACTAAAACATTTTCAAGTTTCTTGTAGAAAGCCTTCCCAGAAAAGTAGTTTTTTATACCAGCAAAATGATGACCGCATTTATTTTATTACCGTTGTTTTTGAACAAGATGTTGAACAGGCATGTTTTCAAACATCTTTTGGCCATAAAGTGTATGGAAACACAAAACATGACAAAATATACATAATGCATTCTAGTCTAGAATAAAAGATAAACATGGAACGCTTGTAATGTGTTAACGGACCCACAGCTGAGCATACAGGCTACACTTCAATCAGTGAAACAAATGTGATCGGACTTAAAAAAAAAAAAAAAAAAAAAAAAAAAAAAAAGGAGATGAAAATACAAATCAAATGGCTAGCAAGAAAGAAAATAAAGGTGTCTCGGTGGAATCTACTTTATATAATCTCCTGCTATTATGCCAATTAAAAAGTCAAGTCATTTGAATGGGCAAACAACATAAAAGACAAAGCCCAAAATCTCTTATACCCAAGCACTGCTAAAGAAGCATAATCTTATGAGCTAAAAAAGGGCTTTATTAAAGTACAGGTATGGGACCGGTTATCCAGAATGCTCGGGACCTGGGGGTTCCGGATAACGGATCTTTCCGTAATTTGGGTCTCCATGGCTTAAGTCTGCTAGAAGTTCATTTAAACATTAAATAAACCAATAAGGATTAATTGTATCTTAATTTGGATCAAGTGCAAGGAAATCATTTTTAAAAATGTGGATTATTTGGATAAAATGGAGTCTATGGGAAACAGCCATTCCATAATTCAGAGCTTTCTGGATATCGGGTTTCCGGATAAGGGATCCTATACCTGTACCACCAAATCATAAAATTTTCCAGAGGCATTGTAGCTAGTAAATGAATTTATGTGGACCCATGATTCTCACATTACTAGCAAATTGAAAGTGTTTGTTAGGTCATATTTTTATGTCAATGCTCTAGAACATAATTTGAATATATACATAAATATATTCAGTGCTTACTTTAATATTTTACACCTTTTTTACTAGGGATGCACCAAATCCAGGATCGGTCAAGATTCGGCGGAATCCTTCGGCCCGGCTGAACCGAATCCTGATTTGCACATGCAAATTAGGGACAGGGAGGGAAAAATGTTTTTCCCCTTCCCACCCCTAATTTGCATATGCAAAATGAGGATTCAGATTAGGTTCGGTATTCTGTGAAATCTTTTGCAAAGGATTCGGGGTTTCGGCCGAATCCAAAATAGTGGATTTGCTGCATCCCTATTTTTTTACACCACCTTTAGCAGCAATAATAGCTTAAATTCTTCTGGGTTACATATGTACAATTTCTGCACACAGGAGTGATACAATAGTACAAAAATACAGGAGCCGCATATGCGGAGGATTGTGAGAATGGTTACAGACCAGGGGCACCCACTATGTGAATCTAGCCCTGATGACTGTATATTCATATACAAAACTCACCAAGGTTTGGAAGAGGCCCAGGTGCACTGCCATGAGCATTCAGCTAGAGGAGCGGATCAAACACTTATTGTTGTAGAGTAGGCACTCAAAAAGCCTTCCCAACAGACTTGTACAGATTTAAAAAGTTTATTGGGTACACATAGAAGTAGGCTAATTTCATGTGAACCCAATAAACTTTTTGATTTATTTTATGTCTGTTGGGAAGACTGTTGGGAAGTGCCTGCTCTACAACAATACAGTCTCCGAGTATATTCTGCCTATTCAGATAACCTTGCCCCACCACACCCCCTCAACTACTGGGTTCCATCCCCACTGGCTCTTAACACAATATGTGTTATGTGATGAAAAAAAACCCCTAAGCTTGGCCAGGCTAAAGCTGGCCACAGACGCAAAGATCCGATAGTACGAATCAACGTATGATCGTACTTTCCCATCTCCCGACCTGCCACTAACCATTCTGATCAAATAAAGTACAAAAGAACAGATCAGCCGATGTTCTGCCCCTGACAGCAACCGTAGGAAAGTTATGTCCGACCAAAGCTAGTGACAGTCTCCCTCTGAAAATCGTACGATCGGTAATACATGCAGAGATATTACCCGCAGCAGACAGAAATCTTTTAACCTGTCCAATCGACCAAACAACCGATCTCCACCGGACTAAAAATGTCGGGACTCTCCACACACGGTCCAAAAAGCGCACGAATCCTCGATTCGTATGATCATATCTTTGCGTCTATGGCCATCTTGAGAGGCAATTAGACAAGATTAAAGTTTGCCTTTACAGACCAAGTTGACAGCTTGCATGACAGATATTTGGTCAGGTTAGAGGTCAGTCAAATATCTATCAGGCAGGTATGACAATTCTATTTGGTAAGGACTACATAGAGCCATTTTACTTCTACCGGATCTGCATATTTGTTATTGTTTGATTATTGACCTGGGGTCAAAGGAGGAACAATCTGGTTTTTCTCACCAACAGAAATCTTTAAGCATATGGCAAGCACAGACAGTAACACCTTCAAAATAAATGCTGGGAGGGTAGCAAGAGAAAATAGTAAAACATTACTAATATTTCCAAATGACAAATACAAAGGGAAAAAGAAAATACATAATATGAGAATATATAGTAATTAAAGTACTCCCTCTTGTAAATTATAAGGATATTATAAGTTACCGAGGAGTTTTATGACCATATAAAAACACGAGGCTGAAGGCCGAGTGTTTTTATACAGGTCATGGAACTCCTCGGTAACTTCTAATATCCTCATATTTTGCAACTGGGGGTACTTTATTTGTTACAATACATAAGTTTCAGTGAGTCATGTGAAAGAAACTACATCAGAACTCACCGTTTATAAGGATATAATTTACAAGATGTTCATGGCTTTGTGTATTATATATATATATATAGATAGATATACACACAGACATACATATACAGCAGTGAAAATAAGTATTGAACATGTCCACATTTTTCTCAGTAAATATATTTATAATGGGGCTACTGACATGAAATTTAGACCAAATGTCGGTAACAACCCAAGTAAGTCACACATACAAAGAACTCAAAACAAATAAGTCCATAAATTAAGTTATGTGTAGTAAAGTGGAATGACACAGGGAATAAGCATTGAGCATCCTTACTGAAATGTATTTTATACTTAGTAGAAAAGCCTTTATTGGTAATGACAGCTTCAAGACACCTCTTGTTTGGAGAAACTAGTCCCATCCATTGCTCAGGTGTGATTTTGGCCTATTCATCCACACAAACTGTCTTCCAATATTCAAGGTCCTGGGGACCCCTTCTACTAAAATTAAAAAAAGTCAGACCAAACCAGAATCCACCTTATTTATTATTAAAAAACACGATTTAATGAGATAGGGGACAAACATGAAAAATTAAGCAAATATCTGAATCATGATTTTTTTCAGATATTTTTCCTGAATTGCTAGATTTTTTCTGCTTTTTCCCTGAACTGCCTAAATCTTTTGGATTCTTGGCCAAAAAGTCCAAAATAGTCGGATGTTCAGCAAATTCCAGCGCAGACCACCGACACTCCAAATAGGATAGGGATCTCTCCCATTGACTACAACCTTGGTAAGTCTGAGATGCCGTATTTTTGGATTCTGATTTTTTCCATCCTTCGGACTGTATAGGAAAAAAAACCCCGAAAAATAATATTTTTCAAGTTTTTGACATTCGGACTTTAGTAAATAACCCCATTAGTATTGACTTAGAAACAGACTAAGAGCTCTTGGAGTAGAAACTCATAAGGCAAATTCTATATTGTGTCAATTCGATTTTTTGTTCGTAATTATATTTTTTGGTGACCTACATGATCTTTTCAGTGTCTACACCCTAACTGAATGCTTTTTTTTAAAAAAAACACCAAGAAAGCATACTATGAAAAATGTAAACTTTAAATGATGCATTTATTTTAAAAGGGAAATAAAATAGATTGCAGCTAAGAAAAGCATCATTTTTTCAAATGAGAGTATTGCAGATTAAACCAAGCCTGCAATCAGGCGATTCATACGGTTCCCATTTTAATGCATCATTTTTTGCACCAGAGCTTGATGAAGGAGGATTGCTGAAGCTGAATTTGTATGAAATTAAATCCCTTGCACATTCCTGAAATTGTATAGCCTATATCACTCAGTGGAGCACTTTAAAATTAGGGATAGCGCACCATTTACTAAGCAGTGTAACCAAATATACACGTTTCTCTGCACACACAGTAGAAAACAGCTATGACCTTGCTTGAGTGTTCACAAAACACTGGCAGACTTTTAAAAAAGTATGCAAAATCTCAAGTGTGGCAAAAATATGCTAATTTATAATAATTATATAACCTGCTCCTTGAAGTAATAATGCTATAAATACATTTTACATAATTTTTCAATAAAAAAAATGTTCTTGAAAATAGCACAAATGTTGGTTTAAACAAAATGGAACACAGCAACCAAAATAAGAAAACACATGAATTATGAGAAGAGGATCTCTGGGCAGTGAATCCCAGCTGTTCAATGACTTGCTAATACATACTACAAGGCCTACATATAAACCTGAGGCCTAACCACACTTTCATTATTATCAGATTTCCCTTGACTAGCTGTGCTTGCCTTCCTAGCTCCTGCAAACGATTACAAAAGGAAAAAAAAAAAAAAAAAACTTACTGCTTACCAATTTTTGTGATGACTGGAAACATAATAATTCAAGAAATACAAGGTACTTTCAATAAAACCCACAGGGCCAACTGTTTGCAGAAGTAATATGGATTTCCACGTGCACTGCCTTACTGCATGCATTTAAAAATGAGGCAGAGCTAAAACATTCACACATCAAGAAGCTTAACCTCACTATAAACAAAGACAAAAAAACCCAAAACAAAAATAAACAAGCCCTGCAAATGTTCTTCTCACATTCATAACTAACTAAGACTACAAATCCCAATGGGAATAATCTTCGGGATAAACTCAGGGATAACGTTGTACCAGAGTCCTGCATGGGTTTCATTTTTGGACTTGATCCGCACAGGCACAAAAACAAAACTTGCTATTAATATGACCTGCCACCCAATCTGCGACCCCACCAACATGTATCTATACCAGCATCTGAATGTGATATCTACAACCTTTTTTTGTGTACCCGACCAACATTGGACATCTATACAGGTATGGGACCTGTTATCCAGAATGCTCGGGACCTGGGGGTTTCTGGATAACAGATCTTTATGTAATTTGTAATTCTTCTTACCTTAAGTCTACTAGAAAATAATGTAAACATTAAATAAACCCAATAGGCTAGTTTTGCTTCCATTAAGGATTAATTATATGTTAGTTGGGATCAAATAAAACGTAGAGTTTTATTATTAAAGAGAAGAAGAAAATAATTTTTAACTATTTGGATTATTTGGATATAATGGAGTCTATGAGATATAAATAAATTTCATACCTGTATTATATTTTCTTGATAATGCACATGCTATGTAAATAACAGAATTCACCATAATGGAGGACAGATAAAAATGGTTAACTACTAGCAAAGGTAGCCAAGTTACAGCACTTCCGTATATCATTTTATGCATATACAGTATTTCAATAGAGCATTGCCTGATGATTTTTATTCCTCCAGTGTATCCAGCTCTACTTTTCTCCAATCTTTTTCAACACAAGGCACACTTGCAGCAACTAAACCAGATCTAACAAGTACAAGCACACATTTTCTATCAAGAACTGTAATCAGAGCAGACTAGTGAAAACTTGAGACAAATTTAGGTCATCCCTAGAAAAAGCATTGTATCTGCACAGCCTTTTTCTCCCAGAGCAACATGCAGTTATCTGCCAAAAGGTCATTAAACAGAAATAGACACTTTACTCTGCTGCTGTGGGAGGGCTCAGCGGTGGATTAATAGAGCCTGGACTGTGTACCATTCAGGAATATTCTTAAAGGAACTGTAACGACAAAAAATGAAAGTTTTTTTGGGTAAGGGCACACCTGGAGATTTGGGGAGATTTAGTTGCCCGCCGATTTATCACCTCTTCTTTGGGGCGACTAATCTCCCCATTCGGCTACTTCGGAAATCGAGTGCATTGGCGCAGGCATTTTTTTTCATTGAAGCAGACGGAACACACGGGGAAGCAGTTCGGGGAGATTAGTCGCCCCAAAGAAGAGGCGATTAGTGACTGGACAACTTAATCTCCCCTAATCTCCAGGTGTGCCCTTACCCTTAAAGTAGTGAAAATGTAATGTACTGTTGGCTGCACTAATAAAACTGGTGTGTCTGCTTCTGAAACTTTACAAAAGTTTAAAGCTAAAAAAGGAGAAAGGGCACAGGACACAAGGCAGATAACAGAAACTCTGTAGTATACAATGGGATTCTTCAGAACTTATGTTATATGCTGTGTAGCATGTGCTTGAATGGCTGCCCCCATGACTACACAGCAGCCTGTTTATATAAACTATACACACTAGTTTTACCAGTACAGGGCAACACTACATTACATTGTCATTTGTTTGAAACACTCATTTTTTGGTGTTACGGTTCCTTTAAACACACTGCTATATCTATGTGTGGTCTTATTTTTGTAGGGGTTCTGGCAACAGTTAACTTCCACTTACATTGCTATCGTTCCCGGATTTGATTTTAGAGGGATAACAGTTTTCACCATGTCTATTCCTCTCACACCACAAGAACATATAGGCAGCATAAGTAACTCATAATGAAACTGGGCATTGTTTGAAAGATAGGGACCTTAGATAGTAAGCTTTTTGGGACTGGGACATAACTTGCTGTGTAAGGGCAGAGACACACAGACAGATTCTGGGAGATTAGTCGCCCAGCGACAAATCTCCTCTTCTTTGGGGCAACTAATCTCCCCAAACTACTTTCCCCTGACTTCCCGCCGAGCGCAGTGTTTTCTGAGGTCGGCCGAAGTTCTGATGACCTTGGAAAATGAAGCGCTCTGATTGCCATCCCACCGGCGATTTTCATTCTAGCTGGTGGGAAGGCAGTTCAGGGAGATTAGTCACCCCGAAGAAGATGAGATTTGTTGCCGGGCGATTAATCTTCCCGAATCTGACTGTGTGTGTCTGCCCTAAATATGCAGAGCTATATAAATAAATCATGACATCAATTAGATGTTTACAAATTAATTAGCATATAAAAACTGCAATGTACGTTAATGCGAATAGATATTTGTTAATTCGTGGGTATAATATAATTGTGCAAGTGCATAACTCAGGTCCAATGAAAGCAGAACATATTTTGTATGTACAATTCCTTTGCCATTTAAAAATTCAAATACAGAATACTATTCCTGCTGTAATGAGAAAGCAGTTAAAAGTTATTTTTAGTCGTTGTTCCAACATTCCATGGAAAAAACATACTATAAAAGTGAGCAGTCATGTCCTTCAGTAGAGGACTTTTAATAATATGAAGCAATGTTAAAGACAAAAATGAAGCAGTCAGTGTTTCATTTAGTTATAACTGCTCAAATGTGAGTAGACATATGGAGGAAGAACGCTGGGAAAAGCGGTTTCCCTGACAACTCATGGATATCACATGGTAATGAGAGGAATGCTCGGCCTCACAAGAGATTTATTTCTTATTTTGGTTCCCAGCCAGTGGTCTGCAGACTGCAGCTAGCACTGCACTGTTATAGTATGAATAACATTTCTATACTGGTCTGTGTCAAGGGTGCATGGTGTGAAGTAGGCGTCTGCATAGTATAATGACACTGAATACGATTCTATGGGCATCTGATTTTGTGTTGACAACACAAAATTGTTTTTATTAGCCACTCAACAGTAGGTCTTTTTACAGGAATCTATATGTGTAAAAGTAAGCTTAAGAGCACACGTACTGCCAAGGCCTCTGCTCCTCTTTCACACATTTGTACGTTAGACTTTCATGGGATACCTTACTTTTAACTAGGGATGCACCGAATCCAGGATTCGGTTCGGGATTCGGCCAGGATTCGGCCTTTTTCAGCAGGATTCGGATTCGGCCGAATCCTTCTGCCCAGCCGAACCGAATCCGAATCCTAATTTGCATATGCAAATTAGGGGCGGGAGGGAAATTGTGTGACTTTTTGTCAGAAAACAAGGAAGTAAAAAATGTTTTCCCCTTCCCACCCCTAATTAACATATGCAAATTAGGGTTCGGATTCGGTTCGGTATTCGGCCGAATCTTTCATGAAGGATTCGGGGGTTCGGCCGAATCCAAAATAGTGGATTCGGTGCATCCCTACTTTTAACGAGACATAATTTGGGTTCAAATGTGTGTTCATGAGTCTATAAGCTGCTAACCATTATTCAACAGTTAAAATCAGGGGTGTCCAAACTTTTTGCAACGAGGGCCAGATTTGGTGAGGTGAAAATGTGCAGGGGCTGACCATTCAGCTTGACATTCAGCCTGACACTAAGGGGCAGATGTATCAAGGGTCGAATATCGAGGGTTAATTAACCCTCGATATTCGACTGCCAAATTAAAATCTTTCGACTTCAAATATCAAAGTCGAAGGATTTTGTGCAATTCGTTCAATCGAAGGAATAATTAAATCCTTCGAATCGAACAATTTTAATCCATCGATCGAAGGATTATCCTTCGATCATAAAATTATTAGCAAACCTATGGGAACATTCCCCATAGGCTAACATTGGCCTCGGTAGGTTTTAGGTGGCGAACTAGGGGGTCGAAGAAATTTTTAAAGAGACAGTACTTCGACTATCGAATAGTTAAAAGATTTTTAGTTCGAATAGTTCGATTCGAAGTCGAAGGTTGAAGTAGCCAATTCGATGGTCGAAGTAGCCAAAAAAAATTCGAACTATTTTTCCTCTATTCCTTCACTCGAACTTAGTGAATGGGCCCCTAATATCCCTTCCGAGGTAGCTAACTAGCGATTTAGGCCCTATCTATTTGGTGTCACATGACATTTCTACTGTATTATTATCCTTTGTTTATATAGCTCTGACATATTTCCCAGCATTGCACAGAGATTATACATCATTCCCATCAGAGAAGAGTTTCTACAGCAGCTGAGATCAGACACTACAACTCCCAGCACCCCCTGCCTGGAGCCCAATGGCTTGTGTAATAATCATCCAGAGCGCAGGGGATGCTGGGAGCTCAGTGACAGAAGGAGAAGGAACCTGGTCCAGGCTAAAGACAGAGGGGCCCAAGTGCTGAGTAATGGGAGCTCCCCAACAGCATCAGGCCCAAATGACAGTGCAGATCTCTTGCCCTGTCTCCCCGACCCCACTGCCTCCCCCGACCCGACCCCTGTGGCCCGCGCTGCTCACTATTCAGTCACCGTCTCCATGAGCTCAGTGCAGAGTGGCACATCCCGGCGAGACTCAGCAGGAATTTGAGCTGCGCGATGCGCAGATCAGGGTTCTTGGGCAGCCCTTCCTCATCCAGGAGCAGCTCGTCATTACCTGCTGTGGGCCAATTAAAAATGGCTAGCAGGTGGAGAAAATGTTCCCCAGCCCAGAAAGTGCCAATACAGGCAGGCATTGTCAGTGTTTCCAATTTAAAGGAATTGTTCAGTGTAAAAATAAAAACTGGGTAAATAGATAGGCTGTGCAAAATAAAGAATGTTTCTAATATAGTTAATTAGCCAAAAATGTAATGTATAAAGGCTGGAGTGATTTGATGTATAACAAGTCAGTCAGACACTACTCACTTCTGCTTTTCAGCTCTCTTGGTTTACACTGACTGGTTACCCTGGTTACCAGGCAGTAACCAATCAGAGACTTGAGGGGGGCCACACGGATCATATCTGTTGCATTTGAATCTGAGCTGAATGCTGAGGATCAATTACAAACTCACTGAACAGAAATGTACCATGTGGCCCCCCTTCAAGTCGCTGACTAACTCAGAGTTATAGAGCTGAAAAGCAGGAAGTTGGATTCTGGCTGTTTTATTAGACATCTGTCCACTCCAGCCTTTATACATTACATTTTTGGCTAACTAACTATATTAGAAACATTTTTTATTTTGCACAGCCTATCTGTTTACACAGTTTTTATTTTCACACTGAACT
This sequence comes from Xenopus petersii, assembly GCA_038501925.1. NCBI lineage: Eukaryota > Metazoa > Chordata > Amphibia > Anura > Pipidae > Xenopus > Xenopus petersii. The sequence goes on from CM076677.1 coordinate 36,493,661, forward strand.
ATTCCTTTAATGCAATGGAAGACGTTGGCTGCAATTTTAAACACACTCAACTATGGAATATAAGAAGCCTCAGAAATCTCTCCATGCACCATCAGAGTTATGGTAAGTGCTTCAACAACATTTACTCACTGGTACAGTGAAACTACCTTGTGTCTTTTCGGAAATGGACTTAAAGAGATACTGACAAAAAATAACCTTTTTTATAGCCATCATAAAATTATCTTTGAATACTATTTATGATTTTGCCACAAAAGTATTTGCCTGATGCTTTTACATGACCTTTCTTACCCCCTATGTTCCTCTATGAGGGGGCTGCCATATTTGTGCAGCCACAGTCCGTTCACATTAGACGTGACGTCATCTGTGCGGTGGGATGGCGCAGATCTATAAAAGGAACCCTGAAATTGGGCGGGTCAGGGAAAACCCCGACATCCTCATATTTTTGCAACAGGGGGTACTTTATTATAATACACAAGATTTTGTGAGTCATGTGACAGAAATGACATCACTACTCACCGTTTATAACTGATGACATCAGTACTCACCGTTTATAAGGATATAATACACAAAAGCCATGAATATCTTGTAAATTATATCCTTATAAATATATGACTTTTTTTGCCACAAAACCAGGAAGTAAAAAATGTTTTCCCCTTCCCACCCCTAATTTGCATATGCAAATTAGGATTTGGTTCGGTAATCGGCCGAATCCTTCCCGAAGGATTCGGGGGTTCGGCCGAATCCAAAATAGTGGATTCGGTGCATCCCTAATTATATACACAATTATATATAAGTGGTTTCTCTGAGAGCTCTAGGAATCCCAGTGTTGCTGGTCTTCTTTGATATATATATATATGGACTTTTTACCGTGCACAAAACTTAAGCGGAGCACTGCTCTTTACACTTGTCTGGTTACTGGCCAATTGACTGATTGCCTTAAATGCAACGACAAAAAAATGTATGGGGGGGGTGCTGTTTGAGACATCTCCGTCATTCTTAAGCTGGCCATAGACGCAAAGATCTGATCGCACAAATCGAGGATTCTTACGATTTTCGGACCGTGTGTGGAGAGTCCCGACATTTTTCGTCCGGCGGAGATCAGTCGTTTGGTCGTTCAGACAGGTTAGAAAATTTCTGTCGCTGCCGATAATATCTCTGCGTGTATTGCCGATCGTACGATTTTCAGTGGGAGACTGTCACTAGCTTTGGTTGGACATAGATATCGTACCATTGCTGTCAGGGGCAGAACATTGCTGATCTGTTCTTTAACTAATCTGACTGGTAAGACTTTGATCTGAATGGTTACTGGCGGGTCGGGAGATGGGAAAGTCAGATCGTATGATGATTCGTACGATCGGATCTTTGCATCTATGGCCAGCTTTACAGCTCTTATTAAGCAGCTTTTACTGGAGCTGCATGTGCAAGATAATCTGCCACGGTTGAGAAGAAAACTACGATATCTGGAATAAAAATGCCACACTGTACATGGTTGGCAGGCGATTCCAAGCAACAGAGCTTCTCTAGGGAAGAACAGAAGCAAAATATATAGGCCCAGAGTTTTTTTAAGAGGCAAAGTGCACAGCCCTTGACTGGTTACATGCATTCAGTCATTCACAAATATTATGGACCAATGGTTAACTAATAACTATTCCATGTTTCAATATTCAGTATGTTTATGCTGGCCTAAGGTTCCTAACTGATATCTACATTATGGACACTTGTTGATGTACAGGGATTAAGTTTTAATCTGCATCAGGTGAAAAAGTAAAGAGGAGCAGTTTCTCCCGGTTGTTTAAACGAGATGAACAATAGAGAGAGATTACCATACCAGATATGACTTCTCGTGACATATGAATCAGTTTGGTAGCCTCATATGGTACACCTATGTTACTGGGCCAATGACAAAGGTCTCACTACTCTGACAAGAAGCAGTCTTATTTTGAACACAACACTGACAAAACCACTGGTGTTCATTTAGCTTAAAAAGTGCATACAGTAAAAATATAATAAGATGATTGCTGAAATACCTATAAAGGTCTTTTAAAGAGGAACTCAAGCAAATAATGAAAAATTAAGTAATTTTAAGCAACTTTCCTCAATCCATTTATTACAAATGTTCAATGATTATAAAGTTGTTTGTAAATGTAGTAACACTGTAAACATTATCCGTTTGGTCTTTTCTAGTCTCTGTATGGCTTGTGCAGGCACTTAAATCAGTGCGGCAAGATGTTCCATCAGCCTCAAAATTTCATAATGTTTTCCATGATTGTTCTCTGGTTTGTTAATCACAGAACATGTAAGGCATAGCGGGAGAAAAAAGCTGCATTTAAAAAAAAAAAAAAGGGAGTAGTACAGAGTATAGAAAGGGACAAATATTGCTTAGAAATAGAAACTACATCTAGGATTAATCTTAAAATTACTAAAAATCTTTTAACTAAAGGATAATTGCTTAGAATTACATTTTTTTTCATTATCAAGAAATGTTTTATTGTTTGGATAGTGTTATTATTCTACTTTAAAATCAGTGCTGGCATAAAGAAGCACTTTAAAGAGATTATATACATCATCAGATTAATACCCGCCCCTATGGATCTCATGATCTAAAACTGGCCATAGACGCAAAGATCCGATCGTACAAATCGTGGATTCGTACGATTTTCGGACCATGTGTGGAGAGTCCCGACATTTTTCGTCCGTCGGAGATCGGTCGTTTGGTCGATCGGACAGGTTAGAAAATTTCTGTCGCCTGCCGATAATATCTCTGCGTGTATTGCCAATCGTACGATTTTCAGAGGGAGACTGTCACTAGTGTTGTCAGACATAAGTATCGTACGATTGCTGTCAGGGGCAGAACATTGGCTGATCTGTTCTAATTTGATCGGAATGGTAAAGACTTTGATCTGAATGGTTAGTGGAGGGTCGGGAGATGGGAAAGTCCGATCGTACGTTGATTCGTACGATCGGATCTTTGCGTCTATGGCCAGCTTAAGAGTCCCTATAAAATACACTATGGCCAGTTTTATCAGGAGCTAGTTAACTTGTCTGTATATTATGGAATAAGGGAGGAAACTAGAGCACCCAGAGGAAATCCATGTTCCGTTCCCCTTTAATAATACTTAAAACAATGAGTTATGTGATAAACCATTAGACAAGCATATTTCAAAAGTTGCCTTTCAAGCAAATGACAAAAACAGTGCATTTACGTAAACAGAACTGATCTGTAAACGTGCATATGACTTCGCAACAAGATCAGTAATTCCCATAGGGAGGACTACCACCTCCCTCATTAAGTGTTTCTGCCAGCTCCCCATTTCCTTCCTACAACCATTGTTCCTATGGTACAGTCTAGCTCTAATTAGAAACAGCATGAATGCCTACAGTGTTGCTATGCTCAGTATGATCCGAAATGTACTTCACCTAAATATACTAAATTATTAGATTTTAGTTTTTAACTAAATTTTGCCTGCCAAACATACAAAGACAGCTGAACACAGCCTTACAACATGGAAGAACCTATTTATTAAGCCTCACATTTTTCTGGTCTAGTTTTTAAGGTGGAAACTCTGGAGATTTATTATGCTCCAGGGCTGCTAAAAATCCAAATTCAAAAAGAATCCAGCTAAAACCTTTTTGAAGTCATGTAAAAGTCAATAGCAGATGTCCCTTTTACAAATGTAAGATGTTTTTTGCCTTCATGATGTTCGAGGGTTTCGGGCTGTTGGGCGCTGGTTTGGGTTCAAAAACTTGAAAAATTCAAGTTTTTCAGGTGACAATTCCCGAAAGTTTCAAAATTCTAAATGACTATTTTGTTGAGAGTTTCCTGTACATATAATTTTTGTTCGGGTTTTTTAGTCAATAATGCCAAATTGTGGATGGGAGTTAGGCTGAATTTTTATTTAAAAAATAATGAGAATTTTTTTTTTAATAAAAACACTAACAAACACCCTTTAGTTTGGTAAACTATAGTTGACACCATACTCGGCCACTTTCTTCCGTTTTATTTTTAGCTTATGTCAATTCCCTAGATAAATGTCCTCTACCTTGCAAGTGGCAATAAATAAAAGCAACTTTTTGTGCAGCGTTACAGCAGCAGCACAAACTCTGCCTGAAAAATGTCAATTGTCATAAAGGCTTTTGGAGAATTCCAGAGTTCCAATCCATTTATAAAGTATTTTAAAATCGGAGTATCCAGCAAAGAAAATATGTATTAAATGCATCAACACTTTTTCTCAGTAAATATATTTTGAATGGGGCTACTGAAATCAAATTTACACCAGATGTCGGTAACAACCGAAGTAATCGACACATACATAGAAATCAAAACAAAAATAAGTCTATAAATGAAGTTATGTGTAGTAAAGTGGAATGACTACATTACAAGATTTCTGATTCAATAATCAGAAGATCACTCATAGAGAGCTTCAGAAAGACTGAATTAGAAGGTACAGCTGCTTCAAAGAAAATAAGTAATGCACTCAACTGACATGCACGTTCACCATGCAAGACTCTACTGGTGAAGAAAAAGCATTTTTAAGCTCATTGCTGCACAACATTTGGACAAGACAATGAAATTCTGGGAGAATAAAGTCTGGTCAGATCAGTGACCAAAATTGAACTCTCTGGATGTCATTGCACACACATGTTAGAAGGAGAAATGAATGCACATCACCCCAAAAACACCATACCAACAGAAAAGTTTGGTGGTGGCAACATCATGGTGAAGGGCTGTTTTTCAGCACATGGTACTGGCAGACATCATATAATTGACGGAAGAATGAATGGAGAAATGTACCGGGACATTCTTGATAAGCATCTGCTGTTATCTTCCAGGATGCTGAAGATGAAACGAAAGTGGACATTTCAGCAAAACAATAATCCCAAACATGCAGCCAAGGAAAATCTCAATTGGGCGCTTTTGTAGGCACCCAAACATCAGCCACTGTTATAGTGCTGAATTGTCAGCTACAGGTAGAATTCTATTGTTTCTAGGGATGCACCGAATCCACTATTTTGGATTCGGCCGAACCCCCGAATCCTTCGTGAAAGATTCGGCTGAATACCGAACCGAATCCGAACCCTAATTTGCATATGTTAATTAGGGGTGGGAAGGGGAAAACATTTTTTACTTCCTTGCTTTCTGACAAAAAGTTGCTCGTTTTCCCTCCCGCCCCTAATTTGCATATGCAAATTAGGATTCGGCCGAATCCTGCTGAAAAAGGCCGAATCCTGGCCGAATCCCGAACCTAATCCTGGATTCGGTGCATCCCTAATTGTTTCTACCTGTATATCTGATGATTCAGCTCTACACAAGTGTGTTGAAACAAACCAACTTTCTTGGAAAGATCATAATTTTTCTGGGGCCACCTTTACTAAGCAAGCTTCGCCAATTCTACAGAAGCATTTCCCTAGTGAAGTTTAGGTGTTCGCTTTTCTTTAACTAGACCAGAGGCAACAATGGTTGAGACTCTGTAGCAAACACTTTGATGTGATGCCAGGGAATTGTTGCAAGAACTGAAAACAATAATTATTTAGGATTTGCTCAGCATAAAACATATACTGGTATTATGCTTATGCTAAATTATTTCCAATAAAATAACACAATACAGAAAGGAAGATGAAAACAGATTCAGATGATATATCATACCTCCCTACATTTTGGAAATAAAAAGAGGGACACATTTTTTTGACCATGCCTATTTTTGTGGCCACATCCCCTAATTACATTCTTCATTTTACAAAATTTGTCAGGTTATGCAAGTTTGAACATATTTCTGTGTTTTTCTTCAGCTAATGAAGGTGAATTGCCCTTTAAGCTGTGAGTTTAACTTTTCCCAAGAGACCTGTTAACTTATATTGTTACAATTACTTATTTGCTTATCTCAAAATTGTTACAAGAGTATCTTATCTGCAGCTGTGACTGTACTGGGCTCTCTGCCAAAAGCCAATTAAGTTAGAAGCATTGTTTCTTTTTCTGCCTGCTCAATGCAGCAGCTAGAGTGACATAGCTACAGAAAAATAAAAATCTAGTAGACAAGGCTGACTACTTGTTGAATCTAATTATAACTGTATAAGGGTTATAACATGTGTGTGTATGGTTTGGCAAATACAGATCCAAAACGCATATCAAATCAACAGCCCATCAGCTGTAGTATAACTACTCATGGTTGGCCACACATGCAAAGACATTGGTGGTAAAATGCAAAACCCTGGGATCCCTCAAAGAACACAGAACTGCTCAGTGTAAATATATGCACCACAGGACATGATTTTACACACCTTAGAGCTCTTGTACTTCCATCGGGGCATAAGTAAGTCACCCTTTTTATCTAGAATGCAATCCCGGAAATAAGGCAAGACAGGGCTTCAGCTTTTTGCCACAAAGAAAACAGAAATAGTCAGATATAGAAAATTTATTCCATATTGATAGGTTCTTTTTTACCCCCCCAAGACTACTAGTTTACACAATATTTACACATTATTGTCAGGCAAGTCACACTTTCATTGTGAAAATAGCATTCCCTTTATGCATGCGATTTCATAGCTCCTTCTGGAGTACAATGTCCAAAGGTTAACTCCTCTGCTTTTCTGAGAAGTGCATACACCCCCAGAGGTAAGGTAACTTAGTCTGTGTTCAGGTATAACCTCACAATCATCTAGAGCACAGCTGTTAAACAGTATTTGAATGGCCACGTATTGAACAGCCTAATTTCTAGAAAAATTCTGTAACAAAAATAAATTTAGGACATAATTATTTTTCTTCAGAGAGAAAAAATATGTATGCCCCATACTAGCAATTGCTGTTAAAGGGTTTTTTTCAACTTTAAATTAACGTTTAGCATGACGTAAAGAGTGATTCTAAATTGTGTATTATTTGTGGTTTTTTTCATACGTAATTTAGCTTTCTATTCAGCAGTTCTCCCGTTTGGAATTTTACCAATCTGGTTGCTAGGGTCCAAATTACCCTAGCTACCACACACTGATCTGAATAAGAGACTGGAATATGAATAGGAGAGGGCCTGAATACAAACATGGTTAAAAAAAAGTAGCAATAACAATAAATCTGTAACTTTACAGAGTATTTGTTTTTTAGATGTTGTCCGTGACCCCAATTTAACAGCTGGAAAGAGTCAGAAGAAAAAGGAAAATAATGAATACCTATTGAAAAGTTGCTTAGAATTAGCCATTATATAACATACTAAAATTGAACTTTAAGGTGAACCACCCCTATTATGGATTTGCAGCCTCCTTCACCTTCACTCCAATGCATTGTGTGTTTGTACATGGCAAGCAGGAAAGGCTTTTAAAATTATTTAAAACATAAAAAAAGACATACCATCAGCAACTCACCCAGGTTTGGTTATGGTTATGAGTCAAAATGGCAGTTTTATGTAAGAATATCATTATATATAGTTTTGTATTCACAATTTTCTAGAAACCAAGAATAAGACTAGATAGGTATTTTGTTGCATGCACATAATTGCTTCAGAATTCAGTCATAGAGCATCTACCCAATAAGGACTTTTGCATTTTCGCAATACTGCCAGCAAGATATTTAAATATCAATATATGCTGAAAGTAGAAAATAGGAGCTATAAAATTACAATTTAGTAAGGATGTCTTTAACCCACAATTCTGTGACTGCTCCAGCATTGGGATTTCTTGTAGCTTTGTATATGAATGGAAGAAATGAAAGAGATGGTATGAGAAGAGGAAACTTAGGGCACTCTGAATGTAATGTAAATACGGTTTACAGACCCCAATAGGATTTCTAGCCATTAAAAATGGGTTGGGAGTTAAATAAAGCCAGCATATAGTTTACTTGTAATCATGCACATTTCAATATATCTTTCTGTACCAGGGAATCATGCAGTGCTTGTAATCCCTCTACAACTCTCCCCATTCTCTAAAGCTGCACAATAACCTCCAGCATTTAAAAAAAAATCCTAGAAACAATCCAGTAGTCTCGCAACAATGCTGAATAGTAGTAAAGAATTCAGGCACTTTGGGCTGCCAGTTTATACATACACTACTTTTACACATATTTTATCTTGTATCTAGTAAAGCATTTAGATGTATTTCCATATTTTATGAAGTAATTTCTTTATTCAGCATGTGCCAAGAAACCAGTATAAATACATATACCACAAAAAGCTTTAGCCACAGCAACACTATGTTACATTTCTTCAGGGAATTACAATGTATTACAGGGTGGACTTTCTAAAACAAACAAAGTTTGTTCATCAACAAATATTTACAGTTATTATTATTTTTACTACAAAGTGAGGCCTGCCAGTTGCTACAACATCGCCACAGACAATTTAAACTGTGGCCTTGACATCCAATGGTCATGAAATATTACAAATTCCTTTGGTTTTGAAAAGTACTAACAATTGAAGGAAACTTCAATCTTTCAGACAGGGGAGTACAGAGTTTAATGGCCCATACCGAACAATTCACAGCTGGTCAGGAAAATGTACATAAAAACCATTGTCTTAGTAGTTATATGCAATGCATGAGTGGATATGCTCCTTGAAGATCCTGACAAAAATAAAGTAGTACGTGGTAGTGAATTCTTTTTCTTCTTAGGTTACAGCTTCTTCTGTAAAAATTGTACCTAGGGAGAATATTTAGAACTCATATGCCCTGCATATCTGTATCTTATTAAAGGAGAGGGTGGAAATCATTTTCCAGGCCCATTGGTCCCAAATATATCTTCATTTTGTTCAGCATAATCAAGTCAATAATAGTGCCACACTTACACTGACTGTCACGCTTGTTGAAGCGTCGGGTGCACAGCTGCGTTCCTCTCTGCAAAGGTATGTATCTACAATATAACAAGTAAATTCAGTAGCACTCCGATAAGTGAATCACATATTTATTTGTGCCACTAGCAAAGCAGCTGGAAAAGCCTGAAACATCACTTTGCTAGTGGCACAAATAAATATGTGATTCACTTATCGGAGTGCTGCTGAATTTACTTGTTATATTCATTTTGTTCAGCATTATTCTTTTGAAAATGAATTTCATTGAAACCTACCACTGTGGTTTTTAATTGGTACAGGCTTGTGATGATATGCAGTATCCTTACAGTTGCATCATTAAAAACACATCATGTTTACTCCAGATCATTTATATTTTCCTATTTTCCCACTCCTATCCCTGTGAAAATAAAAATGTGGCACTGCTTTCCATTAAGCAGAAAAATAATTAGCAACAATTTAGAAATGATTACCTTGAGTTGATTAAGCTCATGCATTACTTAAAAGGACACAAGATACCAGTGACAATGATTAAAGGACTGCACACTATTTTGCAAACAATCTAAATATGTTCTTAATGGAAACAGCCCCATAAAAATTAAAACTCTGCATTACATAAAACCCCGTCTTTTCTGCTGCCAGTCCCTAAATTTCCCTTTTCCACAGCACTGAGGGAAACTGTAACAGGCAACACAGGCAGTGAAGGAATAACACATCATTACAGAGACTGAGCTGTAAAAATAGCACAGTGGGTGTCTTTGTTTCCTAGAAGAATTAAGGTGTTGTACTTTACATCTCATTACAAACTTGGCCTACTATCTTCTCCAGCCGGAGCTCCTCGATTGCCAGAGAGAAACCAGGACAAGAACTGTAAACATCTCAGCACAGGGTTGGCACAACTCTGATATTCTAAGATAAAGATACCTTGTGTTAAAGTACTGCCACTGGAGATGCCAGTCTGGGGTCTTGCTGGTTCTCCACAAAACCAGATTGAGAATAAGAGGGGGAGTGTGGTGATTACTACAGCTACTTCAGATTGGATTTATTAGGCATTTTAGTGCATCAGTTGCAGCACAGGAGTCTGCACAGTGCTTATATCCTGCAGATCAACTTTTATCCTTTATAACATACTGCAACCTATTATCCATTCCACAAGCTCCATCTTATTCAATTGTATTGTATCCTTGATTCACCTTACTAGGAACTATGCGGTCAGATTACTACTCAAAAATCAAACAAATTTAATGTCACTGGTACCATCATCAAGAGGTATTCAACAGGAAATGTTATATAAGAATATATCAAAATTGGGCAGCCTACAACATTCTTACCTGCATTCCTCCCAGTAGCCTTTAGCTGTTAAAGGGGATGTTCACCTTCCAAACACTTTTTTCAGTTTAGTAGTTTACAGATGTTCACCACAAATAAAGACTTTGTTCAATTGCTTTCCATTTGTTCAATTGCTTTCCATTTTTTATAATTTTTTCCAAAGTTTAATGTTCCTTGTGTTTCAGTCTGGCAGCTCAGTAATCCAGGAGCAGATTCTGAACTGTTAGGGTCTGGCCACACGATCAGATTCAGGGAGATTAGTCACCCCAGCGACAAATCTCGTCTTCTTCGGGGTTTCAAAATCCCCATAAACTGCCTTCCCCCTGCCCTCCGCCAGCTAAAATGAAAATCGCATGCGGCAATGCACACACAGCGCTTCGTTTTCCTAACTCGACCAAAGTTGCCTCACAAGGATACTTCGAGCGACTTTGGAAAACGAATCGCCGCGTGGGGGGAAGGCAGTTCGGGGAGATTGTTGCCCCGAAGAAGAGGAGACTAATCTTCCCCGAATCTGCTCGTGTGGCCAGACCCTTACAATTGGATGCATTTAGTGGCTACATGAATGGATACATTTATCAGCAGTATCTTTGGAATATTAGCAACTATTGTATCAATTCGAATAGCTGTCTTTAATGAAATTAATTCTGCTCAGCAGGGACAAAGATAAATGTATCAACTAAATGTATCAATTTAGAACAGTTACAGAGTTGGCGACCCCCCCCCCAAGATGCTTTAGAATATGAAAAAGGAAACATTACACTTCAGTATTAGAAAAACAATGACAAATAGAAAATAATTGCAAAAAGTATTTATTTCTGGTGAACTAATGGAAAAAAAACTAAACTGTAAAAAGTGTTTTGAAGGTGAACAACCCATTTAAGCAGTTGCTGGGAGTTGCACTTTAACACCATCTGATGTGGCCTGTATAAGCTCCTGTTATGATCCAAACATTGGCTGATGGGCCTAAAAATTAGATTAATGGGATTTTCACCACCAAAATCAGGCAAAGATCCACCTTCAGTTTTGACATGTAGCCTTCCAGGGAACCACTTGGCAGTCTATTCTTAGAAATCAACATAACACTGGTGTGTTGGGCCCGTAAGGTCCTTATTGGTATCTACCACTTTTACCAAATTTCTATTCTGCATCTGTGATCTGTGTGATCACTAATAATAAGGAACACTAACATCAAAACATTTAAGTGTTTTGAAATAATTAAAATATGATGTACAGTTGTCCTGCACTGGTAAATCTGATGCTTCAGAAACACTATTACAGTTTATACAAACAAGCTGCTGTGTACAGGATACATAGTAGATCATTTCTGAAGAATCCCATTGTATACTACAGAGCTCATCTGTTATCCGATGTGTATCCTGTGCCTTTTCTCCTTTTTTTGCTTTGAATGGCAGCCCCCATGGCTACACAGCAGCTTGTTTATATAAACTATAATAATAACAACATTATTATATGGTGTTACTGTTCCTTTAATGAATTCATTCGTTATTATCTACAATCACCAAATGGACAGAACCATTTGTAGGATAATATTCCCAGATAAAGGAAATCTCCTTGGTTCCCAACATTCATCATATAAGAAAGAGTAACCTTTCAACATTCCACATACTGTAAGTGACAGTTAGCCTGGCCGAGGGAATACTAATCTATCCTAAAGTAAAGCTCTAAGCTAACATTTGTGTGTAGAATTCCAACAGTGATACCAGCTTGTTTAGACAAGCTACACACTTGCATACCAGGTGGGCACTCTATGTTTAAGCTACAGTTTGCAAATAATGGAGTGACAAGCACAAAAACCTGGGCAGAGGAAAATAATTACTGAATATAATATACACACAATTTTTAAGTTTAGAAATAAATCACATTGTGTATATAATAAATGGATACTGGGCAGTCATTCCAGCAAATTATTTTATATTTTTATTTTATTATTATCCATACATCTTTTTTTGCACAAACATTTACATAACAAATATTTATATGTTTGATAATATTTAGGTTATCTGCACTGGAAGAGATAAGACTGGGAAAAAAACATTAGTGATACTTTTATGACTTTATGATTTTTAAGGGCAATGGCACAAGAGGCAATTTTTGTGCTTTGGTGTCCATGACTTAAGCTTATGCTAGACATGGCGGATTCTTGGCGTATAGATAAACGCAGGCCAAGAATTAATCCCTACGCTTGCATTAGCCTTTCCCTGTGCCTGCACCTAAATTGTGTAAACCTGGGTACATGTACAGGGAGTGCATTTAAGCCCCTAAATGCATACTCAGGCATTTTTGAACACTCTTTGTGACTGCACCCAGGGCAATGCAATAGATCCGGGTGCAGGGAAAAGCCAATGCCAGCATGGGGGCTGATTACTGGCCAGTGTTAATGCCCATGCTGAGAATCAGCCACATCGGCAGTTGCTCAGGAAACCTCTTCAAATTGTCTGAAATGACAATCAACAGTAAGTAAACTTACAAACTGTCAATTGGGTGATAATGATCTGCTCTGGGCATTTCTGAGACCTTATTACATTAAATAGGAGGTTCGCCCAAGGATCGTCATTGACTATGGCTTGGAAACACACTGGTCTGTGATTCTAGGCAGCAACTGCCTTACATGAACTTGTATGAGAGCTTTTAGGAGGCTGCCATTGCAAGTTATGGAGTGAATTTCATGGAGCTATGAAAATTCACAGAGCTCCATGTGCAATAGCCTTAAATATTAAATGTAACATTTTGCACCAAACAAAACAGACATTTAAAGGCATACAATGATAGTCTGGGTATCCTGAGCAGCTGAGCCAGCCTGATGTGAGGAGTAACCAGAAGTAAAAATGGAAGACTGACAGGGTCTGACCAGCAAACGTTAAAACTACCTAGCATAGATCTATACTGCTACAAAATACATTATTGAGTAATAAAACAAATGGGTGTAAACAAGATTGGCTTTACAGGCAGTTCCCAGGTTATGTACGAGACTGTAGGTTTGTTCTTAATTAATTAATTTAGTTATTAAATGCAATCTAAATACTAATAAATGTCAATCAAACCACAGTATGTTACTGTAATAGCCCCAGTCTGTAAGTGTGAGTTTATGTAAGTTGGGTGTATGTAACTCGAGGACTCCCTGTATTTTCCACTGACTCATCATCTCTTTACCATGAGTCTGCATATCAGTCCTTGCATACATCCATTATTAACACATAAAGGTACGCAAGAACTAAACCATCGCTTTACTCTGATCACAGTCATGAAAAGGCTCTCAACGTTTAGTAATAAAGCTACACTTCAGTCAAGGGCTTCAATTGCTGGTGCAGTCATACTTATTTGCATGCTGCCAAGTAAGAATAACTGCCCTGGATTAACTGCAACCTGGTGGTCACAATGGAAAATAAAATACTGCAAATAAAGTACTGCAAATAAAACACTTGTTACTACAGCTGCTCTGAATACAGTATTATACTGTGTAGCCTAGTTCGGCTCTATATGTTCCTGAGTTAGCAGGAAATGTAGGGGTTTCCATGGTGAGACAGAGGGCTATGCTAGCTAAACTCGTTAGATACCATGTTTTTAGAAATAATAATGTTTTTTTTTAACAGAGATCTCCCAGTTATGAACAATAACATACAGACTTGGCACAGAGAAATTAAACGGACAAAAATGTCAACAAAATCTCTAATGTTCAGCAATGAGTATATACAGAATTTGTCATTTATTTATTTTTAAATATATTTAATTAAGATTTGAATGATTTATGGGCTTGCAGTTTGACAACAAATGAATATCAAAGGACCAGCAAAATCTAGATAAAGCCACAATGAAATGAAAGGTTTTGGTTAAGACTTTCCCTGGCCAGACTCTACAAGTGAATGGGCATATTATGTCAAGAAAGCATTAAACATTCTAGAAAAATAGTCTCAAAATCTAAAATCTGCGTAGCGTTGCATGGCAACGGCTTAGAGATCCCTGGTTTATAAGCATCCTGACATTCCTATCAAATATTTATAGCAAAACCCTGTATGATAATTAGCACTACACTGGTATTAAATGGTAGGTTTTGGATCTTTTTCCTTTTTGACAATCAATTGTAGCCGAACGATAATTCTTTTTTAATAAAGCATTCTAACAAATGAAGCTATGTGCTAGCAATGGTTACAGCAAGAACCTATAATTATTATGGAATACAGCAGCCCAAATTGCTATCATTCCTATCATCTGAAAAATAATCAAGCTGGTAGGGATATATGTAGAAGAACAGTCAGTGATCTCTCATGCCAATGCCATGTATCTTGCTAATAATAAGCTAAAGAATAATAGCTTTGTAGAACAAAATCACAGCACGTAAGAAACTGTGACAAAAAAAAAAAAAAAAAGAATGCTAAATCAATAGCAGAAATTCACTTTATTAACACCTACACAAAAAAGCAACATTTTAGCTTCTCACTGCTATTACACATTATGGATACCATAGCAACCACAGTCTCCCTGCAAAATCCACCCACCTTCATAACCTAATTCTGACAGTTAGTGTATTTGATAAATATTGCACACTCTTTCCTCATGCAAAGAGCAAACTAAATAGACTGCACAAAGAAGAGCCCTCTCCGTTAATTCTGGCTAACTAATTAAGCATTTTGTTGCCTAAGCTTTTACCCATACATTTGTGGGTGACAATAAGATCAATATCTCCCCTTATTAAAAGCAACGCTTATTTTAGAACAAAGGTATACAGTACAGCATTAATGTGGAAGGCGTTTAAACTTTAAAGGTAGTGCCACACGGGCTGTGTAAAAGTGAAGGAGCGGATTTCGGTGTGGAAACTTCTGAATATGCATTTTCGTACCAAAATATACTCTGTGTGTCTGGACACAAACCAACATCACCTGTGACTGCAGACACCGGAGCAGCTAGTGCCAAAGTGTGGTTTTATAGCCTGCATATAAGCACAAGCCCCGCGAGGTAATAGCCTAAATTGTCCATATACCTTTATTTTTTACATATCCCAATACATTTCCTTAATATTAATTGGTGGAACTAGATGTTTTGTATTTCTCCACATTTTAACTGACGTGTGGCTGCCTGCTGATTTAAAAAGGTAGTTTGGCTTTAAATTAAAATATTAATTTTTTTTAATAGTAATTTTGAGAATGTGCAATTTTGTTCAGCAGTCATTTGTTTGCTAGAGCCCAATTTATACTAGCAACCAGGCAGTGGTTTGAAGCTAAGAATGTAATACAGGTATGGGATCTGTTATCCAGAATGTTTGGGGCCTGTGTTTTTTCTGGATAATGGATCTTTCATCTTCATACCTTGCGTCTACTAGAAAATAAAGAGAATATTTAATAAACCCACTAGGCTGGTTTTGCTTCCAAAAATCATTAATTATTTCTTAGTTTGGATCAAGTACAAGGCACTGTTTTTTTATTACAGCTAAAAAAGGAAATTATTTGAAAAAATTTGGATTATTTGGATAAAATTGAGTCTGGAGGAGCCAAATGGTTTGGCCATGGAATAAATTATATATATATATATATATATATATATATATATATATATATATATATATATATATATATATATATATATATATATATATATATATATATATATATTACACACATACACATTTACTGATCAAAAATAAAACGGCACCAAATTAGCTCATTTTCTCAGGGAAAATAATTAGCTATTTGGCATCTTACTTATATCTTTCCTAATTTATAAATCATTTCCTCCCACGGCAGTGAATGCAGAAGGATCCCTGGAGGAAGCTGTGAAAGGTTATTTCACGTGTCACTGTCTCAGGGCACCTTTGGTAGCAATTAGTCTTTGGAAAAAATAATCCCATTGATATCACCTTTTTAAGTTGTGTAGAAGAAACATATGATTAGACAGGATTCTTTTATAGAGTCAGCTTGTATTGCTTATTTCTACCTAGCAGCTGCCTGTAATAGATCTCGCTCAGTGTCAATATTCATTACAGGAAAATTATTAAAATAATATGTTTTGTACGGAAGAATACAGTAAAATATTGAGAAGCTGTATAACTGTATATGGTCTGTATTGACACAAAGGAATCCTGAATTTTGAATAATTTTTACTTTTTAAGTTCTTGAAGAATTTACAGGGGAAAGAAATCAAATACAAGATGCGCCATCTCCTACATAAATATGTTGAACACTAGGTATCAAAATAACAGGCTAAAATGGATGTGTGTTGTAAAGTAGGTAACTTGCAATAATGACTAATGAAAAAAAAAAACACAGGTGATATACCAGATTTTTATGGAAAAGAGTCAGAATGCGATTTTCAAGTGGGTATAACGAGAACAGTGCTTTAAAGCATGATGGTCCAAGTCAAGCAGTAAAAAAAAAAAAACAACAAATTAAGAGGACAGTAAATAAAAGGCAAGAACTAGAGTCGACTTTCCCCATCAGCTTAATTTTGGTGGTACCCCTTTCTTAAACAACAACCCGTCCACTTGCTCAAACAGAACAGAAGCAGTTTGTTTGTTTCCCATACTTTGCTATATAAATAGCTAATAGGCGATTTCAGGTATTTTGACCAACACTTTTCTCCACTTATTCACTTTGGCAGTCAAAATGCCCTAGCTCCACAGGCCTTCCTTACAACAATAAATTCAACCTTAATACCTGTATCATTGGCTAGTGTTTGCTATGATGTTAAAGACAAACAATTAACATGTCTGATAATTTTATATTTATTGGCTCAGTTTCTGCCAATCTTTGGTTTTCAATTGGGGCAGTATTTGTTCTAGGAACTATTGTCATGGTTACCATTCCCAATACTCACAACTTTTATATTTATAGACAAGCGGAACAGTCTCTGCAAGCAATGACACATTATTTCAGTTATATAAAGTGGATCGGTTGCTCCCAAATGCACCTGAAGGAATGTCTGTTAGTCATAATGAAACATACAGTATAAAGGGAATGTTCATTATCTTATTGTGCAAGGAGTCATGTTTGCCAAGACAGATTTTCATGCCTTAGTAAGCAAGATCATACCCAAGTATTATGGGTCATTTAGAGAGGCCATAATAGTCTGGATCGACAGGATTAAACTTAACATAAATTAAATAAAAATATTTTCTCTCTTTACTAAGATAAAAATCAGCAAACATACTTTTTGTCAAAGAAATAAAAATGTAAATATACTCCAAGTACAGTTTTGCTTTTATTAGTTGACATTTGACAGTAAAGGTAACTGATGCAGGACTTATTGTCTGACCAAAGTGACCGTTGCTACAGTAATGGATCCCTGAGGAGGCAGTTATGGCAGATTATGCAAGAAACTAAATAAAAACATTTCCACCTAATAAAACCTCAGATACTACATGCATAAAGGGAGAAATATTGATCTACCAATAACTGTGGAGGAAGGGCATTGGCTGAACCAGAAAAGGCAAGGACTACATCCCCTTGCTGCTTCTGTTGAGATTAACTTGTTTTGCTTGTATATGTGATTTGACCATTCATTTGTTTAGTCAGGACATTCAATAGCATTCATCAAGGAGCTCAGTAATATCACTACATAAGATAGAAACCAAACAAACCTTCATGCCATGCAATTAAACTATATTAAATAAGAATAAACACAAAAAAAAATAAAAAGAGAAACTGTACATGGTTACAAGAAGCTGGCAATAAATGTGTGCCCAAAAAGGGGTAGAATATAGCTAAAGCCTACACTGGGAACTGGTAGCTTGCAACTTTTAACCTGAAATGTAAAGTTCCATCATTGTTTTATGTGTCTTGTTCGAAGCAGACTTGTATTTTGCCAAGCTGCTGATTTTTATTTGTTCACAAAGTGAAAATTAGATGATCTTACTCAGACTGGTGGGTTTGTACCAATACACTATTGTGCAGCAAGATTCCTTTTCTCAGGGCCAGATCAACTTCACATACATACACTTACAATATAGTCTAGGGATGCACTGAATCCAGGATTCGATTTGGTATTCGGGTGCACACATTAGGGAATGGCCACATACATGCATAGCGACCTGCACCAAATCAATTGCAGTCATGCACATTCCAAAAAAGTTGGAAGAAGGTGCAGCCTTTCTGATTTTTGAATTAGCTCAAGATACCCTACATATTCACAGAAGGCATTAGCATTCTGTCTGAAAAGATTTTTGAAAGGACCCACATTAAAGGAATTGTTCAGTATAAAAATAAAAAAGGTTTCTAATATAGTTAGCTAGGCAAAAATGTAATGTATAAAGGCTGGAGTGACTGGATGTCTGACCTAATAGCCAGAACACTACTTCCTGCTTTGCTATGTTGGTGTCCACTGATTGGTTACCAGGCAATATCAGTGAATTGAGGGGGGACCACATGGGTCATAACGGTTTGCTTTAGAATCTGAGCTGAATGCTTAGGATCAATTGCAAACTCACTGAACATACGTCCCATGTGGCCTCCCCTTAAAGTCGCTGACTAACAGAGTAAGAGAGCTTCAAAGCAGAAATATGTGTTCTGTTAAGACATCCAGTCACTCCAGCCTTTATAGATTACATTTTTGGCTAACTCATTTTGTTAGAATTTTTTTTATTTTGCACAGCCTATTTATCCAGTTTTTATTTTTACACTTAACAGTTCCTTTAAACATGGAACGTTGTTGGGCTCAGAATCTGAATATCTCACACTGAAAGGCCTGCAAAACACGGACCATACATTAAAAGATATTTGAATCAAGTCATTGTAGTGCTTTGGCCCTCTGAACAACAACTAGATTAACCATGGGCCAGTGGAATGGTATCAGCCAAAAAGTATGAACACAACAGGGTTTAGTGTTACTGAGCTGACGTTTGTTTTGAACTAAAAACTATCTGCAAAGAACCTGTATGTTTTCCCTGTATCTATGTGGGTTTCCTTCAGGAACTCACTCGCAAACAGGTTCACTGAGTCACAAGCAAACTGACCCTAGTACGTGTATTGTGTAAATGTTATCGGAAAACTAGACTGCAGCCTTCACTAGAACAGAAAATCATATGCAAAGTGAACAATTTTAGTAAAGCACTTCAAAGGCAACTTCACATGAATAAGAGATTAATAGGTTTTGCATGGTGTGATTTACAGAGATCCTTTCAGTCACTTTGGTATGGAGAAGAGATTTCTCATAGGTGATAAAGTGCCCTATAACCACTGTAATATGCTGTGCTATATTCCAGATAAATGATCACTTTAGCCCTATACCAAGGCAGCTCAAAGGAAATGATAAAAGAAAATGGGCACAATGGCAAATATGAAAAATAACAAAATGAATAAACAAAATGAATATGGCAAGTAAACACAAAATAGTTTCACTGCATAAAATTACAAAAGGCTTTATGGCATCTATGTAATGTGAAACCGCAGTCAAACAAAAGCTTGAAACTTGGAATATTTTGTAGCATTTTACATTACTGAAGTAAAAGGTCAGTGCAAGACACACAGGAGGCCAGGAATTGAGCGTCCTAGAGCAACCATCTTACCCTTCCCCCTGGCAGTTTAAACATATCCCTCCCCAAACTTGTTTCACTATTTGTAGTGATGCTGTTGCAGATGGGAAAATGCCTGCTGGGCTACAGATTTAATGACAGTACTTTAGTGGGGGTAGAAGCTGAAATTCCCTTGGCTCCTGCCATGACACTTCCTATGTATTTTTTAGTCTAATCCTTTAACTGCCAGATGGAACGACGACTCCTTACTGGTACGAATAGCTTTGTTGTCCCCTCTTCTTCTCTTATTTCATTCTGTGAACCACTCTTATTTGTTGAGCAGTTCCTATCCATGGATTCAAAATAGTTAGGGGTCTGGCTCTGCTTCCAAACATATTTTTCTTTATTATAATAGAAGAAAACAAAGGTGACATTTGAAGTTAATGCCTTTGCTGAGCACTGGAAACATCAGCAACCCATGCACCAACAAAAACAACTGTAGCTCTTTGCGCTCTCTGAAATCTACAAACAAGTGATTAATTTTCATTAATGTTAAAAAAAATTTTCAAAGCAAGTTCAGTTTTTAATGCAGCGAGCATTCCAATATCTCATTGAACTGGATAATTGTGAATGTCAGGAGATAACACAGAATACACTTAGTACTCATGTATCTTTTGCCATAAAATATTTAAAACAAATCAACGTAACACAACACATGGGCATAGCACGTGTGTGTGTGTGTGTGTCCAACTTTGTTTCAGTTACAGGGACAAGACATACAGTCACCTACTTGAAATAAACAGTCCATACTCTGGAGCATAGGGTTGCACAAAGGCAAAGCACTGGAATAATATAGCCATCTATTTCACTTAAATAACATTAAATATATTTCATACATGCAAAGTGATCTTTGGAAGCAGTGCAACTACACCACGGCCCATGGGGTCTGTTGGGTGGTTATTAGTATAGCATTGACGCTGCCAGGAGATGTGCTGTGTGGGAAGGAGGATGGGGAAGGGTGGTACAAAGGGGGCCCTGTGCAAAGTCTGGAGCTGCAGGACACTAGATATGTTACAGCTTAAAATAATAGTTATCCGAATGCCAGTGTGCAAATCTAGTTCTGATTTTTAAATAAGAAATCCTGCTCTAACCTAATTATGTAAGTCATCAAATTGAATGAGATGCAACAATCAAGTATGTCAGCTAAAAGCATGTCTGTGCTGCAAAACACCACTATTCAGGATTTCAACATTTCTAATTAATGTAAAAAGCCTCAAGTAGACACTGAAGTGTGATCTGCTATCAATTACCAAAGGCAATGGAGTGGTAACAGGCAGATAGTTTTTTTCGACATCCTACTCATATCAAAGCTGAAGTCAGCTTCTTAATGAGGACAGGTTTGTTTTTAATTGAGGTTGAATGTAGGCCAAATAGGAAGCCAGCTTTACCTTCATTAGGTCCACAGTTTAAGCAACGTTAAGAACTGAATTCTATAAAGAAGATAAAATCCCTCCACTGTACATTCTCACAGATATTAAAGGTCACCTAGATGAATTACAAACAGAGGAAAGCATAAAATCGCTTCATAACGTTGCAGTTAAGTGTTAAAAACCATGTGTTGCTAGCATGCCATTAAATGCCATTTGTATTTTATTATATAGAGGTTAATGCATCTACCCTTTGCCGAATGTTTAAATCTAATTATTCTTGTGGTACAGTTGCCTAACATTTTATAAAACAGGTCCTTAAACTGCCCTAAGATGAGGTCACCAAATAGTTAAAGACTGGTGCAGATGTTATACCCTCTCAGCACAAGGGCTAGTCGCCGCGACCGCAAACGCGTGGCTATCTCCCCGTGTGGAATAGCCCCAAAATCATTCATTCATACTCCTGTCATTTCTGCGATTTCTTTTGTGCGTTATTTCTGCTACAGAAGACATGATAGAGAATGTCATTTAAAATGATGCCTTCCATGGAAAGTGATCAAAACACATGTCCATTTAAGTTCAAACTATTTTTTGTTGGATTTGTGGCAAAATAAATAAATAAAAAAGCTGCAAATGAACAGCTCATGTGATTTTGGATTGAATGCATGCAATATTGCAATGAGACACTGTCAGTTAACATTTAGTATGTTATAGAATGGTCAATTCTAAGCATCTTAACTGGTCTTCATTGTTTATTTTTCATAGTTTTTGAATCATATGAATTCTTCTAATGCTTTCCAGCTTTCAAATGGGGGTCACGGACCCCATCTTAAAAGCAAATGTTCTGTTAAGGTGGCCATAGACGTAGAGATCCGCTCGTTTGGCAATGTTGCCAAGCGAACGGATATCCCCCCGATATGCCCACATTGAGGTGGCCGATATCAGGCTGATCCGATCATGGGCCCTAGGGCCCAACAATCGTATCATAATGAGGATTGCGGGACTGCATAAACGGACAAATCCAATGGGATTTTTTAACCTGCCCGATCGAGATCTGGCTGACTTTCGGCCAGATATCATTCTGGGTAGCCCGTCAAATGGCCCCACACGCGGGCCAATAAGATGCCGACTTGGTCTGTCAGCAGCTTTTATCAGCCCGTGTATGGAGGCCTTACGGCTACAGATGTATTGTTATTGCTACTTTTTTAGTACTCCTCTTTCTATTCAGGCCCTCTCCTATTCATATTGCAGTCTATTATTCAAACCAGTGCATGGTTGCTAGGGTAACTTGGACCCTAGCAACTAGATTGCTGAAATTGCAGTTTGGAGAGCTGCTGAATAAAAAGCTAAATATCTCAAAAACCACAAATAATCAACAATTAAAACCAATTGCAAATTGTCTCAATTATCTTATTGGGCCAGTCCGACACTGTCAGTAGATATGACACAGCTGGAGTCACAATTCTGCTGCACAGCCATTGCATCAATATGGGGATATACCAGTTCTGTGCTCCATCAACACATGAAGGTGCCGAAAGTTGTAGTTGAACGAGATCTGTAGGCGCTGCTTATTTATAGGTTCGCCTTTGAGTTAACTTTTAGTATAATGCAGAGAGTGATATTCTGAGACGATTTGCAATCGGTTTTAATTTTAAATTATTTGTGTTTTTTGTGCTATTTAGCTTTTTATTCAGCAGCTCTCTAGTCTGCAATTTCTGGTGGGCCCAGGAGTCTATGGGCACTTCGGTTTATAAACATTTGGTTTATTTCATGGCCATTCCCTATTTCTAGACTAATTAAAAGGGGCTAAATGGATAGATAATAAATGATAGGGTCGGACTGGGGGGGCCCAGGGCCCACTGGGACTGCCATCCAGGGCCTCCTCCGGCCCCCTGCCCCCCCTCCTCCTATTGTAGCGCTGCCGGGCACACATGCGATGACGTTGCTACCCGGCGCGCTACGCACCACTGCACATGAGCGCCCGGCACCGCACGTCAGAAACTTTTTATTTTAAAATTGATTGGGATTGGGAGAGAGGGGTCTGGCACGCGGGGGCCCATGAGGGTCGGGGCCCACCGGGTTTTTTCCAGGTGTCCCGCTGGGCCAGTCTGACCTTGATGATAGTATGTAAAAAAAAAAAAGAGAATAGGAGAATAGAGGTTTAGTGAGGAGAGGAAGAAAAATAGTTCTGAGAGTGACCCCTGGTCTAAGGTTTTTTGGTGGGCCCCTGGTGTCCCAGTCCAGCACTGTATGTACATATGAGCTAGCATACAAGATAGACGCTCTAGCTGCGACCCTCCAGCTGTTCCTGAGTCCATGCAGTTCTCCATGCCTGTTCTACATCTCTCACGGATGATGGGAACGTGTTTTTCTATACAGTTTCGTATGCTGACCCAGGTACAAGAAGCGCCCAGCTGTTGTGTAGATAGAACTCCCGGCATCTCCAGACAGGGTGCAGGGAATTGTAGCAGTGTCGTAAAATCAAAAGGAAGGGCTTGAGACTCGATTAGCTCATAGACGGATTCCATTGCACCCTACAAAGCCCAGACATGAAGAGAAGGGATCCCACTAATGCAGCTAAAAATCACACTCCCTTCCACCCACCCAAAGAGCCAGAATTACATTACCTTTACGGCAGTCCCGGGAGATAGAGCCCAGAACAGGCCGGGTGCACACAAAGCTGCCTGGGTAGGAAGAGGCTCCGGTGTGCAGCGCCTTTTCCCCCCGCTCTGCTGGATGATTAGGCTGGTCGGTGCTGCAGCAGCAGAGTCATGGTCCAGACACATCACAACATGGCTCTCCCCTGCCTGGCCGGGCGGAGAGAGGGGCACAGAGAGCAAACGGTTCAAACCCACCAGCTTCACCCTGAATCTCTCTTTCTCCGGATCTACAGTGACGTCTCCTGCTACTACTCCCACAACAGGATCCTGCAAAAGCAGCCCCGCCCCCAGCAACAGGGAGACAGAGCCGTGGAGGAGGAGGAGGGGGGTTATAGGTGATATGGAAAGGACTGTAGCAGACCAGCGCCCCCTGCCGGATCCTGCAGTTAAATGCCGCACGATAACTCTCCTAAAGGGGTTGTTCACCTTGGAGATAACCTTTAGTATGATGTATGATGCAAATGGTTTTCATTTTTTATTACCTGTGTTTTTTTTTATTCAGCAGCTCTCCAGTTTCAGTTGCTAGGGTCCAAATTGCCCCTAGCAACCATGCATTGATTTGAATAAGAGACTGGAATATGAATAGTGTAACGACGAGTCCTAAAAAAGTAGCCACAACCATACGTTTGTAGCCTTACAGAGCAATTGTTTTTTCTAGAATGGGGTCAGTGACCCCCGTTTGAAAGCTGGAGAGGGTCAGAAGAAGGAGGCAAATAGTTAAAAAAAAAAACTATAAAAAATAAATAATGAAGACCAATTGAAAAGTTACTTAGAATTGGCCGTTCAACTGCATTCTAAAAGTGAACTTAAGGGCAGAGACACGCGCTCAGATTCGGGAGATTAGTCACCCGGCAACAAATCTCCTCTTCTTCGGGGGCTAATAATCTCCCCAAACTGCCTTCCCGCCAGATAGAATGAAAATCGCGAGCAGGATGGCACTCAGAGCGCTTAGTTTTCTGAAGTCGTCCGAAGTCACCTCACCAGGTCGTGTCTCTGCTCTAAAGGCGAACCTCCCCTTTAAAAGGGTGGTTCACCTTTAAGGTAAAGTTTATTATGTTATAGAATGGCTAATTCTAAGCAACTTTTCAATTGGTTTTCATGGTTTATTTTTTTATAGTTATTTGCCTTTTTCTTCTGACGCTTTGCAGTTTTCAAATGGCCCATTCTAAAAAGCAAATGCTCTGTAAGGCTACAAATGTATTGTTATTGCTACTTTTTATTACTCATCTTTCACTCCAGGAGCTCTCCTAATCATATTCCAGTCTCTAATTTAAATCAAAGCATGGTTGCTAGGGTAATTTGGACCCTAGTTACCAGATTGCTTGAAATGCAAATTGAAGAGCTGCTGAATAAAAAGCGAAATAACTCAAACGCCTTTAATAATAAAAAATGAAAACAAATTGCAAATTGTCTCAGAATATCACTCTCTACATCATACTAAACATTATTATAATAAAGTTGAAGTGTCTCTGCGTCCAGTCCCTGTGTCCGTGGGATTGCGCTACTGCGCATGTGCCCCACGGACAGGGCCGGAACTAGGGGTAGGCAGAGTAGGCACCTGCCTAGGGCGCATTCATAAGGGGGCGCATTTTTAATGGGAATTTTCTCCGTTTTTTTTTTACGTTTTTTTTTTCTTTATAAAAGTTGCTTTATGGAATTTGACCCACGTGTGTGACTTTTGTATGGTGCTGCGCTGCACACGATTGGTTCTGGAAGGTTAGTGCAAGTGCTCCGGCTCCTGCAGAGATCCCCAACCTCCCTCTAACGTGCTGGCTTCCAGTGACGTACTTCTTTTCAACGAGCGGTGGTGTATGCGCTGTTGGAAGCGGCGCATCCAGTCGATGTCACCAGCAACAGTAAGGAGGAGAGCTGGGCTGGCGCGTTGGTGTGGCGCCAGCGCGCAATGAAGAGAACTGGCGCTGGAAAAAATCAGACGACTGGGCTGGCCTTATTTTTTGATGGTTCCTGCTGGCACAGGTACATGGGGGCAATGTTTATTGCTGGCACAACAGGTACAGATTTGGGGGCATATTTATGGCTGACTGCTGGCACAGGTACAGATTTGGGGGCATATTTATGGCTGACTGCTGGTACAGGTACAGATTTGGGGGCATATTTATGGCTGACTGCTGGTACAGGTACAGATTTGGGGGCATATTTATGGCTGACTGCTGGCACAACAGGTACAGATTTGGGGGCATATTTATGGCTGACTGCTGGCACAGGTACAGATTTGGGGGCATATTTATGGCTGACTGCTGGTACAGGTACAGATTTGGGGGCATATTTATGGCTGACTGCCGCCACAGGTACAGATTTGGGGGCATATTTTTGGCTGACTGCTGGCACAATTACAGATTTGGGGGCATATTTATGGCTGACTGCTGGCACAATTACAGATTTGGGGGCATATTTATGGCTGACTGCTGGCACAGGTACAGATTTGGGGGCAATATTTATATAAATGAAAAGTTTCATCAATGTGTTGTAAGGTTTGTTTATTAAAAAACTGTAATGGTAAGGTGGGAAATGGTAATACAGGATGAGGGGGGCGCTAATTGAAGTCCTTGCCTAGGGTGCCAAACTACTTTTGCCCGGCCCTGCCCACAGATATGTTCTAGCGCCCGTTAATTTAACGGGGCTTAATGTCTAGTAACTACATAACTAGCAATATAGGCCTAAAGTTATGCCAACTTTTCTTTCTAAGTGAAGCGCCACAAATCTATCCCTGGTGTTCCCCCCCCGAAACACATTTCTATGGTATATTGACAGGAACAGATTTGTTACTCTCTTTAAAAAAGGAGCAGCGTTGTTATTTTTTTTTCTTCTAGTTTTCATTATGTTAGCTGTTTTACTATGCTAATGTGAATTGTAACAGGAGCTCCACGCCGGAAGGCATGGACCTGAATAATGAAATGTAAGGAGATGCATTCTGCACCAATAAAAGAGCTCTCCACCCAAAAATGGCTTCTTGCAAAATGAAAGAAAATGTATTTCTTAGCACTTTGTGTTACATATTAAAAGCCATCCAAATCTTCCCTGAAAACTTCATGTAAAATTACCCAATTTGTTTTCTTTTAATTTTCATTATAGTAGCACTTGGAGCAGCCAAAATGCAGCCTGACACTTCACTGCAAAAAAAGAAAGTTTGTTTGGGTGTGCTGTTGACGCTTTTTATAATACATTTAGTTTGGAAGGCTGAGAATTAATTTTTATGGCTTTTAGCAGCTCACTTGTACTTAGGGTGGAACTGCATGTCAATGGATGTGTAATGGTACACAGGACTGATAAATATCAAGCTTGGTGGACATCGGACATAATGAATAGAAATCAATGGAGTAAATGCCAAACATTTTGTCACCAACCTGCCCAACAAGCTTAAACAACAAAACACTATACTCATACCAAGTCCTATTAGTAGGGCCATGGCTTGGGTACACAGAGTGTAGGCTCCACTACTCTTAGCCTGGGTATTTTTTGCAGGCTGAGAGAAGCAGATCCTCTCTGTGCCCCTGCTCCATTCATCAGAGCCATTTCTGTTTGCGTGTAGCCACACGCAGCAGAGCGGGGGTTGGCCCAAAGATGCCTCCTTTCCATAGTGCGGAGTGAGCTCATGAAGGCAGATCTTATTCGAATAAATTGAGATGGGTGAGCGGATCAGATTCTCTCAGCCAGCAAACAACACACAGGTTGAGTGCAGTGGAGCCTAAACTCAATGTGCCCATGGCCTAAGTTGCTTGACCATGGAGTGATGTCACTAAAGGATACCCAGCATCAAAAGTTTTTTATTTCCACTTTTTATTTGTAAAACATCATGTACAGTTTTCATGTTATTGTCTTACGTAATCAAAAAGAATGAATTTTTTCTGCAGCATTCAGTTGCTGGGTCCTTTTTAGAAAAGGTTTGCGAGTTAATCCAATTGTTCCGTGGAAAAGGACTGCTGTATTAAAGAAGAACTAACCCCCCATCAAAAGCCCCCCTAAACTTTCTGACATTACCCCCTCCCTCTCCCTCCCTGTGATGTGCATTAGTCAAAGGGGTTCCTTCCAAATTACTTTCCATCTTTTACCTTTTACCATTTTTACAAAATCTAAGTTTAAAGTGTAATGTCCCTGTCTCTGGTGTTTTAGTCTGGCAGCTCAGTAATTCAGATGCACACTCTAAACTGTTACAATTTTACATTTAGTTGATACATTTCTCAGCAGTATCTCTGGAGTATTAGCAACTATGGTATCAATTTTATCAGCTGCCTTTAATGAAACCCAGGGATTTAGTGATGTGTGGGCCAGCACGATACCTGCAGATTTACCCGACCTTGCATGCTCCTTTCCGACCTTCCAAATGCCGGCTTCTGACTTCCCGGTTGAGCTTTTATAGACGTGCGCCTCTCGCAGGTCTCTTAGGAGAACAGCGTCTAGCAGTTTAAAGGCCAATTCACTTTCATTAGCAAAAGTGTTATAATACATTAAAACATTGCAATAAAACTCCCAGAAATGTTCAAACATTCATAGCCTGACAAATTTTGTAAAATGGACATGGTAATTAGGGGGTGTGGCCATAAAACAGGCGGGCTCAAAACAATTCCAATGCAATGCACAGCTGATGTTTTTGTCCCTCTTTACATTTTTAAAATGTTGGTAGGTATAGTATAAACTGCTGGTTAGTCATGTATGGTGTATAAGCTTTGCTCTGAACAATGTGACCCATCACATCTCAATCCTCATTCTGGCTCAAGAACTATTTGGGAAATAGAAAGAGGGACAAAAAGGTTTGTCTGTGCTGCAAATTTTTTTGACCATGTCCATTTCTGCCCACACCACCTAATTACCATGTTAATTTTACAACATGTGCAGGTTATGAAAGTTTGAACACATTTATGTGGTTTTTATGTGTTATTACAGTTTTGCTAATGAATGTAAATTGCCCTTTGAGCTGCAAGTCACAGTTTCCCCAAGAGACCTGCTTATCTTAAGTGCTCTTACAGATGAGCGTTTGAAGCTGCGCTCCCCTGCGTCCTGTTTTTATGCGTTCAGCCGCAGGGGAGCGCAGGAATAGACGCATTACATTTTTTCCAATGGGGCTGTACACAGGCGCGTGTAGGCGACGAACGCAGGAAAAATGCAGCATGTTGCGTCTCAACCTGCATTCGGCGCCTACACGCGCCTGTGTGAGTACAGCCCCATTGGAAAAATGTAATGTGTCTATTCCTGCGCTAACCTGCAACTGAACGCAGAAAAACGGAGTGGAGGGAGCGCAGGTAAAAACGCTCGTCTGTAAGAGCCCTAAATAGTTAAAAACATTGATTATTTTAAATTGTTACAAATGAATCTAAGTGCACCTGCCATGTATTCTGGGCTCTCTGCCAGAAGCCAATTAAGCCACGCCCGCATCATATGCTGCACACTGGGGAGCTTTGAAGAGTTTAGCGGCCCTGTAAAGCAAACCCTGCTGGCCCGGCTCTGATCCTTGCCTGGCGGTTGGGAACCCCTGTGTTAAAGAACCTGTCCCTTTTTCGATGCTTCTTTTTCTTATGAGAATTAATGACAGATGGTAATTCTATTTTTTAGGAAATAAGGAAAAGATCACCATTGGACTTTTGTTCATTTTGTAAATATTAATCTCTCCATGAAGCTTAACATTTTTCTTAAATCAACATACTAAATTTAGGACACCCTCATACAGTTCAGTTGCCATAGTCTGATTTATTTCAACTTCTGTTTTTTGTTTGCTGGTGTCCAATACTGAATGCAATAGTAAAACCAAGGTCTGACCAGTGGTTTATACAGAGACACAATGATATGCTCTTCCATTGAAGTTGTGCCCTCATTTATATGAGATAGCTTTACTGATACCACGAATCCTGTAAGCTGTTGTCCTGTAATATTCCTAGCTGTTCTGAAGGCCACTGTACTAATTTATGCTGCAGGTCACTACCATAGATGCTGGAGGTGATTATAGAATACAAGCAGTAGTGTAACTTTACTTTATAAAAAATGGCAGGGTCCCCTCTACCAGTGCCCAATAGCAAATGGATCTGAGAGCATGGTTTCAGTGAGAAAATAGGGTGCTGGGGGAATGCAGGTCCTTTCTAGATTCCCAGTCTTCCTGGGCCCCACAGGGTCTGCTGATAGGTAGTTACACCACTGAATATAAATTACATTAGGGCATGGAATGATGTGAATGATGTATAATCTCTTTAAGGTGCTGTGGAATAGGTTGACCCTATATAAATAAAGGATAAGGGCCATTGCATTTGGGTGTGTTCTTTGTTACTCTGTCTGCGAGGCCAAATACTATGTTCTGTGTGTTATGGACCCAATAATAAGTAACTTTAAATAAGGTAGAGAATAGACTTATCTAAATTATATTGTGATCTATAGGATACATTTTCCCGTTGTATAGGTATATAGAGTACAGATTTTGTGACACATTGTAAAGCACTGATCATGGCAAGTGGAGGTTCCAAACTTTTTAAATATCACTATTTGCCATAGCCCTCATGCAAAAAAGTGACGGCAAAGGGAAGATAATCAAGAAGGTTTGATAGTTTGAATATACAACCTTACCAAAATGTTGCCAAACTATTGCCCAGCTATTGTAAACTACATAGCCCAGCATCCTCAGCCAAAAAGTCTGGCAAAAAAACGCAGATTTTTTTAGATTCAATTTTGAAATCTGACATGGGGCTAGACATATTGTCAATTTCCCAGCTGCCCCAAGTCATGTGACTTGTGCTCTGATAAACATCAATCACTCTTTACTGCTGTACTGCAAGTTGGAGTGATATCACCCCCTCCCTTTCCCCCCCAGCAGCCAAACAAAAGAACAATGGGAAGGTAACCAGATAGCAGCTCCCTAACACAAGATAACAGCTGCCTGGCACATCTAAGAACAACACTCAATAGTAAAAACCCATGTCCCACTGAGACTCCTTCAGTTACATTGAGAAGGAAAAACAGCAGCCTGCCAGAAAGCATTTTTCTCCTAAGTCACATGACCAGGGGCAGCTGAGAAATTGACAAAATGTCTAGCCCCATGTCAGATTTCAAAATTGAATATAAAAAAATCTGTTTGCTCTTTTGAGAAATGGATTTCAGTGCAGACGTCTGCTAGAGTAGCACTATTAACTGATGCGTTTTGAAAAAAACATGTTTTCCGATGCTCACTTAATCCCTCTGATTTTCCTTTAAAGGAAAACTATACCCCCCAAACAATGTAGGTCTCTATTAAAAGATACTGAGTAAAACAGCTCATGTGTAAAACCCTGCTTCATGTAAATGAACCATTATCATAATAATATACTTTTTTAGTAGTATGTGCCATTGGGTAATCATAAATAGAAGATTGCCATTTTAAAAAATAAGGGCCGCCCCCTGAGATCGTAAGATTCACTGTGCACACATACAAACCACATGTAAGGTCACATGAGCCAATTAACAGACAGAGTTTTGCCTTTTGCTTCCTCACTTCTTCCTGTTACAGTTAGTGTTGTAGTATTTCTGGTCAGGTGATCTCTGAGGCAGCACAGATAGAGTCACGAAATGGTGGTTCAAGGCAAGCAGGGCCGCCATTAGAAATCACGGGGCCCCGTACAACAAAATTTTTGGGGCCCCCTGGGCCCCGCCCACACTGACGACCAAGCTCCACCCCATTTCCCGCCCACTCCACATCGCAGTTAAAAGACCACACAGACATCAGCGCTAAAAAAGTAACCCCCCCCACACAAGTTGTAAAAAGCTATTGATGGTCAGGGCCCCCTTATAAAAAATTGGGGCCCCAAAAAAAAATTTAAAAAAAAAAAAAAATTTTTTTGAAAAAAAAAAAAAAAACATTGGCGTCAGGGGCCCCTTACGGGTTAAAAAATAAAAATTGGGGCCCCAAAAAAACATGTTTTAAAAAAAAAAGATTGGTTGCAGGGGCCTATAGAATATTAAAATAATACATTGGTGGCCAGGAGATTAAAAAAAAAAATACACAAACTGGTGTTCAGTAGAATTGAACTCACGACTTCAGTACTTCAACTTCACCTCCTTTCGTGACTTCGGGTCTTTTCACTGCTTCAGGACTTCGGCTTCGGCTGTTTTCGTGACTTCGGGTCTTTGCGCTGCTTCAGGACTTCGGCTTCGGCTGTTTTCGTGACTTCGGCTTTTTCCGTGACTTCGGGTCTTTTCGGCGCATCGGCTTCGGCTTTTCGGCACTTCCGCATTCGGCAGCACAGAGGCAAGACGTACGGCTCGGGCGCTCGTAAGGGGGGCCCGGATCTTCAAAAAATGCAGCGCTGCCGGGCCCCCCTTCATGCACGGGCCCGGTACGCTTGTCCCCCCTGTCCCCCCCTGATGGCGGCCCTGAAGGCAAGAGATGTAAAAGGGCAATATTTATGTAAATATATATTCTAGTTTGGTAAGATTCTTTAATATGTCATTCAATTTGATATAAAGTATCTGTTGCTTAAGTATTCATTTTGTGGGTATAGTTTTCCTTTAATGTTGGAGACAGCCTTGTTCTGATGAAAGTAAGTCAAGGTTATTTCTAGAAGAAAATGACAAAAACATCACTGAAAGGATTTAGTCAGTTCTTATGTTTTTTTATTTACATTTTCCATCATTCAGGGTGTTTGCAACACATTTCATCATTAAAGAAGATTACTGACTAACTGTTCTTTCTAGTTGCTTTTTTAATTTGTGAGCAGTAACTCGGGTGTTTGTAATGCTTCCACTGGTAAATGGCTAGGACTGAAATGAATTGAGGAAGTTAGGAAGTCACTGGATCAAAGGGTTATTGGGGATACCATTGAAGCAGGATTGATAAAGAACGTAGGGGTCCTGCTGTTCAGTGATTCACTGGTGTCAATAGAGGATCATATTCCACATGAAAGATTGCATTTTAGTTTCTTCGAGGCTGAATCATAAAGCCATCAACGACATTAGATGAATCACATAAATGACTCACTTTCCTTTAATAATTCTGAGTGTGTGGTACATTATTAGCTTTATATACAGTACAATATAAAGAGATTGAAAACAGGAACTGCTACATATAAGGAGATTATACACAGAACCGATGCTTTTTTTTTAACCAAAGGCGGCATTAACAGTCCCCCTACTGATGTAGCACATGAAAGTTTCTTTTACAATCTAATATTGACTAGTAAAAATCCCTGGTTTAAATTGAGATTATCTTTGCAGTATTATCTATGATTTTTTTTTACTGGAGAATGCATCCTCGATGGTATGGGGAAGGATGCATTACATATGAATAATGTCCTAAGTATTCTTAATATTTTGATCAGAGAATTGCCCTACCATTTTGCTGTGTAATGTACTGAATATGCCTTGCATACTCATTTACATTTCATACATATTTTAGTTCCATACCTTACAAGGAAAGTGCATTTGTTTGTATCAATTAGTGAATATGAGTGATATGAACCTTGACCACCAGAGTAAATGAAGGAATGTGTCAGTATACTGTCTTTCCTTCATCTTATAATGCAGGTTCTCCTGCCACTGGAGCAGCTCTGCTGACTGATTTTCAATGGTATGTCATGCTGGGACTATCTTTATCTGTATTTATATCTATTCACAAAATGAATACACATTTATGAGCTTGTTAACCTGTAGACTGTACTAAGAATAATAAAATGTCTTGAAGGCTGACACTAGAAGAGTTGTAAGTTAGTTAATTGGCACCAATCCTCTCTTGCGCCTGCTTGTTGCAGATAGTTTGCACCGTGTGCGCAAATTTTCCAGGGGACGCAAATTTTCAGGGGCTGTAGAACGGCTAAAGAGGAAGCAGACCCTGCAGTCCTTTATAGTTACACCACTGACAACAAAATAATTGTATTGTTAGATAAAAGCAAGTTTGGGATTCTTCCTTTTAAAACTAGGGAACGCACTGTCATTTACCTTGCTGTTATATAACATAAAGACTTTTGACTTGCAGTTATAACACTATTCCAACTTGATATAGGAATGTGTCTGTAAAGAAAAAGATACAAAGTTTTTGAAACTTAATTAAAATAAGAGTCACTGTACTTCGATGGATTTGTAACTAATAAAATGAGTAATACTTCCACTTTAGAAGGTGTCTTATAAAATGTATTGTTCATATACAAATCCACATGTCTCGAGTTTTATATTTAAAAAGAATTGCACAAATGCTTGTTTCAAAGAATGTTTTGATTGCTCTAAATCAGTGTTCACCAACCAGTAGCTCGCGAGCAACATGTTGCTCACCATGCCCTTGGATGTTGCTCCCAGTGGTCTCAAAGCAGGTGCTTATTTTTGAATTCCAGACTTGGAGGCAAGTTTTGGTTGCATAAAAACCAGATGTACTGCCAAACAGATCCTCCTGTAGGCTGCCAGTCCATATAAGAGCTACCAAACAGCCAATCACAGCTCTTATTTGACATCCCCATGGACTTTTTCAAGTTTGTGTTGCTCTCCAACTCTTTTTTACATTTAAATGTGGCTCACGAGTAAAAAAGGTTAAGGACCCCTGCTCTAAATGCTATTTCAATGCTACAAAAAGAAAAAGCTTATAAACAGTGACCTCTAGTGGATGTTGCTGGGTTTAACTTATTACTCAAATTGAACCCTATATAATTGTTTTTACATTGAGGTTGTGGGATATTTAGCTAATTACACTATACCAACTGGTATTATCTATAGTTGTTTATGTTTCTATTATAAGCATACAGGACCCATAGATGAATTGATGGATTTCCCAATTGCAGTTTCTGTGCTGGCCTCACAGGGCCTTAGAACAGGAGATCAGACTATGCCACAGCCTACATTGTCTATCAACTGCTTACAGTGCAATTTCAGCAGCTGCAAACTCAATTACATTCCCTGCATGGAACCTGCCATTGTAGAATGCAGTTAGAATGGGTGAAAACTATGGGTGCACTAATTCTAGAATATGACTGGATACAGGCAATTATTCTTTAGCCAAAACTAGTAATGGGCAAAATTATTTGGCAGGCATGGATTTGCGGCGAATTTCCTCATTTCGCCAACTGCGAATTGTTTCACGAAACTACTGCAAAAATATTCACTGTGACAAAAAAGTTGCTCGTGTAAAAATTGTTGAACGTCAAAATAATTTTGACGCCCATTGACTTTAATGCATTTGGACAAAAAAGTTACAAGTGTAAAAATTGTCGAGTGCATAAAAACCATTACGCGACAAAACATTTTTGACGCCCATTGATTCCAATGCATTTTGCAAATTTTTCGCTGTTTGGCTAATTTTTTCGGAGTTTCGTGAATTTTTCAGCAAAGTGAAACGGGACAGATTCCCCATCAGGAAAATTGAAAGTAGTAGACAGTGAAGCCAATACATTTTTGCTCAGAGACAATGTAACTTTTCCAGGTTTGTACAGATTTTACTATGCGAGTTAATACTTAGTTATTCTGCCAAATATTTTGTGGAGGACATTTGGACTGATACCAAATTTGGATTCAATGCATCCTTAGGCAATGGGCAGAGCTGTTGGCTCTGGTTGCAGTCAACCTGCATATTTTTATTTTCAGGCTGAGAGAAGCAGATCAGCTCAGTGCCCCAGCTCCACTCATTTGAATCTGATCGTCCTGTGTGCGATCACAACGGTCACACACAGGCACAAATTAGCCCAAATACTGACCTCAGCTTCAGCTCCACTGTATGGGACTGCACACAGGCTGATTGGATCCAAATGAATGGAGCAGGGGCACTGAGCAGATCTGCTTCTCTCAGGCTGCAAAAATACACAGGCTGATAACAGCCAGAACCAACAGCCCATGTGCCCATAGCCTTAGTATACACCTCCTACCAATAGGTATCTTTATCTGACTTTTAAGGGATACTGTCATATTTATATATATATTTTTTTAATTTTGAAATCTGACATGGGGCTAGACATATTGTCAGTTTCCCAGGTGCCCCAGTCATGTGACTTGTGCTCTGTTAAACTTCAGTCACCCTTTACTGCTGCACTGCAAGTTGGGGTGAAATGTTGCACAAAGACAACATCTGAAAACTGTCTGTTTAAAAGACAAATTCACAAAAATGGACATAGAGGTTTGTCAATTTGGTGGGAAATCCAACATTTTTATCGCCACAATTTTGTCTCAATATCACCCTTCAGTTATATTGAGTATGAAAAACAATAGCCTGGCTGAAAGCAGTTTCATCCTAAAGTGCTGGCTCTTTCTGAAAGCACATGACCAGGCAAA
The DNA here is from genome assembly GCA_038501925.1 of Xenopus petersii. NCBI lineage: Eukaryota > Metazoa > Chordata > Amphibia > Anura > Pipidae > Xenopus > Xenopus petersii. The sequence continues at coordinate 36,529,509 of CM076677.1, forward strand.
ATTACATGAGATGGCTGCCTACACACCAATATTACAACTATAAAAATACACTTGTTGGGTTAGGAAGGAGTTTTTACATAGTAAAGTGAAATCTTTGCAATGTAAACAGTGTAATCTAGAAATAAAACTACACCATAAAAATCATGACAGAATCCTTTTAAATTCTTCCTGCAGGACAGAACATTTTAAAAGGGGATCTACATCCAAAAACTGTTTTCACGTAAAGAAATTAAATGTAGTTCTAAGCAATTTCCCAATATACATTAATTGCATTGTAAAGTTGTTTGTACATTTTGCTGCAATGGAAAACAGCATTTGTTTATCTTAGTCTCTTCTCTTGGACTATTGAAACAATGTAGAAGATGTCAGTTCTCCTCTAGGTCTTTTAATCATCTGGTTTCTGCTGCAGTGTTTTTGGAGTCAGAAATGCAGAGAATATTAATAACAGTTACTAAGACTACTACTTTTAGCAGCAATAAGTTAGAAATAACTTTACAACCACTGAAGATTCAATTCATGTATAAAGACAATTTTGGATGGAATGAGATAAAGATCAGTTTCCAAATTATCAATTTCAAAATCTTTGGATTTGGATAAAAAAAAATCAGAGCCTAAGATGTGGATTTATGTGTAACCCGCTTTTCTGTCACACCGACCCACGCAGAGCCAGGCCGGCCAGGCAACCTAGGCAACCTGGCTGGTCCCGGCGCGGGTTGGGCATGAGTGCAATGATGCTCACACACGCAAATTAAGTGAGTGCATGTGCGAACCAAAGCGCGCATGTGTGGAAGCTCTGATCCACTGGAAACCCACAGGGAGAGAAGGGACCGGACATGGAGTAGGCGACAGAGAAGGTACGTGCCCTAGGCATGTGCCTACTCTCCCTACCCATATTTCCGGTCCTGGACCCACGTGACCCTCCACACATTCAGCCAACATAGGGATAGTCACTGCAGCAAGCATAAGGACTTGAACACATCAGGTGGAGACACCGTAACTTTATAATGTTTTATTGATGTGCACCTGTCTGGTCTGGGGACCTGTAAAACAGTAAGGAGAGCACTGGCACTTTCAAGTACATCACATGCCACCAGCCCACCTCTTCTTTGGAGCTAAAGCACTGAGCAACAGAACAGTGATCGCATATTGGGTTTTACATAACAGACACATTTAACATGTGAGTATAAACATACTTGTAAAGCAGTAAGGAGAGCACTGGCACTTTTGGGTACATTACAGGCCACAAGCCCTACATTACAACAGGCAGTTAATTCAACATATCCCCATTAGTGATGGGTGAATAAATTTGGCAGGTGCAAATTCACAGCAAATTCCGGCGAATAAATCAACAAAACTGCAGAGAAAATTTGCCGGCAAAAAATCTGCAAAAAAATTTGGGCGTGCATCAGAATAGTCGCGTGCATAAAAATTGTCTCACGTCAAAATTATTCGGACGCCCGTTGACTTTAATGCAATTGGACGTGCGTATAAAAATTGTAGCTGGTGTCGAAATTGATTTGCGTCAGAATAATTTTGACGCCCATTGACATCAATGCATTTCGTGAATTTTTCGATGTTTTGCGAATTTCACAGGAAATTTGCTAATTTTTCGGACAAATTCGCCCATCACTAATCCCCATTAACAAATTACAGGATTTATAAAACTGGAAGAAAAAGCAGCAAGCTGATATACATTAGACATTACCATATAACAATTTCAACACTGAGCAATAGGCAGATTACAACAATCGGGTGACAGTGTGAGGATTAAAGCATACAGTTTTTTTCCACGGTAGACATTTTAGATACCATGTGCCTGTCCCTATTCCACACTTTTGGTAATATGCTATACATTAATAAACTACTAAAAGCATGAAGTTGCTATAGCTGGAGGTAAACAACAGCAAAGAAATAACCCTTAAAATCAACTTTTAATTTTAGCCAAAATAACATAAATGCTAGGTATACACCAGATGGTAGTGCTTTGAGGGCACCCTTAGGGTAGTGCATTATTTACACCTCTTTTTACATAAATATCCACTAATCTATAAGAGGAACATATTGATACAAAGAATATTAGAAGAAAAAAGTATATTTCAGTACATTTCTTTGTATAATTTTAAGATGATAAAGTGTATTGTTTCAAGCATGTTTTTTTTGTAACATTTGTAGTATTATTAAGATATCTCTTCCTTGAATATGTCTTTTTTACTTCGGTGTTTGCTTGCCGTGCTCTCAATAAGATCCATGAGCTTAGTCAGCTCAAAAATATCTGCAATTCTTCAGGCTCTGAAGAGGCGACAAAAGTATTTACAGAGGCCACAGCTAAGGTAAAATAAGATCTCAAAGCAAAGAAACAAAGTGCTTGTAGCACATAGGCAAAAGCCGCAGTCAGACACATTCTAGTTAGCTGTTTCATAAATAGTGTGAAACTAAACCAATTACTTCTACATGTAAGGCCCAGAGACCTTACCTGCATTGAACAACATCTGATCTGATTATCAACTGCAACAGAGGATTCAGCTCTACAAATGCTAGGGGAACTTGTCAGGAAAAATATACAGAAGTTAAGGGGAAACTGTCAGAAAAATAGTCCCAATTTGTGGCATTTTCTTTAAAAAAGTTTGTCAGTACTCTTTGAAAAAACTTATTTTCGGGTAATGAAATTTTTCACTGTAGTTGTGTGACTTTATCTATTCAGAAAAAACAATTCTGAAAATTCTGTCTTGTCTGGCTTTTTGATATATTCAAGGAATAAAGTAGTCCAAAAACTGTGTTTTTTTGCCCAGTGTAACTGCGCTAGCTGAACTCTACCATCAAGAAGGGCATGGTGTAATGTGGCAGACAGCACAGAATTAAAGCTGAATGATTACTGCACTTTTGACGCGATGCATGCTAAATGAATAATGCTGAACGATTTTGCAAGTGCTTAGATCACAGCACGGTTGATGAGTGGTAGTGATGGGCGAATTTCTCCCATTTTGCAAAAAAATTAGCGAAAATTGAATTTTGACGCACATGTCAATTCACGATGCAAGTCCAAAATTTTTTGACGCCGGCAAATTTTCGCTGCAGTTTCACGAATTTATTCACCCGCGGCGAAAGTCCGCCGTGAATCTGCACCTGCTGAATTTATTTGCCCATCACTAATGAGTACCTGAAACTGTGATAAAGAGATTCCCACAGGAACAAAACTATAGGCACATAGCACAAATAGAAAGTACATATGTTCTTAGAATGCAAAGTTTTGTTTGTATATCCTCAGGGGTGAGCATTTCCAAGCAACCTGCAAGTGCATTAGCATCCCAGACATATAGGACATTTAGGGGCAATAGTTTTGACGTGTATAAAAAGTCTTGAATACCATTTGAGGACTAAGGACTAACACTACCATATTCTAAACTATCTTATTATTATCCTTTATACAGGAGGTATAAGGAATCCCCTGTTGCACGATATAAGACCAATAAATGTCACCAAGGAGGTCCATGACTGTATAAAGGCACACAAGCCCAGTGCTTTTATGCTTCATGAAACTCCAAGGTGACTTCTAGACTCTTTATAGCTTTTAGCAGGCATATATTATTTATATATACACGTTTCAGTCAGTTGTGACACAAGTAACATCATTAAAGCTATTTTAATGATAAATTATACAGATTATTCATGGCTTTTGCATACTATACAGCAATTACATATTTTTAAACAGGGCTTTACTGAGATTGCTCATCATTTGGATCATACCTTTGCCCAGTGGAATTTAAAGTATAATTTCTCTATCACAGTTACACATTAACCATTAGGGTATGTACAGAAATGGACCTCTGAAAGGAAGGAAAGATTAAACATGCAAGAATTTCTAGTGTATATGCAACACAGCCATTTACTATATTTAAGAGATTCAGTGTATAGGGCTGATGTGTGGAATAATCTGGGGATTGGCTAGGTTATTTAATTCTTGGGAAAAGATATGATTCAGAGCTGTCGCATTATCTTTCTATACCTCAGGCGATAGCAACTGGACAGAGAGGTCAGTATTGGAAAATGCTGTACAGAATGCTCTTTAAGGGAGCTATATTTATTTGACATGGGTACATGTCATTTCTTTCCATTTCTTTCCTAATCTATTTTGATGACTATCTATAATCTTAATAAATATGTGGATCTATATCAGATGGCAGTTATGATCTTCAAACGAGCAGTCTTTGAGTCAAGAAGAAAACCAAAAGGCATGCTTCGGCCAAATCAAAAAAGCAATTTGAAGTATGTTGAAAAGGTCAGTTCTCACAGTGCTTGAAATGTATTGACACAGAAACAAAAATAAGCTATGTATGAAAAGAAAAATATCACAAATATATCATTATGTGCCTGATTACAACCAATTAGATCCTTGCTTGGGGCAGCCCTCTTTGCCAGACTTCTAAGGTAAAGGGGCTTATCAGAAAGTAAGTGGAAATTGTAATGGATCAGGGTTTTTGTGAGCATCAGTGGACAGAATGGATGTTGTGTAAAATATTCATGTTTCCAGTTAGGAAGATTTTTAGGTAAATGCAGTTTTAAAGGAACACACATTCAACAATATTTAGTGCTGGAGTTTAATACCATTTGCATATACCATATATACTCGAGTATAAGCCGACCCGAGTATAAGCCAAGGTACCTAATTTTACCTACGAAAACTGGGAAAACTTATTGACTCTAGTATAAGCCTAGACACAACTACAGCCCTGTCTCCCAGCAGCGCACATTCTGCCAAAGCGACCCCCCCAGCGATCAAGCTGTGTGATATTGCAGTCACTGTTAATCTTTCATATAACCAACAGAGGGCACTGTGTGATATTGCAGTCACTGTTAATCTTTCATATAACCAACAGAGGGCACTGTGTGATATTGCAGTCACTGTTAATCTTTCATATAACCAACAGAGGGCGCTGTGTGATATTGCAGTCACTGTTAATCTTTCATATAACCAACAGAGGGCACTGTGTGATATTGCAGTCACTGTTATTCTTTCATATAACCAACAGAGGGTGCTGTGTGATATTGCAGTCACTGTTATTCTTTCATATAACCAACAGATGGCACTGTGTGATATTGCAGTCACTGTTATTCTTTCATATAACCAACAGAGGGTGCTGTGTGATATTGCAGTCACTGTTATTCTTTCATATAACCAACAGATGGCGCAGTGTGATATTGCAGTCACTGTTATTCTTTCATATAACCAACAGAGGGTGCTGTGTGATATTGCAGTCACTATTATTCTTTCATATAACCAACAGAGGGCGCACTGTTATTCTTTCATATAACCAACAGAGGGTGCTGTGTGATATTGCAGTCACTGTTATTCTTTAATATAACCAACAGAGGGCGCTGTGTGATATTGCAGTCACTGTTAATCTTTCATATAAACAACAGAGGGCGCTGTGTGATATTGCAGTCACTGTTATTCTTTCATATAACCAACAGAGGGCACACTGTTATTCTTTCATATAACCAACAGAGGGCATTGTGGGATATTGCAGTCTCTCCCCAAGTGTACTGTTGGTATAGGAATGATTAAAAGTGACTGCAATCTCAGCTACTCTGGTTGGGTACAGCTGACCCGAGTATAAGCCGAGGTAGACTTTTTCAGCACATTTTGGATGCTGAAAAACTCGGCTTATACTCGGGTATATACGGTACTGCATTTGTAGTTTTTGTAGATTCTGTGGGCACACAGAGTATATTTTGATCACTATAAATTAAAGCAATTGTCTCCTTCCCTACTGGGAAGTTAAGGTGCTGTGAAGTTTGGGGGGATCACAGCGGGATTGTTAGAATAAATGCAGGCCACTCCAAGGTGAAAAGAAAAACAGTCCGTTTATTTTGAACACAAAGAGCTTCCAGCAGCAGTCAAAATGTAACAGAAAGAAAATAGCTTCATTCAGCAACATAAAGTCCAGCAATAAACAAAATAGCTTACTTCAGCGTTTTTAAGTTTTCAGTACCCCAAGGTACTATACAGGCTTGGTCTGTGGGGAAAACACCAGGAAAATATCCCCCTGGCTATCAGGCCCCCCAGGTCTCTCAAAGTCCAGCCATTCCAACCAAATCCAGCCCAGCCCTCCTGTGCAGCTCCTTCTCTCACACACTGTACACCTGCTGCTGACTCCCTTAAACACCCCTTGGCTGTCCAGCCCACCTTCTGGCTGTTTAACCCTCTGGTGTTTCTTAAAGGGCACATTCCTAAATGGATGGCTCAGAACCTAAAAACAGGGGATACATATCTGCCATCCACTATCAATCCCGTCCGGCTTGTACAGTGCCTAGATGACATCCCAATCGATTGCTCTAAATGAAGTATAAAGGCCATGGGCGTCATTAAAATTTTGGGGCCCATTCACTAAGTTCGAGTGAAGGAATAAAAGAAAAAATACTTCGAATTTCGAAGTGTTTTTTTTGCTACTTCGACCATCAAATGGGCTACTTCGACCTTCGACTACGACTTCGAATCGAACGATTCAAACTAAAAATCATTAGACTATTCGACCATTCGATAGTCGAAGTACTGTCTCTTTAAGAAAAAACTGCGACCCCCTAGTTCGCCACCTAAAAGCTACCAAACTCAATGTTAGCCTATGGGGAAGGACCCCATAGGCTTGGCTATCTTTTTTTGGTCGATGGATAATCCTTCGATGGTTGAATTAAAATCCTTCGAATCTTTCAATTCGAAGGATTTAATCATTCAATCGAACGGTTATTCCTTCTATTTGCGCAAATATTCGAAGTCGAAGGATTTTAATTCCCCAGTCGAATATCGAGGGTTAATTAACCCTCGATATTCAACCCTTGGTACATCTGCCCCTTTATGTCAGCATTGGAAAAGGCAACCCTACACCAAACTCTTAGTCACTTAAAATATGAATATGTGGGCAGTCCAGCTGATAATGCAGTCTATGGGCAAGAGCATAAGCTGCCTGTTTGTGAATATACGGAGCAGAATGGGCATTGAACTGAAAATGCCTGCTTTCAAATTTTTTTAATATAATGTGGTGACATTTCTGATTTTAAGGTGAAATGGAAAAAATCTACAATCATAGCTATAGGCAGGCAGGCTGTCCAGTGTTCTCTCTAAGGTGTGTGCACGCAAATTCTGACGCCAGTGCACACAACAAATTGCAATGCTCACAAAGAATTTTGTGTGAAAACACAATATTTTATATTATTCTGACCTGAGCACACAGTTTTTACAAACTGCCCACACAAGTTTAAAATGTTCGCACAAAATAATTTTTGTGTGCACATGGTCAAGAAGGAATTAGAGGGATAACTGAAGCTGTCCCCACAAACATTGACCCATACTGCCCTAAAGTGTTTTAAGTGGAATTGATAAAAATTCATTTTTGTTGCAGGTTTATGAAGATCCATATAGATTTAAGGACCTCATTGGTGCAGAATTGGGCACCTATTCTGGAGAGCGGCCTCCAAACACTTTTTTCAGTTGAGTTGTTTTCAGATTGTTCATCATAAACAAAGACTTTTTTTCAGCTGCTTTCCATGTTTTATTTTTTACCATTTTTGCAAAATTTAAGTGAGGAGCATTCTTAACTGTTACAATTTGCTACATTTAGATGCTACATTTCTCCACAGCATCTGTGGAATATTAGCAACGATTGTATCAATTCCAACAGCTGCCTTTAATGACACTGAACAAATGTATCAATAAAATGTATCAATTTAGAACAGTTAAAGAGTCAGTGACCCCCCCCACCCCAGAGCTGCTTTAGAAAGTGATAAATGAAACTTTATACTTCAATATTAGAAAAACGATCACAAATAGAAAATTGGAAAAATTGGAAAAAGTCTTTATTTCTGCTAAACTATCTGAAACCAACTGAACTGAAGTAAGTGTTTGAAGGTGAACAACTTGTTTAACTAACAAAATGTAAAATTATTTCAGCTGTACTTTTTTATTACGTTTTTTTTTAGCCATAGGGACTTGAAGTAGACCCCCCACCCAAAAACAGCCTTTTAGTAGACTCATTTAATGCCCACAATCGCCTTTTTCTAGTAACTAACCTGAACTGGATTTCCATTAGAAAGTGGGTGTGAGCTAAAAACATTTTGCTTGCAACTACAGTACGTAGGGGTCCGTTTACTTAAGTGCGGTAGATCTGACTTTAAGTTTCTGCATGTTATCGATGAGAATGTTTTTACGCCAGAATATTCGCAGCGACTAAGGTTACTAAACAGCGATGCGCTCAGAAGTCATTGCGATCACTTGCGGTAACTACGTTAAGGAACCAGCTTACGTTAGCGGTAATTTTAGCGAGTTGCGAATTTTCTGGCGAAAAATTAAGTTTTTGTGAATATTTATGCTATAAAATAGTCTTGTTTTATGTCGGTTAGTATGGCAATTTTTACTGTGACATTTATGGCCAGAAATGCATCTTCAAAACTCATAAACTTTATTGACTGATGATTATACCATCCAACAACATCACCAGAGTAACACCAATCAAACATGTCTGCATCATATAAACCCTTCTGCCAATAGAATCATATGAACAAGAAATCATACCAGTCAATCTCTTTGCTTCATATAAATGCACAGTTTAATGTAGCCAATCACAATGAAACCAAAAAAGCTTAGAGGCTGACGAATCCTTGGACTGTGTTGCTGCTACCAATAACACGACTCTGAGCTGAAACTGCTGCTGTTGCAACAGATAGAAGCAGAAGCCAAAACATCCTGTCAGCAATAGCTACAGATCTGTCTCCTGTCAGCAAAGAATGATGGGTTAAAAAAAACAGTATTATGGGATATTTCCTTCCCCTTGAGAATTTTCTGGCGAAAAAAATACTTTTACACCACTACATAGGTGGCGGTAAAAGTTTGCGAATATTCTGGCGTTAATTTTGTCTTTAGCACATTTCGCTGTTTAGTAAACCAGGCGTTAATGTGTACGTAGCGTTATTTTCAGTGAATGCGATAACTGGCGAACAAATATTCTTGCGCAAGAAAATTCGCTAATTTATATTTACCGCAGGTTAGTAAACTGGCGATAACATATTTGGCGAAAATTCTGTCTATATATTGTGCGAATATTTTTAACGCACTTTAGTAAACGGACCCCGTAGTCTTCTGGACACAATTATTTTGAAATAATAAGGATGTTAATCATAATTGCTTTTCATTGGTGGCATTATTGCCAGAATGTTGTTATTGTGCTTGAAATGACTGTCCCATAGAAAACATTTCCTTCTGTGTTCTTACCTTATTATTCTGTATTAATTAGAGTAGGAAATCAGATTGTCAAAAAAAAATTAGGGATGCACCGAATCCAGGATTCGGTTGGGATTCGGCTGGGATTCGGCCTTTTTAAGCAGGATTCGTATTCGGCCGAATCCTTCTGCCTGGCCGAACCGAATCCAATTCCTATTTTGCATATGTAAATTAGGGCGGGGAGGGAAACCACGTGACTTTTTGTTACAAAACAAGGAAGTAAAAAATGTTTTCCCCTTGAATATGCAAATTAGGGTTCGGATTCGGTTCGGTATTCGGCCTGAATCTTTCACAAAGGATTCGTGGGTTCGGCTGAATCCAAAAAAGTGGATTCGGTGCATTCCTAAAAAAATGTGATATATTTGTGTGTTGTTATTCTAGTTACCATGGCCTTGATCAAACACAGAAAGACTGGTTGAGATGTTGTTAAATTTTTAGCTATGATAGAAGCTCTCTCAGACAGTAACAGGAGAGTCTTACAGGGTGGACCTCCAGTACCCGATGAACCAGCAATACATGATGTGATGTCAGAGCTCTTCTTTTGCAGGGGTTGATAAAGTCTCAGGTAACAATTTCATTTCAGCTAATATGACACCAAAAAAATTCTTTACCTGCGATGGACTATATAGTGTAATAGAACACACAATTCCTGTGGAGTTTTAAAGATGTTTGGAAACAATTCACTAGCAATATTTCATTTTAGATGCAAGATGAACAAATGAATCATGGGTGATTTGGTCACACATAAAAGACCAATTTAAACTGATCGGCTATGCATTTTGGCTAATAGTTTCAACAAGTGCATTTCTAGTGAAGTGGTAAGGAGGTGGTGCTACCTTTCTATTTCCATACACTATTACATGAATCATTGGTATGCATTAATTATTGTCTGGACAGACCAACTGTCATCTGACTGATTGCAAACCTCTCAAAACTCCCCTTTAAAGGCCCACAATACAGAGAAATGATGAGAAATTTGATCAAGAAAAATGATACTATCTGACCATGTTGAAGTACTTGCTAATGAGTACTTGCTGGTGTTCTTATTACCATTTGTCTTTTGAACAATACAATACATCACCAGATTTGGCATGGTTTGGCATTTTAACCAACTGCCCCACCATCAGTGCTTCTGTTTTTTCTTCTTAGTGTGATTGGATCATCTGGACTCATAATGGCTGAGGTATTGCAAAATCTGGAATTGAAAGGGGCCACAGCTCCCTCTAATATTTATTTATAGTACATTACTATACTATTCTATTTTTTTATATATTATATTTTATATATTATTATATGATAATAAATAGGTGGAAATGCATGGCCAATAAATATGTACTATCTATATTTTTCAATTAAATGCTTATTTAAAAAACAAGCCATTCTGTACTTTTATCTATATGAGTGGGATTAGCCAAACCATTCCTAATGAGAGTAACTAATTAAATGCCATTCACTGTAAGACATTTCTTACAGTGACTTTATTACCATGATACTGATATAGAGGTTTCTGACCTTTACTGAGTATTTCTCCCTCAGGTATTTTGTTTTCTTACCTCTTAGTCATGAGCTACTGAATATGATCAGATGCTTCTGTTTTCTTTCTTTTGCTCCTGCCAGAGGGACTTTTAGAAGAATTATGCAGGGGGTGCTTCAGCATTCAGGAAGTGTGAAACACACTAGTTTATTTGAAGAATACTCTACTGTATGCATGCATAACACAGTGAATTATTTACAATTTTTTTACGAAAGAAAAAGGGTCCCTATTTTTTTTTCTTACTGGTTTCTGTTATGGGGGGGATGCGGCAATACAGAAGAATGTGGATCTTGTGGTCATTGCCAAACTGAACTGCTTAAACTGCTTGGACAGACTTCACTTCTGGATTTAGCTTTAGAAGGCAGTGTATTACAGGTATAGAATCAATTATCCGGAAACCCATTATCCAGAAAGATCCAAATTAAGGAAAGGCCATCTCCCATAGACTCCATTATAATCAAATAATCCCAATTTTTAAAAATTTTCTCTGTAATAATAAAACAGTAGCTTGTATTTGATCCCAACTAAGATATAATGAATTCTTATTGGCAGCAAAACCAGTCTATTGGGTTTATTTAATGTTTACTTGATTTTACAGTAGGCTATGGTATGAAAATCCAAATTATGGAAAGATCCATTATCTAGAAAACCCCAGGTCCCAGCATTCTGGATAACAGGTCCCATACCTGTACAAAATAGTGACTATTGCCTTGGTGCTTACGCAGGACTTTTCAGCTTGGGGCTATGAAGCTCATATTTGGCAACAACCCAATCCCAGTTGCATTCAGATTGTATCTGAATAAGATTTCGGGCTGCACTAGATTAAATGAAAAAACTGTAAAGCCCATTATATTTTTGCTCTGCTATTCACGTGACTGAAACAATTATAAAATGAACAACCAAACTAAAAATCATGTTTTTTTGAGAAATATAGTAAGAATTATTATTCAGTTCTTTCAGCACATATGTATAATTTTAAAAGTCAGTGGGTGGATTAGAACTTTTTCATGAGGATCCAAGAAATACCTTTATTTAATAAGTGAGAGACACCCACTTGGGTTTTAGATATTTCCCATGCCTCATCTACCTCTTAACTTGATCTATTTTTCCAAAGGTGAAAACCCTTTAAACCTTGATTATTGTTCTCTTTTTGTGTACACCTGATATTTATAGTATTTGAAAATAAATAATATATTTATTAAGAGAAGGAGTCACTTTATGTAGAAGCTGTTGTGAAGTTAAAGCTAAATTAGCTTTCAGCTATGGACATTGGGATGTGTTTGATACCATTATAATGCTAGTTTATACTTTCCTACAGGTAAACAAAGCAATTTGTAAATGTATAAAATCCTTCTCCAGATTTGTTAACATTCTTAGAATGCTCTGAGTTCAAAGGGAAACTATTCAGCAGCTCTCCAATTTTCATTTTAAGCAATCTGGAAGCTAGGCTCCAAATAACCCTAGCAACCATGCATTGATTTGCATAAGAGACTGGAATATGAATAGGAGAGGCCTGAGTAGAAAGATGAGTAATGAAGATAAGCAATAAAAATAAAGCCTTTTAGCCTTTACAGAGCATTTGATTTTTAGAAGGGGTCAGCAACGCCCATTTGAAAGCTGCAAAGAGTCAGAAGAAAAATGCAAATAATTATAAAACTAAAAAAAAATAAAATAATGGAAACCAATTAAAAAGTTTCTTAGAATTGGCTGTTCTATAACATATTAAAAGTTACCTTAAGATGAACCACCCCTTTAAAGACTTACAACACATGAGCTGCTTTATTTCTGTATTGGTGTTTAAAAAGTATGCAAAAATGTAGATAAAATAATTGAATAGTTAATTGAAAAATGCCAAGTATCTGATAACTTATGTCACCATAATTAATAAAAACTATGCAGCTCTGTAGTTAGGGTCAGTAACTCATGACAACTAGCCCGATTGTTGCAGTCATTGTTCTACTTGTAGCTGGCTTTAAAAACTGCCCATAGGTATATGTGTCCAGTGTTAATAAATGAGCTCAATGTATGCATGTGCCAGTTTTTGCATGTGATTCTCTACTCACTTATTTTTCTTATAGTATTCCTGCTAGAAACCTTTCATAATTCATAACATGACAAATTGAGACGCAAAGCTTAATTATCAGAGGCTAAGCAAAATAAAATTACTTGTGTTGTAGCTGTTTTCATGTACTTTTCTACATTGATTCCTGCTGTCAGGGGAGGCTCATTAGTGAACAATCTAAGTTAAGTCAAAAAAGATTTTTGATGGATCTTTTTATTTACACACAAGTCTTTCCCATAATTTAGAGGGCTTCAATGAAAAGTGAAAAATTAACAATAAAATGAAGCCTCCCAGGAACAACTAGCTGGGGTTGCTGGGGTCAGTGATGTGTAAACTGCAAGCTGAAAAGTGGCAGAAGACGAAGGCAAATAAATCAAAAGCTATAGCAAATTCATTGAAAACTTAAGAATAGGCCATAGGTATAAACATCAGTAGTAGGAAACTGTTTCTTGAGCTTATGCAGTTGAACACAATATATATTTGTCCATTAAAAGGAATGACAAGCTTCCCTAAAACCATATCTTTTCCACCTCATTGCTCTCCAAATTAGGCATCACATACATAATAACATGAATAATGATTCTCATAGAAGACATAGCTCCGATGAGAGCCATCCCTAATAGTACTAAATCAGTCACCTTGTATCTAAAATATTGACCCTTCTGTTCAGTTGTTTAGCTGTTCAGGGTTACTAAATGTTATAATGTCTTCGGTGATTTACCAAAAAGTTAAATCCTTAAGAATGTTAAGGATTCTTAACGGGTAGGTGTTAGGGAAAAAACTAAAAAAACTGCGGTTTAAACTGTCAGTTTCAACTGTAAGGAATGTAATTAGGAAATTTGAAGGCCACAGGCACAGTTGCTGTAAAACCCAGGTCTGGCAGGCCAAGAAAAATACAGGAGCGGCATATGCGGAGGCTTGTGAGAACTGCTACAGACAACCCAAAGATCCAATGTTTTTCCTTTATGAACTCTTGGTTCTATGCTGGTGAGATTGGATTTGGGGGGAAAACAAATGAGACAGGGTGTATTACTCCCAAAAAACAATGGGACTTTCCCGTGTCTCTCTTGTAACTGTTGTTCCAATTGCCAAAAGGGAGACACTGTATACCACCCACGCAAGGGCAATCCAATTAAGATCAGGGGATATTATACCTGTAAATCCACCTTTGTAGTGTACACTGTTAAATGCCCGTGTGGGTATCTTTATGTGGGACAGACTACTCGCATGATCAGAGACAGGATACAGGAGCATAAGTCTGCTATAAGACTGAAGAAAACTGATCAGGCGGTTGCATGTCACTTTGTGGAAAAAGGCCATGGGGGTCCAACAATTAAGGTTCCAGGTTATAGATAATGTACCCAAATTCCGACGGGGAGGGGACAGTAATAAAGAACTATTAAAGAAAGAAGCGTGGTGGATATGTTCCCTAGAAACTCTGGAACCCCATGGCCTTAACCGAGATTACGATTTACACTCTGTATGTTTTTAACTGGATTTTTTACTTACGTTTTTAATATTACAGATATTTGAATGAGGAAGCATCAGAATATTTATGGAGAAAACGGACTCCACCGACAAAATGTAGATATGACTAAAATCCTTTGATCTGTATTTTATGATGTGTTTAATGATTAAGCCACAAGATGGCGCTATACAAAGCAATATAAAATGTGTAATCATGTGTAAAACATTAACTTGACAAAGGGTCATGCGGCTTGAAACGTTGTTACATTTGTCCAGATGATAAAGCCATGAAGTTACAATAAAGGCTTTTTTAAATAATATCCACGATTGGTGCTGTCTACTACAAATTCCTGGATTACCAAAGTTGGTGGAGGTGGACACCATTTGAAGTGCACCTGGTCACTCTACATAAGAATTAAAGTGGTGAGTGCTGGCTGATTGTCCGTCTATGAACTATCTCCTCTGAAGAGTGACAGCAAGGGATCCTCAAAGCAACTCTCAAAATATCTGAAAACAAAGGTTGTTCAGTATCATTGATTAGGGGGAAGGCTACAAAAAGCGATCTCAGCGGTTTAAACTATCAGTTTCAACTGTAAGGAATGTAATCAGGAAATGGAAGGCCACAGGCACAGTTACTGTAAAACCCAGGTCTGGCAGGCCAAGCAAAATACAGGAGTGGCATATGCAGAGGCTTGTGAGAACCACTACAGACAACCCAAAGATCATCTTCTGAAAGAACATCTTGCTCCAGATGGTGTATCTGTACAATTTGCACAAAGAACATCTGTATGGCAGGGTGATGAGAAAGAAGCCCTTTCTGCATTCACACCACAAACAGAGTCGCTTGTTGTATGCAAAAGCTCATTTAGACAAGCCACAGTCATTTTGGAACAAAGTGCTTTGGACTGATATGACAAAAATCAAGTTATTTGGTCATAACAAAAAGCTGTTCGCATGGAGGAAGAAGAACACTGCATTACAAAAAAACAGGTTCCATCATGCTGTTGGGTTGTGTGGCTAGTTCAGGGACTGGGGTTGATCAGGTCTGGACTAAGAATTAAAATAGGCCCCGGCATTTCAGGTACATAGAGGCCCACTCAACCCACACAGAGGCCCAAACAGCCCCCACCAGCCCACTAAATACCGACTTTCTATGACACCTTATAGCAGCCCCTATGGCATTTGCCAGAACCCACAGATTGCCAGTCCGGGCCTGGGGTTGAGGTTCGGATGAATTCAATCCATTATCAACAAATTATTCAGGATAATGTTCAAGCATCAGTCACAAAGTTGAAGTTACGCAGGGGTTGGATATTCCAATAAGACAATGACCCTAAATACACTTTGAAATCTACAAAGGCATTTATGCAGAGGGAGAAGTACAATATTCTGGAATGGCTGCCATAGTCCCCAGACTTGAATATCATCGAAAATCTATGGGATGATTTGAAGCAGGCTGTCCATGCTCGGCAGCCATCAAACTGAACTGGAGAGATTTTGTATGGACAATGGTCAAAAATACTACCATCCAGGATCCAGACACTCATCAAAGTCTATAGGAGGCGTCTAGAGGCTGTTACATTTGCAAAAGGAGGCTCAACTAAGTATTGATGTAATATCTCTGTTGGGGAGCCCACATGTATGCACCTGTCTAATTTTGTTCTGATGCATATTGCATATTTTCCGTTAACCCAATAAACGTTGTCACTGCTGAAATACTACTGTTTCCATAAGGCATGTTATATATTAAAAGGAAGTTGCTACTTTGAAAGCTCAGCCAATGATAAACAAAACTCCAAAGAATTAAGAGGGGTTCCCAAACTTTTTCATATGACTGTATGTCCATCCATATTCTGGTATGCACTCGTCACTCCTCATGCAATTTTTTTAAAACTTTTTTAATGGAGAAAAGAAACATTTGGGTACATTCCCCTGTGTTTTACTTCTAGTTCATTAAAATAGACCACGGTGTTTATGTTGCTTCTATTAGTAGTATTTACAATATAAGAGCATAGATTTTATATTATCTTTAATATACATACTTAAGGAATGTATTTCATTTTCTCCCTTCCAATTAAAGGGTGCCTGCTAACTGTATCATCATGGAAAAACACCCCTTTTCACTAATAAATGTTTTGTAGACAATGTAGAAAACAGATGCAATAGGATAATCTCTTTCAAATTAAAATCATTTTCTGCTCCTTTGACTAAAGCACTGCCCCCGATGAGTTCTCACTTGTCTGTTGTTCGGATCTGATCAGTAGTTGCCCTGACTGTGCTTTAATAGCCACTGGATATTCAGTGAAACAGGGAATTAAAGGAGTAAAAAGGGGTTTCCCTTCCAACTTTTCTTCTGTTTTTGTCTTTTATAGCAAAACTAAGTTAGAATCCCATAACTGGGAGAAAGTATAATGCCAATGTGTACAAAGAAATAAACCTGAAGAAAAGTGGCTGTAACTTTCAAAATCAGCTCTCCAGTCTTCTCCTTATCATTAAACAATATACATGTCTTGAATATAGTCTTTAAGGCTTGTGAGTTGTATATCATTTACATTTTTGAGTTAATTTATTTCAATCTACTCTAAAATGTCTGTTGTACTTACCTCCCAACTGTCTCGTTTTCTGCAGGACAGTCCAGATTTTGACAGCATAGCCTGCAGTCCCGGCTTTTTATTAAAAAGTCCGTAGTTTCTCTTTTATCTTCTGCACTGATGCCAGAAAAAGATACAAAATTTCAATAACAAGCTTTTTGGCAGAGAGCCCAGAACACTGAGCAGCTGCACTTCGATACATTTCGAAACTCTGTAACAATTGTAACTAGTGAAGATAAGCAGGTCTCTTGGGAGAACTGAGACTTGCTGATTAAAGGGCAATTTCAGCTTCATTGGCAAAACTGTTAGAACACCTAAAACATGAACTTAAAACTCCCATAAATGTGTTCAAACTTTCATAACCTGATACATTTTGTAAAATGGGCATGGTACTTAGGGGGGACCATAAAATATGTGCGGTAAAAATGTTTTCCTCCATTTTTGCATTTTTCAAATGTTGGGAGGTATGTGTGTTATTATGGTTCCTGAGCAGAGTTGTCAGACTGTAATTGTTTGCCCATACACTAAAATTTCGCTTACACAAAATTACAAACAAAAGACTTTTCACTTTAAGTGAAAACATTTAGCTTAATATAATAATATGAGGTGCAAAGTTTACCTAAGGCCTAGTAACTAATAGCAACTAGTCAGCAGGCAGCATATACTGCTATATAAAAGCATGCAAAGGTATTATCAGACAGTGTAAAGGTACTATCTACATACTGTACACCTTGTATTTCCATATAGTTGCACTAAGCCCAGTCTGCTATGATGAATATTGCTGAAGTGCCCCTATCGATGCTAGGGAAACCTGGAACTATTGGTCAGCACATTTTAATGGTGCACAACAAAAATTGTTTAATCGCCACTGAGAATTCTGACCACAATTTGCATCTGATTCACAAAAAGAAGCACAGATACTTGTGTTTATGCACATCAAGTGAATATCATCATGCAGCTACAAAAAATGCTTGGATTCTGTGGGAAAATACTGCATTCTGGGATAAATATGGGCATTAGTGTCTGAAAATTGCAGTTTGTACACTGCAAGTACCCCTTCTTTGCCTTAAGAGAAAAGAAATAATTTATGGCCCGAATTATATGTTGTATCCAGCAGATGGCGCTGTTAGATAACAAAACAAAAGAGTTATTGCTGGTATGAATAATGTTTAATTTTGCCCAACTCTACCTGTCCATTAAGAAGGATTCAAGAAAATTCAATGTTTTTGCCATTTAATATTATTCTCCCCTGCATTTAAAAATATTAAATATTTATTAAATGTTTTGAAATGCTTTTGTTGCACTTGCGTAATCTACATATCAACTTGAAATCAGCTTGAAAAAGGAACTAAAATATTCTGAAAGCTTGCTATGATTATATTAGTTAGCCAATAAAGATATCACCTTTATACCACTTTTGTTATTTTTTTATTTCAAAAGGGTTGCCCTGTAACATTTTTACTGGCTAACACGGTACAGCAACTTTACCTGCATAACTTACATACTAATAGAGATGTTGGCTCATTTTTGTTTTAATTATTGCAGGGGACTCTCTACAAGACAGAGCTCAAGATGATCATGTAACCCTCTATGTCTCTGTTTGCAGTTCTTTACAGGTATACTCTCCTTCACCCCCGCTCCTTCCCTGCAGCCCCTATTCTTTTTAGAAGTCTTGC
Organism: Xenopus petersii; assembly: GCA_038501925.1. Classification (NCBI taxonomy): domain Eukaryota; kingdom Metazoa; phylum Chordata; class Amphibia; order Anura; family Pipidae; genus Xenopus; species Xenopus petersii. The sequence goes on from CM076677.1 coordinate 36,548,107, forward strand.
CTGTCTGCTGACTTACACTATGGGGTAGTGATGTGTGGGCTGACCCGATACCCGCGGGTCGGGTGGTTAGGGTCAACCTTGCAGTGCTCCTCGTGGGTGGTGGGCAGGTGCGGGTTGAGCTCTTCTCTTGCTCTCCCCGCCTTCCACCTTAAAATGCCGGCATCCGACTTCCGGCTTCCAGTTTTATAGTGTTGCATCTGCTCGCCCTGCCCCTTTTGTGATGTCATTGTGACGTCATCGGTGGGTCGTGCAGGTCTATAAAAGGACCCCCGGGAAGCAGGTGGGTGCGGGTATTAGCAGGGCGGGTTAGGGTCGGGTGCGGGTCAGGGAAACCCTGACCCGCACATCACTACTATGGGGGTTATTACTAAACTCCAATGTTTTCTGATCAGAGTTGTAAAGGGAAAATTTTTTTTTCCATAATAAATCAGGCTTCAAATCTGGTAAAATCGTATGATTTTTTCACAATTTGATCAAGTCTTTTCCAACACTAGATTTTGTGGAGTATATCTATTGACAAATACGGTAAAAAATGTGCACAGGAGTTTAGTCGAAGTGGTTTTAAGAAAATAGTGAGAAAACATTATATTTACATTACCTTAAAACACTTTAATTTTTTGGTGTTACTGTTCCTTTAGGGCAGAGACACACATGAAGATTCGGAGGAGATTAGTCACCTGGCGACAAATCGTCTCTTCTTCGGGCAACTAATCTCCCCGGAAATAGCGGGCGGGGTGGCACTTGTAGTGCTTCAGTTTCCGAAGTCGCCTGAAGTTGCCTCACGAGGAAACTTCGGGCACGTTAGCATTATAGAGAATTACTACTGCTGCATTGGTCATTGCTGAGAACTTTGCTGTTATAATTCTCTAAACCCTCCAAAGTAGGCAAAAGTATTCTGGTTATAAGCAGTATAACATTGTCTTGACATTGTCTAATATCGGAAGATTGCAAATTTGGCTTGTTGACACTGTAATTAAACATCAGAAGCTGTTGCAAGAAAAAAATGTTGGTCAGTTGGTCATCTTATGAATTAAGTAGGAGCAGAGAGCTGGAGCTAAATTAATAAACAGTGTTGCTTTAAGAACAGAGAGTTGTAGTCCAGCAAAAGTCATAGAAGGTTTAGATTCCATAAGACATCTCTTTTTCTGTCACTGCAGTTGTCTGTGGGATTTCTGGTAAAAAGGTTGCATCTACTTTTCTGTGTTGGAAGAAATCCAGCACTGTCCAAACAAGAAATTTAATAAATAGAAATATAGTGGCATAGACACAGATCAATAAGGGTGAAAAGGCCATATTTGTAGGAGCTTAGTACTCACTATGAGCAGGAAAAAAATAAACCAGAGGGTCTAGAGTGTGTACTATTGAAAGGGTTGTATTATAGGATAAGGAGTTTGACATTTTGGATAGGCTTCTTTAAAATGATGGGTCCCTAGGGAGTGTTTGAAAGCAGTAAGCTCAGAAAGAATGAAAGTATAATAAAGTAGGAAGACTCTTAGTGGAAAAGTGCACAAATCCAAGTGCAGAGTGTGTGGGGCATTTTCATGTTGTTAGCTATGATGGATCCAGTTTATTAGAGAAATTGCAGTAAATTGAGGGATAATTGCTCTGTAGCTGTTGTTAAACTTCAGCAATCATCAGTGGCATAACTAGATATGACTGGGCCCCACAGCAAATTATTTTTCAGGCCCCCAAAATGTCTAGAGGTTCACTTGTTTTACCAAAATTTATTGAAATTGTATAGGAATTAGGGCCTCATCGGGCCCCTATACCTCCTGGGCCCCTGCAGGGTCTGCCTCCTCTGTAGTTACGCCCATCACTTCACAAGAGTTACAGCAGTGTGTGATGAAACTTCTATTACTGTATATGCCCCACCCTTAGTATTGATCATATATGAATGATTGCAAAGCAACCCATAGCTCTCTGTATCTTATTTTGTTCTTACAAAGTCAAATACATGACATGGTGAAATAAAAGAAGATTATCGGAATATTTTATAAGCAACAAAATGCCGAAATCAGTTTTATAAACTCTCTAATTATGACTTAGCTCTGCTTTGTTTCCATGGCTTGGCTTTGATCTACTCCATTATTTATATATATATATATATATATATATATATATATATATATATATATATATATATATATTTATACCCACAGGGGGTTATTTACCAATGTCCGAATTTATCTCAATATTTTCTGCTACAAAGTCCGATCAAATCCGCTCAGGGTTTTAACACTTATTTATTTTTACATTTTTTGCATCCGATTTTCACGAATTTCATGATTTTTTCGGAATTTTCACTCGAAAACTCAGAAAACTTCGGAGTATTGCACAAAAACCCAGCGTGCATCAAAAAATTATTGGGACTTCTCCCATTGACTTATATGCAACCTCGACAGGTCTGAGATGCCGGATTTTCAGATTCTGACTTTTCCATCCTCAGGGTTAAATAAATTCCTAAATTAGTGATTTTTTAAAAAAGTTTAGTAAATAATCCCATTAGAGTGTAATATTGAATTATTTTCCTTGTTGACTCTTCATCTGCTATGATAGTTCACTAATGACAATTACGAAGCATTTTGGCCCTGTCCACAGACCTAAAAAAAGTGCCTTAAAATGTTCTCTCACAAAGAAAACATAGCAGCCAGTGTCAGACAGGGCCTTCTATGGCCCACCATGGCCCACCTAAGACTAACAATTTGATGTAGACAGGGATAAATGTAATAGGTGTCATATTGGAGATCCTCTGGTATTCAGGCAATACAGTCTGACCCTTAGAAACAGGAAGGACCACCTAATTTTTGCTCATAGCTTGCACAGCAAGTTACTTAAAATGTATTACATTATTTTCTTGGAAAAGTCAAAAACACCCTTTGTTTAGAATATAAAATCTATAAGCAGTCAGTTACTTTCATCCTACTAAGGTGTGTATGCCTTGCACATCAACGAAAAACATTTCCTGTTCTTCATGACAAATAACTAGTTAAAATGTCACCAGCCTATTAATGTTGTCAGTGTCACCTTTGCCTGAATGCGTAATGATGTGTATACCATCAAGGGGGTTATTTATTAAAGTCTGAATGCTAAAAACTCGAAAAATTCAAGTTTTTTTTAATATAAAATCCGAATTTTTAGTGGAAAAACAAATAACAATTTTTTCGAGATTTAATATACGCCAAGGCTGCAAAGAGTCAGAATCTGAAAATCCACCATCTCAGGCCTGCAGAGGTTGTATATAAGTCAATGGGAGAGGTCTCTATACTTATTGGAAGTTATCATGGTCTGCGCTTTAGCCATTTAGGGCTTTTTGGGCAAAAACAGAAAAAAATTGTACGATTCAGGAAAAAAGCTAGAAAATAATCGTATGATTTGGGGGAAAAACCTGAAAAAAAATTATTTATAGATAAACCCAGTCGCACAGTTGACTTTCGCATATTAGACTGCAGAAAAGGGAATCAGGGCCGGGCCATGGCGGCCAGGCGCCCTAGGCAGTCTGGCGCCTGCTAGCCGCGCGTATGCGCAAACTGCCGCTTCCTATCCCAAAATGCATTAGGTTTTTCCAGCAACCTCCTTTATTAAACTGTCCAGAAGTGCCGCCTATTTGGAGTTTTCTGTTATTGTATATATAAGGCTTATTTCCCCTGTTTTGCTAATCACTATTCTTGGATCACACATACTGTATGGCGTACACAATAATTCTTATACATCTCTAAGATTTGCTCTGAAATGTGAGCTGAATTCAGCTAAGCCGCATATATTATTCAGATTTCTTTCTTACTGAATGTTTAATGATTAACAAATTCTTGCTTAAAACCTTAAAAGTAATGTTTGTTAGGATTATAAACTAATTAAATCAGAAAACAACAACACAAATTAATACTAATCCTTTTTCTCTCTATTTGTATTTGTTACTAGTTGGGTGTGAAGAGACAACATTTGAAGAACATGGCTGTGGAACAGAACAGGCCTTCCAAATCACTTGCAAATAATGGGATGGTAATGGATTTGCAGCTTGAACTAATTGTGACTCAGCACAGTGTGTCAGTCAAACTTCTCAATATGTTGCAAGGTAGGAGATGGTCTTGGTAATATATTTGTGAGAGATCAATGATTATTTTGGAAATTCACTTCATCGCTTTAGCAAACTGAGCATGATAATAAAGCTGATGAGGTTCAACATACAGATTATCAATTGTGATCTGCTCCTCTATATTTACATTTTTATTGACTCAGAGCAAGGTGAATGAATACATTTAGAATATTTATTTTAGTCACTTTACAAAATTATTTATGAAGCCTATTTTATACAGGGAATAGTACAGTCCATATTTCAAAATAAAAAAGTTGTTCATAGTCACCTGGCTTTTATACAGTTTATTGATGTCCGTGGTGATGGATCTCCAAGGTGACTTAAATGCTAAGGTCTTATTTTGGAATGGGGGGGGGGGCAAGGTGCAAAATAAAAAAGACAGAAGCAAAACTCCTTATTTTCACCAACACTCCCAGCCCTCCCCCTTAAGGATGTGTGTCTTTGTCTGGTGCAAGCCTCTGCTATGGAATGCAGACAGTTGAGCAATGGTAAATGTAGCACCTGCTATATAAAGCTAATCATATGCGGCATTCCACAGGCAGAGAAAAACGCCAATCCACTCTGCTATATCACAAGTACTCTAAGAGATGTGTTGTTCAAAAGGTATTTGTTCACAAAGTACATCATGCAGCCTTCCATTTATCATTGAAGTCAGACCAGCAAAAGTTTTATTAGAGGCTTTGAATACATTATCTTGTTCAAGCAATCATGGCTGGTCTCAGTTACTGATGCTAACATATACTGAAGGTTTATACACATTTAAAACCCTCTTGGCAACCCCCCTGGTGCCAAGGTTGTACATTCTTACCATATACCAGGTCCTGAGTCCCCTTTGCAAAGTGATAGGATACTGGTAATTACCTCTCATAGCTAGGGATGTAGCGAACGTCGGAAAAAAAGTTCGCGAACATATTCGCGAACTTGCGCAAAAATGCGAGCGGTTCGCGAACGGTTCGCGAACCCCATAGACTTCAATGGGAAGGCGAACTTTAACATCTAAAATAGACATTTCTGGCCAGAAAAATGATTTTAAAGTTGTTTAAAGGGTGCAACGACTTGGACAGTGGCATGCCAGAGGGGGATCAAGGGCAAAAATGTATCTGAAAAATCTGCCTGTGTGTGCTTGGAAGAGATAGTGTAGGGGGAGAGCTGTTAGTGATTTCAGGGACAGATGATAGTAAGTTTGCTGGCTAGTAATCTGCTTGATACTGCTCTGTATTGGAGGGACAGAAGTCTGCAGGGATTTGAGGGACATTTTAGCTTAGGTAGCTTTGCTGGCTAGTAATCTACTGTTCTCTTTAAACAACTGCCATACGTTGACCTTGTAGGCATTGTTTGCCCAGTTTTTTTGGACGCAGCCACTGAAGTACAGTTGCCAGAAAAAATATGCCATATAAATGCTGAAAATAGTAATTTTTCGCCATACGTTGACCTTGTAGACATTGTTTGCCCAGTTTTTTTGGTTGCAGCCACTGAAGCACAGTTGCCAGAAAAAATATGCCATATAAATGCTGAAAATATAAATTTTTTTGGTTGCAGCCACTGAAGCACAGAGGCCAGAAAAATTATGCCATATAAATGCTGAAAATATAAATTTTTTTGGTTGCAGCCACTGAAGCACAGAGGCCAGAAAAATTATGCCATATAAATGCAGAAAATATGCATTTTTTTGGTTGCAGCCACTGAAGCACAGAGGCCAGAAAAATTATGCCATATAAATGCTGAAAATATAAATTTTTTTGGTTGCAGCCACTGAAGCACAGAGGCCAGAAAAATTATGCCATATAAATGCAGAAAATATGCATTTTTTTGGACGCAGCCACTGAAGCACAGTTGCCAGAAAAAATATGCCATATAAATGCTGAAAATAGTCATTTTTTGCCATACGTTGACCTTGTAGACATTGTTTGCCCAGTTTTTTTGGTTGCAGCCACTGAAGCACAGAGGCCAGAAAAATTAAACCAGTAGGGTTTGCACCCTAGTTTGTAACGGTGGCGGAGGGAGGAGGACGCTAAAGGACAGCTGTGTGTGGAGTCATGAGGCTTGAAGAGAAGGACAGCTGCATAGAAGTCAGAACAAGTCTTCCGGCGTGCAGTAACCCTCCGAGATCCACCCCTCATTCATTTTAATAAAGGTCAGGTAATCGACACTTTTGTGACCTAGGCGAGTTCTCTTCTCAGTTACAATCCCTCCTGCTGCACTGAAGGTCCTTTCTGAGAGCACACTTGAGGCTGGGCAAGACAAGAGGTTCATGGCAAATTGTGACAGCTCTGGCCACAGATCAAGCCTGCGCACCCAGTAGTCCAGGGGTTCATCGCTCCTCAGAGTGTCGATATCTGCAGTTAATGCCAGGTAGTCCGCTACCTGCCGGTCGAGGCGTTCTTTGAGGGTGGATCCAGAAGGGTTGTGGCGCTGCCTTGGACAGAAAAACATTTGCATGTCTGACGTTACAGACTGGCCAAAGGGCTTTGTCCTTGCAGGTGTGCTCGTGGCAGGATTACTGGCACCTCTGCCCCTGGAATGTTGATGAGTTCCTGAAGTGACATCACCCTTAAAAGCATTGTACAACATGTTTTGCAGGCTGGTTTGTAAATGCCGCATCTTTTCGGACTTGTGGTATGTTGGTAACATTTCTGCCACTTTATGCTTGTACCGAGGGTCTAGTAGCGTTGCGACCCAGTACAGGTCCTTCTCCTTAAGCCTCTTGATACGGGGGTCCTTCAACAGGCATGACAGCATGAAAGACCCCATTCTCACAAGGTTGGATGCAGAGCTATCCATCTCCGCTTCCTCATTATCAAGGACTGCATCATCCACGGTCTCCTCCCCCCAGCCACGTACAAGACCAGGGGTCCCCAAAAGGTCACCACTAGCCCCCTGGGAAGCCTGCTCCTGTTGGTCCTCCTCCTCCTCCTCCACAAAGCCACCTTCCTCCTCTGACTCCACTTCTGGCACCTCTCCCTGCGTTGCAGCAGGTGCCTGGGTTCGTTCTGGTGATTCCGACCAGAAATCGTGCGCTTCCAGCTCCTCGTCACGCTGGTCTACAGCCTCATCTGTCACTCGTCGCACGGCACGCTCCAGGAAGAAAGCGAAGGGTATTAGGTCGCTGATGGTGCCTTCGGTGCGACTGACCATATTTGTCACCTCTTCAAAAGGTCGCATGAGCCTGCAGGCATCGCGCATAAGCACCCAGTAACGGGGGAAAAAAATCCCCAGCTCTGCAGATCCAGTCCTACCACCCAGTTCAAAAAGGTACTCGTTGACGGCCCTTTGTTGTTGCAGCAGACGTTCCAACATAAGGAGCGTTGAATTCCAGCGAGTCTGGCTGTCAGAAATCAAACGCCTGACTGGCATGTTGTAGCGCTGCTGAATGTCAGCAAGGCGTGCCATGGCTGTGTAGGAACGTCTGAAATGGGCCGACACCTTTCTGGACTGGGTGAGAACGTCCTGGAATCCTGGGTACTTGGAGACAAAACGTTGGACTATTAAATTTAACACATGTGCCATGCAGGGCACATGTGTTAAATTGCCCAGTCTCAACGCTGCCAACAGATTGCTTCCATTGTCACACACCACTTTTCCGATCTGCAGTTGGTGTGGGGTCAGCCACCGATCGGCCTGTGACTGCAGAGATGACAGGAGTACAGATCCGGTATGGTTTTTGCTTTCCAGGCACGTCATCCCCAAGACAGCGTGACAGCGGCGTACCTGGCACGTCGAATAGCCTAGGGGGAGCTGGGGGTGCACAGGTGTGGAGGAGGAGAAGGAGGACCCAGCAGCAGAGTAAGAAGAAGAAGAGGAAGAAGACGAGGTAGAGAGCGATGGAGGAGTAGAGGTGGTGGCAGAACCGCGTGCAATCCGTGGCGGTGACACCAACTCCACTGTTGTTGTTGAGCTACCCATTCCCTGCTTCCCAGCCATTACCAAGTTCACCCAGTGGGCAGTGTAGGTGACATACCTGCCCTGACCATGCTTGGAGGACCATGCGTCAGTAGTCATATGGACCTTTGGCCCAACACTAAGTGACAGAGATGCGGTAACTTGGCTCTGCACATGTTGGTACAGGTGTGGTATTCCCTTTTTAGAAAAAAAATTGCGGCTGGGTACCTTCCACTGCGGTGTCCCAATTGCTACAAATTTGCGGAAGGCCTCAGAGTCCACCAGCTGGTATGGTAAAAGCTGGCGGGCTAAGAGTGCAGACAAGCCAGCTGTCAGACGCCGGGCAAGGGGGTGACAGTCAGACATTGGCTTCTTACGCTCAAACATGGCCTTCACAGAAACTTGGCTGGTGGCAGATGACTGGGAATGGGAACAGGTGGTCAAGGTGGAAGGCGGAGTGGAGGGTGGTTCAGATGGGTCAAGGAGAGCAGAGGTAGAGCAGTAAGATGCTGGACCAGAAGGAGTGTGGCTTTTAGTTTGCCTGTTGCCTTTGAGGTGTTGCTCCCAAAGTGCTTTGTGCTTGCCGCTCATGTGCCTTCGCATAGAAGTTGTACCTATGTGGCTGTTGGGCTTACCAAGGCTCAGTTTCTGACTGCACTCATTGCAAATTACAATGCTTTTGTCAGAGGCACACACATTAAAAAAATCCCACACTGCTGACTTTTTGGAAGTGTTCGATCTGGCGGTAACAGTAGAAGTTGGCGGCATTGGCGGCAATGGCGGGTGCGTTGGCCGGCTGAACACAGGTGCCGATACATGTTGTTGCCCTACTGATCCCTGCGGGCTGTCCTCCCTGCTTCTTCTAAGTCTTATTCTCCTACTGCCTCTCTGACTCTCCGTCTCTCCATCTGAACTACCCTCCTCTTGCTCTCTTCTACTAGGCACCCACAAAACATCAATCTCCTCATCATCATTCTCCTCAGATGCATCAATTTCTTCTGACACATCACAGAAGGAAGCAGCAGCGGGGACCTCCTCCTCATCACTCATTATGTCCATCTCTGTCGTGTTCTCTGCCAGAATTAAATCTGGTGTAACGTCCTCATCTCCTTCATCTTCTTCTGGCAATAATGGTTGCGCATTACTCAGTTCAAGAAACTCATGGGAAAATAACTCCTCTGACTCCAGTGAAGAAGGGGCACCGGTGGTGGAGGAAGTGTTACGTGGGGTGGCCATAGCAGTGGAGGATGAGGAGGATGTTGTGGTAAAGTTAGAAACGGTAGAGGATGGGGTGTGCTGTGTAAGCCAGTCAACTACCTCTTCAGCATTTTGGGAGTTCAGGGTCATTGGCTTTTTAAAACTGGGCAATTTGCTAGGGCCACAGGATTGCATAGCAGCACGGCCCCTAGCACGGCCTCTGCGTGGCGGCCTGCCTTTGCCTGGCATTATTTTTAAAAAAACAACAACAACAAAAACTCAGTTGGTTTTTCTGGAAACGATAATACACACAGCTAGATGGCAGTTTGAAGAAAACAGTGTGCAAATAATGCCTACAAGATCAACGTATACACTACTACAGCGGTGGATACGGATTACGTAAAATATATGAATGCTGCTTGAAAAAAAGTAACTCAAGTGGTTTTTCTAGAGACGATAATATTATCAATATTTAGACAAAATGTGAACAAGCTCACACAGCTAGATGGCGGTTTGAAGAAAACACTGTGCAAATACTGCCCACAAGATCAACGTATACACTACTACAGCGGTGGATACGGATCTCGTAAAATTTATTATGGCTGCTTGAAAAAAGTCACTCCGGTGTTTTTTCTGGAGACGGTAATATTATGGATATTTAGTGTAAGAAACTTACCTAGGGGACGGCAGGGACGCCTGCCGCCCCCTCGACGGGGACGCCCGTCTCGCACCGCCGATGCGGTTAGGCCCCAGGCGCCGGCTCCTATGGAGCGCGCGGCGCGCATGCGCGACAATTAAAGGCGCAGGCACGCTGACGCAATTGCGTTGGCGTGTTTGCACAGGCGCTGGCGCTGATTCGCCAGCGTCCATTGGCGCCAAATTCAAATGTTTAGGGCCATCAGTCCTTTTGTGCTTTGCCCAACGTAGGTTCTCTATATGGTTCCTGGGTGTGATTTATTCTGTGATTCTAGTTGTGACCTTGGCTATCCCTGATTCCTGTTTGATTTCCGCCTGCCCTGACCCTTTGGCTTGTTCCTGACTACTCTTTGGATTCCGTTCTGTACTTCGACCCTGTTAGTTGCTGACCCGGCTTGTGACCTCGATTACTCTGCTGCTTACCGATTTTTGTACTGCATTCCCGATTGGTTTTGACTCGGCCCGTTCCTGGACTTTGATAAACTTTACGTTACGTTCCCTTGCTCGCCCAGAGTTCTTCCCTCAGTCTCCTCACTATTAAGTCCTGGCGGCATCCAAGTAGCGGAGGGCTCCTCCCGACGTGAAAGGCGGCGGTTATAGGCCGAAGCGTGAGCCGAGCCCGGGACATTGGGGCTTACTCTGGGTTGTGGGATACTGTACGTTACATTTAGACAGAATGTGAACAAGGTCACACAGCTAGATGGCAGTTGGTTGAATAACACACTGGGCAAAAAATGCCTACAGGGCAAATAATGCCTAAAAGGTCAACTTATACACTACTACAGCGATGGATACGGATTACGTAAAATAGATTATGGCTGCTTGAAAAAAGTCACTCCGGTGTTTTTTCTGGAGACGGTAATATTATGGATATTTAGACAGAATGTGAACAAGGTCACACAGCAAGATGGCAGTTGGTTGAATAACACACTGGGCAAAAAATGCCTACAGGGCAAATAATGCCTAAAAGGTCAACTTATACACTACTACAGCGATGGATACGGATTACGTACAATATATTATGGCTGCTTGAAAAAAGTCACTCCGGTGTTTTTTCTGGAGACGGTAATATTATGGATATTTAGACAGAATGTGAACAAGGTCACACAGCTAGATGGCAGTTGGTTGAATAACACACTGGGCAAAAAATGCCTACAGGGCAAATAATGCCTAAAAGGTCAACTTATACACTACTACAGCGATGGATACGGATTACGTAAAATATATTATGGCTGCTTGAAAAAAGTCACTCCGGTGTTTTTTCTGGAGACGGTAATATTATGGATATTTAGACAGAATGTGAACAAGGTCACACAGCTAGATGGCAGTTGGTTGAATAACACACTGGGCAAAAAATGCCTACAGGGCAAATAATGCCTAAAAGGTCAACTTATACACTACTACAGCGATGGATACAGATTACGTAAAATATATTATGGCTGCTTGAAAAAAGTCACTCCGGTGTTTTTTCTGGAGACGGTAATATTATGGATATTTAGACAGAATGTGAACAAGGTCACACAGCTAGATGCCAGTTGGTTGAATAACACACTGGGCAAAAAATGCCTACAGGGCAAATAATGCCTAAAAGGTCAACTTATACACTACTACAGCGATGGATACAGATTACGTAAAATATATTATGGCTGCTTGAAAAAAGTCACTCCGGTGTTTTTTCTGGAGACGGTAATATTATGGATATTTAGACAGAATGTGAACAAGGTCACACAGCTAGATGGCAGTTGGTTGAATAACACACTGGGCAAAAAATGCCTACAGGGCAAATAATGCCTAAAAGGTCAATTTATACACTACTACAGCGATGGATACGGATTACGTAAAATATATTATGGCTGCTTGAAAAAAGTCACTCCGGTGTTTTTTCTGGAGACGGTAATATTATGGATATTTAGACAGAATGTGAACAAGGTCACACAGCTAGATGGCAGTTGGTTGAATAACACACTGGGCAAAAAATGCCTACAGGGCAAATAATGCCTAAAAGGTCAACTTATACACTACTACAGCGGTAGTAAAATAAAAAAAAGTAAAATAAAAAAAAAATGAATATTAAAAAAAAAAAAATTAAAGTTGGTGCTGCTGAACTACTAGGAGCAGCAGATTAGCACACCAGTCCCACTCCCCAACACTGCTAGACTAATAGCACTGGGCTCTTATAGTAGTAGTAGTAGTAGTAGTAAAACAACAAAAAAATAAATAAAAGCAGTCCTTACAAGGACTACTGTTATTGCAGCAGTCAGCAGATGAGATCAGAAGCAGGACAGCTGCCCACTGCAGCTACATACAGAGCACTGCAGTAGAAGGTAGATTACTAGCCAGCAAAGCTACCTAAGCTTAAATGTCCCTCAAACCCCTGCAGACTTCTGTCCCTCCAATAACAGAGCAGTATCAAAACGATTACTAGCCAGCAAACTTTCAACTGTCCCTGAAATCACTAACAGGCAGCAGCTCTCTCCCTACACTATCTCTTCAGCACACACAGGCAGAGTGAAAAAACGCTGCAGGGCTTCGGTTTTTATAGGGAAGGGGAGTGGTCCAGGGGAGAGCTTCCTGATTGGCTGCCATGTACCTGCTGGTCTGGGGTGAGAGGGCAAAAAAAAGCGCCAACAATGGCGAACCCAAAATGGCGAACGTCGCGCGACGTTCGCGAACTTCCGGCGAGCGCGAACACCCGATGTTCGCGCGAACAAGTTCGCCGGCGAACAGTTCGCGCCATCTCTACTCATAGCAGTGCCTTCACCTAATGGGATCCGGGAATACACCTGTGGGTGGCCCCATTAGGAAACATTCAAACACACACAGTGCTGTATAATAAATATCAACTTTATATAAGGTTTAAAGGCAAAGTAAAACATTGCAGTTAAATATATGCATTCACATAAAATGACCCACTACCATGGGGAACCTGTTGCAGTCCCATCCTGGCACTTGTCTGCCAGGCAAAGTTCCATACTCTTTTAGTGGATAAAGAGTCTCAGTCCCTTTTCCCCAAACAGAATTATTGTCCCCCAGTAGCGCTACCTGCCCAAATACCTCTCCGGCTGGACAGAGGAAATTTGCTCCCACGTGGCAGGCACAGCAACAAGGCCTGTTCACAAACAGGTGACATGCTAGATCCTTTCTCTCTCTACCCTTCCACAGGCAAACTCACCAGGGGGCTCACACAAGCAGGCAGGCTCACAAAGAGATAGAACCAAAGCTGGCATCCAAGTGACGTGATTAAATCCTCAGAGACTTCAAACTCTACTAGCCAAGCACATAACTTGCTGGAATTTCTAGGTCATTGCTCCAAAAACTATTCACAGTGTGAGCACAGCAAAGCCCATCTGACTGGCATTACTCTCCAGGATTCTCTCTCTTAGGGGCAAATTGCTAAAGCTAGTGCAAATTTGCCAGTGTGACGTCATTTCGTTACTTCGTCGATTTACTAATGGGCACTGGCATAAATTCACTAGCAAAGTGGACTTACTCTAGCACTACTTCGCACCCTTATGCCAGACGAAGTTGCGCTATGGCGAAGGGACGTAACTACGCTAATTCACTAACTTGCTCATTTTACTGAACGTTACCTCTTGCGCCAAACTTGCCTTTGCCACCTCAGACCAGGTGAAGTGCAATAGAGTATATAGGGATTGCTTCAAAAAAAGTTAACATTTTTTTGAAGTCACAAAAAACACTGGCGTCTTTTCCTTTTTAAGGGTGATAGGTTGAAAAAGATCATAAATTGTTTTGGGGGTACCCTCCTTCCCCCCTACATTTCCTAACATATGGCACCTAAACTATACAGTGGGCACATGTATTGGACAAAATAACAATACTAATTTATTTTATGAAGCTTTTCCAGGCTTGTGTAATGTAATGTATTTGCTGCTACATATATGTCCATTGTACTTTAACTTGGTGCCGTATGCAAATTAGACATCGCTAGTGTAACTTCGCTTTGCATGACGAAGTAATGCTAGCGCAACTTCGCTACCTTTCGACTCCCTGAGCACAACATCGGATTTTAGTGAATTATCTGCGCCCTGGCGAAACTCGTCTGGCGAAGGGCGGTGAATCCTGTGCTAGTGCAACTCCACAGGTTAGTGAATTTGCCCCTTAGCCTGGGCAGCATCTTTCACAAATATTAGGGTCCAGTTATCCCTGAGCCCACGCAAGGCACAGCAACCATGTGGTGTCTCTCCATAGCCTGAGGTCTGAAACTAGAAATAGCAGCATGTGCTCATGGTTCTGCATGTATCAAAAGGTTGTGCAGCAGCAACACCTTGTGACACCCTCTGGTATATGCCAGACACACTGCATAGGGACAAGGCTCCAGCCCCTCCCAACACTCTAGGTTGAACCTGTAGCTCACAGGCAGGGGATTTCCACCATGTGGTTTCAGACCTTAGAGGAATTAATCCTACGGGTCCCTACATACAGTACAAGCTAAGATGAATCTAAGGCCTAAAGCTAACAATGCATATGGCAGCTTATAAAAGCAGGGCAAGAAACAGTCAACTGTCTCTCCTCAGCTCTCTCCTGTGTCTGTACAAACACACAGCCATTATGCAGAGGGATGGGCGATTTTTTTCGCCTAGTTTCGCCGAAAAAATGACGCCCATAGACTTGTATGGAGTTGTGCGTCAAAATAAAAAGATGCGCGACAAAAAAAAATTTTGCCGCGTCATTTCGCCGGCGGCGACTTTTGGGCGAAACGAAATGGGTCAAATTCGCCCATCCCTAAAGACACATGGAATGAATTTTGGCATGCTTTTTCATGCAGAAATACACTCTGGGTATCTGCACCCAGGCCAGCACAGTGCCTGTCATTGCAGACAGAGGAATAAGCAGATCAACAAAACTGGAAAAATTCATACCCAATTTTTTACTTTTATTTTTTTTAACATACAATGCATCTCCTCCCCCCCCCCCAAGAATTTCATGATATGCCCTAATTTTGGAGGTTTTTAATATTGTGGTACTCATTTGAAAAACAGTAATGCTGCTAACAATGAATATAAGAATAATATGCAGTTGCTTGGGGTAGACATAAATATTGCCAGTGTTCCTTTAACTTGACATCCTTTTCAGTACTTGCTTGCATTTGTAAATTAATAAAAAATAATTTATCATCATCTTCCACAAAGCACCTCCGTCTTTAATATATTATAAAATGGTGCTTGTACCGTAGCACCCGGGGCTAGCTTGTTTTTCAATGAACAAATGCAGTGGACAAGAGTCTCAGTAAAGCATTTATAATCATCGGGTGTTCCTAATATTGTGGCACCCATAGGAGATGATCTATTTCCTTCTCTTTTCAAGGTCAGAAGGTACACGCTGTACATTTAAAGACATCAACACAATCATCATAATATATTGGAGCATATGTTTAGTGTATAAATGTGTAAATCTCAGTCAACCATTATCCATCATTATCACTTCCACTAGTGGTGAATTCAGTACCATTTGCCAGTGCCATTATTCTGTTTAGATAAAAGTTGATATAACATTTATATCTGCCTCCTGCTATTTATTACCCATTCCCATTTCACCCCTTCATGCACTGATGCTATTTATTGTAATAGTATTTTTTATGAATAGTGCTTATTATGAATAGTTAGTTATGAAAACATTAAATAACCATACCTAACATGTTATTCTCATACAGGATACGCAGTAGATAACAAACAGATACGTTCTGAAGAATCCCATTGTATACTACAGAGCTTATCTGTTATCTGATGGGTATGGCCTTTTTTAAACTAGAATAATTCCTTTGTTTTGCCTAAATTTAGACATATAAAACAGATGCAGAACTTTTTTTTGGGTGCCTTATTTTCTTTGTGTGAATAGTAGAAGTCCAGTTACCTACAACTAGTCTATAATTTAAATTTGTATTAGTCTAATTGAGGTAAATAAGGCAAAAGGATATGTCTCACTGGTTACTAGGCTGTTGCAAAATGTTTCCTGATTTTATCCATATTGGCCAAAAAACACACCCTACACTCAGTTTAATTAGCTTTTGTGGAAAATTACAGTGATCTTGTCTCCTGGTGAGCCTTGACTAAGGCCCTTTTTTCTTCCTCCTAAATGACCTCAGCATAGAGTGAGACTAAGGTGTCTTTTTCCTCTTTGGTGAGATTTTTTGATGATTGTTCCCCCTAGTGTTACACAGTCTTTTAACCAAAAGTGTCACATTATAAGACAACACCATACTGAATTTTACATTTGAACCAGTATTGTCCTTGAACAAAATTATATTTCTTGATGTTGCTTTGTTGTTTGATTATAACAATAAAATTAATTTTAAAAATACACACAATGTTCTGTTTTTTTGTGCAGCCTTGAGTGTGTGCTCTTTCTTTTTAAACTTTAGGTAACACATTTCACATGCTCACAAGTCACTAGAAAAGCCCATTGAGACAAAGGTGCATTTAATGTTTTCATTGTTATAAATTTAGAATGTGCCTAAAGTACAATGTGGTTACTCCTTTGTCATTGGTGAAAAATGCTAGTTATGTTATTATCAGCATTGAGGTGTATCATGTATGTGTAGCAGAGTGTCAGACCATAGTTATTACTTTAAAAGGCTAAACATTGCTGTGTTTAATTGAAACTGATTTTAACCCTACTTCTTGACCACTGCTGCATGTATTATAACTGGATATGCAGACCCTTCATTGCATGCCCATTGCCCTGGGGTCACTGGATCAAAAAATGATTTGCAATCTGCAAATCTGAACAAATGAATTTGTATTGCTATGCATGACCTGTGTTGCTGAAGACATTTCCATGTACACTGAAGGTCAGATGACATTCTCCACCACCCACGCTCCATCCTTCTAATATGCTGTACATGATGATATTTTAGTGTTGTCTATGAAAATGACAATATTGGTTTCAAATTTCTTGCAGAGTGCTTATCACGTTGGCAACTATAACATGGCTAAGAAAGCAGTTTCAGTTCTTTGGAATTACGGTACTTTGTTTTACAACCTGTTTCTCCTGAAACTCATATGGCTGTTAATTCTGCATGTGACCAAGATTATGGGGCAGATTTATGAAGGATCCAAGTGAATTTGAGGGAATTTTCAAAATAAAAACATTTGAAATTCAAAGTGATTTTTTGGATACTTCGGCCATCGAATAGGATAATATGACTTCGAATTTACTTCGAATTCATTTAGAAGTAAAATAGTTTGAATATTCAACCATTCAAAGTACTGTCTCTTTAAAAAAAACTTAGAATTCAATACTTCGCCAAATTAAACCTGCCAAAGTGCTATGTTAGCCTATGGGGACCTTCTAGAGCAGTTTTCTAAGTTTTTTTAAGTCGAAGAAAAAACGTTCGATCAATCTCTGAACTCCTTCTGTTCGATTCGAAGGATTTAATAGTTCGATTGAACGATTTTTACTTCGACCGCAGAATACCCAAATTCGATGAAAAAAGTTCGAATTCGATATTCGAAGTATTTCATTTCGATGGTCAAATTCTGAAGTATTTTTTACTTCGAAATTCGACCCTGAATAAATCTGCCCCTGTGTATCACAGAAGAGGTAAGAAGCAAAAAGTTATGATCGCTGGATACAAGCTGTGAGCTAATCTAATAATCAAAAAAAAAAGAGGGGGACTATTACACATACATTACAAATTCTATTATATCCTTGTATTTGGCTCCATTTTCTCAGTTGGATGCAAGAAACCGCAAAAATATCCCGAACAGAAAAAAGGACAAGTGGGGAATGGATTGCCTTGTACCTTGATGTAATGTGGTTGAAGTTCAGGGATTCATATATTGAATTTCTATCTATTTAAATTCTTGGCTTTCTGATTGAGGGTGTGCGGCTATTATAGGTCTGTTAACATGTAAGTTATATATTTGGGGGATTAAACCATTTTAATAGCTACATGTACATGGTGCTTAAATTTACAGTACCGTATATACTCGAGTATAAGCCAAGTTTTTCAGCCCCCAAAATATGCTGAAAAACTCTACATCGGGTTATACTCGGGTCAATCGCAAAAACGGTCGCCGGCGTCTAAGAATAGTCGCCGGCTTCTAAAAATAGTCACCAACGTCCAAGAATACTATTCTTGGACGTCGGCGACTATTCTTAGAAGCCGGCGTCCAAGAATAGTCTCCAAGAATATTCGCCGGCGTCCAAGAATGGTCGCCGGCATCCACAAACGAGATGCCTTCACCTCCAATGGGAGCAGAAACCCTCAATTTTTTGATTGAAACTTACCAGAAGCTGCTGCATTTCTCACCCTAGGCTTATACTCGAGTCAATAAGCTTTCCCAGTATTTGGAGGTAAAATTAGGTACCTCGGCTTATACTCGGGACGGCTTATACTCGAGTATGTACGGTACTTTGTATTTTTTGAAAAATATTGTTGCACTTTTTCAAATTTTACACAAACAGTAAGCATTCAGTTCATGCTGATTATACAAAACAATGAAGCATTAGCTATAAGTATTAGCAGGGTTACATTTTTCTAACTGCTTGGGTCGAGCTAGACTTCGATTACATCATTAGTAATATACTTTTACAATTGGCTGCGAGGATCTGCCACTCATTCTACAGAACAGGATGTGAACTTTGCTTCTCTTTAAAAGCTTCACATGGCCCCCCTTGTCTTTATTGCATTAGAGGGGAAATGATTGTGAATGTTTGAAAATATTCTCCTATTACAGCAGCATTTTTATTCTAAATATCATGCACAGAGTACAATTTTTAATAAACTGTTTTCAAAGTTTGTGTCTCGATGCCATATCTAAGTTGTCTTAACGCTGCAACATTTCCTTACAGGCATTTTTCTATTGACTGACATCAACATTAAGGAAAGGAAACTGTTTTGTGACTGTCTCTGTAACAATGGAGTCCTGAAGAAGTGGCAGTTACAGTTCTGTGTATGTTCTCTCTGTTTATTAAGAATGTGAGGTAGCAGATCTGAGGGTTTATGACCAGAAATGGAGTGGGCAACTTGCCACAATGTCAAGTATAAAATGTGCTTTTTGCATTTCCATATAGTTGGGCGATGCTGCTGCTGAGTTTTCACAGCAGGCTGCATCAGTTATTGCAGCACAGTTTTGCCAAAAGAATTACATCACACTGACAGCCCTCATGTTTTTGGGGGCATAGTAGCACGTTTTGTGCCATATAGGACTGAAAGGACTTATGTGAAAACATCACGCAGGAACATATGCGATGGTCTGCAAACAAAGGGTATAAATCAATCCAGTAAAGGGGACAAAATATTTCTGTTGCTCTTTGTCCATGGGCTCCTTAGCTTTTAGCAGTGTCTGTCAAAACTACTCATTGCTATAAGGAATTCTCACTGGTAAGAAAAGATCTTTCCCAAGAAAACTGGTATTTTCAAATGCGAAGAAAATCCTGACAATACAAGGGCACATGCTGAGAGGTGGGAGTGCACCAGAACCAAAGAGCATCCCATAGTAATTTCTTCAATAGACACACAGGAGGGTTATTACAGAAATAACTCACTTGAGAAGTTGGGCACAACAGGTAATTTGTAGAATCTAAGCATATGTAATCCACAAAGGAAAATGCATTTGTTTCAAATTGATTCGTAAAAGCAACGAAGATTATAGAGATGTATTTACATTTAGATTGCCAGACACTTTTTGTATATAAATAATTTCTTTGGCAATGTCTGTTCTACCGCACAAAATGCTCTCTTTCTTATCTTTAGATTTGTGGAATGTGAAAGAATGTTAGTGGCTCCCGGCTGAATGATGCCAACTATGCCCTTCAAGCTGTAGTTCAATGCTATGATCTGATTGCTCCAATAATCTATCACAAGATTCCTTCTGTTCCTGTTGTGCAGGTAAAAAGAAATAGTAAATTTGTGCATGCTAAGAAAAAAGGCTTAATTCTTCGTAATAGGACTTAAAGCACAATGTGTGATATGAATACAGTAAAGATAAGAAAACCCCAGCTAGTGTCAAACCTGTACTTATAATTTCATGATTGATCAGCTGCCTGAAGTTCACAAAATATTAGGAGGACAATGCAAAAAAGTTTGCCTTTTTTTCTTCCAAATATATTGCCATGGTGGAAATATATTTTTGTCTGAGACAAAAGGTTTCCATTTAAATTGGCTGGCTATCACAAAGTACTGGGTTAGTCTTATTCTGATAACTGAAGATAACCCAGTACTTTGTAATAACCAGCCAATTTTAAGTGTAACAGAATCCATAATTTCTAGAATTTACCTCGATCACAAAAGTGTACATTTCAGGAAAATATCTTAAGGCTTTAGGACTTGCTTTGTGGACCTTGGGACTAAATATGGAATCATACATAGACAGTGGTATATTCGTTTTAAAATTTTAGGCCATTCTCGAATAATTTTTATATGCAATTTCTGTAATACACTGCACTTAACTGGGGAATGTAAACCTTGCGTAACTAACTCGTCAATCTGGAACCTTAAAGGCAGTTGGTACAAAATAACCCCTGTGGATTCCGGTGCCCACCGCTGCCCTTTAGGGGCCCGGGGATTTCTGCTGCGGAACCAAGGAATTTGTGAATTTGGTAGTAAGTAGAGTTACCCCGGTAAAACACCTGCCTAGGCCGGGGCAGGTATTACAAATTTACCGGCAATGCAGTTGCATGTAATTTGTAATAATCTTTAAAAAAGCCCTTGTCCTGTCCCCAATTTGCACAGAACTTACCTTTTTTTTCCAGCGCTGTGGACATCTCTGCGATGTTGCTCCACCCCTTTTGCGGCACGCCACGTAGCTCCGCCCCCATTTCCGCATCACAGACCTCCTCCTTTTGGTGCCCACCCCCACTGGCCGGTAATATTTTTTAGTAAAGGTGGCAACCCTAGTAGCAAGTAGGTTTGAGAGGAGGTAAATTGTAGTCAAAAACCAGGCAATTGGGTCAAGGCAGACGACAAGGATCAAAGTCAAACAGGCACAAGTCAAAAACCAGGAAAGTCAAATAACGCTTCAGCAGGATCTGTGAACAGAAGCCAGCTTGGGCACAGTACAATGGAAAAGAAGAATTGGTGCCAAAGTTGAATTTGTGCTGAAAAATTACGTCATGGTGCTCTGCGTCAAAACGCTCCGCATCATACACGAGTGACCCGGCACCTGTGTTATTTGCGCACGACTGATGCGAGTGACGATGCCGGGAGCGTGCATCGGCTGCCCCTGTGCACAACATATTGTGGAGAGATGCGCCGGGAGGTAAGGGGATGGGGAAAACTCCTGGTGCGTCTTACACCTTGTAACGCCATTGGAATTATCGCCAGGATTTAAGACGCATGCGCTAATTACAATTTGAAGCCTTTTGAGAAAGTCGAAGGACGAAACGCGTCAAGGCTATTACGTCATCGCATTGATAAATGGTTTAGAAAAGTGGCATTTCTCTAGGCACGTGGTGGGAAAAGACGCTGGCTACTTTTCGCACATAAATCAACTGCTTGGAGACTCTTAGGAACGCTGAAGCGGTGACTGTGGGGAACGTAATACTATATATGAACTTACCATTGGAACATTGTGAGTGTATTTTATCGATTGATCATTAAAATGTTTATGGTTTTACACTATGTTAGTGCATTCTTATAGTGGGACGAAGTTTTGGAGCCGTATGCAGAATCCGCTGCTGCTATCCACTTCTCCTTAATGCGCATCATTCCTTAAACGTCTGTGAGTACCCCCCTATACAAGTCCTCACGGTATAAGGCTCGAGATAGTGGTTAATGAATCACAAAGATACGCTTGAGTGGATATAAGGGACACTTTATTTATTATATAAGTTAATCACAAAAGGTGTGTGAATACATTTGGAAAATACTACACCATATTGGCGAAAATCTCTCTTCTCTCTTTTATTCTTTTCTCTGTGAGCCTGACCTCGTGCTGCAAGCGCTGGTTTTCCCTTTTAAAACTTTGGATCCCGACCTTGTAACGATGGACTCAATGATGTTGGCCTCGAGAAAGAGAACGTTTTTAGGGTGAGGGAAAAGTCAAAACCTTGTAAATACTGACTGCATACTGCATATTGTAGCCTCCAGTAAGTGTGTAGAAAAAAGCTCTAATGTTCTCAGCCATAATATAGTTTTGACTTTTTACTATATTATTGTTATTGTATGACTTCTGCTGGAAGAATTCCAATTTTGTACACAAGGGTAATTACCTTTCCCACACCAAACGATTTAATGGTAAAACATTTCTAATTCTATTCTTGTGTTTTGAAGATCCTAATTAAATGCCTGGCAGTTCTACAAGAAATTCCAAGCAGCACGTGGCAGAGGAAGCAGGCAGCTGTTACTGAGGGAGACTCCACATGATTGCCTGCATAGTGTATTCTGTGGCAAAGGTATCTCATTAAACCAATCACACATTTACTTCAAAGCCAAACTTAGAAGCTTTCAATTTTATGTATGATGCATATAGGAAAACATTTCTCCTGATCCTCCTGTGTGCATGGCAAATGGCTGTGCCTATTGTGGTACAATATAAAAAGAATATAATTAGCAAATGGAATAGGAATGTGTCTTTGAAGTATGTTTAAAATTGTCATTGATGTTATTGGTGCTAATTATATACATCTGTGTCTTTGTTCTGTATAATTTCATAACATTTATCTCTATTTAAAATATCAATCTGCGTGAGATACTGTAACTAGCTCCTCGGGACACTGGGAGTCTTTATATCCCAACAATTCTGGGAATACATTTATATCTTAATAGAAGGTTTATGAAAGCTCGTATAGACCTACTAATCCATGTTACTTTTGCAAGTTTGTATTTGCATGGGTGCGGTAGTTCTACAACAGGCTCCTGTTCCTGAAAATATCAATTAACGCTGCTAAAGAGCTCAATTGCTATAAGCCCTAAGGGCTCTTACTGACGAGCGGTTGTAGCTGCGCTCCCCTGTGTTCCGTTTTTCTGCGTTCAGCCGCAGGGGATCGCAGGAATAGACGCATAAAATTTTTCCAATGGGGCTGTACTCACACAGGCGCGTGTAGGTTCGGTGCCTACACGTGCCTGTGTGAGTACAGCCCCATTGGAAAAAATGTAATGCGTCTATTCCTGCAGCTACAATCGCTCGTCAGTAAGAGCCCTAAGGCACACAACAATTTGTGGATGCTACATAATTACCCATAATGCTCTACACCTGCTACAATCGACCTGGGCAGAAAAACATCCAAAACTGCTACGTGTCATAGAATGAAAAATTAAACAAGGGAAATTTGCTCTAGGCTGGGTAACCCATAACAAATAATCCTTGATTGGTTGCTATAGATTACTAGACCTGGAAAAAAACGTGCACTTATTATATTAAATCTAATGGGGTTTCAGCATGTAATAAAAGATACGTTTAAAGTAAAAGATAGTTTCTGGTTGGAGTTTTAAAGGGGAAAACTGTTTTTTTCCATGGTAAACATATATGCTAATTACTATATAATTTCTACATAGGCATTTTCCTTTGGCATTCTACCAAAGGAATGCTGCACTCCGTAGACAAAATTAATACCTGGGTACCAGCATGGGAAATAAGCAGTGAAAAAGGATTGCGGCATTCACAGGGTTTTAGTGAAAAAAACAAAAAATGTTTTATTATTAAGCCTCAACGTTTTGATCAGGAGCAAAAACAAACATGTATGTGTGTGTATATATATATATATATATATATATATATATATATATATATATATATATATATATATATATATAGCTTGATCATTGGATGCCAGTAGGAAGGCAGTGTATAACCTCTCAATACATTGCACATACAGCACTGTCTTTGTATTCTGCGTGTAAAGTGATGGGTTAAAGGGGCAGAATGTCATCAGGGACACCTCTGTTACTATTCCCAAACACTTTGTAAGGATACCTGTGCGGCGGGGTCGCCCGCAGCACCATCGGCGGGGACGCCAGCCACATGGTCCTTAAGATGCCGGCGCCATGTTGGTTAGGGAGCGCATGGCGCAGGCACCCTGGCGTGCTTACGCCAGCGCATTTTTGGCACGAAATTTGAATCCTATTTAAGGGCAATTCAGTGTACAGACATTGCCCGTGATAGGATTGTATTCCTGGTGCTCCTGAACCTTGAGCTAGTTTGTCTGCTTTGTTCTGAACCTTTTTGATCCCTGTTTTGACCCCGGCCTGCCTATTTTGACTATTCTGACTTCTGGATCCTGACCGTGCCTGCTTACGACTACACTTCTGTTTAACCCCTTGATTGATCACCCGGTTTTGACCCTTTTGCCTGTTTGACGATCCTTGCTATCTGCCTGCCTCGACCCTGCCTGCCTGACTACGATTCTGCTTAATCCTTTGTACCGTGACTTTCGGTCCAAAAAGACTCTGCTACCAGCCGTGCCCCTTTGCCAGCCAGAACATCTCGCCTTGCACCCCTCGTTAAGTCCAGGTGGCACCCAAGTAAGCTGAGGGCTCCTCCAGAAGCCCAACAGGTGAAGCCGAGCCGAGACCAGGGTGCTTGGCACTTGTTCTGGTATTGGGTACTGGCCGTGACACACTTAGGTTGATAAATGGTTTAGGAAAGTGGCATTTCTCTAGGCTTGATAGAGCTAGAAAAGAAAAAATAAACTATTTCCAAATTAATTTAGGAATTTCAGACTTTCCCATAGGCTTCAATGAATATTTTACAACATAATCTATGAGTTAGGGTATTTATTATATTGAATCAGCCACATTAAATTCTGCTACTCTACGTATTCGTTGTCTGTATGTATAGTCTACTCAATCTCTTTTAGTGGGCTTGATACTGTTCAGTAATAACATCTATTCTGAGCTATACTAGGGTGTCTTTTGCCAATACTCATATTGATTCATTTTTCGTCTTACTGAAAACTTTTTCAGTGAACTTTTTTTAATGTTATGTTTGGTAACATTGTCCCTAACAGGCTCCTGATTGGAGAAGATTCACCTCCAATCAGTAATGACAGACTAGGTAACTTAAAATGAAAAATAATTTGTTTACTAAAGAATATGCCACAGCAAATACCGTGCACATTTTTTACTATTTATAAAATACAACACTGAACATTATTAGGCAGGGGTTCTGGGCAAAATAATAAAAAGTAATGAAAATGTCCTATTGAACACAAATTAATGGCTTGAAATGCCATTCTACCTCCTCTATGATACTATATATAGATTTCATATCCTTTGCATTTCTGTCTTCCTTAAACTAAGGACAATGTCTAACTACAGAGACACTTCGAAATGTAATTAGCCAAACTTGTGGCAATTAAATTAACAAGTGTATAACTAAATCAATGAGATATGCATCTTAATCAGCTAATTATGCAACTTGGTTGCTGAAGCATATGATAAATTAATTAAGTCAGTTTACAGTCAAGTCATTAAATTATATTAAAAAAATAGGATAGATTTAGGCTTTAATGTCATGAGACTGGCAATTACCTCAATATTTTCTTTATTAATATGCATACAATCATTTTGGGTTGCGGTCACAAGCCAAGATCACTGTGATTAGAGTTTTGAAAGGTGTCCAAAGTGTTTTTGTTTTGACATATATTTAATTGATATTTGGTCTAAATTTAAACTAAATGCTGCAATAATTATAAGTAAAATGAACAGTCTAAGCAAAATAAATAAACGAATGTGCTTCAGGTTGAAAGAAAACAATAAACAATATTTATAGGTAGAACAGTTTCCCTTTTTTTGCTTGTTCCAAGGTCCATTACTAACATATGTTTGCTTTCTAAATATGCAGTGGATGGAGCAGATCTTACGGGACATGAGGATCCCATGTTACTAAATGCCGGGGGAAATTTGGTGGTTGTTGCTAGTGAAAATTCGGCAGATATCCCATCCGCAGGGACATTGCCAATTTACTAACAGGCGTAGAGGACAATTCACTACCAAAACAGACCGTTGCTAGCTAGCACATATGCTAGCACAGTTTTGCGCGCTATCGCCAGGCGAATTTTCGCTCACGCGAAAGATCGTTACTCCGCAAATTCACTAGTGTGACTTTTACAGAACGTTACCACTTTCAGTGTGGCGAAGCATTCGCAGGCGAAAATTCACCCTTTAGTGAATTTGCACCGCTGTAGTTGAATGCTGGCCAACAGTTACAGCTTATAAGGAGGGTAGGAATCATTATAGTTATACAATTTCCTCAAATACTTATAAAAATACAGAATGTTTCAATTTACACAGTGATAAAAAACAAATAGTAATACTGTAGTTGGTTTTTGCAGCTATAGAGTGGCAGGAATTCCAACTTAAAGTCTCATTCCAATCTTAAAACTACTTTAATTAAGTATATGAACAAGTGCTACAGTGGCAACTGTTAGTGAGTTCTAAAGCACTTACCTTGACCTTTATTTACATTTGCATACCTTATAGAATTATATTGAATTGAATCAAGTTTTTTTACTTGGACTTGGTCCCATGGATGAAAATGTTCCTGCCCCCCTCACCTGTGTTGTGGAGCATGTGGAGCTCTCAGCACCAAACGCTTTTGTACTCATGAACAGATTCCATAGGTTTGCTCTTATAGGTAATCTGCATCTCAATGACATTATTGGGCCCACCTTCCTTGTGTGTATAGTCCATAGGATGCCAGGTACCATTTGTGATGTATTATCCCTTAGACACAGTAGGCCAGATTCTATAATGAACATGTCCACTGCCACGCACCAGCTTCAGGAAGCTGACCCACCTGTTTCCAAGATTGTGGCAATGATCTGGGAGGCTGCTTGTAAATAGGGAAGACATACTACAGACGAGCGATATTTTGGTATTTAGTATTGAGTTTCAGCGGGCTAGGTATATAGCATTTTTGTGAGAATTTGGTTCTCACCTTGATATCTACTTTAACACCTCATATAATTCTTCTAATCACTAAGTTGTACCAATTCCTGCAGTAACGGAACTACCGATCAGCAATACGTTTTCTTTTACCTAAATTGCTTTAGGTTAATTGCTGATTAGTTCTTACTGTTAAGTACTGTTTATGTAATTGCTGTGGTGCAATTTAGAAAACCTTTTAAAAGGCTAATGTGCTTTTGTTCTTAATTTTCCCGGTTTCACCTTTTTCTGTGAAGGTGCTACTGTTGCAATGTACAGATTTATTCTCATGCAAGCTGCCATTTTCTCAGGCTATCGTGTCAACATACCCTTATGGTAAGCAAATAAGGCTTTAGAGGTACAGGGTGCAAGTTTTGTGGCCATGGTACATGGAATTAGAAGGTACAGGGTACAAGAATTTAGAAGGTAAAATTCATAGCCTTTATAGAGAGATACAATAAAACTACGTGAGGGATTTATCTGTAGTTAACACAATTCAGCAAGAAAATTTGAAGGAGACGTATGAGATAAATGAAAAAAACCCACATTTTGTAGGCAATTCTAAATAATATATGGTGTTGCTTTTACATGGTGCTAAAATGAATATTATCTTTAAAAATAGCCCCTTTCATATCTGGGCATAAAAATACCAAAACACCACAAATACATTTATAAACTGAATATCAGATCAATTATAGATAAGATATATAGATAAGATATATATATATATATATTATTAGATATATAATATAGATAAGATACAGCAAGACACACAACAATGGAAACACATCAACCTAACCTTTTTAGGAAGAATCTATTTCATCAAAATGATCCTATTCCCCAAATAATGTATCCAATGCAAATGTTACCATACAGTATCAAACCAACTGACCTAAAACGCATATACCATATATTCCGAACCTTTATCTGGCAGAAGAAACGCCCTAGAATCAGCATAAATTACAACAACCAAAGACATTAGGGCGAGTCAACCTGCCAAATATTAAGGAATATAATGAAGCAGCACTATTAAGAAACACAGGAGATTGGCTAACAGAAGCTGGTTTACTAACATAGATCTAGATCAATCCCAATCGGGAGGTCTTACGTTAAATTACCTTTTAAATTCACCTCTCTCAACTATTCCCCCATCGTTAAAAGATGACCCATTATTCTTGGACACCTACAAAACTTGGCGATCTCTAAGATCAAAACATCAACTACCCCCATATCATTCTCCATACTTAACATGGATTCCCTATAGGACTATCAAACCAAGTTCTACATACCTGGCAAGAGTCTCTATAGTGTGAGAAACCTTGTCAAAAGAAATTGGGACTTGCTTTCCCCAACGGAATTGAAAGATACATTTCCATTCACAAATTCACATACGTATTTTCCTTAGTACGCAAATATTACATTTTGCAAGAAACATTATCCACAGAATAAAAAACACTGAAAATGGCAATGTAATAGACAAATTGTGGAAAGGAAAACTGCTAAACATTCAACTGCTCAAATATACCATATTTTAAGAACTACCATAAACATAGATACGGAAGGATCTCCCCCATTTAAATGGACAACATTTACACCACAAATACCAATTGTGGAAATTCTGAAATCCCACACAATTATTACCATCCAGCAATTACCAAGAAATGGCGTTACAACTCCTACACAATTCTTACCTTACACCTGAAAAACGGTTTAAAATGGGACATCTCCCCTCGGACAGCTCCCAAGGCTGATCTTTTAAACATGCTCGGGTCATGCCCCAAACTACAAAACTTCTGGCTGGAAATAACCTCCTATTGGATGCAGATAGTAAATGAACGAATACAACCAACCGTAGATTGGGCCTTGTATAGCACAGTTCAACATTACCCAGAAGGGGAAAAAACATTTGGCGGCTAGGGTGGCAGCAGCGTCTCGAAAGGCAATTCTTCATCAATGGCTCTCAATAGAAGCCCCATCAGTTACGCCAGCGAAACAAAAATTGCACCACATCTTTCACATGGACTGGCTGGAAGCAACAAACTAAAAAACATTTTCTTACTTGGACT
This sequence comes from Xenopus petersii, assembly GCA_038501925.1. Classification (NCBI taxonomy): domain Eukaryota; kingdom Metazoa; phylum Chordata; class Amphibia; order Anura; family Pipidae; genus Xenopus; species Xenopus petersii. The sequence continues at coordinate 36,576,866 of CM076677.1, forward strand.
ACATACATCAACAATCTTCCTTCGCCACTCAAATACCTAACCACCCACACCTTCACAAACACAACTTGGTATGACATAGAAATTTTGAGGGATAATTCATTGCTACAAGAAATGAACCAATATGTCCAAAACACATTTCCAGGGATTGGAATAACTTCAAGATCACCCTGTGGCGGAACTACAGGGGGAGCATGGGGTGCGAGCGGGCCAGGGCCCCCTGACAGCCCACGCATCACTGAAACTGCGGGCCGTATGGAGGGGGGGGGCCCGGCTACGCGTCACACACCAGGGCCCGCCCCCTCTAGTTACGCTACTGGGATCACCCCCCAGGAGTCAACGCACTAACAGGCTTTGGGCAACTTACCTAAGGTAAACAATTTCAGCCTGTTAAATTTGTAATTAATCTCAGTATTGGCTTAACAAGAACATATTACTATGTTAACTTTGTTTAAACTTAATTTTCTTTCTATATTCACTCTACGTATCTCTATTTAATGCATGTACTGTAACATCAATGATTACTGTACTAGTGCTTGGACACATAAAATGTCCAAGAAATGTACAACATGCTATGAAAATTAATAAAAACAATTTTCAAAAAAAAATAATTATTATTAGAGCTCCCTATAGATGTTTTCTGGTCCCTGTCTCTGTTTCAAATAAGGGTTGGGCGTGTCCTAACAGTCCCTACTAGAAGCACAGTAGGAGGGGGACAGCCAATCACAGCCCTGCAGTCACACAGGCAAAGTCAGGCTTCAGTTCCCTATCAGGTCCTGCTAGCTGCTGATTGGTTCCTATCCTGCAGTGCAGTGACCCGAGCCACCAGCTCCCCTGCACAGCCTGGGAATTCAGGGAGCAGGAATTGGAAGAGAAGGGAGGGATTATGAGGGTTTTTGCAGAAATATTTAAGCACAATTCTTCTATATCTAAAGAGTATAACGCACTGCTACATTCTTATTTTTTACACAAAATGTCTACTTTAAAGTTATAATTATACTACGAAAAACAAGTTCCGGTGTTTCCTGGATATATTTAATAAGTTTAGATGTATGAGCGGAACCTCAGTCACAGTAATATTGCAAATACATTTTGACTAACAACTAAATACAGATTTGAAATTGATCAACATGTTCATCTCCCAGCATTCAGGCGTTGCCAGAAATTGACAAAGATTTAAGAACAGGCAATAAATAGCTATTGTGTGTCATCCTGTAGTTATAAGCTAAATGATTTTGATATTAGAGATTGTAAGCAACGTATTCATACAATGTTGTGATGTGCTGAAAAACTATGATCAGGAAAGGCATCAGTGAACCTGAGTGGCCAAAAGGTGTCACTCTTGCCTAGTTTTTATATTCAGGTAACATTAGAATTGGTGTGGGCTTGGTTCAACAGCTTCAGATTGATGCCAGTGTCACTTAAACCCAGTGTTGGCTATTTGTCAGTGACCTGATTGCTAATGTCGTACGTATATTTGAGATAAAATTGGCAATTTTCTATAGCTGTGTTTAGGAAGGCTGCAAAATTTCAGTATGAATTCTAAGGTATTTATTGGTCCTTCCTATTTTGTTTCCCCAATAACACTGAAGCATTTGGTTTAGCAGAATGTATTTTTTCACATTTCATTCCTATTGTTTTCTACAGTGCAGAGCAGTTTTGAATTGTAATTTTTCTTTTTACATTGAGGGACTCTAAAGAATTAATGTTGAAGAGAGATGCATCTATATATTTATAAACTGCATGTTACAATTGGGCATCATTGGCTGCTTATAATGACATGCATGCTATAATTATAGGAGTGACTGTCAGTGACTGCCTTAAAAACACAGGTTGGTGTCCCATTAAATAGTAGCCAAGTATTACGCAATTGTTTTAAATCGGAATAACCTTTTAACGTTTGATGTCTTCAGTACCAAAATGTCCTTCCCTATTTCTCTTCTGATTTTTTTGTATAATTTACATTTTTTTCTTCTCTGTTACTGTTTGGTCCTGATTTTTGTCCTCTTCCACTCTTTGCCCCTACTTTCCCAGTGTGTAATTTTTTTTACCCCATTGTGTTTCCCCTCTTCTTCTCAGATACCTTCCTATCCTTATTTCCCCATGTACAATTCTTCATTTCACCTTTTTTCCTTTTTTCTAATTTCTCTCCTTTGCCTATTTGCTAAACTTCCTTTCCCTCACTATATGCCAGTGTCCTTTGCCTTCAGGGTGAATTCACTAATTCACTTATTCGCCAGCAATGGCTTCGCTCACATCGCCACACTTCGCCAGGACAATGCTAATTCACTAAAATACGAAGTTGTGCCCAGGGCGCCGAACAATGATAAAGTTTCACTAGCGTAAATTCAGCAAGCAAAGCGAAGTTGCGCTAGCGTTGGCTAATTTGCATACGGCGGGAAGTTAAATTTCAATGGCCGTATATGTTGCAGCAAATACATTACACTACACAAGCCCAGGGAACCTTAATAAAATAAAATAAAGTTGTTCTAATGCCCTACACATGAGCCCAGTGTATAGTTTATGTGACATATTTACAATCTTTTGCAGCCTATCACCCTGAAAAACTGAAAAGTCGCCAGCGTTTTTTGGGACTCTTATCTACTCTATTGCACTTCGTCTGGTCTGAGGTGGCGAAGGCAAGTCTGGCGCAAGAGGTAACGTTCAGTAAAATCCACATCTTAGTTCATTTGCGTAGTTACGTCCATTCGCCAGAACGAAAATTCGCCTGGAGTTAGAGTGTGAAGTAGCTATAAATCTATCTCATTCGCTAGCGTATTTATGCCTGCGCCGTTACTAAAATTCCTGAAATTACGTCACTTCGCCCTTTAGTAAATTTGCCCCGAAGGCTGTTGCAAGGTACCTTAAAATGGCTCTTATTCCTGCCTCTCTCATTATTTGCAATTCTTTCTTCTTCACCTTTATTTCCCTTCCCCATTCCTTTTATATGCTAATCTCTCTACTACCTTCAAGTGTCTCTTCTCTTTCCTCCTAACTCATTAACTAATCTTCCTCCATATTTTATTCTTTTACCATTTACATCACTCCTCATTTGCCCTATCACTGTGAATGTACAAGTTCCCCAACCAACCTAGCTTGTCAGCATTTGTTTTCCCTACTGGACATACAGCTAGTATGTGTCTTAACTGCATATGCAGTGGGGAAATAATGTTCTGGCACTGAAAACACTGGTGAGCTATCTCTCCTCATTGAATTTGCATCAGAAGCCAATACAGTTTAGTAGGGCAAATAAACACTGAGGGGGTTAGTTATCAAAATCTGAATTTTTCTGATTTTTTTTAAAATAAAACAAGTCCAACCAAACTAGAATCTACAATTTCCCCATATTAGCAATAAAAAAACATGAAAAAAAAGGATCAGGGAAAAACCGCAACTTTTTGGGATTTGCGAAAAGTGTGATTCTGCAAAATCTGCATAGCAGCCCGAAATGTTTGAATTTTGGTATGAAACCCAGCGCAGACAATAATAACTTGAAATTGCAAATAGGACATCTGCCATTAATTCTACAGGACCTCAATAGGTTGAAGATGGAGTATTTTTGTATTCAGACTTTTTGCAGCCTTGGGGTACAATGAATCTTGAAAAATTCAAGTTTTTTTTCCACTAAGAATTTTGAATTTATAGTGAAAAAAACTTTTGGACTTTAATAAATAAGGCTTATTGTGGCCTTATAAACTACAGGGAAATTTACACCATGGCAACATTCTATGCTTTTAGCAAAGAAAATAGAAAATAACTTTTAATTTTGTGTCAAGTTTTTTTGACTTTTTTTAAAAAATAAACTTGATCAATTACAAAAACAGAATTTTTCTTCTTTCTGAAGGAATGAAATTGTACTTGGGATCAGCAGAACTGAGGCTGGGGAAGATGCAGTTCCAAGTGATTCTTTTAAGAGATATACAGCAGTCCCGGTTGAATATCACAAGGTATTGTAATAAAACAATAATTCTTCATGGCCTCTATAGACAGCTTGATGGAAAAATTAAGTTAAATGAGATTTATTGTTGATAATCATGACTTCTTAATACGTGACATGGTTTGATTTAAGGTGGCCAAACATAAGCCGATAAAAGTTCCAGACCGACTAAGTTGGCAGCTTATTGGCCAGTATATGGGTCCCCCCGATGGGTTTCCCCAATTGATATCTGCCCGAAAATTGTCCAAATTCCCATTGGGTGTGGTCTTTAATACCACCGCCTGCATTCCTGACCTTGTGAACTAATCGTTGGGCCCTAGGACACAATTGACTCCGATATCACCCACTCCAGATGGGCATATCTGTGTAAGAGCCGGTCATTTGGCAATCTCACCAGACAAGCGGATCTACCCATGTATGTCCACCTTTAGGGATATGCCAGGTCTAAGCAATTACGGTAAGTTTCGCTATACACACATGTGAACAGTTAAATTACACATATCATTTTTGTGAATTTGTGGCTGGAATGAGCTGATTGATAGAATGTAGAATGTCTACATTAGCTAAATATATATGTTCTTTCTAGAGACTTCAACCACCCATAAAGGCCAGGGATGTATTGGCCACAATAATTAGTTCTGTTTCTGTAACAACACACTTGGAATCATTTGGGTATATATAGGCATGGGATCTATTATCCAGAATGCCTGGGGTCTTCCAGATAAGGGAACATTCTACAATTTGGATCTCCATACCTTAAGTCTACTGAAAATCATTTAAACATTATGGGGGTTATTTACTAGAGGACAAATTTTTCTGGACAGATTTTAAAGGGGAAAACACAATTTTCTGATGGAAACCTCAGATTTTTCTAGATAACCATGCCTGCAGAGGTCATGAAGAAGTCAATGGCAGATGTCCCTTTTACAATTGGAAGATCTCATAATCTGCACTGGGTTTTTGTGCGATAATCTGAAACATTTTTGGTTTTCGGGTGATAATCTGAAAAAAATCAGAATTTTTGGGTATCAAAGACATACAGTAAACGACTTAAACTGAATTGGAATAGGGTTGAATTAGGGTTGGCATGCGCTGGGGATGTGACAACTGCTCCCGGCCACTGTCCCAGAGGTAGACTGTGTGCTCACGAGGGAGAGAGTTTTACCCTCCAGCCTTTAGGGGTGTCATGCCACCCAGCCTCATTAGGGAAAGCGCTGGGGATGTAATGACTGCTATCGGCAAGGGCTCTGCCACTGTTCCGGAGGTAGACTGCCGTTGCGCTTGCACGCACGCAAGGGGAGATGGGCGCACTCGCTAGGGGAGGGAGTTTCACCCTCCGGCCTAGGGGCGGCCTCCTAGTAGTTCACCACTACCAGCACCAACCAGAGTCAAAATTGTTACAAAGTATCTTATTTGCACCTGTTAGCTGTTCTGAGCTCTCTGCCAAAAGCTAATTAAGTTAGAAACTGTTTTTTTCTGGCTGTTCAGTGCAGAGAAAAGAGGGACTTTCCAGTACAAAAGAGGGACAGGGGGTTGAGTGGTCAAAAGAGGGACAGTTGGGAGGTATGCAAGTGCCACCTAGCTGTGTGAGCTTTTTCACATTCTGTCTAAATAACAATAATAATTCCGTGTCCGTAAACATCACCTGAGTGATGTTTTTACAGCAGCAATAATATATTCCGTATCCACTACTGTATACGTTGTCCTTGCAGGCATTGTTTGCCCAGTCTTTAACCAAGTGCCACCTAGCTGTGTGAGTTTTTTCACATTCCGTGTCCAGAAACATCACCTGACTGTGACGTAGTGTGATTTCTGCCCTTTACAGCACAAAACGCAGCGCTGTGTCAACAATGTATTTTTCAGATACATTTTTGCCCTTGATCCCCCTCTGGCATGCCACTGTCCAGGTCGTTGCACCCTTTAAACAACTTTAAAATAATTTTTCTGGCCAGAAATATCTTTTCTAGCTTTTAAAATTCGCCTTCCCATTGAAGTCTATGGGGTTCACGACGTTCGCGAACCGTTCGCATTTTTGGACGCAAGTTCGCGAATATGTTCGCGAACATTTTTTCCGACGTTCGCTACATCCCTATTGATTATTAGTGTATCATTTTAAATATTTAATTCATGTCTGAGATTATGACCAAGCATAATGCAATTCAGAGTTCTTTTCAAATTATCTTTAAAATGTCTCATATTCTTCAAGAATCTTCATTCTTAATCTGAGTAATTTTAAGCATGCTTGTGTTATAATGTAGGTCATAGTGTGAAGTCTTTTGTAATAAAACCTGATTGCGAATATATCATTTATGTGACAAAAGTTATTAAGGTGATGGTAGTGTAGGCACACTGTATTTCGCTTCACCTGCAAGCCACCCTTCTGACCCCATATTTCCTAGGGAAATTATAGCGTTTCGCTGAATTTTATAGTATGTGCTGTGCTTGTATTCACAAACGCTACTATGTGCTTGGGGCCATTGTGGCATCCATTTAGTAATGCTAGTCTCAAGAACAATGATCTTCAGAGTGTCTGTTAAATTGTTCTCTATCTTTAGCAGTGTAGGGTGGTTGTGAATGTCATGCAAGTTGCACTTGCATCATTCTGGGCATCACATGGAATTTCTGTGCATATACAAAAATTAGTGTGATCCATAAAATCAGTGAAAGCAGGATACAAAGGCTGTTTAATTAATCCTCCTTTTTGAGGGCCAAAGCTGAACACAGGTGTATTTTGCTGTCAATGCCACCTATCAGACATCGCTGATCAAATCAATGTGAACTAGCGATGCACTGAAACCCGGATTCAAGCGAATCCAAGTGCCTGGTTGAAACGACTCGGATCACATGATTTTCCACAAATTGTGTTTTTTATGCTTATTTACATATACATATTAGGATTCAGATTTAGTTCAGGATTTAGACAGATCAATCATGGAAGATTCAGTATTTGGCCGAATCCAGAATTGGATTGTTTGCAGCTTTAGTGTGATCTTTACTGGTAAAGTCATCCGTTTAATGCAAATTAATATGATAAAACAGATATTCATTTACAAGTAATAAATACAGAAATGTGTGCAGAATTTTTATTTGAAAAGAAGAAATATTTAACAAACACACACAATGGGCCAGATTTACATAGGGGGCGCCCCTAGGCCCCCTGCTGTTCATTGCCCCTGTACGCAAATTTTCATCATTGGGACCGGGAGCAATTGGGATTGGTGAACAAGAAATCTAAAAACTATTGTATCTCCAGTGCATCCCCAGTGTTTCTGAACCAATGTGGGTGTGGTTAGACAGCAGGCTGCCCCCTAAAATTCTGCTGCCCTAGGCGGGCCCTTGGTGGCCTCTCCACAAATCCGAGCCTGCACACACAAGACCTGTTCCCACAAAAGGTCCTAGGCTTGTAATGCCACCAATATCCTTCTAATGGCAGTGTATTTATTGCTTGTGTTCTGTCAAATTTAGAAGCTTGGGAGAAGATCCTGAGAAGCAACACTTCTAAAGCTGTTGCTTCCAGTTGCATGCAGATACATTAAAAACAGAGATGCCTTGGAGATCACAGCTGAACCATCTATTGGCCTTCAACATATTTAGAAGTAATCTGGATAAGCTGTGCAGCAATGTGACTGGTTGGGCTCACAACTCTACAAGGTACTTTGAGTTCAAGGAAAAAAATTGTCAAAATATTTTTTTTGCGTTAAATTATTTCATTTAAAGAGACAAAATTGCAGACACTACTGTATGTAAAACAGGGGGCATTACTGTATAATTATTTACATGTTTATTTATCAGATTTTAATGTATTGCTATGGTAACACTAATATCACAAATGTTTTTCTTTAAAAATGCCGTTGTGCATATCCTTGCTCCCAGGTATTTCTACCACTGCAAAGAACAAGTTCAGTAAAGAGAATGCATCACATATGAGGTCCTTCTTGCTATTGTCCTATAAGTAGAGATCTTACTTAGATAATGTTAGTTGCAAGTGAAACCCAATAAAAGTATAGCATTACCTACCTGTTGTGTATATACATTATGGGGTTTATTCATCAAAGGTAGAATTTTAGAGTAATGTGAATTTTTTCAAACTCTAATAAATTTGATTTTATTCACAATTTGAATGGTATGTTATTTATGACAAAATTTGAACACCTAAAATTCAATCGAATAGTCTGAACTTGAAGACTCGAATCACATTTGAATCGAGTTTTCCTCTAAAAAAGAAAAAAAAATACTTTTAAGTGTCAATTTTTTTTGATGTGCAACATTTTTTTTTGACATGCAATATTTCTTTTGACACAACATTTGTTTTTTATGTAAAACTTTTTTGTCGCAGCGTTGATCCGACGTTTCACGTCTGTCGGATGCAGACGCAGCACGCATCGTCTGCATACGACAGTCGGATCGCGTCGGATGCTGGGACAAAAGGCGACAATTCTATCTCTTACCTTATTTTTGTCGCATGTGTTTTGTTGCAGGGTTGTCAAAATTGCTCGTGGAGTCCTACCCTTGGCAGTCTGGCTGCAGTGAGGATGTGAAACGTTATAATTTTCAAATTCGAAGGAACAATATGTAGATCATGGTTTAGTAGTGCCATTGCTGGAGTCAGTGCCATATGTATATTAGTTATTTGAATGATAATTTATGATACTTCTTACCAAAATTGTGTCAAATTGGGGCATGTCCACCAGATGTGGAACATTGTTCCCTCTGTTCTATTACATCTACAGCATATTTTAGAAGTAGACGGAAATATACGATTTAGTAATGAAGGTGTATTGTACCACATATATAACACTTTTCTCTGGTTCTCTGTGTGATTAGTAATTAGTAATATTTAAGAGATAAATTAGCAGCACGTATCCACTGCGGCATTGTAAATGTTTGATCAAGATCTAATTCTCATTTCTCAATCTGCATTGGTTTTCCTTTATTTAAAGTAGTTGAGTATGTTTTGATAGCCCTTTCCTTTGGCCTGCTGCCTGGAAACAATTTTTCAAGTTCTGTTTGTTGTTGTGGTTAAAAAAAATTAGAAAATTTGAATTTGAAAAACGGCACAATGGTTTTGGTGAAGTTATGTTGTTATTGTGGGGTTATTGCACCACTTAGATTTAACTGTCTGGAGTTATGTCCAGTTTTCTCAAAGCTTTAAACTGGGCAGAAAGTTTTAAACAGACAGCCCTTTGAAAAATTGACGTGTGTAGTTCAAAACCACATGGGTGGCAACCCTATCTCTATATAATTTCTGCCTCATTAATAAACCCAATCCTTTAATTACAGGTATGGGATCTATTATATAGAACTCAGTTATCCAGAAAGCTCTGAAATACAGTAATGCCACTTTAGAAAAACAATGTCTTATTTTTGATTGATTTGCTTCTTTTTGTTTCTGTAATGTTAACAAATTAACTGCACTTGATAATAACTAAGCCATGTTGAGGCATTTTAGTATTAAAATGTTTTTCATTTATTGGCCAGATTATTGTAAGGGTTTCACAAGGCTGAAAACCAAACAAAAAGTTGAGACCCGAACAGGCCTTAGAAAAACCAAATTGTTCGGGTAAAAGACAAACACGTGACAACCCTAATTATAAGAGCAACTTTAACTGGCAACAACATGGAGAGGCATTGCTGGAGTCCCAATTGGTTTCTCACGATACAACAATCTTGCCAATGGATCCTTCACCCACACATGATCTACTGGTCCTAGTGTTCCTAGTGTTTGTTGGTTAGATCTGCCTAAATCCACAAGAAAGGCCCTAAACTCAAGTTTAGTAGTTTTATTCTAACAATTCAATTCCATTAAAAAACAGTAGAAAACTGCTATCAATGACTTTATCTTAAGCCTAATGTTCCAAAGGTGATGTGCATTTTTAAGATAGCAATTTTCCTGGATTTTGGAAAAGTAATCTCTTGCTTGTGTTGTGTTATAGTGTTATGAGAAAATTCTTGATTTATCATCAGAAATTTTCCAAAGAAAAGTCATAGAAAAAATACCATAAATTTGTGTTTGTGTACTACTTCTCTACTTATGCCTAACATATAATACACACATTTATATTAATATTGTACGATCGTATGATTTAATCGTACGATTTTACAAAAAAATCCTTTGACTTCTCAAAACTTAGCCAAATACTGGCTATAGGTTCTAGGCGGTCCCCATAGGCTAACATAGCAATTTGGCAGGTTTAAGGTGGCGAAGTGTCGAAGTCAAAGTTTTTTAAAAAGACAGTACTTCGATTTTCAAATGGTCAAATTTGTGAAGTATTTTCAATTCGAATCAAAGTTGAATTTGGCCTATTCGATGGTTGAAGTACCCAAAAATTACTTCAAAATTCAAATTTTTTAATTCGAAAATTTGAAATTTTTAGTTACTTAGGTACTGAATTAATATTATTAAAAAATGGTTCTACAAATGATATCAATTGCTTTAATGCCTGGAGAATATATAAAGAGTTAACAAATACTGGGGGCACTATAATTATATGTTTTATTTACAAGAAAATACTTCAGCAGCACTCCGATTATGGTGAAAAAATGGAAAAGCTCGAAAACAACAATTTTTTCACCATAATCGGAGTGCTGCTGAAGTATTTTCTTGTACATGAATCAGACCTGGGCAGACAGAGTCACAGACAGCACCCGACGCTGCAAAGAGCGGTGAGAGTGTTTGTGTAGCACTACTTTGTATTTGTATAATTATATGTTTTAATTACTGTTGTAACGTTTGGCTCCCCCACTTTCCTTGTGTAATTCTTCTGTAGTCCCAACATGCTATGCTGCTATGCTATGTTTGACATAAAAAGAATTGACCTTTTATGGACTTTGGCCACACTGAGCTAAAAACATATGCGCAGAAAATAGTAATTAGGTCGATACGAATTAGGACATATTGAAAGTAGCTATTGAGAATTTTTTTGTAAAAGAAGGAAAGTTTCACAGTAGTTTCACTCTTTTGCACCATGTTCAGTGTTTTTTTAACCATGAACATTGTGTTGGTATAGAAGCCACAGAGACTGAGTTTGTGTTCTTTTGTTCTTGAAGTAATACCTGGTTTCTCTGCTCAGAGAATTCTGACTACTTGCCTGAATGGATGTTCATCGAAACATGATAAAATAGCAAACTGTATAACTCTAGACAATATCTTTCAATGGCTACTAAAGAGAATAAATCAAAGAGAATAAACCACTGACTTCCATAAAGAAGATTAACTTGAGGGCTGAACAGTTTTAAGAAGGATTTTGACGAGTTAGAGAGAGTGCAGATATACTGATATAAGGAAAGAAATAAAGTATAAAGAAAAGACTTCTCAAAAAACTAGGTTGGGGTTGTTTTCTCATGAGAAAAGGCACTTGTAAGGGGGTATGATTATTCATTACAAGTACATCAGAAGACATTATAGACAGATAGCTGTGAATTTTTCCCATAGAAAAGAACAAAGAACCATTAGCTACCCATTTAGGCTTGAGGAACTGAACATTCATTCAAGCAATGAGGGCAGTGACTAGGGTTTCCATCTGACCAGTATTTTTGGTCCTAGCTGGTGAAACAACCTCCTGGGTTTGGGGCCGCTATTACAAACTGATCAGCCATGTAGTTGCCTGTCAATCTGAAAATCCTGAAATGTAGCCCCCCTGGCCCACCCACCTAAACCTTCGGCCAGATCTTACCTTTTCCCTTCCCTGATCTTGTTCTGATCTGCCTTTTAGTTCTCAGTTGCATCATCACTCTGCCCCTTTGATGTCGCCCACCCTCATCAGGCCCCAACTGATGTCATGGCCCACCCAGTTTTCTAAATCCCACTATTAAAAAAAAAAGTTAGCAACCCTAGCAGTGAGGTTGTGGAATACTCTACTGGGTAACTATGCTTAACTGAGTAGATGCTTTTCCAAACAACAGTGGATCCTTTTTTATTTTTTTTTATAAAAGTAATGAAGTTACGACAACAAAAACAAGTAAATTAAAAAGTGATTTTACTTTATACAAGTCTACTATATATACCTCAATCTTATACAAGGGCTTTCAAGCACAAATACAAACATTATTTTCATGATAGTGTCTTTTTAAATTTAACAACTTTACATCGGTTTAATGAGATTTAACATTAGTCACCGCTCCAGGCTAAGAGCACTTAATGTTCATTTGTATGTAAATCTTTTAATCATGTGTGTATAATTAAGCAGATCCTGGTGTAATATCATGCAGTGCATTCAAAAGCCGTCAGTCAATTTTATTTACAAACTAAAAGCAAGATATGCTGTAGTAAGAGGTATTGCTTAGCAAAAAATAATTGCTCTTGAATAAGTTTAATACTTTAACATTTACAGGACCCCCCCACATTGCTAGAGCTTTCCTACAAATCCTGAAGGTTGTGCATTCTTGCATTTTTATTAGATTTCACAAATTAAAACATTTGCATAATTTGTAATTTTAATATCCATGGACAGCCTTAATGCCTTTTTATAGCCTTGATTTTCTGTATAATTCAGTAGCTTTATAAAGCATAGCATTTTATATGCTCAACACTTTTTTTCAGAAAAGGTACAATTAGCTGCAGTAGTTACAGAATTATCTCTACTAGCTAGTGAAAGGCACATGTCTTCTACAGCTCTTGTGACTTTCTGTGGATTAGTGTCCTTCAGCACTCCTCGGTCCACCCTCCTTGGAGACCAGAGATAGAGCTTATGACGAAGAGGCCAGAATTACTGGTTGGCTTAACAGAAATACACAGGGCTTCTCTCTTAGGGGCAAATTCACTAAAGTCGGCAGACGACCTCACTCACATCGCAACAATTTGCCAGGCGTAGATTGGCCAGGACAACGATAATTTACTAAAATCCGAAGTTGCGTCCAGGGCACCGAACGCTGGCGAAGTAGCGCTAGCGTTACTGTGGCAAGTGAAGTTGCGCTAGCGTTGCCTAATTTGCATACGGTGGGAAGTAAAAGTTCAATGGATGTATATTTTTCAGCCAATACATTACACTACATAAGCCCTTAATAAAATAAAATAGAGTTGTTATATTGCCCTACACATAAGCCCAGTGTATAGTTTATGAGCCATATGTTAGGAAATATAGGGGGGAAGCTGGGTACCCCAGAAAATATTTACAATCTTTTGCAGCCAATCACCCTGAAAAATTAAGAATTTTCGTAGTTATTTCCCTTCGCCAAAGCGCAACTTCGCCAGGCGTAAGGGAGCAAATTACCGCTAGAGTCTATCTCCTATGCTAGCGAAGTTACGCCTGTGCCCGTTAGTGAATTGGTGAAGTTACGAAATGACGTCACACTGGTGAATTTTCGCTAGCGTTAGTCACTTCGCCCATTAGTAAATCTGCCCCTAAAGGTCAATGATAATGAATGTTCCTGGTTCTGTTGATGAGACAAATGGACCACACTAACATTTCTAACTCTAAGGGGCAAAATGAAATTAAACATAATAGCTAAACATTCTATTATTAAAATTGTAAGTTTCAGCCATTCCCAACTTTTCATCAGGAAACCCCTTAACTTCAAATTAACTTTAAATTTCAATCCATAGTTACTAATGTTCTATGCAGGAAAGACCTGTTTTAAAACTAGCCATAACCCATAAACTCAATATAAAGAGAGCAGATTTGCACACGAGCTTAGCAATTATTTTGACATTTATTAGAAAATTGTATCATCTCTCACGAGACCTCAGTGTGAATCTTCACAACCATTCTTTTAAACCAATTACTGTGTTCAGATTTAAATTTTCAGCACACTTTTTTCAGGTTGCTATTACATTTAATACAAGCCTGTGGGTGTAGAAAACCTTGGTTATTGATCTGTTTTTTATTAGAAATAAAAAAGTGATAGTTGACATGCCAAATACTTTCATCCTCAGGTTGCAGTGCTGGCAGATGGAAGAGGTAAGTAAAGGGCCTCTTGACTCCTTTGAGTCCCTGTGCCTACCGGTGCTCCCTAACTTGTGTGTCTATGTGCTGCCCCCCCACCTTATCATCATGAATACACAGGCAGTGCTTTATTTATGGGGAAAATGCAGAGTCCACAGTCAAGGGTCAAAGTATGAAAAACATGAAGGCATATGTCATTGGCACCCTATAATGGTTTGATGATGACATTTATAATCTGTGCTAATATTGTTCTGTTAGAAAAGGCATTTTTATAGAAAAGCTTCCAAGATATAAGGGCTTATCTACTGATGTCCTAGACAAGTCCTTGATAAATAAGGTGTGCACACTCCTTAATTTCAGGACAGTAGTAAATTATATCTTGCATGTTTTATGCAAGCCAGCCCTATTTTCAATGCCTGCCTTGGGCTGAAGATCTGAATGACCCATAAGCTCAGTGGTCGCCCATGTGTTATTCGCTACCTGTCCCCTCTAAATGCAGCGCTGCATATTCGGAGTGACATTAAGCTCTTTGCCCTCCATTCTAGTAGTGTAAAGAGCTGTACCTTTGGGCCTGACTTGCACCTCATTGTGCAAAAACCAAGCACCGTATGTCCATTTTTTTCACTTTTCTCATTGGCCCTGGCTTCCTAAATAAATGTGGAAGCTATATGCAGAATAGTGTAGGGATGGCCTTAAACCTGTAACCATAAAACATTTCTTTAAGTTTTAACATGCTATTTACAAGAATAACGTTCCTTCAAAATAATAATTTCAACAGTTTTCTGAATTAACCAGAGCTATCTGTAAAGGAAACATACAGAATCCTCCCCTACCAGTTTCCTTCCAGGTGATTAAAAGTTATGTTAATTGAACTGGTCCCAATACTGATCCTTTGAGGGCCTTGATAATCTGAGCACTTTAATTTGTTTTATCCATGCACAATTTTATACCTTTGTCTGTATTTTCTGAAGCAATCTCCCCAGTAACAGTATTAAATGCCTTAGCATTCTAAATACATTGCATCATTAGCATTTCTCTATTATAAGTTCTAACTAACATCCCTTGGGTTCATGCAATGGTAGCCTGATGCTTTAACCTTATCCAGTATTTTTGGCCTTTGTTAAAGTTGTAGTCAAATATCAATTTCGCAAATGTCTGAATTATTTTCATAACTATGAGCATTGTGTCAATGGCTCCTCCCTAGTGAAAACATTAAAGCACTCTGTATTCAACATATCAACCTTATCTCTTTTCTTATTCATTTTTTTTTTCATCCAGGTCATCTTTTGCCAGTATTTTCAGTTTTGCATTTTGAGCATTTTTATGTGTGTACAACTTTTTAAGATTTCATTCTTTTTTAATTTCTGTGACTTTTCTAAAAATCACGTAATTCAGGTAAACCAATTTGCTCATAAATGTTATAACAGGATAACAGAATGGTTTACAGTCTTACATGTGTAACCCTTTCTTGACCACTCTTGTAGAATAGGATTTACACTCTCTTAAATAGTATTTATCTATTTGCAATCCAGGGCCCTGAATTCTCTTTTCTTATGAAAGATATTGGGAACTGGGATTCACAGCACAGCCCCTCGACCGAGTGGACACTGAGGAAATACACCTCAGGGGAATACCACAAGGAAAATATAACATACAGATAGATTAGTAGTAAGTTATTTTCAAATCCATTCCCAGGAAACAAGCAGGATTCCAGGCATCACGGGGAGACCTTAGTAAAGGGCCCAACCACACCATTGATATTAGTTTTCTGGAAATTTAAAGTTGTGGTCCACTGTTTTTATATGCTTCCATTAAACACAATTATGCTGTGGTTACAAAGCATGTATGTGACCATATACTCGCCCACTTTAACTATGCCTCATACAACTAGACAGTTAAAACAAAAACACATGTACCCGTAAATGGTCATGCTTACAGTATGTAACAGAAAAAAATTCATAAAACTGGTTTCCTGGTTAGGAATATTCACTTCCCCTCAAATCATTGGATCTATGCCGCATGAACTATATATGATTTCCTCAAGACCAAAAAAGACCTCTGTGGTGTTCAGATTTAATAAAAGTTATAAAATCCAAAGTAGCTGTAGCACACAATTCAGTTTTGATAATGCAAAAAGTGACTTTTATTGGCTCATTGCAGACTTCAAAAACATGGCAACGTTTCGGGCCACACAGGGCCCTTTCTCGAACCTAAAATTACATTCAAAGTGCTGTGTTAAATAGACAATTGAAGGGGGTGGTGTGACAACCATGTGGGAGGGACTAGGAAATTATCCAATTAACAATTTGTTAAAATACATCCACATCTGTTAAACATTTACAGATCCAATGTGTTCCACTTTTATCCTTAAAATATATTCAAAAAATGTCCATCATACAGACACCTTGTGCAAATCCATGTATCTTAATAAAATATTAAAATATCAGTGAAAATAGACAGTGTAAATATATATTTAGAAAGATTTTTACAAAATGAAAACTTTTTGTTAAAAATACAGCAATCTGAGACTCAAAGTTAGTACCTCTACCGCATCAAATACCCGTTCTTTCAAAACATTTCGGGGTATGTAGATCATGTGCTGGTACTGGTCTTCAGATTGTTCTCTGTTCAATGGCCTTAAAAAAGAAAATATCTTTAGTAATCATAAATATAGAAATATTCAATAAGATACAATTATGTACAAACAAGTCTGCATACCTACTGATAAATAAACATTGCTGGTGTATAGTCCTTATTCAGACCCCATGGCCACACTGTGTCTAGTCTATGGATCCATTGCATTTCTAGTTTGTGTAGGGCCAATAATCTGTTACCTCCCTTTCTTGGTATTGGGACTGTGTCAATCACTTCGGGTAGGGCAGTTTGTCCTGTACGAATCGTTGATTTATGTTTAGATATACGATCTTTGATTTTCTGTGTTGTTTCCCCCACAGATAATAGGCCACAAGGACACTTTAATAGATACACCACAAATGACAATTCACACGTGAAATAATGTTTGATATTATATTGCTTGCCAGAGTGTGGATGATGAAATGTGCTCCCTTTTATTACTGAATTACACTGACAGCAATGAAGGCAGGGAAAAGTGCCAAATTTGGGATTTTGTAGAAAAGGTCCCCTCTGGGGCTTCCGACTGCCCACATCAGCTTTAACTAGCCGATCCCTTAGATTTTTTGCCCTTTTATAGGCCAACATTGGCGGTAAATTGAAGCTTTGAACCTCTGGAAGACACGACTGTAAAATATGCCAGTGTTTGTGAATGATCGTGCCAATCTGTCTGCTGGCTGTATTGTAACGGCTAACAAATACAAGTCTCTTATTATCATCTTGTCTATCCTGTTTCTTGGTTAGCAAGGCTTGTCTATTGTGTTGTTGGACTTGTTCTAAGCAATTAGTGAGTGTCTTTCGAGGGTACCCACGTTTGTCAAATCGTATCATCATGTCATTTAAGGAATTATCACACTCCCCTGGATCACTCACTATCCTTTTAACTCGCGTGAATTGCGATATGGGAAGAGAATTTTTAAGGGAATTTGGATGGAAACTGTCGTAGTGTAATAAATTATTCTTATCCGTTGTCTTTCTGTATAGACGAGTTTTAAGATGATTAGCATCTTTTGCTATTTTAACATCTAAAAATTTGATGTATGTCAAGTCATAACTAATTGTAAATTTTAAAGTCTCCTCTATACTGTTCAGAGAATGATAAAAGGTCATAAGACTCTCACTGTCCCCATCCCATAGTAGTAGTAAATCATCGATATACCGAATATATAGGATACAGTGGGATTTAAAGAGAGGGTTATCGTAAACGTTAGATTCTTCCACATAGGCCATATATAAGTTGGCATAGGAGGGGGCTACATTACTGCCCATGGCTGTCCCCCTCTGCTGTATATAGAAATTGTCTTCAAAAAGAAAATAATTTTGATGTAATACTATCTCCAACAAATCCAGAAAAAAACTTTTTTGTGTAGATGAGTAGTCTGTTTTGTTCAAAAAGAAATTAACTGCTGCAATTCCTGACTCATGGTTGATGGAAGTATACAGACTAGATACATCTAAACTGACTAGCAGGATGTTATCATTAGGTAATGTAATTTGTTCCAATATGTTTAAAAGGTGTGTAGTGACTTTCACATAAGATTTAGTGTCTTGTACCAGGGGTTGTAGTATTTTATCCAAAAAAATCTGTACCTGCTACAATTGGGCGTCCTGGTGGATTTTTAGGATCCTTATGAATTTTTGGCAAAATATAGAAGACAGGGGTAATAGGATTATCTTTGATGAGAAATTGTTTAATTTCTTCATCTATTACACCTGTCTCCTTCGCATCAAGGATTTTGTCCAGGATGCACTGCTGTATAGATGTTAATGGATCGGAATTAACTTTGTTATAGACAGTAGTATCCGAAAGTTGTGACATAATTTCATCCATATATTGTTGTTTATTCATTATCACCAGGGCGCCCCCTTTGTCAGCAGGTTTAAATATAAGCTTATCATTGTTAACCAATTCTTGCAAACATTTGTTCTCTTGATAGGACAGATTGGGTTTACTATTTAACATAGGTTTACGCTTAATTTTTTGTTTTATAGTTTCAATACACTCTGTACTAATTTAATATATGCCTCCACAACATTATCTGTTGTAGATGGTGTAAAATAACTTTTATTACGTAGCCCCATGTTTTTTAAGGACAACTGAGAGTGGCCTACCTCCGCATGGCTATAAAAATTGTCAGATATGTATGGTTCTTTAGAGAAATGTCGTTTAAGACGTAAATTACGATAAAATTTCTGCAGATCAACATCTAATTCAAATGTATCACGTTTGCTAGTGGGACTAAAGGATAGGCTTTTTTGTAACACAGATAGCTGTTTAGGTGTTAACATTGTATCTGATATATTGAATACTAACGTTTCTGTGTCTTCTTTGTTGTCCTGGAGGGTTGTTGTCTCCGTTCGGTGGCAGTGGTATAGTCCCTGGGATAACTCTGCCTCGTGCTGTTGTCCAGTGCGCTTCCTCTTGCCTCTACGCGTCTTGGGGGGCTGTAATCTAAAAAAGAGGACGATGTGGAGCTTTCTGTGGCGTTCTCTGTGTAATTGTCAGGGATGTTCCAGCGAAGTTTCTTCCCTTGCGGTCGTCTTCTCTGTGTGACGTCAGCGCGTTCAACGCGGTCACGTGATGTGTCACGACGTCCTCCACGTTGCATTCCACCGCCTACTGCGTTCCACTGGTACACTTGTCCGGTTCTATAATCTTCCGCATCTCGATGGAACTTAACAGTCCTCCGATGTCTGGAGATTATTTCATCTGTTTTGGTAAGGATTTCCCTTAATTCATCAGCTTGTAGGGAATGTTTCAATTGCACCTCTATTTCTTTTATTCGTGATTCCACTTCCGGAATACTATTCTGTAAATATTCAATGTTTAGCAGTAATATATCAAACGAGCACTTGTTTACTATTTGTTCATAACGTTTAATAAAGTCAGTGTTGTCCTGGAAAATAGTAGGTCTCAGGATTACACGTAAGCCACGTGGAATCCACTTCAGTTTGTAATATTCTTTAAGCGTTATGGAGTGGAGTTCCAAACCTGTAAGGCGTCTTTTCTCCTTCTCCAATTCCCGTGCAAGATTTTGTCCAGTAGGTTCGGTCAGGAAATAAAAGTTATAGGCCCCCATAAATTCATTTATCACTCATAAGATAACTTGAAACTTGGTTACAATGGCTTTTATGTATAAAGTGGTTTGGGGATAAGGAGTGTGATGTGAGTTTTCTTCTTTTATATATATATTTTTTACAGACCAAGTACTGCTGTTTGGTGCAATAAGGAGGACTGTGCCCTGTGAAAATGATAATTTGGAGAGAAAGCTTTTATCTATATGTATCCATAGGAATGTTTTCCCTATTACTCCTATGAAGGCCAAAAGTTGTGGTGTAGTTTTGGAACCAAATAATATTTTTCTTTAAATGGTAAATTAATATCTAAAATACATTTACTTCAAGGAAAAACTTTGATTGTCAACCCCTTGTGACAAGCAGTGAAAATGCAACAGATCACATTGGGCATATATTGTGTAATATGAAGTATACACATAAATTATTAAAGGGGATGTACACCTTTAAATTAAATATGTTATAGAAAGGTCATTTCAGTTGGTCTTAATTTTTTTTATAGTTTTTGAGTTATTTGCATTCTTCTTCTTCTGACTGTTTCCAGCATTGAAATGGTTGGGTCATTCCAGCAGCCAAAAACGATACCCCTGTAAGGCTACAATTTTATTGTTTTTTATTACTTATATTTCTCTTCAGGCCCCCTAATATTTATCCGGCAGTCTCTCTTTCATACCATTGTCTGGTTGCTAAGGCAATTTGGACTCTATCAACCAGATAGCTGCTGAAATTCCAGATTGGACGTCTACTGATTAAAACGTAAAATAATAAAAAAAATAAAAAACACACAAATAATACAAAATTAAGAGCATGCAAAAAAGGGGGTATGAGGCTCAAGATTAAGTGCCTTGGAGGGCAAGAAACATGTAGGGCCAATGGAGATATTATTCCTTTTTCAAACAAAACTACAATAAGGGGCAGGTTTACTAAGCTCGAGTGAAGTTTGGAATTTAAAAAAGTTCGAATTTCGAAGTAATTTTTTGTTTTGGGCACTTCGACCATGGAATAGGCTACTACGACCTTCGACTTCGATTAGAATGATTTGAAGTAAAAATCGTACGACTATTCGACATTCGATAATCGAAGTACAGTCTCTTTAAAAAAAACTTCAACTTCATACTTCGCCAAATTAAAGCTACCGAAGTGCAATGTTAGCCTACAGGGACCTTCCACAGCACTTTTCTAATTTTTTTTTGATCGAATAGAAATCCTTCGATCGATCGCTAAAAATCATAAGATTTGATTGTTCGAATACCCTAAAAATCCTTCGACTTCGATATTCGAAATTGAAGGATTTCAATTTGAGGGTCAATTAAGTTTTTTTAACTTCAAAATTCGACTCTTAGTAAATCTGCCCCTAAATATTACATTTTTAACTTTGATTTTGGCGGCCCTTGTGGAATTTTTCTGAGTGCCCAATACCCCTTTTTTGCTTGCTCTTGGTTTATCCGCTCCCTAAGCTGAGAGTCTGGGGCTGGTGCACCTGGACCACCTGTTCCACATGGTGAGTGATCAACATACTTTTTGTCCTGTGCTCCTCTTCTTTGGTGGTTTAATACAAAATTAAGACCAATTGAACATGGTCTTAGAATAGCACTCTCTACATCATACTAAAAGTTAGCAAGCAAGCAAAAACACTAAGCTTGTGGTCAATGAAACTGGAATAGAATTTGACTAAAAGGTATGCTGAGATATACACACTAAACACACTAGTTAGAATTTCATATTATCATAGGAGTTTCAAATGCAAATGCATGCTAGGCTATTGTGGAGATGTTTGGTAGTCAGAGGGAGAATGGTAAATTATCCAATCCTCTTCCTTTCCTTGCAGACCTGTAACACCAGTGCACATGGAAGAGAAGTTATATTCTAAAAAAAGACACACATTTTTAAATGGCATTCTAAGTTGTTGAAGAATAACATTATAGGATTATTTAAAACTAAATTAATGAATTGTTTATAAAAAAAAAAAAGTAATTTGGGGTTCACTTTAGGTGCAATTAAAATTGTTATTTAAAAAAAGTTGCGTCCCCTTAAACTATTAAGTTCTGCCTGGCTGTCCCTACTCTGAGAATGGATAAAGAATTGGTGCTGAGACAAGTAAACATTGTTCCTGAGAGACTTGACTTGCTCATCCATGCAACAATTACCCTATCAATTCAGCGCCCTCCAGTGCAACAGTGCAAGGAACTCCAGAATGTATAGTTTATTAAAGAGAGAGCATTTTTATGGTTGTTCAACCAAGGCAACTACTTTTGATTCCCATAAACACATTATCTAAAAGGGTTGACATGCAGAGGATTAAAGTAGAGCACAAAATTGGTATATTGATCATTGCATTACATTTTCTTCATGACTCCACAATTTTAGCCTAATCTAATGATTAGAATAAAATGTAATAGTATACCATTAAACACTGCAATTTGCCTTCATGTAAAAGGACACTTTGTGAAATTGCAGTATCACAGCACATAATATATATATAGACTTCGAGCAAGCAAGGAGGATCCACATTCACAGGTCTTAAAGATAATGAAAAAACATTTATTACAAATTATGGAACTGATCCCTGCAAAAATTATCTTCCGGTCGTGGCAAAATACCTGTACACACGCAGATACACACTCGTAAAAAAAGTAGACACGCGGATGCACGTGGACTTAGTCCGTGCATGCATACGCAATGGGCAGGGGGCCTGGGGCTCCCCAGTCCGACCCTGTATACAGGCCCACCAGGACTGCTGTTTTATATATATAAAAAATCTTATGTATTGTTTGTGGGTTGTAACATTTGCCAAATGTTCCTTCTGTTTTTAAGACTTCTATCATATTCTTGTTTTTTCTTTTTCCTTAAAACTGGTGGCATATGCACATTTGAAGTTTTGCCTTACATTTTCTGGCGTTTTGAAACTGTATGGTAAATTGTACAACTGTGAATTACTTTACTGCTTCTTTGACACTGCTTTTTAACTGTCAGGGTCTTTCTGACCTCCGTGAAGTACTTGTTAGCGGAAAAAGGCCCATGTGTCAAAGAATTACATTGCTTTCATTATAACCTGTCAAAAGGAAATACTATAAAATGAAATAAAATTCAGTTTATTTTTTTCCTCCTCACTGTAAAGGAAGGAGTAAGGCAGTGTGTGAGAAACATAGGGTGAAGGATTCGAATGAAAAAAACTTCGAATTTCAAAGTATTTTTTTTGGGTACTTTGACCATCGAATAGGCTACTACGACCTTCGACTTCGATTCGAACCAAAAATTGTTTGACTATTCGACCATTTGATAGTCAAAGTACTGTCTCTTTAAAAAATACTTCGACTACATACTTCGGTAGTTTAAACCTACCGAGGTTCAATGTAAGCCTGTGGGGACCTTCCGCAGCACTTTTCTATGGTTTTTTTAATTGAATAAAAATTTTGATCGATCGATTAAAATTCTTTCAAATCGAACGATTTTCATTCGACCGATCCATTGAAAGTATTTGCTATCACATGTCCCGTAATAACAGAACAGGGAGTTAATGGTTGGATAGAGAATATGTGAATTACCACATTTAAAGGGGTGGTTCACCTTTAAATTCACATTTAGTATGTTATAGAATGGCTAATTCTTAGAAACCTTTCAAATGACCTTCATTAGTGATGGAAGAATTTATTTAGCAGGTGAAAATTTGCGGCGAATTTCTGTGTTTCCATATCATTGCACTGCATTATATATATATATATTTTAAAATATCCATTATAGTATAGAGTAGGTTACAGCACTGGAACACTGCAGTTAGCTGTAGAATGTTTAACAACCATAATTTAATATAGGTTCAGCCACCTCTTTTATGAAATCTATATTTAAATAATTATTGGATAATCATGGTTAGCAGTATGAAGGGGTCATCTGGTGTGTAAAGATTGACAACTTCAACTGTTAATTAATCCTGTAGGGTTTATTCAGAGATCAAGGGAACTGGTGCAGCAATATTAATTTGTCTTCTTGCGCACAAAAATGACATTAAAAACCATGGCAAAAGACTAACTGAGTGACCTTTCATTGCAGTGAATTTATAAACATGAATTATCATGTTGTTTTGTATAGTAAATTTATATTTTCTTGAATGTTTTTCTAGTGCTATAAGCATAATTTTTTTTGACATGAATATTCCCTTTTTTGATGTGTGTATATATATATATGGCTTGTAGTACAGTGAAAAGTCGCAAAACTTCATTTCACTGCATACAGACCATGCAGAAGTACGCAAAGTACAGCAAACCTGAAGTAATGAGACCTGCCAGACTACCTACTAAGTATGATAAAGGAAATGCAGTAAGTGAATGTGAGTTACAGTTAAAGGGTCATATTCTGAGACAATTTGCAATTGGTTTTCATTTTTTATTATTTGTGGTTTTTGAGTTATTTAGCTGTTTATTCAGTAGCTCTCCAGTTTGCAATTTTATGTTCAAATTAGGGTTCAAATTATTCTAGCATCCATGCATTAATTTTAATAAGAGACTGGAATTGGAGAGGGCCTGGAGTTTCATGACTGTATAAAAACACTCTGCCTTCGGCCTCGAGTTTTTATATGGTCATGAAACTCCTCGGTAACCTATAATATAGTGAATAAAGTACCCCCTCTTGTAAAATATAAGGATATTATAAGTTACCAAGGAGTTTCATGACCCTATAAAAACACGAGGCCGAAGGCCGAGTGTTTTTATACAGGTCATGGAACTCCGAGGTAACTTATAATATCCTCATATTTTACAACTGGGGGTACTTTATTTATTATAATACACAAATTTTAGTGAGTCATGTGACAGAAATTACATCACTACTCACCGTTTATAACTGATGACATCACTACTCACCGTTTATAAGGATATAATTTACAAGATATTCATGGCTTTTGTGTATTATATGCTTATAATTTACAAGAGGGGGTACTTTAATCACTATATAAATGGCTCTTAGTGATGTCATCCATTATAAACGGAGCTTAGTGATTTTTAACACATGACTCACTAAAACTTGTGTATTATAATAAATAAAGTACCCCTTGTTGGAAAATATATTAGAAGATATTAGAAGTTACCTCGGAGTTCATTGACCTGTATATTCATATGGTCATAGAACTCCTCGTGGCTTCTAATATTGTTATATTTTTCATTCTTGTTCTTCAACGTTCAAATCCCAAGATGTATTTGGCATTTCTTTGGTCAACCCTGGAATCGAAAATACTGTAGTTGTTTTCAGTTTGCTGAAAACGAAATGACCATGCTAAACTGATGGCCCAGATTAGCTTGGATCAATTTGAATATGAGGGTTTCCCATTTTCTCTTTATTCATCCAGATCTTAGAATAGGGCTGAATGATAGATTTGGTCCATTCAGAATAATGATGTACTTAATAGTGTTTCATAAGCTGTCAGACAGGCTATATTTTAATGTCACCAGCTCTCAGTTGCTTGAACAAATTTAATGGAATTGCTGCTGGTGGGCTGTGTGTCTTATCGTCTGTATCCCAAATTCACACTAAAATGTTTTTCTTTCCTTAGAAGATGACATTATTTGTTTTTTTTCAGACAAGGTTATAGCCTTGCAGGTGGAACAGGGGAGGAGGGAACAGGAAAAACATAAGTAACATCGAGTTATTGGTAGAAGAATGCAATGTATGTCTATCCTGCATGATAATTTATCTCTGATAAGTGTTCTGCATGGTCAATATCTAGGGATGAACACTAGATTTAAAAGAAGCTATTAGGAATGGCATAAACACAGGCTCATGCATGTTTTTTTCTGCAATTATAAAAGCTACTGCTCCATTTTCTTCTTTATAAGTTGGTTTATTGAGTTAAGTTTTAGTCTCACAGATAGATTTGGCTAAATTAAATGCATGGATTCTGAGAAATACTCTGTTGTTCATTTTGTTCTGCAGAGTTTTGGATCCTGAATTATTTGCTCTACATCATGCTGGCATTGTTGTCTTGACAACAGAAACAACCTTTCTGGATGAGCGAATAGGGAGCCCAGGTCACCTTCATCCCTCACTTAAACTAGATCTTACATGATGAACCAAACTAAGTGGTAAACACTTATAAATTAAAATCAAGATGTTCAATATTTTGCTGCTGTGTTACATTAATTACAATTGAATGACAATATGAGAATGCTTCTATTTAATTGCAAATGACTTGTCAAATCCTTTCAGTTCTAAAGGACAAACCACATCAACAGAACTTAGAGTGTGATATATATGAATATAATCATTCTCTCAACATTGCTGAAATGAGAGTTATTTCAAGGCATCTCCTCCTACCTTGAAGGGCAGATTTATCAACGTTTGAGGTGAAAATTCGAATTTAAAAAATTTCGAGTTAATTTTTGCGTACTTCGACAAGGGAATAGTCTAAATTCGATTCGAATTTGAAAAAAAATTGAAATTCGAAATATATCATATTCTGTCTTTTTAAAAATTCGACTACAACCATTCGCCATCGAAAACCTGCCAAATTGTTGTTTTAGCCCAATGGTCCCCAAGCAGTACCTCTTGAGCAACATGTTGCTCTCCAACCCCTTGGATGTTGCTCCCAGTGGCCTCAAAGCAGGTGCTTATTTTTAAATTCCAGGTTTGGAATCAACTTTTGGTTGCATAAAAACCATGTGTACTGCCAAATAGAACCTCCTGTAGGCTGCCAGTCCACATAGGGGCCACCAAATAACCAATCACAGCCCTTATTAGGCACCCCAGTAACTTTTTGCATGCCTGTGTTGCTCCCCAACTTATTATTTTTAAATGTGGCTCACGGGTAAAAAAAAGGTTGGGGAACCTGTTTTAGCCTATTGGGGACCTCCGAGAACCTATGTGGAGTCAATTGGTGGACTTTGAATTGAATTCGTTTGAATGCGCTATTACTTCGTTTCGTATGATTCGAATTTGATCGAATACGATCGAAAATGGACCAAGAAAAAACTTTGACTTCATTAGAGTTGGTCTTTTTGAATTCAAATTTTGACGTTTTTTAAATTCTAAATTCGACCCTTGATAGGACAGTTCTCAAGAGCAGGACTGCCCTGCCTAAAGCAGGACATCTGACACCCTACTCTAAACACAGATTCCAACGCAGCATTGTTACAAATCCAGTATTATTAGACATATCTTGTAACACCTTCAAATGTTCTAACCCCACAGAGGCCAATCAGCTATTGGCTTTGATTGATGCAGTTAAAATTTTGAAAGCAAATTTCTGTTTGAAAACTAAGAATTCAAAAATACCATTTATCTAATTTAATTTAATTTAATTAGACCTTTGTATATTTGTCTCTATAGATCTGAATGACAACTTAGTGACACTTTGAACAGGAAGTAATAAACACCTTTATTCAATATTTTCTGAAAAAAACTCTGACCAAACCCACACAGGTTGTTTTGCCTTATTTATTTATACACTTTCCCGAATATTTTGTTTGCAGCGAAAAAAAGCGAAATACGAATCATACAAATTTTTCTGATTTTCCACCAAAAAGTCCAGTGACTTATAAGCAACCTCGGCAGGTCTGAGATGCAGGATTTTCGGTTTCGACTTTTTCCAATGTATGTTTCTTTTATTCCACTAAAAATTCAGATTTTTAACTTAAAAAACAAATTTTGGGGGTTTTTGGCATTCGGAGTTTAGTAAATAACCCCCTTTGTTAATTGCCACTGCACCTGCAGTACTCCTATGTGTTTTTAACCCACAATGTTTTAACTTACACTGATGTAGATATATTAATTTAACACATACACACCAGTCACAAGCACTGCAGTATTTTCTCATCTTTTTAAAAAAATGTGAAAAAATATTAAACATTTAATTTTTTTCCATTATCATACTATATAGTAGTATATTGTATAATGTTACATTTAATATACAGTCTTTTTAAATTTTACTTTGCATTTTATTTACCTGGGTGGAAGAAGCTTAATTATTTCCTAGTCCTAAGTTTTTTTCATGGTTCACATAATGGTCGAAAGCTTTTGTGTAAGATATGTATACAGTGAGCTCAAATGAATGGAATTAGCATGAAAACATTAGCACTAAGCAGAGAGCACAAGCTGGCCACATCATGTTTATGCATGTCTTACGTATATAACCCCTTTTAGTATTTCCTTTATTTGTGAAGATGATACAGTGCAGAGCTGCAAATGCATGCTAATTGTCTCTTGTTGCTTGAAAGGTTTTCACTAATGGAAAATGATGTTCAGTCATGCAGATTTCTATGTACTCAACAGGTTTTAACAATATGTGTCTACATAAAAAAAAACATAAAGGGGTATGTGGCTAAGAGCACCTGGGTCTATAGAGTGTCAGGTCATTTCATTTATACAATAGTCACAATATTGGTTTCAGTATTTTATGTACTAGACCTATTTGTTAAGTGCATAATATTGAAAATGTTATATAATGTACTCAAGGGTATTCCTTGAAATGTTGGGTTTGTAAATTAAATTTCAAAAAGCCTACTTTTGTTTGGTCATGCTTGTTTATGAGGAATTTCAATCATCAGTAGGTGTAAAAAAAGAATGTCAGTATGTGAAGCAGAAATACTACATAGTGTAGACATGAATCAAGTGTCAAAGTGACTATTAAAAACATGAGCACCACAACCATGCCATATAGAGCCAATCAGGGAGCCGCAAAAGTTCAAGACATAACTTTTAAAATCATATTATACATAGCAAATACGCAAAAATGACAAGCGCGTTACAATGGAGAGGTGTCCTCCCTGGGACAAAATTAAGCAAGCCACGCAGGGGATTTGTGTATACACATAGGGGCTGATTTATCAAAGGTCGAAGTGAAAATTGGAATTAAAAAAAAAAATCTAATTTCGAGCTAATTTTTGTGTACTTTGACTAGGGAATACTGTAGTCCAAAAAAATTTTGATTTTTCAAAGTCCACCAATTGACTCCAATTACAGGTTCTAGGAGGTCATGCAGGAGGCTAATACAGCAATTTGGCAGATTTTAGATGGTGAATGGTTGAAGTCGAATTTTTAAAGATACATGATAAATTTTCAATATTTGAATTTTAGATTTTTTTTCGAAGTCGAATCGAATTTGGACTATTCCCTAGTCGAAGTACACAAAAAATAGCTAAAAATTTGAATTTTTTTCATTTGAAAATCCACTTCGACCTTTGATAAATCTGCCCCTCAATGTACTGTAGCTGTTATTGTTCCATGCAACCCATAAGTGGTCTTGAAAAGACTGATATCATTGTTAATGTCTCTTTGTGTTTGTTTTCACTAAAACAAGTAAATGACACATTGTTTTTAGCTGTTTCAATTCTTCATGAAAAAGAAGGTTGAAGTTCACGAAGGCAAAACCTAAAAATGCCAGAAATCACATTCCAGTATGTGGAATTTCAATTTCTGGACTGATAGTATTATTGTGGTCAGTGACTGGTGATGTGCTGGACCCTGTCACTACACCTAAACCAATAACCTCAGCTAACCTCCCCTGCATCTCACTTCTTAGTCTTACTAACACTAATAAAGTCATAAATATCTTATACAGAACTTGGCAATTAAAGGAAAAAATGGAAGACACCAAAGAGGTTTAACATTTAAAACATGTTTTCTAGTGGGAACTTACAATACATACTGCTTTTAAAAAGCTTTGGCAGGCAAAATGATACTGGGTGCCTGCCCCTCCTTGCGTGAGTGTACCTTTTTAATTTCGGTGCATGGGGCAGGAGAGAAAGGTCAGGGAGCAGCGCCCACAAGAGCTGGGGACCACCTGACAAAGGCTCACAGCGTAGTGACTACAGATATATTAGTGTAGATAATAGTGTTCATTTACTTACTGTAAATGCTGCATATGTAAATTAGGTGCAGGTAGGGAAATCACGTGACTTTTCATCAGAAAAAAAGAATTTTTATCCACTTTTGACTTTACATGTTGTAACTTTCATTTTGCATAATCAAATTAGGATTTGGGTTCGGTTTGGTATTTGGCGAATCTTTCACCAAGGATTCGGGGATTCTGCCAAATTCCAAATAGTGGATTTGGTACATCCCTAGTGAATATATAGCATTAAACAAAACTTAACACTGACATTTTAGTTGCACAGCGTACCCCAGAAATAGACAAATGGATCATTTGGGCATAATTGATAATTTTTGTAACCATTTAACAACTGTTACATTTTTTGTCTTAAAATATAATTACTAAATACTTTGGGGCCCATTTACTTAGTTCGAGTGAAGGAATAGAATAAAAAAAACTTCGAATTTCGAATGTTTTTTTTGGCTACTTCGACCATCGAATTGGCTACTTCGACTTTGAATTGAACGATTCAAAATAAAAATAGTTTGAATATTCGACCATTCGATAATCGAAGTACTGTCTCTTTAAAAAAAAAACTTAGACCCCCTACTTCGCCACCTAAAACCTACCGAGATGCAATGTTAACCTATGGGGAAGGTCCCCATAGGCTTTCCTATGTTTTTTTGGTCGAAGAAAAATCATTCGATCGAAGGATTCAAAGGATTCAATCGTTTTTCATTCGATCAAACGATCAAACTATTTGCGGTAAATCCTTCGGCAGTCGAATATCGACCATATGTAAATTTGCCCCTTTGTGTGTATTGTTTTAATCAATTTTTTAATTAAACAGGGAGAAAAGGTATATGAAAGTTACATGTTAGGTCCTTGCTAAATAGATAATTAGATATCTGTAGCACATACAATCCCACTACATAGTTGACTTCTGTTTACCTTGCTCAGGGTATTCTAGATTATAGTCCCTGGGGCTGATATGAATGATGCATAATCTCTGTAAAGCACTGCAGAAATGTGTTGGTGCTATGTTAATGCCAAGAATTAAATAAGTAAAATTAAAATCTACCACGAAAGGATCAAAATGTGCTCTATTTCAAACAAGAGATTACATGTTTGGGTCACATAACACAATAATTACATGGGACCCAAGCAATAAATCATGTTTCCCAGTGCAGAGAAAGTGCAGGATAAATATCAGCCTTGTTTATCCATAGTATAACGGACAGCTCATTATGCTATATGCTGTTATATATATTATTATTGTGACATTTCAGGCATATGCACAAGGATTAGAAATCTTATCATAAATGCACTAAGACATTTCCTAAATTCACATTTTCAGATAAACTGCAGAAAACTATATTGGAAGAGAAGTTCATGTTGTTCTGAGCTCTACAAATGTGAAAAATCCTGGAAGCAGAGTTAAACTGTTTTACCAGGTCAGAATTATATTCAATATATACTATGGAAATAAAGCCCAAAGATGCAGTATCATTAATTACTTAGGGATGTAACAAATCAATGATTCAATTTCGGATTTGGGATTTGGCCAGGGCAAGATTCGGATTCAGCCAAATCCAAGTGTCTGGATGAACTAAATAAGAATCCTTAAACTCACATGACTTTTTGTTAAACAAACAAGGAAGTGAGTTATTTTTAACTGTGCAGTTCTCTTTTACCCTTCCTGACACTAATTTGCATATGCGGTTCAGAATCGGTTTGGGATTCGGCCAAATCTTTCATGAAGGATTTGGGTTCAGCCAAATCCCAAAGTAGTGGATTCGGTATATCCCTAGAATTACCATTACCATTAAAGATGTCAGGTTTGGGTGCAAAGCCGCAAACCTACAATCAGGGGAAGCGGATAGTCATCACCAAAGCAATGTGGGCTCCAATCAAGTGGAGCGCTCACCTCCTTGATATACACCTTTGTAGTGCCAGGTGCTATACTGTGGGACCCACTCCTGTCACTGGGTCAAATCGATATCCAAAAAGAAAGCCAGTAGCACACTGAGTCAGGTTGCAGTTGTGTTCAAAAGAAATTATTTTATTAAGCCCATATGCAAAAAGGCATTTTGGATATGGGCTTAATAAAATAATTTCTTTTGAACACAACTGCAACCTGACTCAGTGTGCTACTGGCTTTCTTTTTGCAAAGCAATGTGGGCTGGCACACATGCAGGCTACCAATAAAAAAAGCAGTAAAAATCTTTATTCAGTTTACATGTCCATAATCAGACTTAAGCATTTTGGACTCCAGTGTAATATTCATGTATTTCTTTGGCATTTATACTAATTACTTCTAGAATAATGTTCTATTAGGGTGCCATTTTGCATGCTTTCCATATTTCCCAGCTTTCCGATATGCTCAGATATATGGAAATGATGTTAATCAATGTCATTCTCTTACAAAAAAAGAATTGTTTTGGTGCAAATAGACTGATCCCCCACTTGCCTACTTAACAGTGCAAAGTCTCAAGGAACCTGCTATACCAATTTTGTGTCCTCAGCATTATTTGACTAACCCTACCCTTGCATTTAAGTAAAACAATCACACATCCATTTATAGTGGATGTAATTCTAAGCTGCATTCAAATATTAACTAGTTTAACATTTTCAATTATTTTAAAAATGTCAAAGTTTTTTTGTAAATGTAATTGCAATTGAAAGCACCATTTGTTTACTCCTTACTGTCTGAACCCCAATAGAATACACATGAATGATAGGCCAGGAGCTATAGATCTGTTTTTACCCATTTAAAAGTTTGAAACCTCTGACTACCATGAAAATTAATGTAAATTGAGCATCACAAATCAAATGCATTTTAATGCCTATTAATCTTGACAGTTATTTGTTTTATTGCTAGGTTTAATTTATTAGAACATAATAGATATTACGCATAAGAACTTTATTCATAACATGTTAATTCTCATGATATATTATTAATGCAGCGAAGAATTTTTATACAAGAAGTAACATTAATAAAAGATATGTATTTGTATATCCCATTTCCTAATCTTCATAAAAACTTCATTGTATATTTTGTTTTGTTTACAATGCTTTGTGTTTAATTTCAGAGAAGTAAAAGTGCTTGCAAGTGTGCCTCTAGATGTCATGAATACTTTAGCTTGCTTTCGAGAGATCCTACAGAAAACAAAGTATTCAAGTAGAGCACTCAGACACAGCAGGAAATTACTTGCTTTATTTCTTGCATGTGATTAAGGTGCAATGGATTACATATATACCTTTGTATTTGAAAGTGGCTTTTTGATTGCTATACTCTTAATGGCATTCATTGATGGCAGGGGCATAACTATAAATTTCCTCTCAAATTTTCAGAGGGACCTGAAATGAATTTGCTGTGCGATCACCGGTTGATGGCAGAGCAGAAAAATAAAAACACAAATAACAAAGTTGCACCATGCTATACCATAAAATGTTAGGTTTTGAAGAACATCTGCTGCTGATATAATACCAGTCTTGTTCCTGCCCCTATGAGTAAATTCATATGATCATCATATTTTTTTCCCTTGATTCCCTCTTTTCATCATATTTTTTTCCCTTGAGCTTTAAATTTAGCGCTGACCTTTTAAAGAAAATTTTGGACTTTTGTTTTGTACACGAGGAGAAACGAGGATCGGTGGGTCGGACAACCAAGGGGAAGTCTCAGAGACTTTGGTCATCTAACTTTTTATAAGTTTATATCTTTATTTACTTACTTCCTCATTTCCAGGCTGATTTTTATTTAGGGAAAATATATTAAAATTTGAGAGTGGCTTTTTCCGT
Source organism: Xenopus petersii (assembly GCA_038501925.1). NCBI lineage: Eukaryota > Metazoa > Chordata > Amphibia > Anura > Pipidae > Xenopus > Xenopus petersii. The sequence continues at coordinate 36,609,984 of CM076677.1, forward strand.
GATACGAGAAAAATGTGGGGGAAAAACATGAACACAAAAATTAAAAACAAAAAACACATTCTTGAACTGCTGCAATAAAGAGTTTCTTTTGCAGAGAAGAATTCCATCCTGTTCTTTGTTTGCACATCATGTTGCAGATTAATACATGTACTGTAGTACTGTATGAATCATAATTGTTAAATTACACTTTACATAATGACAATTGTACAAACATTAAATAGGTCTGCTACTGCATCAAAGGTGCAATTATATTGGGCTTTCAGGGTGTTATTTCAATAACATTATAATAGCTTATAATTAATGAAAATGCCATCAATTTGCAGTTAAGATTAGACCCTATATATCCCTGCTTTGTCCATATTAGCTATGTCTATATCAATTTGTATTTATCATTACAGTATATATCTTCCCATTTACTGAGCTTTTTTTGTTAAGTATGTCCTGTTTTCTCCTGTTGTGAAGCTGTACATACTCTATGGGGGCTATTTATCAAATATTTACACTTATTTATCTCAATATTTTCTGATAAAAACCCAGCTCGTTTTATTTATAAATACACTTTCCAAAGTCCAATGAAAATACTGTAAGTCCAATAAAAAAATTGCCTTCATGAAGATCACTAGAATGCTTTATTGGCTTATTTGCTCATTTTGATTTGTGGGTTTATAAAGAAATAACTATACATTTAATATACCTTTGCTTTATGTAGGAAAAAATAAGCTGTGCCAAACTTGTATTATTATTTTATATCCATAAGTAGTAATTCTGGTGTCCTGATTCTCATTTGCTTACTATTGCTCTCAAATATATATATTTTAACATACTGTTTTTTTTTTTTATTTATAGGGTTAAATGCAAGAGAACAAGTCAGCAGCCCTTCTTTTGCATTTAGTAAAGTAGGTTTTTCTGCAGGAGCTCTGAAAGCTCACCATCCTGTCCCTCCGGACCTTTCAGAAGAAGAATTTAATTCTGTGCACTCGATTGAAAGCAAAGCCCCCCTCCATCCCACCTTTCATTTATTATAACGTCTTATGACAAAACAGTTGGTAAGAAATTTCATTGTATGATTGATAACAAGCTCCGTTTGTAGATCAATTAGTCCGTGGGCTTGGGATTAATGTTCTCAGATTTTAATTAGTATTGCAAAGCTGGACAATGACAGTGAAATATTCTCAAATATATCAAGTTAATTTCATCTTCTTGCCGAAATAGGGTCTCAATCAACAAATCGTGATACCTGAGGGAAAGATTAGTATGCATATAGACATAGTGCTACCTTTCATTAATTCCCTCGTCCCATCAAGACTAGACAACTCTGCTTTCCAGAGCTACAGTACAGCATTTTAATCCAAAGAACTGCTTCCTGTCATTTCATGGTATTCGTCTCCCAGCAGATAATTTATCTCCTCCTGACATATTCATTTATTTGCAAATTATGTGAACTTAAACAAAAAGGTTAAATGACCTTATAATTAAAGGTCCTTAGCGAAAATGACACCAGAAAATAGTAATGTTTCTATTATTTATTTATCTTGCTTTAAAATACTGTAGCAAAGCTTATAATAAGGGTGGGTAGTCATTGGAGAGAAGTTAGAGCTTGAACAAAAACACAGAATTTGACAGCAGATACAACATACATTTTCCCTCTAACCCGTCTATTCTCTTGTCTGCCATTGATATCAGAGCTGTTTTATGCCTTTGATGGCCATAGTCATATGGCAGACAGAAGGGAATTCTTTACTCCATTAGCTCTTGAAATTACTACTAATACACAATTGCACTAAATAGTATAAAAATCCCAGTACTTCAGACTAGTCTTATAAATGAAAACTTTATATAGTTTGTTTTTTTAGCATTATTTTTTTCAGGAGAGAATGCAATGTGACCTGTAACCTGCAATGTTGTAGAATCACTGAACATTTCTAAATCTTGTCTAGTATCGTGTATGGAACTTGCTTTATTTTATAGATCATATTTTATGTACTTTCTTGTACTGCCGATAAGGTCTATTAAGCCAGTTTAAGTCAGAAAAGAAGCATGTAGATGACAACTAAACATTAAGGTGCAATGAGGCTGTGACCACAAAATTCATACAGCCAAATCAGGAGGTCCTCTACACTCAACCCATTATCAATATATTTAAGACATTTAGACATTTTGTACATTAAGATACCAAAAATGCCCTCCCTTTTAAACAAAACAGGGATTGTTTGTCCATACTGTATATTGCAATATATTTAAGCTTCTCATATGGTGTTATCACATAGACATCCATCATTAAAATCACACAGTTTTTTTTTTAAATTAATTATTATCATTACTGAAATATGACTGATGATTAACTAATTTTAGATATAATTCTACAATAGAAATTCTCCATTTAGACCACCAGCAAGGTCTTAAAGCACAGGTCCTTCATGAGCTTGGCAATCTTCATTAGTGATGGGTGAATCGCCAGGCACAAATTTGTGGCGAATTCCTGTGTTTCGCTGCGAGCAAATAAATTTGCCGGTGAAAATTCCCCTGCGGCAATTTCCAATTTTCAAGATTTTTTCGTGAAAACGTTCGAAATGCTCGTTTTTTTCGTGAAAAAGTTCGAATTGCACGATTTTGCGTGAAAACGTCTGAATTTCAAAAATTCTTAGTGAAAATGTCAGAATTTCACGAATTTTTTTAAATTAATTATTATCATTACTGAAATATTACTGATTATTAACTAATTTTAGATATAATTCTACAATAGAAATTCTCCATTTAGACCACCAGCAAGGTCTTAACGCACAGGTCCTTCATGAGCTTGGCAATCTTCATTAGTGATGGGCGAAGAAATTCGCCAGGCACGAATTAGTGGTGAATTCCTGTGTTTCACCGCCGGCAAATAAATTTGTCGGTGAAAATTCGCCTGCGGCAATTTCCAATTTTCGCGATTTTTTCGTGAAAACGTTCGAATTGCACAATTTTGTGTGAAACCGTCTGAATTTCAAAAATTCTTAGTGAAAATGTCAGAATTTCACAAATTTTTCGTGAAAACGGGCGAATTTCACAAATTTTTCGAGAACTTTCCGTTTTCACGATTTTTCGCAAATTTTTTACCCTTTTGCGAATTTTGCGGGAAATTTGCAAATTTTTCAGCAAAGTGAAACGGGAGAGATTCGCCCATCACTAATATTCATATGTATGCAAGAAATAAGAGGTAATATATCTTAAATACACTTTACACATGTCAACTTTTGTGTTAGTGAAACTGCTTGGATTGATTTTATTCAGCATCCCAAGCACTGTACATTGCTGTGTGACTGACGTAACAAGAATTGTGAGTAGGTATACAAGCAGAGTTCTCTATTGCTCATTCAAGTGTTATTCCATCCTGTGATAAGCATATAAATGATTATTTTAAACTGCTTCTCAATCAATTTTTGACTGTTTATTTCATATTTGTATGCACCGAAGTCTGTAATATTAATGAATGTTATTGCATTATACAGGAGCATTATAGAAAACTTTTACATTTCAAAAAAACTATTTGAGAGAAAGTGTTTTTATAGGATTGAGGTATATGATGTTGAAATGTTTGACATAACTAAGCTGACATTGCTCATCTTCCCACCAGTTACACCACATTCATTCAGTTGCACTCCCCAAAAAACAATTCTCTTCCTAAACCTCCTCTAATGACCCAAATGCTCAGTAGTACACGTGAACCTATGTGGAGAGGTAAAGGACTTGGTATAGGAGGCATGTTGTTTAAGAATAAAAAAGTTTCACATTTCTTTCTTGCCTAATGAGAGCCACGTCATATTGGCATGGGCTACAGGATTAACTATATATAACTATTTCCATAATCGTTTGGTTTCCTATAAGAACAAGTGAGATGGAAGGTTTATTTTATGCCTGCCTATGGTCACATACAAACCCATCATTCTTTTTTCTCTAGTCTACTTTTTTTGTGATATCTCTACACCATAACTTAATTCATAAAATTATCCATACATTTAAGGTGAAATATTATTGCTCTACAGATAAGGGATCAAGGGTCGAAGTGAAAAATTCTAATTTTTGAGTTTATTTTGTTATTCGACTAGGGAATAGTTAAAATTTGATTTGAGTTTTTAATAAAATTTGAATTTATCATTTACTGGTCCTTTAAGAACTCAAATTCAACTATTCGCCACCTTAAACCTGACAAATTGCTTTTTTTTTTTAGCCTATGGGGGAATAAATTTCGAGACATCCTGAAAATTTAGTTTTTTTTGGTGAAAAAAAATTTGATTCGAATATGATTCGAGTTTGCAGGTCGATCCCATTCACCCGTTTTTTCTTTGAATTTCGAGTTTATGGGTGTTTATGGGAGCTTTTAAAAACTCCCATTCACTTGAAATTCAACCATTGATATATCTGTCCCTAAAAGTATCAGGCAGGAGATAATGTTATATACCACAGTACCAAAGCAGGGGTACAGCAGCTCTGTGACAGTGTTGACTAGAAATATTGGAATGTTCAGTTTGAAAACCTCACTAAGGTTGTAGAGTAAGATGTGTTAGATTGATGTTTTTGCAGCATCCACATGAATCTATCAGCCAGATTCCATATATATTTATCTGTGCTAGATTTGTCATAATAAAGGTAAGCATTATTGGCCCCTAAAATTTAATTTCTGACACCTCCTGAGGACAAGATACTTAAACAATGTACAATAAAATGTCTAAAATACAATGGCTATTCTACTATTTGTATTTAGCTTTTTACTCTACTATGCGTGAAAATAGTATTCCTTCATGTTTACTGTATTTATTGTAGCAATTTAGTAATCAGGTTGACAGCTGGAAGGTAGAAACCATTTAAACGTAACACTGCATAGGAAATTAATTTATACAACCGCATGCAGTAAATGTTTGTTAAACTGAAAGTGCTGAAAACTGTGAAAGCAATTTAAAGACACTAGATTTACAAACTCCACAAATTATTTGTTTCCCATTCAGTTGCTTACCAACAATGTGGAACAATGTTGAAAATCAAATTTAAAATTGAAAGTACCTTTCTGTCTGCAGTCAGTCTACACTGATAGAAGGTAAATAGTGGCGTGAATATCATTAATATTCTGTATATGAAATAGGTACAGGATAAGGAACTCAACAAGAAAAAAATTAAAAAACTATTATTTCTTAACGTTTCAGGAAATGGAATGCATAGATACTTGGAAACATTTTATACTAGTACAGGTATGTTATCCAGAATGCTCGGGACCTGGGGTTTTCCGGATAGTGGATCTTTCCGTAATTTGGGTCTTCATGCCTTAAGTCTACTAGAAATTAATTTAAACATTAAATAAACCCAATAGGCTTGGTTTGCTTCCAATAAGGATAAATTATATCTTAGTTCGGATTAAGTACAAGCTACTGTTTTATTATTACAGAGAAAAGGGAAATCAATTTTAAAAATTTGGATTATTTGGATAAAATGGAGTCTATGGGAGGCAGCCATTCCGTAATTCAGAGCTTTCTGGATATCGGGTTTCCGGATAAGGGATCCTATACTTGTATAGTAATTTTACTTGAGAGATTAAAGTTGTAAAAATCTACTGTATAGCGTAGAAATCACCATTAAAGTCAGTGATGTTGAGTCTAAAATACACTGATAAAGAAGCCACTGAGGGAAGAGTATGGAAAGCGAGTGTGTACATGCAATTACGTAGGGAAGAATTATGTGTGCACAGTAAGGCATGTCATCATACTTCTTAATTTAAGCAAATATAAAGCAAAAGCCTCATTATAAGCAGTGTATATTTTACTAATATAGTGATCATGACTTTTCTATAATATGTGCCATATACACTACAACTGAATAGTGTGGTAGGCATACTGTAGCTTCTTTTATCCTGCAAATGAAGAAAGCCTCAGATGACAAGATAATTTATTCTTTTCTATTAGCTCATAATCTGCTTTCCATCTGATATTCATCAACAAAGTTGTTCTTCACAGCGACTGTCATATTCATCTCGTATTTCCTATTGTAGAGGCTGTCACTGCCATTTACCATTTCAGGTTGGACCATTTGCAAGATTTATTTTTTTATTGTGTTTCTAAATCATTTGCCAGCTTGTAACATTCACATTTTCTGCTATTCATTTGTTCATCATTTGTAATAATTTAGAAATTAAAAGAGCAATTGATTCTGTCTCGTGCAATTTCCTCTTCCAAGGTCACAACATAAACATTTGTCTCTAGAATCTTTCGTTTTGAGATTCACTTTGAAGATAAACTCAAGTTATTGAACTTATTTTAAAATATATTTCAGGTTCTTTGGAACCAAAAAAGTAAAGGTTAAGGGTCTCTGACTGATAACATTTTGAACATGTGAGTACAATATATCCCCAAAGGTGTCATATTTTGATGCATTATATATGTTACTGGGCTGCTTTCAAATGCTGGTGTCAAACCCTTGATGAAACTCTCAACATGTCTGATACCCTTAATTCATGGCAAGAACTTGATTTCTCCCCAGACAGCATAAGCAATGGAAGATCTAAAGAATACAGTGAGAAATTTCACAGCCGATCAAGCATTTGGGGTTGTTTGCAGGCTGCTTTCATCACTGCTTAAATGTCTCAGTATTAAGAAAACTATCTTGATTTATTTTTATTAGTCACATAATGCTTAGTATCCACAGGGGAGTAATAATATCTTCTGCTGGTATACACTGAATTGATAAAGCATTACAGTAGATGAAGTAAAAAGTTCTCCAGCACTAGCAAACCTCCATACATACATGTATTTTAGAATAGGAATAAACAATGCTAAACCCAACAAAATTCAGTTTTGTGTAATGGGTTACTCAAATGAAAAATGATTTGTTAATGTAATGAAAATCCAGCAAGTGCTGGTGAAATGCATATGTGTGTGTGTGTGTGTATATATATATATATATTTTTATAAAACTGTATTTTTGTTATCATCTCTGCTAAACAGATTACTTTTAATAAACATTTAAAATTATATTCATAAATAGTTACATTCTGACATCCAGTTTAAAGCGGGCCTGTCACCCAGACATAAAAAGCTGTATAATAAAAGTCCTTGTCAAATTAACCATTACATCCAAATTCTTTTTTTTATGAAAGCATTCATAGCTGTTGTAAATGCTTTTAAAAATCTCAGCTCTCAATCAAATATTGCCTGCCACAAAACGGCTCCTGCCTGCTTGTTATAATTATGAATTCCAAGACCAAGGGAAACAAGATTCAAATAATTCATATAGGGGCAGATTTATCAAGGGTCGAAGTGAATTTTCGAATTAAAAAACTTCGAATTTCAAAGTATTTTTTGGGTACTTCGACCATCGAATAGGCCAAATTCTTTGAATATTCGACCATTCGAAAATTGAAGTACTGTTTCTTTAAAAAACTTCGACTTCGCCACTTTAAACCTGCCGAATTGCTATGTTAGCCTATGGGGACCTCCTAGAACCTAGAGCGAAAATTTGGCTAAGTTTTAAAAAGTAGAATTTTTTTTTGAAAATCGTTTGATTATATCATTCGAACCAATCGATTTGAACGATTGCTACGATCGATCGAACGATTTTACTTCGACCGAAAACTGACAAAAAATTCAAAAAGAAAAGTTCAACTATCGAATTTGGCCAATTCAATGGTCGAATTTCGAAGTTTTTTAACTTCGAAAGTCGACCCTTGATAAATCTGCCCCATAGTGTAATTAAAGGTTATTTTGCTTGATAAATGTGATAAAATAGGATTTGAATTTTTTTTTGGGTGACAGACCCCCTTTAAGAAAAAGAACAGAATGCTGCATACTTTCAGCTTTACTGTTTAAGGTAAGCAAAACTCACTTTAAAGGGCACCTGTTGGGTAAAAATGTTAACAGTAGTTTTTTTTAAAAAAAATGCCCCCCGCCAGTGATACGCTACCCGCACTGAGAGGGATCTCCTGGTGCGAGCAGTCATGTTGCGTCACTTGCATGCGCATAACGCATATGTGACGTCACGCGCATTCACATAATGAGCAATTCGTGGCACATTTTCATTATGCGCAGCGAGTGACCGGATATGGCTGCTCATACTAGGAGCACCCTGGCGAGGGGGGGGCATTTAAAAAAAACTACTGTTATCCCAACTGGAATGCGGGCTTTATTAGCCTGTACCTTGGGTTGGGGATAACATTTTTACCCAATAGGTGCCCTTTAACCATATCATGGATATCATGGATCATATCATGGATATTCTGCACTTGCTGATCATTCTAATTAAAAGAATTAATGCTATATTTAGATTTGTCTCTCTAGGCCTTGCTTTTAGCATCTCTGCCACATCCAACAGAGAATCGTGATTGTGCACTATATGAAGTTGGAGAGGGATGTGAAATATCAGAACTGATACCTGGAATAGATTATGTTATCCGATTGATACAGGGCTGAAGTCGCTACTGTTGTAGGAAGCCTACGTTTTGTAATTTCTGAATTACATGCAGCTTCACAGAATCTCATAGTGAGTATCTTTTAGAGCACGGCTGTCCAACTGGTGGCCCAGACCCCCCCTTGTGTGGCCCCCACCTACCTGCTGTGTTTTCTTACCATGTGTAAGATTTAAATGGTATAGCTAGAGAGATTAACTGGCCCCTGCATTTTTTAAACCTCAAATTCACACTGTAATCCCCTGTATTGTTCACAGCTGTGATCCCCCTTCATTGTTCACACTTGTGACACATCTTTTGTTCACATCCTAAAGGCCTGAACTGTTCACACCTGAGACCCAAACTGAAACTGCCCACATTGTTCACCTGTTCACTCTTTATACAAAATGCTAATGGAGCACCAGCACTGTTTCACTGTATACATCTTAGAGTCATCCTGATGGGTTTCCCTGTCTCCTGCTCTGTTCTATGCTCCCGGTGTGTGCCCTGCTCTGCCTGTGTGTGCCCTGCTCTGCCTGTTTGTGACATACTCTGCCTGTGTACGACATACTCTGCCTGTGTGTGCTCCGCCTGTGTGTGACATACTCTGCCTGTAAGTGCCCTGCTCTGCCTGTGTGTGGGATATACTCTGCCTGTGTGTGCCCTGCTCTGCCTGTGTGTGACATACTCTGCATGTGTGTGATATACTCTGCCAGTGTGTGCCCTGTTCTGCCTGTGTGTGCCCTGTTCTGCCTGTGTGTGACATACTATGCCTGCGTGTGCCCTACTCTGCCTGTGGAACATAAGCCTGGTATTTGTTCTGGGAGTTTGTTAGCATTTGAAATTAAATCATTGTTAGGGGCCCCTAAGGTGTTTAATCATGTGCTGGGGGTGCTGTTATCCACAGGGGTATGTTTTAATATGACCCAGCATTTTATTTTTAAATTTCCATACAATAAGGAGTATTAGCGCTGATAAAGATAATACTGCATTGCATTTCACTCAATTGGAATAAATATAGGTATCAATCAACATAACCGAGAAAGCCATTTAATGCAAGGAATTTTATGTCAGTGAAGAACATTTCTTGACTTTTCATATCATTGAAGAATAAGACATAGTATTGAAGATAATTTCATGTCCGTGTAGAGTAACTGAAAGCATTCCATTCGTGGGTGTGCATTGCATGTCATAAAGAGATATATAGCATTCAAAGCCATGGAATGTGGTTGCTCTTTGATATTTCTCCAGAAAATTGAATATTTTGGTATAAAATGTTAAGTTATGATAAATCGTTCTGTGCCATTGACGGACAGTTATTGATGATGTGATTCAAGTCAGAGAATTCCATGTCTGTGAAGGGAACTGGCTCAGTATATGCAGTATAACTACATATGTCAGCAAGGTGACTCTTTAGTTATATATATATTGGGCAACTATATATCTTATCTGTTGCATTTCCTATATACTGTAGGTCATTTGGACATATTTGCAAGGACCAGGTGATCATGTAGCATTCACTTAATAAATATATCTTTATTTTTCCATTAACTTTTGCAACATTGCTTTATTTACAGGTTTTGCCATTATACACATTGTACCAATACTTTGTTTCCATGATTTGTCGTGACCCTGTCAGATCTGTAGAAGGAAGGCTGCTTAAGGTACCTGAAATATTTAAGTTTATTGACCTTGAGATAAACAGATGCTTGAACGGCATTCACTTGCATCAGACACTCAGTGCTGATTGACATTATCTTGCTTGCCAGCCATTGGTTTAGATGCTTGGTTCTGTCACATCATTCTTACTGACACAAGCACCACAAATAAATGTAGCTATTCTAATTAGAAAATATTTCCACCTCATAACAACACAGTGTGCTAAAATAACATTAGTAAAATAATATGATAAATGCTTTCCCAAGAGCTTGCAGCATAATTGTTTTTGTTTGTGATATTAGTCATGGTGAGCTGAAGCGTAATTCCCAGAGTCTTAGCACTTGTTTTGAATTTAAAGTTCCTATTTAGTAATTTCCTTCTTTATGTTTTATATACCACCTGCTGATTCTTAAAGGGAAACCTTAAACTGCAAATTGTTCATATAAGTAGCAATATCCACGAATACAAGTGAACTAATCTAACAACCAAAATAAAAAAACACTAACATGTGTTAGGTTATAAAGAGTACAAAAAAACCCTTATCTTATTGGAGGAACATGTATTTCATGAGTTTTGCCGAAGAAACTTTGTAAAAGAATTAATTTAAACTATCATTCACAAGATATTAGTTTTTGGATTTCTTGCTGGAATCTTTGAAAGAAGACAATGGCTTTTACATTGTGTTTATTCTGTTTCTTATTCTCTTTATAATTAATGTCCTAACAGATCTGCATCTGTTTACTGAGGCCTTCCATGAAATTTGCCTCCTTAATCATAGAAAGCGAATTCCCAGCAGAGCAATTCAATGCTTTAAACATAACGCAAAGCAATAGGTAACGTGTTTTATACTATTCATACCTTTGCCTTTTACTATTCAACTTCTACTTGTGAAAGTAGCGTACACTAGCCCATCCTAGTTTGGGCATAAGTGTATGGCTTAGAAGTCGGATGCCTTACCTTTAGTTCATTGCTTCCTCCGGCCTGTGGAAGGGGAGCTCTCAAGTTTTTTACTATATACAACAAACCTTTTAACCAGAAAACTTAGGAGGCCATCACCCTGTCACGTTTGGCACCCTATATCCAGAACCCAAGCTAAGCTCCCTGGTCTCGACTCTCACTTCTGCCTTTAACCGCCGCCTTTCAACTCGGGAGGAGCCCTCAGCTAATCGGATGCCGACAGGTCTTAATTGAGAGAGGAGCAAAGCTAATGGTTCTGGACGAGAAAAGTGGCACAATCATCTCACCAGGATACTGGAAGGAAGAACACCACCAGGAACAGGCAGGCCGGGCCAGCACAAGCAGAGAATCATCAGACAGGCCAGAATCAAGATTTGGAGAATGTAGAATAGTCAGTGGACAGACAAAGGATCAGGATTGGAGAGGGCAGGATAGTCAGACAAAGCAAGGGTCAATACACAGAAGATCCAATAGACAGGATTCAATATACTAAAGCACCAGGAACAACTAATTGAACAAAGGGCGAGGTGCTATAGACTAAACTCCTCTTTTATAGTTCTGAATTTGGCGCCATTGCGCGCTGATGTCACACGCCAGCGTCACTGCGCCTTTAAGAAAGTAACGTGCGCCAGGGTAAGTCCTTACGCACCCATAGAGTCCTTTTTAAACAAATAATTCTAATTTTAAAAATGATTTGCCTTTTCTCTACAATAATAAAAACAGTATCTTGTATTTGACAGTAAATAAGCTGTATAAATCCAAACTGGCGGCAAACAATCCTATTGGATTCATGTGGTGATCTATGAATGGCAGAATTTCAAATTCATGTGAGTTTTTTAAAACTCCCATGAATTAGAAATTCGACCAATCGGAATTTGCTCAGCTCGGACGAATTGAATCGACCCGAAAACTCGAATTAGAAAAACTTTGATTCAAGTTTTTTTCTCTGAAAAACAAATGTCAGGAAGGCTGCAAACCTCACCAGATTGATCCCAGGACCTCTCTAATTGACCTATACAGCAATTCACAATGTTTAAGGTGGCGTTTAGTCAAATTCAAGTTCTTAAAGGGCCAGCGTATGATAAATCTTGAAATTTGAATTCAAATTAAAACTCGGATGAAGTTTGGATAATTCACAATCCGAATTTGAGAGTTTTGACCAAAAAAAATTAAAATTAGAATTTTTACTTCGACCCCTTAATAAATCTGTTCCTTAGTGTTTACATTTTTTTTAGTAGCTTTAAGGTATGGTGATTCAAATCACAGAAAGATCCCTTACCATATAACCCCAGGTCCCAAGCATTCTGGATAATAGATGCTATACCCTATTTATATATTTACTTCCTTCCCAAAGATATATCTAGACCAGGGCTTTCCAACTGGCGGCCCACGGGCTGTATGCGACCCACGACCCCCTTTTATGTGGCCCTCCACATGAAAGTCTGCCTGCTGTGTCTGCTTATATATGTAAAATTTAAAAGGTATCGCTACAGAGATTAGCTGGCCCCTACATTGTTTAAACCTCAAATTCAGACTAATCCCCTGTATTGTTCACACATGTAATCCCACCTGTACTGTTCATACCTGAGACCCAGACTGAAACTGCCCACATTGTTCACCTGTTCACACCTTATAAAAAATGCTAATGGGGCACCAGCACTGTTTGTAGTACATATTAAACTGGTCCTGATTTCCTGTCTCCTGCTCTATTCTGCCTTCCCTATGCTCCCTGTGTGTGTCATACTTTGCCTGCTCTTTGCACCCGGTGTTTGCCATACTCTGCCTGACCTATGATATCTATGGAACATAAGCCTGGTATTTGTGGGGGTTTGTTAGCATTTGAAAATTATTGTTAGGGGCCCCTAAGGTGTTTAATCATATGCTGGGGTACTGTATTATACACAGGGGAGGAGGAGGCATATGGATTTAAGGGTATGTCTTAATATGACTTAACATTTTTCACATATGAGAAAGGTAGTTTGGCACTCTAGGCAAGAGCTTCAATCAGTGCTCCCTGTCCTGCATTACCATTTCCCTTCTTACCATGATGGCTTTTAAATAAAGAAAGCAAGAAAATGTACAACACTTTTTCATTTATATTACTGCCCCCTGTACCTGTACCAGCAAGGCCAGCAGCCATTCATCATACTGCCCCCCCATACCTGTACCAGCAAGCTCCGCAGCCATCCATCATACAGTCCTCCAGCAGCCATCATATTGCCCCCCCAAACTTTACCTGTGCCAGCAGCAGCCAAAAATAAATCTGATCACATCATATTGCCCCCAAGTATTTATGTACCTGTGTCAGTGCCCAGCAGCAACAGCAAACATATGGCCCCCAAATCTGTACCTGGCTGGGACAGCAGGAAGCTTCACACTTTACAGTAATAGAAAGAATGTCTTCAGTTCTGTGCAAGGCTGAGAGCAGCAAGCTTGAGTCACACCAAGCAGGCCTCCAGCTTTCTACATCTCTCTGCCACCCAATCGCATCAGTGATGTCATTGACGCGTATACGCACGTCGCGCTGCAATGCTGCCCCGCACAGAAGGAGCTATTACTTGCTGGCAAGAGGGAGAAAGTGAAGGAGGGAGATTCCACCCGAATGAGTGACCATGATAACTGAAACAAATTATTAAATAAATGCTGATGAAAAAATGAAGAAAAAAAAAAGTGCGCCCCTCAATGATGGCGTCAGCCCACTCTGCCTACCCCTAGTTCCGGCCCTGATCCCTGCAGTGAGCACCAACCATCTGTTTTTTTGGTGTGCTGTTAATGTGGACATGGTCTTGCGGTAACATGGGTGTGGTTTAAAGTGGGTGTGTCTAAAAACAGTGAGTGGCTTCCAGTATTAAACCTCCACCATGTGGATTAGAAAAATTCCGGCCCTCTGTACCATATAAATTGGACAGCACTGATCTAGTCTATTAAATATTGACATTTCTTTTTGCAGACTTTGCCAAATTGAACCAACAGGTATGAATAGTATGTACTGTATAAGATTCATGGCTCATATGTTGTCTATTTTCTTTTTTTCAACTGATGTTCGATATTTTAAAGTTATTGCATATGTTTTTTTTTACTTTGCATATACACCGAAGAGATAAACCAAACCTTAACTTGCAAATGTAAACCCCTAAAAATCACAAATTGCGCTGCCTTCAGTTATCCAAGGCTTTGGCAAATTACATTAAGAGCAAATATGTTACATTTGTAAATGTAAATGCTTCTGAAAGCAGCACCTGTCGAGTTAATTTACAAATCAATGGCAGAGGTCCATTGAACCATTTGAATATGTAATCATTTAAATATCCTCTCATTTGTGTTCTGAGTATATTCGAATTTATTAGAGAGAAAAAATTCACATAAATTCAAAATTCGACCTTTGATAAATCTGCCCATTAGAGAGATACTGTCACGGTTGGCACCCTAAATTCAGAACCAATGCTAAGCACCCTGTTCTCGGCTCTTGCTTCCGCCTTTAACAGACGCCTTTCACCTCGGGAGGAGCCCTCGGCTAATCGGATGCCGCCAGGTCTTATTAAGAGAGGTGGAAAGCGAGGGGTTCTGAACAAACTAAGGGGCACAACTGTAAAGCATAATCTTTTGGGGAGAGGGTCGCGGTACAAGGCGTAGACGGGTCGTGGCAGACAGAGTACAAAACAGAGTCAGGCAGGCAAGGGTCAAACCAGGAGATCAATCAGCGGGGATATAAAATAAGCGAAGTTGGATATCAGGCAGGGTCAGAATTGTCAAAAAGCCAGGCGAGGGTCACAACAGGAATCAGAATTACTGATAGCTCAGAAGCACCAGGAACACAATCCTATAACGGGAAATGAATAGGACACCAAGTCCCCTTTAAATAGTTTTGAATTTGGCGCCATTGTATACTGGCGTCATTACTCGAGTGCCAATGCGCCTATAAATACAGGAGATGCGCGCCGCACGCTCACTAAGGAACCGGCATAGAAGAGGAGGTGGACGTGACACGCGGCGGGCGTCCCACTAGACCACCACAGTATGTTACAGATACTGCTTTCAATTGCAATAAAAAATATGTTAAGACCACTGATATTTTTAACTAAAGTATAATAAAAGGCTGCTTAGAATTCCATTTTCTTTCATTATACAAAGATGATTTCTTTTGTGGAGATCTCCACTAATAGCTTTGTATTCTTTTTTTTTGTTTTACTTTTCTTAAACTTGTTTTTAGCTTTTCTCACATCCTATATTTTCATACATTAAATGCAAATAGATAAAGTTCTTGTCTCTGAGGCATTTATATTCACAAATAAAGCTTATATAAATGGAGGACAATTTCCTGCCAAAAAATATGCCTGCCATTTCTTTGGGAGCTACAAGATTAACCACAAAATACATCATAAATATCTAGCAAGAAAGACCACAGATAAGAAATACTGGTAATTGCAGAGCATTTAAGGTCCAGTAAATGGCTGTTGGCAGAAGTAGCTAAATTCACGCTGAATATTGATACAGCTAATACTGTAAAAGCAGCACTCTGTATGAGAATTGACTACCGTACATTCCAAATTGCAGGCAATACAAGAAGTGCTTACACGAAAACCCAGTGCATATCTACAGTCTGTGTGTGACCAGGACACTGTGAATACATTTGTCCTGGATAAAATTCATTTTATTGTCATGTTATCATCAACAATTAATGCAATACCTAATGCAGAGAATAAAACCCAGTAATAACGTGACTGAAGACTCTTCTGGCAGCCAAGTACTTGAGAATGGCATACCAGGTAATATACTGTATATTTACAAATATCTAGACAGTATCTAGTGTCCTGACAATCTCAGCTATTTTTTTCAATAGTCCATAGTTTCCTTGAAAAATGTTTACATTTTTAATTTCCTCACTGCTTATCGGAGCAGATTAGAAAGGGGAACGTTGGGCATCTGTGAGATGCTATGATTACTGAAATCTCCCCAATAAACCATGCTTCTCATCCACCTAAGTCATGCAGCACCCAACACCAGTTTGAGCATATGGTGCTGTCTAATTTTTGTGCAATACAGTGATACTTAACAGCAGTATTAGTACCAATGACTGTCTTGATTAACTTAGGGGCCGATTCACTAAGGGTCGAATATCGAGGGTTAATTAACCCTCATTATTCGACTAGGAATTAAAATCCATCGACTTTGAATATCGAAGTCGAAGGATTTAGCGCAGATAGTTCGATCGAACGATTGAAGGATAATTCCTTCGATCGAACGATAAAATCCTTTGAATCGAACGATTCGAAGGATTTTAATCCAACAATCGAAGGAATATCCTTTGATCAAAAAAAGTTAGCCAAGCCTATGGGGACCTAACATTGACTTCGGTAGCTTTTAGATGGCGAACTAGGGGGGTCGAAGTTTTTTTTAAAGAGACAGTACTTCGACTATCGAATGGTCGAATAGCCGAACGATTTTTTCTTCGAATCCTTTGATTCGAAGTCGTAGTCGAAGTAGCCCATTCGATGGTCGAAGTAGCCCAAGAAAAACTTCGAAATTCAAAGTTTTTTACCTTCGAATCCTTCACTCGAAGTTAGTGAATCGGCCCCTTAGTATTTGTTGCTAATTCTGGCTGTAACGTGGTGACTTAGTTTGTAATTTAACTTGCATTTGCATTAACATTATTGATGGACGAATTTATTTGCCAGGCATGGATTACCGGTGAATTTCTGCACTTCACCACCCACTAATGTTTTCGCAAAACTGCTGCAAAAATTCGCCATGGAAAAATTCACTGGAAAAAAGAAATTGTCACACGTCAATTGTCGCGCACATAAAAATTGTCAAGCGTCAAAATGATTCAGACACCCATTGACTTTAATGCATTTGGACAAAAGAGTCGTGTGTATAAAAATTGTCGCGTGTCAAAATTATTTTGCCGCCCTTTGACTTCAATTCGTTTGGCAAAATGTTTCGGAGTTTTGTGAATTTTCTGGCAAAGCGAACAGATTCGCCCATCACTAGTCAACATCTACATTTCTAGATATTTTTTTTTACAACTGAATTTTAATTGTTTTTGTATAACAGCATTATCAGTTATCACATCACATTGCTTAGAATAATTCTTTTAACTTTTGTAAGCTAAAGGTAAGCTAAAATTACACAGTTACAAAGTTAATTTGGATAAGAATATGACAGTAATCCATCAATTTAAACTCCTCCTCCTTTTCAACCTTTTTTTTACTAATTAAAAAAAATAATTTTGGATTAATTTTACTCCTTGTTGCACTGCTCTTTTCATTCCATTTTTTATCTTGTCTGATTGCAGGGCTCATCATACAGTACTGATAAAGTAGTGTATGAGGTATGTTCTGGTTGGTTCTTGTTTAAGTTTGAGAACTGGAAAGTGAGTCAGAGCAATCAAAATACACAGGACTAGGCTTTCTTAAAATTGTCATTTTCCCTTGAATACATTATTACTTTACATACATATCCACTGAATTAATTTTTATTTGTAACACAGGAAACAAATCCAAAGATTTTAAGGAGTCAGTCTCTCTTTCTTTAAAACAAGATCTCACTCCATTAGAATTAAAGGTACAGTATACATTTAAAGAAAGAAAGGAACAGTAAAAGTTGACACAATTGACTCAGGGTTTTCCTGAGGTTTTTCATCAGTTCAGATTTTATCCCATTGTATCTTGACATTCTGGAGGATTTGACAGTTTTGTGTTCCATATCATTAAATTATAAATCATTTTTAACCAGACAAGCGTATGCTAGTTGCCAAATTGTTGAAAATGTGTTGCAATCATTCCTATCATTAAGTAGCTGGATAGAAAGATAGATATACATACACAGTTTAAGTGTAACGGCGACGGTTCCTTAGGGTGCGTGAGGCGCGCATCTGCGTAATTTAAAGGCGCAATGGCGCGAAAATTGTATAGTATAAAAGGCTCATTAGGGCTATAGGTTTTGCCCTTTAAAGGATCTTGTTTCCTGGTGCTTCTCAGCTGAGTGCTATTCCGTTTATCTGATTCTGATTCCTGTTGTGACCCCTGCCTGGCTTTTGACGATTCTGACATCTGTATCCTGACCCCTGCCTGATATCTGACTTTGCTTACTCTATATCCCTACTGATTGATCTCCTGGTTTGACCCTTGCCTGTCTGACTCCGTTTTGTATTCTGCCTGCCCCGGCCTGATCTGATCTGACTACGATTCTGCCTACGTCTTGTACCGTGACCCTCTGCCCAAAAGACTCTGCTTTACAGTTGTGCCCCTTTAGCTTGTTCGGAACTCCTCACTTTGCACCTCTCTTTATAAGACCTGGCGGCATTCAATTAGCTGAGGGCTCCTCCCGAGGTGAAAGGCGGCTGTTAAAGGCAGAAGGAAGAGCTGAGAACAGGGTGCTTAGCATCGGTTCTGAATTTTGGGTGCCAACTGTGACATTAAGTCTGTTGGTAAATGTAAAATTCTGTTTGTAGCTTAACAATGCTGGATTTTACCTATACCTTTAGAGAATGGTAAATGGACAAACAGCTTTTACTTTTGTTAAAATGCTTTAAATTGCTTATTTTTAAAAATTATATATATATATATATATATATATATATATATATATATATATATATATATAAATAAATGAGTGTGGGCATCATTTATCGAAGTTCTGAGCATTGGTTTCCCATTCATTATGCAATAAGAGTTTTTTTTTCCAAGCATCCATCATATTTGAGGTCTCTTGGTCTATAATACAGGATGCAACAGTGCAAAATGTATTTTAACAGAGTGTACCACATTGGACAGCTCATTAAATAGCTGAGCAAATCTTTGAGTCGAGACTGATGGATGTAGCAATGCACATTGTGGACTCTTGATGAATGAAACGTTTTATTTTATAAATGTCATATCTCAGTCTGAACATATCTAGATTGTGTTAAGTTTTTCATGGTAAATTCTTTATTCAAAAGATAAAACTTGCATGTTACAAAGTGTAGCTTAGAACATCAGAGACAAATGTGCTTTTTGATGTGCCAATTCTAGCTCTGAGAATGCAGTAGGGTCCAAAGGAAAACGTTTTTGTCACATAAAACAAATTCTTCCAATAAATACTAGGCTCTTTGTTTATATTAGCCGTCAGATCGCTTATCCTGGGAGACCTCTGATAAAGTAATTATTTTTGTGTGTGTAGCTGAAATGTGACAAAAGTTCTTCTTATAAATAATACTAAGTTAAATATTCCTGGGTAATGGTACATTGCACACTCACGTGCTGTTGGAAACCAGCTTCTACAGCCATAAAAGAAAAGAGAGAAAAAAGAAAAGTAAAGAATTTGATGTAATAGTTATTTCCAGCACAGTGAAAGCTAAAGCAGCAAAAAAATGATAATACAATATGATATTCTATCTTAAAGACAACGTTTGTTAATCTCATCAAAGCAGCATATATTTTTTCATAAACTAATAATACATAGGCCTCACGCAATTTGTGTGTGGATGCAGGTGACTGACAGGTGAATAAAAAAAAACAACTTTAAATTGCACAATTAGAAATGTTTGCAAAAGGCAGTGGAAAAACAATAGAACAATGACTTCTGACCATCAGCTAAGGTGTTAAAATATGTATTCATTTGTGTGCTCTCATACACATCCCATAGTAATTTGATACAGTGTCATGTAACATGATCTTTGTCAGAAGTGTTAATAAAGTTATGTCTTCTTGAAGCGAGAGAAGCATGGTCTCTGTGTGCAGTTTCTCCTCTGTCTAAAATAAAACTGCAGACTCACGTGAGATTGAGCTACCGGTTAGCTCATCTCTCAAGCAGAATTACAACATAAGGATTGTGGAAATAATACAGGCAGAGTCCTAGCGTATAGGATACATCTTAGTTTGGGGGAGTTATGGATTAATGTCCTACTATGTAATGATCTTATTGATATAGGGGCAAATTTACTAAAAGGTGAACGGGGGAATGTAATAAAAGTCGCTAATGGAAAAACTATTCGCAATGCGAAAAGTTATGCCTTTGCGCAAACAAATTTTGCTTTGTGCGAATATAATATAGCTTTTGTGAGCCCGGAAACTGTTTAGCGACCACTTCCGACAGTGAAAGACCGTTTGTGAATTTTATAGTTTGCGCCAATGCGCAGTCAATGAAATAAAACTTCTTACTGAAAAAGTCGTTATGTTTGCTCCAAAAGATTACGACAACTTCAAGCACTTCTTATGAGTGCGCAATTAAAATTCGCAATGCGCAATTAAAATTCGCAATGCAGTAACAGTTTAAGGAACAATATTACATTGCGAGATGTGGATTTTTAGTCTTATTGGTGCGAATTGTTTTGCTCTTTGCGACTTTTATTACATTCCCCTGGAAGTGACTAACACTGGCAAAAATTACTTTGCTGATTTACTAATGGGCGCTACGTCACACTCTAACGCCAGGCGAATTTTCACTCTGGCGAATGGACGTAACTACGCAAATTCACTAAGATGCGGATTTTAATGAACGTAATCTCTTGCACCAGACTTGGCTTCGCCACCTCAGACCAGGCAAAGTGCAATAGAGTAGATAGGACTTCCTCAAAAAATAGCTGCACATTTTTCTAAGTCACAAAAAACGCTGGTGACTTTTCAGTTTTTCAGGATGATAGGCTGCAAAAAATGTAAATTTTTTTTCTGGGGTACCCGGCTCCCCCCCTACATTTCCTAACATAAGGCACATAACCTATACACTGGGCTCATGTGTAGGGCAATATAACAACTCTATTTTATTTTATTAAGATTCCCTGGGCTTGTGTAGCGTAATGTATTTGCTGCAACATATACGTCCATTGAACTTACACTTCCCACCGTATGCAAATTAGCCAACGCTAGCGCAACTTCGCTTTGCTTGCTGCAGTAACGCTAGCCCAACTTTGCCATCGTTCTGCGCCCTAGACGCAACATCGGATTTTAGCGAATTAGCGTTGTCCTAGCCTGGTGAAGTGCTGAGATGTGAGCGAAGCCGTTGCTGGCGAATTTTCGGAGGTTAGTGAATTTGCCCCATAGTGCTGATAAGGTATTTGACCCAAGCAACTTAGAGATTTCTTTGGCGTGAGAGCAGAAATTTACATAATAATTTGTAAGGAGAGGTTGTATTTGCATCTGTCTTAAAACCTCCAAAGGCATATTTTTAAATAAACAAGCTAATGTTAAAGTAAATAACTTAGAGATATTTGCACTACTGTGATCAACCATCTTTAAGGTCAACTAAACTCTAAATTATCCTATTTGTATTGTGCATATTACAGTGAAATATGCTGTATTTTTTTACAGTTTAAGACATTACTCTCTCCATTTATTTAGAAAGCTTAAGGAGATGCCAGTGTTGCAGCACAATAAATTAAAGCCTATTTAAATAGGAACACCCAGGTGATATTAGGTCATGCCAACTGGTCCTCTAGACAACACCTGCTGCCAGCTTCTTGTAACAGGAGAATGAAGGGGTGGGATAAGATTAATACATCTGTGGTCAGCCAGCCTTATATTCTTAGACAAGGCTAAAACTAAAAGTCTTTATAGAATCTAACCAAATTAAACTAGAGGAACATCATCATACATCACATCACTTCATAATGATTACATTGGAGACACTGAAAAATAAAATAGAAAATGCTATAAGGGCAGATTAAACTAAATAAAATACCTGTGGAATTCAGAGTGATTATTAGCACTTTGGTACCTCCCCATTATTTACAGTTCTAACCATCAAAAAGTGTTTTAAAAACGGACATATTCTGCTTTAATTGGTGTATCAATTCAACAGAATGTGTTTAACTGCTTTGAGCAGTTGAACCCCATGCTGTGCTATGGTATGTTAGAGCTCAGCAGCAGCTAATCTGTAAGGGCTGTGACACATGAGTCAAATTCAAGAATTTTGTAAGATGCACAATTTCCAGTTCACACAGCAGGCTGCAAAAAAATTGCATTTAAGAAGAGGTCCTGCAGGTCCACCTACAGAACAGGCTATTATCATTCAAAACCCCAGATGATTACTATGAGGGCAGAGACACATGCGAAGATTTAGTCACCCGGTGACAAATCGCCTCTCCTTTGGGCGACTAATCTCCCTGAAAAGCCTTCCCGCCGGCTAAAGTTAAAATCGCCAGCGGGATGGCACTCGGAGTGCTTTGTTTTCCGAAGTCGGGTGACCTTGAAAAACAAAGCGATCCTAGTGCCATTCCACAGGCGATTTAGATTTTGGCCAGTAGGAAGGCTTTTCGACTTTTGTCTCTGCCCTGATAGTCTATGGAGAGGCAATTTTGAGCATTTTGCCACCCACCTTTTGCCATTGCTCTAAAATCCCAACCAGATTTTTAAGACCTAGGAATTTAACAAACATTGTGGTACAATTAGCACAATGGAAGTTAATGGCTCAATGATTTTGTTAAAATAATTTTCCACCACACTATGGGGGTTATTTATTAAAATACAAATTTATCTAATTATTTTCTGAAATATACTCCGACCAAATCTGCACAGGTTATTTCCCCTTATTTATCAATGCATTTTCCCGAATTTTTTTTTTTGCATGAAAACCACGAGCGCAGATCAGGATATCTGACTTCTCCCATTGACTATACAACCTCGTCAGGTCTGAGATGACGGATGTAGCGCACCCTTAGGTGTAGCTTTTACTGTGGATTAAAGCTATGTGTGACTAGGCCAAACTGCTTGCAGATGTGCCCTGGCCCCCGGAGTACCCATGCAACTCCTTGCAACTTCCCGGTACCTGGTGTAGGCCGATGCAGCAGAAAATCAATCCAACACGGTTACTGTGCAATCAAACGTAATTGATGTATTGGAAAAAGGAAAATAGCATAGGGATCAATCGTGCCATAGACTCTCCAGTCATAAACGGACAAGTTTTGATGCAAGTGATATTACACGACCAATGTTGAAAAGTAACACACCACTCTCAGAGGATCTTCCTCTGGATCTCACCCTCTCTCACTAGGTGATGAATCCCTTTTAGCGGGCAGTCCTAACAGTCAGGAATTTCCCTTGGGGTCTTGTGTCTTGGCTTTGATCTGGTCCTCACCTAACCCTTTCTGGGATCTTGGATCTTGGCACACTATCTAGTCCTCAACTCACCCTTAGGACAAGTCCCTATGCTAGTGGCCCAAATGCCACAGGGTTCTAACCCCTATATTCCTCCTCGTTGGAGCGATGGCTGCTCACTACACAACCTAACTCACCTTTCACTCCTAGAGCAACTATAACACCGATAAATCCTCACACTAGCTATACCTCATCTATGCAGAACCAGGTCCCTGGTCCTACAGTACCTCCCTGGGAGGCGCCCAGAGGACAAAAGCCCAGAACCCCTATTATCTTCCCTATTTATAAACTCCCTCTGCCCTCTAGTGGTGGCTTACTTTAACTGCCCAACCAAACCATGGGGTCTCTACACGGATTTTCAGATTCAGACTTTTTCCATCCTCAGAAACAGTGTCATATTCTTGCTATATTGTACACTTGGATTAATAATATAATTAAGACTTGTTGAGATAGTTGGATTAGTAATATGTTTGTATACCTTATTCTTTTAGATTATTAGAATATAATCTATAACTATATTTGCCAAGTCAATAATAAATACTTAGTTAAAATAAACTCTTATTTGTGTTTTTCTTTGGTGCATTGCCAAGCATAAATAAAATTATGTAAAGACTTTGGGGGTAAAACTTGAGAAATATCAATGTAAGCTCTTGTAGTTTTCTGTAGTGGATTTAAAAATGGCAATTGAAGCAAAACTCCAACTGCCTGAGATTGCTCAGCAGAGACATGAAACTGTTTTAAAGTAGAAATAATAAATGGCTTACGGCTCAGTATTTACCTCTTTGCTGTCTCAAGGTCAAAATACTTCAAGGTCAATATACAAAGCATAACAGGAGAAGGACACTTAGCAAAACAATATAGAGTACAGGCAACTGAATAAAAAAAAAATATATATATATGATACTTTTTCCCACCCACACAATGGAAGAAGGTTTCAGATCTGATATAGACTCATCTGCACATTTGAACATGTTGTTTATTGTATTATGTGCCCCTGTGGCTTTTACTTTGTCTGGGAGTGAGTTAAATCTTTTTGGTCCCGAATGAATAATTACAGATCAGCAATACGCACAGCTCTAGCATCTGGTAAGTCCAATATAATGCTGGCACAACATTTTATGTTACATAAACTTTCCTATCACATACCACCCTTATCATGTGGTGTGACAGAGCAAAGGTTGTGTTACAAAAAGAGGCCAAGTGGATGCAAATTCTTGATACAGTAGCCTCCAAATGACTTCATGAGATGTATTCTTTATCATGCATCCAGTGAACTTGTTCTCTGTATTGGTTCTCTAATTATTGATTTATTTTAGATTTTTCGATTCTCATTTTTCTTGTTTTATATATAGGGACACAGATTTATGCAATAAATGTGAGGTGATTCACTTAATATTGGAGTGTGGCTCTATGTGAATATATATATATATATATAAGAAAATGTGGTATTTGTAAGAAGTAATACTAACTATATGGTAACCCTTTTTGATTGAGATTCTCCTTGTTGTCCTTGAGTTATTAATATAAAAAAGATTGTGGGTGCTTAAGAAATTGACTATATATATGGATCTTTGGTAATTTATGGTATGTAGTGGCGACTCCTGATTAGTTTAGGGGAGATTAAACATGATAATGCAGATTTTACACTTTTATATTGCTATTATGGGTTGACTGTGCCCATTTTATTGTGTTTATTTAATGTTTACATGATTTTCTGGTATACTGGTATGCACAGATTATGTAAAAATCCATTATCTGGAAACCCCCAGGTCCCGACCAGTCTGGATAACAGGTCCCATACCTGTATGGTAAAACTCAGGTGAGCCCACTGATGACCAATTTACTTTGAATTCAGCTAGTAAGTTGCAGGTAAAACTTAGTCCCTCTTAAAATGTATAATGAAGCAATAGAATTCTTAATGAATCAGATGCAATTTGAGTGTAGGACTGGCCAGATATGGGATGACTTTGATGTAGTTGGCCAGTTTAAATATATTGCAATACATGGACAAACAATCCCTGTTTTGTTTAAAGGTAAGGCATTTTTGGTATCTTAAGGCACAAAATGTTTCAATGTCCTCAATATATTGATAATGGGTTCAGTGCAGAGGAATCTTGTATTTGTCTATGTGAATTTTGTGGTCACAACCTCATTGCACCCCCGCCTAATGGTTTTAAAAAATTGTGGTGAGCACAACTTTACCTTGTTTGTTTGTATATATCTATATATATATATATATATATATATATATATATATATATAGAGAGAGAGAGAGAGAGAGAGAGAGAGAGAGAGAGAGAGAGAGAGATACACAATATCCCACAGAATCATAATTAGAAGTTTTATTGTATTTTCTTACTTTGCATATCTATACTAACTATAAATTTAGTATCACAATAGCCTTTGCTATCATGTCTATCCAAGAAATCATCCAAGCCACTGAGCAAATTAAAGTTCTTTTCTTCTAGTCTAAAGGGGTGGCCTCTTTATGGGTAAAAAGGTCCTCTGCTTTTTGTCTGTAATGTCCTCTAATGTACTTGTAAAGTGTAATCATGTCCCCTCGCAAGCGCCTTTTTTCCAGAGAAAACAACCCCAACCTTGACAGTCTACCCTCATAATTGAAGTCTTCCATCCCTCTAACCAATTTAGTTGCACTAAAATTAGTCTCTGCACTCTCTCCAGCTCATTTATATCCCTCTTAAGGACTGGAGTCCAAAACTGCACTCCATACTCCAGATGAGGCCTTACCAGGGACCCATAAAGAGGCATAATTATGTTTTCATCCCTTGAGTTAATGCCCTTTTTTATGCAAGACAGAACTTTATTTGCTTTAGTAGCCACAGAATGACATTGCCCAGAATTAGACAACTCGTTAGCTACAAAAAACCCTAGATCCTTCTCATTTAAGGAAACTCCCAACACACTGCCATTTAGTGTATAACTTGCATTTATATTATTTTTGCTAAAGTGCATAACCTTGCATTTATCAACATTGAACCTTATTTTCCAGTTTGCTGCCCAGTTTCCCAACTTCGACAAATCACTCTGCAAAGTGGCAGCATCCTGCATGGAACCTATAGTTCTGTGTTGGATTGATGCAGATTGCTGTGGGAACTCTGGTTCTCTTTTGCTAATCATGCTTGTCCTTATGTGGATTAATCTCGCTGTTGGATTTTCAAAAGGTTTTTTTTTTTTAATACATAAATTTATCAATTATGGGACCTTAATTCCAGTGATCAGATAAAGAATATCATCTTGTTTGGGCAAGAGAAAAATCAGTATGAAAAATATGAAACTATCACCTTTCTATATGAATAAGAAGGACCACATTATTCCTTTAGTTACATTGTTACTAAGGAGCAGCTTTATCAAGGGTCGACGTGAATTAGAGGGAATTTTCGAAGTAAAAAAAAATTGAAAATTCAAAGTAATTTTTTGGATACTTCGACCATCAAATAGGATACTATGACTTCGATTGAAAGTAAAATCGTTCGAATATTCGACCATTCGAAAAAGTACTGTCTCTTTTTGCCTTAGGTAAATTAGTTTAAAGCAGATATGATTATACTATTATTTCACTGGATATCTCGTTTACTTCTTGCACAGTTGTAGAATTTCAACTTTTGAAAAGTTCTGTGGAATTTTTCTTAGAAACTACTCAAATATAAATAGAACTTTATCTTCACGGGGTTCTTTGTTTGGCAAAGAGGCAGATGGTCATGCTGTGTTAGCCAGCAGAACAGATGCTTAAAACCTGTTTTGATGCAAAATTAACAAAAGGGATTGTAATTGTCTACTACAGAAGAAAGAGACTGCATTAGGGTAGAATACATATTTATGCAGAAGGTTTTCATATACTTAACTAGAAACATGCTAATAATTATGTATGTGAGATGGGGAGTCTTCATGATTTAATTGACAAAAAGAATAACCAATATATAAATTATATATATAATTAATTAAACATACAGGCAAATGTGATTTGGCCCATTTATGAGTCACTCACATATGGCTGGTTTAAATGCATCAGTTGCTGAAGGCAATGGGCCTATCTTACCTAGGGGCACATTTACTAAGGGTCGAAGTGAATTCTCAAATTCAAAAACTTCGAATTTCGAAGTAATTTTTGGGTACTTCGACCATCGAATAGGCCAAATTCGAAATGAAAATACTCGACCATTTGAAAATCGAAGTACTGTCTCTTTAAAAAAACTTTGACTTCGACACTTCGCCACCTTAAACCTGCCGAATTACTATGTTAGCCTATGGGGACATCCTAGAACCTATAGCCAACATTTGGCTACATTTTTAGAAGTCAAAGTTTTTTTTTTTTTGAAAATCGTTTGATCGATCTATTAAATCGTTCGAACCGAAGGATTTAATCAATCAATGGTTTTACTTCGATCGCATATGGCCATATACGATCAAAATAAAACTTTGACTTCGAATATCGTACTGCTGCAATTCGATGGTCAAATTTCATGAACTTTAGTATATGTGCCCCCTAATGATTTGCAAAAATTATTTTGCAATTACTTAAAGGGATACTGTCATGGGAAAAAATTTTTTTTCAAAATGAATCAGTTAATAGTGCTGCTCCATCAGAATTCTGCACTGAAATCCATTTCTCAAAAGAGCAAACAGGTTTTTTTATATTCAATTTTGAAATCTGACATGGGGCTAGACATATTGTCAGTTTCCCAGCTGCCCCAAGTCATGTGGATTTCAGTGCAGAATTCTGCTGGAGCAGCACTATTAACTGATTCATTTTGAAAAAAATTTTTTCCCCAAGACAGTATCCCTTTAAAGAGGAACTCCGGCTTCCAAATCACAATTAGATAAAGAGACCCACATAACACAGAAACCCCTAATATACCCATCACAGTTACCTGTTTCTTCAAAAAGTATGAATACATGCCATTTTCTATGCTGCAATCCAGCTGGTTAACAGTTCTTCTCTTTCTGCATTATTTAAAATCCTGGCAGGGAAGGAGTGACTAAACACTGATGTTACAAATTGTAACAACTTCTCCACAGCTTACAGACAGCATGCAGGAACTACATATCCCACAATGCATGCACTGTGATGTTCCATTCCTTATTGAAATCACATGTGCAGGGAATTGTGGGGTTTGGAGGATACAGGCTGAGGACAGATGTCTGTTGATACAAAGTAACAGTAGTCAGCCAGCTCAGCAAAGTAGTCAGAGAGATCAGCAGGAGAGCAGGGGGCTAGGCTTAGTGAACTGTTCCACTGAACCACTGAAAATCATGAAAAGTCTGCATATTTTTTAATTGATTTATATTACAAAGTTGCTTGAAATTATGTTTAATTATGTTATTATGTATGGTCCAAGCACTAATCATTGAGCTCATGGGGAAAAGGGAGTTTAGTGACCCTTTTAACTTGGAAAACTTTTGTGAACAACAATGAGGTTAGGTTAAATGTGATTTAATATTCTTAACAGAGGAGGACCCTAGCTCTGCTATCATAACAGAAGGAATAGTGGAGGCTGAGTCACTAAGTGACAGTGAGAAACAAGCCCACTTTATGCTGTCGGAAGCCTATCTTCATATTCAGGAGGACCACTCCAAGGAGGAAGTGCAACCTATGTAGGAGGTAATATGCAGTTGTGTGTACGTTTTTATTTATATTTTAATTCTTTTCCTACCTCTGTCAACTATTTCTGTGCATATTTGATGATTTTTGATTTTCATCTTTTTTTTCAACACAACGATTGATAGTAAAAAACACTATGTACTCAAGAGGTGGCCAGACCTCAGGCCCAGTTACAACCACAGCCTCCTCTGTAGGTGCCTCCTTCCCTGCAGTAACCCCTATGATCCTCTAAAAACAACTCTACAGTATAAATAAAATGTTGTTTTCAACGGTTTAGAGACCCCAGAGACTAAGGGGCAGATTTATCAAAGGTTGAGGTGAATTTTCGAATGAAAAAAAAATTGAATTTCAAGCTATTTTTTTTGTACTTCGACTAGGCAATAGTCCAAATTCGATTTGAATTTGAAAAGAAATCAAAAATTTGAATATCAAAATGTATCATGTACTGTCTCTTTAAAAATTTGATTTTGACCATTCGCTATTTAAAACCTGCCAAATTGCTATTTTAGCCTATGGGGACCTCATAGAACTTATTTGGAGTCATTTGGTGGACTTTGAAAAATCGAAGAATTTGATCGAATGCGTGAATCGGACGATTCTAATTCGGCCGAATACGGACCTATTCGATCGAAAATGGACCTATTTGACCAAAGATAAACCGACATATTTTCGGCTTTTTGAATTCGAATTTCAACGTTTTTTCAATTAGAAATTCGACCCTTGATAAATAAATATGCAAAAACAAGTACTGTTTGCATTCATTCTGTCTGGAAATTCCTTCATACTTATTCTCTGTAAAGTTTACAATCAGTGCACTATATGTAGAATCAAAGGTTTTGTTTAATGACGTGACACTAGATCACTGGGAAAACCAACAAGAACTGAATGTTAAATGAACGATAACACCAAACAATTAAAGTGTTTTAAAGGAAAGACAATATAATGTACTGGTGGCCTACATTAGAAAAACTAGTGTGTTTGCTTCAGAAACACAACTATAATTTATATAAACAAGCTGCTCTGTAGCCATGGGGGCAGTCATTCAAGCACAGGATACACAGTAAATAACAGATATGTTTTGGAGACTACCATTGTATACTACAGAGCTTATCTGTTATCTGCTATGTAGCCTGTGCCTTTTCTTCTTTTTCAGCTTTTAATGGCTGCCCCATGACTACACAGCAGCTTGTTTATATAAATTATAGTTGTGTTTCAAAAACACACCAGTTTTACTAGTGCAGCACAACAGTACATGATATTTTCATTACTTTAAAACACATTCATGTTTTGGTGTTACTTTTCCATTAAATCAAGTACATTGTTATCAGCCACTCTTATTGACATCACTTTTAATGAAAAATCCAAATGGTGAAGGCACAGCTGCCCCTGGGATAGTTCGAACCATTATGGTTGCTGCTGTAGGTTGTCCTTACACACAGAGGATTCTAGCGTATCATACCATACAGTTTCAGATCCCCAAAAAAGAATATCCCCAAGTATAAATAGAAACCCATTTGTATTTTTAAGATAAATATAAAACAAAAGCTGTGGCACTGTGTTAGCCAGTAGCAAAAATAACAAATAAAAAAACAAACAAATACAAAAAGTATTGTAGAAGTGATACCTATATTGGCTAACAATAAAAATACTTTGCAAGCTTTCGGAGCACCAAGGCCCCTTCTTCAGGCAAAATACAAATGAAAGCTAGAAAGGCACAGCATTTATACTGTTAGATCAGTGAAAGGTATTCATGGGCAATACATTAGGAAGCTACTGATAGATAGAGATCAATTGTAGAGATAATACAATGAATTAGGGTGGGTTGTAAATAGTGCATGAGTCTGGATTCAGCCTGACCCAAAATTAAGGCCCTGTCTTAATGTGTTAAATAACTCCATTCATTTGAATTCATAGATCTTCCTTACCCGTTCAGTTTTAAAGTTCCATTTTAGAATTAAGACCTGCATGTCCTGTAGACTGTGATTTTGACTGCAGAAGTTCCCGGTACTACCTCTCTTGTCTTATAGACAACCACCTAATGTGAGGAAAATGATTGTCAGAAGTGCTCTTCCTAAAACAGGTACATTTTCATGCAACATTTTCATGTTTGTTTTTTTATTTGTTATTTAAGATAAATATGAAACCATTTGTATTTGTCTTAAAAAATGTATTGTTTTCAAATAGTACACCACGCATAATTGCAATTTAATATTGACTTCTAATTTACATTTTGTACAGTTTTGAAAAAATTTACATTTAAACAAATTAGTTACATTTTCCTTACCTTTCTTGTTTTTTTAGTAGCAGCTTACAAGCCTGGTTGCAGGTTTTGTGGCAGACAGGACAGCACTAAATCTCCTCCAGCACAAGTGGCAGAATATCAGAAAATACCTTTGTATTATTAAAGTCAATACAATATATTGCCTTTTTGCAGTTCCAAAAGTTGTTGCAGTTATTGGTGGCATAGTAACTGAAACCAGTAAACATTGTATTCAAATTTTAATTGGGAATTCCACAGGACTTTTTTAGCAGTTTAAATTATATTCTTAAAAATAATAATACAGTATATCTCCACTGAAGTCTTGATTGCTAGATTTTATATATACTTAAAGATCCACTGGGATATACGCACCAGAAGCAGGCCAATGTTGGCTAATTCAGATCATTCGGCCCTAGGGTCAGAGAGGCCTGTCGAAAAGCCACATACACAGCAGATAAGCTGCCAAATTGGTCTAAAGGGCCTGAATTGACTGCTTAAATCTGCCCTTGTATGGCCATCTTAAGTGCTGCTTCAGGTGATCACAAATGACTATTAAAAAATAGAGCTAATGGGTATGTCCAATATATCTTTTTAAACTCTAGAGTAGGTTGGTATGTGGATCTTTCACCTTTGACAGGTTAACACTCAGAACTCCACTATTTAAATAATAAAGCATTGAAAAGTACTTATCTGCCCAGTTTCATTTTGTGAATGGCAATTTTATGACATTATTTTACCCATGTGCAAAATCAGATTGTGTTTTATTGCATGGTTGTTTCTAATAAAAATGTGTTTTATCTACTCCTTAGAATATAATCACTTTGCTGGATGAAAAGCAGTTTATGTCTCCAGCGGCATGCCTAACATTTGCTCAAAGCTTGCTTCTCTCAGCCGACTTAATTGAAATGGAGAATGGCACAATTGTGCTGGGAGGAACCGTAACACTTTTTGACTTTGGCTCAGGAAATTATCCTTAAAACAAGTAAGCATGTGCACATTTGTAGGTGTAGTTCAGCCAAACAGTATTAAAAAATAGCATTTTCTTACAGAATATATACAGATAGCTTAAAGGGATACTGTCATGGAAAAATTTTTTTTTTCAAAATGAATCAGTTAATAATGCTGCTCCAACAGAATTCTACACTGAAATCCATTTCTCAAAAGAGCAAACAGATTTTTTTATATTCAATTTTGAAATCTGACATGGGGCTAGACATATTGTCAATTTCCCAGCTGCCCCAAGTCATGTGACTTGTGCTCTGATAAACTTCAATCACTCTTTACTGCTGTACTGCAAGTTGGAGTGATATCACCCCCTCCCTTTCCCCCCCAGCAGTCAAACAAAAGAACAATGGGAAGGTAATGAGATAGCAGCTCCCTAACACAAGATAACAGCTGCTTGGTAGATCTAAGAACAACAATCAATAGTAAAAACCCATGTCCCACTGAGACTCCTTCAGTTACATTGAGAAGGAAAAACAGCAGCCTGCCAGAAAGCATTTCTCTCCTAAAGTGCAGGCACAAGTCACATGACCAGGGGCAGCTGGGAAATTGACAAAATGTCTAGCCCCATGTCAGAATTCAAAATTGAATATAAAAAAATCTGTTTGCTCTTTTGAGAAAGGGATTTCAGTGCAGAATTCTGCTGGAGTAGGACTATTAACTGATGCGTTTTGAAAAAAACATGTTTTCCAATGACAGTGTCCCTTTAAACTGGTGTATTACCTTAATGCAGCAGCCGCAGGTAGCTATATTCCCAATTTACTGCATAATAATACAGACGTACAAGGGCTCTTTTACTAGCATGGGTGCTAAATTGCACTAGTTAACTTGCCAATAGTAGTTAGTCAACAATAAGCTTGTATTGGTTCCTATTGGGTAACTGCACTGGTGCAATTAGCACCACACACAACTGAGACTCACAATAAGAGCCACATAAACACTTATTTATTTAATTCATTAAGCTCTCTTTTTTCAAACACACCCATAAATGAGCATATGCTGTCTCACTCCAACTGATGAAGAACTAGTCACTGGATAAAAAGAAATAAGGTAACAAGGATCCAACTGTTTGCATGCCACTGACCCTCTCTTACAATAGTTAGTT
The DNA here is from genome assembly GCA_038501925.1 of Xenopus petersii. Classification (NCBI taxonomy): domain Eukaryota; kingdom Metazoa; phylum Chordata; class Amphibia; order Anura; family Pipidae; genus Xenopus; species Xenopus petersii. Next base: position 36,643,059 of record CM076677.1, read on the forward strand.
AAGTTGTGGGGTTAATATATAAAATGGCCGAGGTTCCACCTATGCTTCCAACTACTTGCAAGGTTCCTAATACAAATAAGAACATTTTATGTAGACCTTATAACACCTATCACCTTGTTTTTTTTTTGGTCTGTGACCTACAGCATATTAGGCAGTGGTTATTCAGCTCCACTCCCATTACAGGTCTAAATAAAAATAGAATAGTCCACCCAAAATGGATTTCACACCAATAGCTAAGTTAGAAAAATGTCAGGAGGTTGTATGATCTATGAAAGTACTAAGAAAAAGAAAATGGCATTATTTTATTTGGCCAAATAAATATTGGAGTATATCTTTTGATTCAAAAGAATATTTTCTTTTCTTTTTGATATGCAGGTGAGTATATAGCAATGCTTATTTCGATAGTTTGTGGAAATGTCATCTTTGTCAGAAAAATATTCTTCCTGATCATTTTTGTTTTGCTAAAAAGTTTCTGTAGCAAAATGCAAATAAATGATGATTATTCTATTTTTAGGCAAAGAAGAGCATAAAATGTTTGAGTTATGTGACCTTGAGAAATGCTCAGCTGTCCAGTCCTTCTAAGAAGCTATTCGTATAAGTTGGAATTATGATCAAAACTTTAGGTAAGCAGGAATAGAAGGATGCAACAAAGATTGTGCATTATTTATTGGTTAAATACATTTATATTTACTGGTAAGAGAGTTCTTTTCTTTCTACATCTTAGATCAAGTTGAATATACTGTATAAATGTGCTGTTATATTACGTAGGAATATTTTTTTAGTGGCAGTACATAAGGTTTACCCTGTCTTTTGTGCTGTTAGTAGCTGTAAGATTTTTATAATAACTTAAACATAAAGTTAAAATGTTCTGTTTTCATTTCACACACATAATTTGTCACAATTACTGCATATTGTTGCTGAAACCTTTGTTTATTTTGCACTCATGAATATGTATTATCTAAAGGTCAGTTGGGAAGCTTTATCTGGAAAGGCCAAACAATGGCCAAAAAGATGTTTTTGAGATTCAACTCTTACCATTTCTTTAGTACCTACAAGTTGTTGTGGATGATGGAGAGTTGACCATCCTTAGTTAAAGGAGAAGGAAAGTCATCCTGCACTTGGGGGTGCCAATTGTTAGGCACCCCCAAGTAAATGTATTGACTTACCTGAAACCCTGGGTTGGTGCTCCTATCAGCAGAAAACTGCACAAGCCTGGGGTTATACCAGTGAGCACCACAGAACAACCCTCTTCCATCTACCTCTTGCTTTACACGGCTGCGCATGCGCAGTAGAACGAAAAGCTGAACTTTAACTAAAAATTTTTCTATTTCGTTCAACTTCGCATGCGTCTGCCCCGGGAAATTTGAACAAAGAAAACCCTGGAAGAGGATCGCTCCATAGCTCACACATAACTTTAATGTGGCTCAGCTGAACTGAAAAAAGGTGGGCAATCCGTTTGTATGCAAAAAAAAGCCTCTTTTATTACATGTTGTTACTCATTCTTTAATGTAGTGATGCTGCTTTCAAATACATCTTTATGTGAATGACTGTAGTGACTGAAAGCTTACACAGAATACCACGAGGCACATTTATCAAGGGTAAAATTTTGAATTCACGTATGTTTTTTTTAAACTCCCCTCAATTCAGATGAATTCAAAACTCGACTTACCAATAAATCTTTTTTAAAATTTTTAAAGCTCGGACGCATTGAAACGATTCGACTTCATTCAATTTGATTTGAGTTTTTTCTCTGAAAACAACTCGAATGTCAGGAAGGCAGCAAGCATCTACAAATTGACACCCTGGACCTCTCCCATTGACTTCAACAGTAATTTGGCAGGTTTTAGGTGGTGAATAGTCAAATTTGAATTCTTAAAGGGCCAGAGTATGATAAATCTCGAAAATCGAATTCATATTTGTCATTATACAGTGAACTTCTACAATGAATTTACTGTACCTCTGCCAACCACATGTGAAATAAGAATAAGTGAATAATGTGTGTGTGTGTATATATATATATATATATATATATATATATATATATATATATAGTACTGTATGCTGGCTAACATACTAAATCTCTCAGACATTTATAAGCAAATATAGCAAAATAGTAGTTGTGTAAACATTTTACTTAGATTGGAGATTGCTAATGAAATCACTTTCAAACTTTTCTTGTGTTGCTTCCTAGGAATAGGCAGGGCAAGGCTAGACAGTGTGCTCTCCTGGGAAGGGAACAGGATGATGGTCTGTGGTGGGAGCATCTGCTCATCTTGCACTGACAGTAGGAATTTGTTTATGAACAGTCTGTTCTGTGGAGCACTGATACAGACTATGAGCTTATGCTTTCACATGCACCTTCTTTATATTCTGTTTCATGTTTATTGGATCCAAAAACATCACTCAGGCAGTCAGCTATGCTTTGTAAAGCTTAGGAGAGTTTTTGGCCGCTTTTACGCAGGAAAAATAGTCTTTGATGTACAGATCTTCAAGCAGCGCAAGTGGCATCTGTTTCAGCACAGGGTGTTTTGGAATGTATAAGTTCACACCAGATTTTCTGGATTGGCATAATATTTTATAATCAGATTTGTGCATATTGCCACTTACAGTATCAGCAATATTGATTTATCCTAAATCAAAATTTTTATCCTAAATCAAAATTTTTATCCTAAATCAAAATTTAATGCTGTTGTATCTTTTCTGTTGTCTATTTAGCAAAAATTTCTATTGCCTACAACATTAGTTAGTTTTACAGCCATTACATTAAGTATAGATAGGCTTTAAAAACAAAAAAACCACCCTGCAGCCTTATTCCCCTAACCTGTAGTTGTATACCTTCTGTTCAGGTGCTGCACTACTTGTGCCTCTGCATGCAGACAGGTGAAATAGGATTTAGCTTAAAGAGACCACTGCTAACATATTTTACTTATGACTTTTCTCATAAAGTAATGCATCACACTCCTGTAAACTCCCTCTTCTTTATCTGTCCTCTTGAATGCTTCTTAAAGCCTTGCAACCTACTTAACATATACATTCACTCTATGCCAGACCACATTTCCTTCCATGCACTCCTCTTCATTTCCCCCACACATCCTATTTTCTCCCACTTACCCTAGGTCCCAATTCCTAGTTTCTTGATTCCACTGCTGTCAGGTATTGCTGGGAATCGAGCCAGGGACCTTTGAGTTTCTGGCTCGGCCTTAACCATTTGGCCAGGTGAGCAGCCTGTAGGGTTGCTCGCTATGTGTTACCTGGCCTCTGCATCCCCAGCCCAGCTGCAGCCTGATTGGCCTCTGCAGCCCCAGCCCAGCTGCTGCCTGATTAAATGCAGTCAACAAATCAGGGCTGACTGTGCCCTATTTAAGGCCAGCCCTTAGAACACTCCTTGCCGGAGCATTACATGGTCTCCCTAGTACTGTGACAGCGCCCCTATCTAGGTTGTTCAAGCTCTTGCCCTTTTCCTTGTTATTCCTCCTTGCCTTGGTCTGCCTGTCCTTGTCTATCTTGTCTTATCTTGCTTTACCCTACCTTGTTCCTTCCCAGCCTTGACCTTGATCTGACCCTTGCCTTGCCTGTTCTCATTTCCTATTCCACCTTGTACCTTTCCCTGACTTCACCTCGTACCGACCTTGCCTTGCCTGTTCCTACTACCTGTCCTGTTCTGCCTTGAACCCTGTCTTATAGCTTCCCTTGCCCCTTGTCTCTCTCTCCGGTGCTATCCACTCCTCTTATTTCTGCTCCAGTCTCTCTCTGCTCCAGTCTACTCTAGCTTTTCAGTCCTCTCCTGCTATTCAGTGTTCTCCTGCTATCCAGTCCTCCCCTGCTATCTTGCTATACAATCTCCTCCTGC